>CM074198.1:32712111-33324611 GCA_037179385.1 Holothuria scabra
GTAATTTCTACTTGCATGAAAGCACTACCTCCGAGGTTGTACTTCCATGCTATTTGGAAATAGGTCTATGGAAGTGCTACCTCCGAGACGAGGTAGTATGTGACTTCCGTAGTATCTCGATACTACTATGTAACTAACTGACATCAAGCTTGAAGAATAATATTACGATTTCGTTCCACGGCCAGTGATTGTGTTTATCAATTGGCATATGGCAATTAAGTACCTCCGTAGTAGTTTGTGTGTGGTCTTCTACTGCATATATTACTGCGCATGTGCAGATATAGAGAGGCCGAAACTTGAATTCACATCGCAGCATGCAATTGGTAGAGAGTAACTGCGATGAAAATAGCGTTAACGTTCGTCACAAGCCATAATATCCTGAAAACTGTAAACACTGTTCAAGAAGAGAAATGGAGACATCGAACCGCCTACACCGAAAAGAAGATCGTGGCTTAATACCACCTTTTCCCCCAAAGTGGTGGAAGAGTGGTTCGTTAGGTTGAGCTGTGTAAGTATAAATACACTAACTGTACAGTGAGGTATTAACGTTAATAAGCCCTTTCATGATTACAAATCGGCCTCCCGGGTCAAAGGTCATTCGGTATAGCAACCCATAGCAACGCTAGTCGCAGGCCGTCGCCTGTGCATACCATCGTTACGTTACGTATGCATGCCTACAATAAACAACACGGACATGAACCAAAAGTAGCTTCGAAAAATCACATCTCTTAATGGACAAAACGTTCAGTATCGCCCGAAAGATGTTTTAAAGTATCACTCATAAATTTTCCTTAGATACTGGCTGAGTTTTAAGTTTTTGAATATGCAAAATCTCAAAGGATTTGTCCGTTCCCGTGGGAGTACGAACTGACAGTTCAAGCCTTCTCTGCTAGGCAAAATACCGTAAGCTAGGCCTACTCAAGGAATGAAGCAGCTGTAGGCTGGTATACCAAATTTCGTGAAAAAATACCTAAAAATAAGCTACAAGAGCTAGGATGAGTATCAGGGGGTTATTTCTACGCTTGAAGTTTCTATTACCATGCTACATGATGCAAAGTTCTAACGTAGGCTTCGTTCGTAAGTTCGTAGACTTCGTAGCCTGTTAAGTTCTTAAGTTCGTATAGATCGTCTTACTGCTACTGCTATAGGCCTAAAAAGTCAAGTCTTGGCCTTTTACCTTCATAATAAAATCTCACAATATATCTATCCAGGACTAATTGCTTCGCCCAGGCTTAGTTGTAACTTACCTCAACCCAAGACTGTGATTTGGAGTGTAACTTCGTGTATTGTAACGTTCAAGTGCTATATAGTAATGTTGCACTAACAGTTATACTGTTAGCACATGGGTGTTCAATGGAGATCTTAGCGCGCCTAAGATCGATTGTAATAGACGAAAATCATTGGCCAAGGTAACTCTAGATTTTTTTTTTTATAACCAAAGACCCAAAGCAAAATTCATTCCTAAATCTTACGGAGTAATAGTAGGCCCTCTAACCTGGATTTTTAATCTGTTAACCCAAATCCTACAAGTCAAGTGTAATCTTGTGTAGCTTACTATTGCAAAATGTACGTACACACAGTGATACGAATGAGCGAGTGATACCGGATGACCTTTGTTCTGTCATGCGCAGTTGTAATCATGAAAGGGCTTATTAGGCTAGGCCTACTGTAGGCTGTATTTTACGTAAGGTTGTGTGTAGCCTAACGTGGTGAGTACCGTGGCCTTGTAATACAGTAATGACTAATGTTGTTACTAGTATAGTGGTTGGTTCAAACTTAGACTTAGTTCGAACAGGTTCTGCATTTGAACACTTCATTTGAATGCTTATTTATTAACTGATCGATGCAAAATAACCGTCAGTTTCACCATTCCTGTGGAATGATTCATCAAACCAAATACATTGTTTTTGTTTACACTGAAACCAAAACCAGTTGATAGCCTAACTGTTACATTTTAAACTTTGCAGGTAATAATTTAGCATTCAAATTTTGCGTAGCAATTTCTTACACTTTTGAGGTCTTTCACACATTTTTCGTGAAAATGTAAGGGTTATGCACACATAAAACACAATTTTTCATTTGTGTAGCAATTTTGCATGTTTGTGTAGCAATTTGTGATGCAATACTGGATAAATTATTCCATGCTTTGCCAGGGTTCGATTTATAATTTTTTTTCTACATGCACTGGTGGATGTAGTTCAAAAAATCTACATGCACAGCAAAATTTCTACATGCACTAAATAATGTGAAAGTTTAAAGAAAAGCCTACGAGAAAAACACCTTTGCTATAGCCTTATAGGCCTAGGCACAGGAAGTGTCTAAAAGCACAATTTGCATTTTCCTATTTTGAGTAAAAACAAATGTGCAGATTTTTATTGAACCCTTATCTTATGTGGTATGTTCCACCAGCCTGTTCTATCAGCAAAACTGACGCTCGCACGCCGTGAGCAATGTCAATGGGCCTTAAGTGTGTGTTTTTGTCCGCTTCAAGGGCAAAATTTCCCCATTTCCTCACTGTGTGAAGGATCGTTGGAGCCAGGATTAGGCCAGCTCAAAAATTTGAGTATTGGCTCAATCCATAAACTAGGGGTCCAATAGTGTGACATGAGGTCAAAATTTAAAAATCATTTTATCTGATTGAAATTTACACTCATGATAGAGTATTAACAACAATTATAAAAAATACAAATATTTTTGCATTGGGCATTATTTATGCATGAGGAGACTCATTCAAACATAAACTGGGCCAGTAAATTGACCAACATAACGGGGACACCAAAGCAGTCTTTCACCTCCTTCCACAAGAATGATGAAAATCTGAAATGGTTGAAAATTCCTATTTGAATGTGTTTTAGTACCCACTGTGACAAGAACATGGAAAAAGTTTGAAAAAATACTCCAAAAATTACAAAAGTCAGTTTCATTTTTCTCAAAAATTTTCAGTTGCCAAAATGTCTACACATTTACATATTTTTGTACAATATTGACTGATTTTTACCAATTAATGATGTTTAAGTGTTCAAATTTTCCTCTTTGACACCCTAAGATTGTTAGACTTAACATTTGAAATCTTATTTATTGTCCCTTCATGGACATACGTAATTTAGCAAGATATTACACTCCATTATATCTGCCGCGTGTAACAGGGACACCAAGATTTGGTGTCCCCATAACACCTAACATTCAAAGTGCCAGTTTGATTTTTAAATGTTAAGTTGAGCTGGAAACTTCCAAATACAACAAAAACCAGTGTTTGCAGTTACAGTATAGTGTAAGATAGAATAATAAGATCCATTTTCATAAATTTTTCGTTTGCTTATGGCGGACGTAACTCTGACAGGAAGGGGGACACCAAAAAAATCAAATGCTCATTAGGAATGAATACAAGATTCTCAAACCATGGGATTAACTTTTCTGGTAATATTCTGGGACCTTCTATTCATGTACCTTTGTTCACCCAAAAATTAATTAGTTGGTGCGATTGGTGAAACATCAAAGTTTACCAACATACTATAACTCATTAAGGGGGACACCAAAATTCTGCCCATATTGAATTTTACCTAGAAAATCTTTTGTTTTGATTTTTTTCTTTCCAAATGAGCTACTATCTAAAAGAGTTTGACCTATTTTTTGTATCAAGAAAACTATGGCCACCTGAGAATGATCATATTTGTAGAAATGATGGAATATACATTAAAAAAACAACATAACTACTGTAGGGGGACACCAAAAAGTTATGTCCGCCAGGTTGTTTTCAATAGTATCACTTGGAAAATTGGGTGGAGCGCTAATTCCCCCTTATTTTTAGAAATGATGACTTTTGGTGATACCCATACCATGACACATGAGCAAAGTAATTCAGTCTGTGATAAGTATGTTTTTCTGATTATTCAAATTTGTATACAGGTACTTGTAGTTGTATGTCACTGCCACAGCCATTACTCCAAAATGAGGGGGGACACCAAAGCAAAGAAGTCTATTTCCTGAAAATTACTTAACTTTGGATATTCAGTTTATATATCATAAGATAGCCAAGTTGGTAAAGGATAATAAAATACCTGATACACTGGTTTGATGTATTCCCTGTTTTTGAAATATAGCATTATATTGGCAAAGTCAGTAAAAACCCCATTGGACCCCTAGTTTATGGACTGAGCCTATTCCCCCCTTGGTTTGAAATTAAATCTTGGTGGGGGGGGGGCAGGGAGACCCCAGCAAAGTGAAATCTTGGAAAAAAAAATGACACACGCATTCCTGGGCATAAACCAAAAGTGTTTTAACACATGCATACCCCCTCCCCAACACCCCCCACCCCATCTCTTCCTACTGTGTACACAATTCCACGTTAGCCAGTTTGACCTTTTCACCATTTACTAGTAGTCATCACAAGTTCACAGCCAGACCTTGTCTATCAGCACTGATTCTGAAGGAAAGCTCATGTTTTCTGCATACCGTATATACATTACTGAACTAAGAAGTTACTGGCGAAGGTTTAGTAGTGACGTATGCGTACGGGATTAATATAAATTGGAGAAACCGTGACAATAGGCCTAAGGCTAGAGTGAAATATCATCATATTAACATTTATGTTGAGAGAATGTAGGTGTAAGTAACGCTGACAAAAGGAATTTTTACTTTGCTGTTTTATATTTTTTTTATTTTATTTCATCATTCGTAAAGATTATGGTAAATCTGAGATATCGACAAATTCTTTTGATTATCGTTAACTTGTTATTATATGATGTTACTTACAACAATGTTTTATTAGAAAACCTAAATTTTTCTTAAACAACCAGAATTTTTATATTTATCTTTATAGAAATCGAAATTTTAGTCGGATCTTTTCAGTGAAACTAAGATCTTCAATATTCTCCGTAAAACAAGCAAAAGAAATATTTATGACACGATTTTTGCGTTTGATTTTTTGTGGGCAAATCCTAACGTATTCTCTGTGACTGGGCTTGAGATGTTACGGTAATGTACGAGCAAGGGCGGCAGAAATAAATTTTAGTGATGTAAGAGTAGTTGTCTTATAGTTTTGTGTAAGCTGAGAGTAAACTTGGTGCGGGGCGTACAAAACTTTTTAAAAACCATTAATCTTTAGAAATTCTTTATGTTCAACATTGGACATTTTTTCCTTTTGTTCATTAACATAAATCCATCTTCAACCAAGTAACTACAACGTTACTGTCATACAGACTCATTATCGTTTCTAACATTACGTCATAACAGTGTACTCTACCTGTATTCACTAAACAGCTAAACAAATGGCATGTTTTTCCTTATTAACTGCACTACTTAAAATACAATTTTGACTAACGCCTGTTTGGTCGAATGGTCTGTCTTGAGCCTTTGGCGCTTTACCATCTTTTATCAGAAACCCTCATGCTGTACAAGGAGTTACTAAGGAGCCGGGACATTAGGGATACCTTATATTGAATGCACAAGCAACAGCTTGTAAAGGACGTTTGAAATGTTATCTGATGTGACGTTTTGCTCTTTCTACAGTTCTAAATCAACTGCTGTATCATCTTTTCCTGATTTACTGTCAACTATGAGTTCAAAATGAGCAAACCTCATTATACCGACAATCGAGTATTTCTTTGGTGTGTTCCACCTCAACCACATTTCTAAAGTGAATGAACAATGTTCCTGGATTACAAGTGTGGAACTAAACTTAGCTGCTATTGGGCAAAACATAATACAAGTATTTTGGAACGGTATTTTTGTCCCCCTAAAATATAAAATCACCTTTAAAGTACAAGACGACTTGGTTTGTCGGCACCGCAAATCGTCTAGACGTTCGTCTTGTTTTTCTATCAGGAGTAAGGATCAAATAGTCAACTTCATTTACCTTCCTATCTACTACATAAGGTCCTGAAAACCTTGCCTGTAATGTGTTCCCTGGTACTGGGAGTAAGACAAGAACTTTGTCCCCTGGCTGAAAGTGTCTTTCAACTGCCCTCAGATCATATTGGTTTAATTTTCTCTTGTGAATTAACCAAATTTTTCCTAGCTATCTCCTTAATGTTTCTCAGTCTATCCCTAAACCTAGATACATACTCAAGTAGATTCTGGTCAGGAATATCATCCAACCACTTCTCTTTCAACAACTTTAGTGGTCCCCTTGGCATATGCTCAAATACTAACTCATAAGGTGAAAATCTGAGAGAAGCTTGTTTCGCTTCTCTAACTGCAAACATGAGCAAGGGTAAAGCCTCATCCCATTCCTTCTCATATTCAAAACAGTATGCTCTAATCATATTCTTAAGGGTTTGATGGGATCTCTCAATAGCTCCTTGGCTCTGTGGGTGATAAGGACTTGACTTCTGTTGCTTAATTCCTAGCTGATACATAACTTGCTGAAACAAGTTTGACATGAAGTTGGATCCCCGGTCGGACTGTATGACTTTAGGAAGTCCTACCCAAGTGAAAAACGTGACCAGAGCCTTGACAATTGCAGGGGTTTTAATATTATGGAGGGGAACAGCCTCTGGAAATCTAGTAGCTACACACATAATTGTCAAAATATATTGATTCCCAGATTTTGTCTTGGGGAGAGGACCAACACAATCAATAATTATCCTGCTGAAGGGTTCTTCAAACACAGGTATTGGCCTCAGTGGTGCTGGTGGGATCTTTTGATTAGGTTTTCCCACTACCTGGCATGTATGACATGTCTTGCAAAATCTGATAACATCCTGCTTTAACATTGGCCAAAAGAAATGACTCAAAACTTTATCATATGTCTTGTTGACTCCAAGGTGGCCAGCTAATGGAGTTTCATGAGCCAACTCTAAAATCTTATTCCTATACACCTTAGGAACAACTATCTGATGAATAACCTGATGCTCATTATCAGCTGGGGCCTCAGGTGGCCTCCATTTTCTCATTAATACCCCTGAATGTAAATAAAAACAAGTTGCAACTTTTTCAGCTTCAATTTTACTCAGGGCTTTCTTTGTCAGAAGCTGTATTTCAGGATCTTTTTCTTGTTCTACCTTCAACTGCTCCTTGTTAACAGGCTTTTCATTAACCTCATCCACAAAACCTACTTTGTGGGTCTGTAAAATTTTACTGTCTGTCTGAGTTTCTACAGCAGACTCACTCAAGTGACCCATAAAGGTATCATACAAATTTACTTCACTGTCAGACATCTGAGTCTGCTTCTTTTTCATTGCCCGAGTTGTCACCGCACATGCTGGAAACAAATCAGGAATTTCCTGCTCCAAATGCTCTGTTTCATTTACTGCACTTGGTTCGCTAGTGAGTTCTAAGTCTGGGAACACTTTCGTCCCCCCTAGGTCATTCCCTAGAAGTAGGGTTACACCTCTATTAGGGAGAGTTGGTAGAATACCTAACTCAACTTGCCCAGTAACAAAGCCTGACTCTAAGTAGACCTTGTGGAAGGGAACATCAATGGGATTACACTCTATACCTTTCAATGTAATATGAGATTCTTCACAGCTTCCTTTAGAGATTGGTAATACATTCTCCATTAAAATTGAGTGGCTTGCTGCTGTGTCTCTTAAAATAGTTACAGGTTTTCGTGTACCCTGGTCATCTAATAATGACACATAACCCTTTGACATAAAAGGCTCAAACTCCTCATCCACTTTTTCAGTGCTCTGTCCATTAGGTTTCCACATTTTAGTGATATTACCCTTGGGCCCTTCACATATGTGAGCAACCGGTTTGGTGCTCTCTGAAAGGGACTTTCCTTTCAAAGTCCAACATTCAGACATAGTATGACCTAGTTTTTTGCAAAAACCACATTTTGGGGCTTTTGACTGATCACCCTTAGTTTTTCCTTGTTTGGAATTAAGGTTTTCATCCTTCTTGGATTCTTGATCAGTAGTTTTCTTATCTTTCTTGAAATTTGTTTGTGGACTGTTTGTCCCGGACTTTACTTTTGTCCTATCATACACAGTTTTATGTGTAAGTGAATAATCATCAGCAAGGGTTGCTGCTTTTTCCAGTGACGACGCTTTATGGTCATCCAAGTGGGTCTTCACCTCCAAAGGAATGCATCTTTTGAATTCCTCAACTAATATTAGTTCTCTTAATTTTTTGTAATCATTGCCAACTTCTTTTGACATACACCATCTCTCAAAAAGCATTTCTATTTTCCTAGCAAATTCTACATAGGTTTGGCCTTCTTGTTTCTTATTCTGCCTAAATTTCTGCCTATACGCCTCTGGTACCAGTTCATAAGCCTTCAGAATTGTCTCTTTAACTTTTTCGTAATTCGAACTATTTTCGAGAGATAAGGAAGCATACACTTCTTGTGCCTTTCCTATTAAAACACTCTGAAGCATTAAGGCCCACTTTTCTTTAGGCCACTTAAGTGAACTAGCCAATTTTTCAAAATGAAGAAACTATTTTTCTACTTCTGTTTCTTGGAATTTAGGCACTAGCTTGAGGTACTTTGTTACATCAAAACCCTTTTGTTCGTTACTTGTTGAACCAACCTCTAATTCCTTAAGTTTAACCTCTTTTTCAATCTCTAGCTGTTTCTGTTTGAGATGTAATTCCCTTTCTTCTCTTTCTCTTCTCTCTTGGAATTCTAATTCCAATCTCCTTATTTCTAAGGTTTTGTCAGCACCACTTGCATTTTGATTAACCTCTGGTGCAGGTAACACACTTTCTGGAAGGATATTCTCATCCACCAGATACTCAATTACCAATCTTTTCACTGCAGGTTTACGGTCACATGATTTTACTTCAATACCATAGTGCTTACAAATCTCTACCAACTCTGACCTTTGCAGTGGGTCCAGAGCCTCAACTGAAGGTGCCTTAACAAATTCAGTAACCTCCATTTTAGATAAACACTATACCATCTGCAGTAAGCTAGTTACTGTCACTTCACGTTAGAAATTTTGCCTGAAATTGGTTCGTTCCTAGGATAGGCCCCCAATTTTTCTGTTACGCTCTTGCGATTAGAAAAGAAATAACACACTAACCCAAGGATCTAAAGTTAATAACAGTTATAATTGCTCACTGTTATGTATACAAACAACAACACAAAAAGAGAGGTTACAACATCTGACTTATCAGGGCCCTGTATACAGTAAAGCAAGATTAGTTAACTTAGGCCTCAGTGCACTGTTACTTGTCCGGTAGTGGTCACTGACATCGACTACGCTAGATGAAGATTGGATACAAGGGCTGTGAGTCAGCTAGGCTATCATTACGGAGATATTTGGGCCAGTCTGCATATTGTACGCGGTTGGTCCCAGAACTGGAGCTAGACAGATGACTGAGTGTCCGTAAATAAGGATGACAGCGGTCGACTATTCAGCGATATATTGAGGCTCGGACTGAGCATCTTGGCCTCCAGGGTTGAAGTAACAATTTAACCAAGATTGGCTGTACGGTGATCCTAGTGTAGGCTAGGCTAAATGGCATTGTCCGTTCCAGACATAACTGATATCATGCTGCTTGTGCTGTATGCACTGAGCTTAAGATAAAATTGCGTAGGCAGCGACATAGGCTAGCCCCTAGGAGATGTGTTGGGGCAGTAACGTAGGCCTCAGGCTTGCTACTCACATGTTAATACCTTGTTGAAAGATGGCTGACGAATTGTCACTAGGATGACGGTGGAACATCATGAGACCAGATTAATCCCACATTTTAATTGCAGATGTCTGGTAATGCAGGATGATTCTCTGCCAAAGTCACAGCATTTTAGCCAAGTGCTGCATGTTGATATCCGGTTCACATATCAGTTCTCCCAATTACTCGTACGTACGTCTTATTTATCTCCTGTTAGCTATGCGTTAAAATCCTTCGTTAGACTATTGTATGTGAGTACTGCATCCGCCAATGAGAAAAGTTATACAGGAACTTAACGGATTGGTCACGTGGAAAGGGATTCCAGAAATTTCTGATCGTCTAGTCTATGGTAGCCCTGAGCGTCCATTAGAATAAACTTATTGAAGTGATGATACCATAACAGCGAAAATTGTCAAAAATGCAAATTTTGGCCACTTTAGGGAGCCGCAACTCTACAAAACAACATTTGAAAAGCTTCATATTACTGAAACCTGTTCTATGGGACAGTTTCATTATGTTCATAATACAGTCTGGTGGGTTATGTATTTGCTGAGAAATTGGTCCTCAAAATTGACAAAAATCATTTTGCCACAGATTTGCAAAATTTCAACGAATTTTAATTTGGTCAAAATTTTAGGAATTTCGTCAAAATCTTCAGGATATGCTTGCTTCATCACTGTCTACACATACAAATATTTTGGGAATTTTTGAGTCGGTCAAGCAACAACTTTCTCAAAAATTAGGTGATTTGACATGGAATGACCCATACTCTTAAAGGGGGAGTTGAAAAAGATTCTTAGTCTCATTCTACAAGTGTGTGAAGTTTGAGGGCGTTGGCTCTTGGGAGTGGCCTTGGCGGGCAAAACAAAACCCTCTCACGGACATCTAGACTTAGTCATTTTTTCAAGGATTTAGCCTTAGTAAGTGCTATAGCCCAGTCTGCAACTACTGCAGTCTAACCACTGTACCTGTACAGAAGCATGCTACAAGTACAGTATTGGCTACAGTTTATTGCAGTATATAGATACTGTACTGGTGGTACCAAAATACCCTTGTTTAGGTGTAGGTACACTACTGTATTTTGGACAAACTATAAAACAAAATTGGAATCCAAAAATACAATGGGATAACCTAATCTCTTGAGAGGAATTACTGTTGGCCTATAATGTTACATGTAGGTGTGCAGTACTGTCGGGAATTAGGGAGTTACAGTACTGTACTGTAGTACAGTATATGTTCAGTAGTTTATTTTTTTACCAGACTTTTCCTCTTTTTTCTCTCCTTTTTTTCTGTCAGGTGTTAATGAACTTGCGTGGTTGGAATTTATACTGTATGGTTTCCAAGAGGTACTGTGCAGTTGTTCAATTTGCCAAGCCATGGCCTCCTACAGTACAGTACTGTACTTGGTAAGTTGTGGGTCATTCTACTGTAGTACAGTCCAAAGTCCAAATCAAAAAAGGAACCAACTTACTTAAATTGTCCTACTTTCAGATCCAACTTTGGAAAAATCAAGTTACAAGGAAGGAACAAGCCTCTGAAGAAAATTTTCAAGTTTCTGTGTCAGAAATCTATGCCTTCTAAAGCCTCTGCAGGGAAAACATTCAAGGTACAGTACTGTAGCCGTATGCAATTTGAAATGATTTAGCAGGGAATAATATATCCAGTATCGCATTGAAATTTGCTACACAAACAGACCAAGTTGGTAGTACACAAATGAAAATTTGTGTAGCAATTTTTTTGTGTGCATAACCCTTGCATTTTCACAAACAATAATAATATTAATAATAATTGGATTTATACAGTGCCTTATATGTATGTTCAACATCTCAAAGTGCTTCACAATCATTACCCCTGGTAGGGCTGTGAACGTGTAGCAATTAATCGCTAAACGATCGCATGTGGAATAAACGTTTAGTACAAAGCTACAAGCGATTAATCGCAAAACCTGTTTTTGAGAGTTTTTTATCCATTTGTATACTCTGATGATCCCTGGTTTTAGTTAAATGGAACATCCTGGGCATATCTGGACCTTGTAGGCTTCAAAGTTTCAGAATAATTTGATTTTACAATGCAAGATACTATTTATAATTTCTGCATTACATTCAGTATCAGTCACTACATACTGAAATAATTTTTTTTTGTGATAAGGTAATCGCGATTAGTCGCTTAACGATCGCAAATTTTTGAGGTTAAACGTTTAGTTATTTTGCTAAATGTTCACAGCCCTAACCCCTGGTCACTTGTAACTCGTCAAACCCACACTATAAAAGTGCACATCCCTTGCTGTTCGTGCCTGGCCTAATGCAACTTCATCGTGTCCCGTGGGGGACTTCCTATAGGAGCAGCCACATACAGCGCATCACTATACAAACGACCTCACAGGTACCCATTTAACACCTGGGTGGAGAGAAGCAATCGAGATAAAGCATCTTGCTCAAGGACACAACATAATGACTCGAGTGGAAATCCAACCAGCAATCCTTAGATCACAAGTCCAATGCCTTAACCAATAGGCCACCACGCTTTCCAGTTGCCAGTAACCTTCCTGTTTAGCAGCACAGGGCCTTCAATGTGTGAAAGACCCCAAAATCTTCAAAACTGCTATGCAAAATTTGAATGCTACAGTAAATTAATCCCTGTTTCGATAACGATGTGCAGAAAAGGGCCTTGTTTGTAGATCTTTGTTCCTACAATGATTGTGAAGAATTATCGAGGGTTCCTAATCTTTACTGTTGCAGTACTCATGAAGAATTTTCTTGTTACACTCACTTACCAAAAGAAACTATAATATGTTTTAGTGGACCAGTTGCAGTACCTTCCTGTTTAGCAGCACAGGCAGGCTTCGACAAATCCCCCGCCCGACAGCCTGGGACAAGTAAAAAATCACTCGGGCAACTATATACCTAGCTCAATGTTGCAGCCCGCTGGGAAAGTATTCCCAGCCTTAAATTTTTGAGTGGCACAAAACGACATTTGTACTTTTAGACTTCAAAAATTATATGTTCTCAACAGATTTGAATTGGACAAGTAGATATTTATGCGGCAAGTAGACTGAGAAAACAGCTAGCCCGTCGGACAAGTACAAAAGAAAAAATTTTCGAAGCCTGAGCACAGGGCCTTCAATTCATTGGCCAGATACAAGCTTCATGTAGCTTTAACAGAATTTACTGAACTGTAAAGATTTTGATCCTTATACACAGGGAATTCAAGCAAGAAGTGGAAAAATATGGACAAGAATACGGTACCAAAGTAATTAATCCAGTAATCGGTAGCCCCATAGAGTTGTTGGACACACTGAAAGATACACAAAATGAGAAAAGCACATGGACTGCCCTCCTGTGTCTTTGTTCAGTATACACATGTGCTATACCACTAGGCATAAGTCTAATCCGAGTGTCTAGCCCTACAGGATGATTTCAGTTTGGGTCATGGCAATGCTTTATGGCATATTCAAATGTAACAATGAAGAGTCCACCACTTCCTCAAGTGGCACCTGCTGGTACTGTACTTTACTTGGGAACAAGACTCCTAGCTCCTTCATCACTTTCAGGTTTATGTATGTTACTCAACCAGGCATTGTTGCTGTACTGTATGAGAAATGCTTTTATTCTATGTTATAATAACATCAGGTTCTGATTTTTGGAATTTCCAGATGTGCTACAAAAAAACCCACAAATCACAATCCTCAGGAAATTAAGGAGTGTGGTACTACAGGTGTGTTGCTTTTTTAAGTTCTACAGTACACAGTAGTTATATATGAGCTACTGTACAGTATCAGTCTTGTTAAGATGGTGGAAAATCACACCCCTAACAGTGATTAGAGGTGAGTGATGGTGTACAATTGCACTCAAATTCCCTGCCTGAAATATTTGATGTGCACTTTCAATCACGTGGAGTACAGTAAGCTGTATGTAATAATTTTTCCATTTGTACAGTACAGTGTATTGTAGAGGGACGCATTCGGAAAAGAAGTTGCACAGTACTACAAGAGTTGAACAGCATTGTGTCCTTCTGTATCTCCTATGACTACTGTAGATGGGATGGATCCAGCAAAATGACAGCTACCGTAACCTCCCCTTTTGTATGTTTCTAAAGACGGAGAGGCTTTTTGTGCATAGGTAAGAGATCTTTTGGTCATTATGGGACCTAATATAGTTCTGTATACCGTATTTACTCTATTAAACGCCCCGGGGGCGTGAAATTTTCGTTAAGGGGGGCGTTTATTAGAGTCAAATTTATGTGACTTCTGATAAACTGCTACATATGGCATATTTGTCCATTTGGTTGTCAGCTTCACAATCAGCTGTGAGCTCCTCCCCAATGATCGGTAACCAAACTTAATTCCCTATAAATATGGTAGCCACGAACAGCACTCTGAACTTTGCAAGTGTGATCAACTTTCGCCGACATCTTGATATGTAACGTTACACACAGAAGTGACTTTTTTAAGTGCCCGCGGCATATGCATTCATGCATGCTGTGAACAGTATACAGCCAGGCCTCACGGTACTATACTGACCGGCCGGCTATACGCACGTACATACGGTAATTGCATAATAGTTACCGTGAGTATAGTAGTACCATTAGCAGTACTGTACATACGCATTCACAGCATTTCACTGTTAAACAGTTTTCCTGTGTTGAATTTGGATTTTCATGTTAGGCTGTTCGGATAGGCTAGCGAATATTTGTATACCTACGGTATGTACAGTACCACTTTCGAACCGCAAACGAAGCAGTACAGGTTCGGGGTATGTGATAACGTGATGGATATCAACAGAAATTAGTTGCAGAAACATGCCCTTTACTTCAGGATACAGTATAGGACTTAAGGAGATTTTGTGGCTTCAAGGCAGGACTATTTCATTTTCCTTTTACCATATTGTCTTTGGAATTAACAATTTCACTTTATGCAATGTGACGAAAAAGTTGGGGGGGGGGGCATTTATTAGAGAGGGGGCGTTTAATAGAGTAAATACGGTATATATATTTAATGAAAGTTTATTGGATTGTAATAATAATACCAGGAATGAAGAACTTTGACTCTCTCTGTTGCAAATGCTGCAACAGCAAAAAATTGTGTTGCATTCCCCATTCGATATCATATGATGCATGAAGTGCCATTCTGTGATGCATGTTGGTTCATTTGGGTAACAGCTCTGTCCATCAATTGAGGCTATGGTAAGTAAAATGTAGTAGTGAGATACAGTACAGTTAGTAAATCAATGTAGTTGATACAGAACATGCAGAGTGGGACATGGGGAGACTGCATGACCATGAATATTTGTCATTGTGTACTGGGTAATAGTATTGCCCCAAACTTTAGATGGTAGTACACAGTAGCTACAGTATCTACAAAAATCACCTGGTTGCTCTTACAGAATTTAAGATTGGCCAACCACTATAAATGTAACAGGCTGTGGACAATGTTTTTTTTTTCTTTTTTTGAAGAAAGAAAGTACAAGGCAGGCTTTGGGTCTCCTTGTCAAAGGCAGGCAAGGAATCTATGCGATGGTGATGTCGTGTGGATGTATGTGTGTGTGATGCCCGCTTGTAAACGCAATATCTCAAGAAAGGAAACTCCGAGAGATCTCACACTTGGCATGTAGATTGCTCACATTCAGTAGATGATCCCTGTTGTTTTTGGTGGAGGTCAAAGGTCATCTAGGGTCACCAGAGATGAAAAGGTGAAATTGTTATGAACATTATTTCTCATGAAGGGTAACTGTCAGGAATCTTATACTTACCATGTGGATTGCCCATTTTGAGGAGATGATCGCCATTGTTTTATTGGAGATCAAAGGTCCTTTGGGTTCATCACAGGTTAAAAAATCAAAACCTTGCAAATGGTACAACTTGAAAAGGGTGACTGTTAGAGTTAATTTTCATGAGTTGATAGGGCTAAAGAGTATTGAATGGCATGGGTAATGTAAGAGGCATAGGTAAGTTTTTGGAAGTTTATCCACTTCATTATGTTAATAAACAAGTGAGGTAACTTGACAATTTATATTGAAGGAAACTCAAACTCAATGATATTAAGATGGTCTAAAGTGCACATCATTTGGTATTTATGTTGATTCTGGTTTGAAGTTTTGCCCTATATTACTATGTACATTTAGTGCCGGTGTTAATACATATAGGAGTAAGTGGCCAAGTGCGGTAGAGCAAAATATAAAAATGTTAAAACGAAAGATCTGTTCATCAGGCTGACATGTTAATTACTTCATTTTTGGCATGGGTATGCCAATTTCACCACAAGTATATAGATTTTCATGAAATTTATTTCCTACTTTTAAATGGAAGTTCCTAGCGGTGTCTAGAACATGTTAGTTTAAACAAAGGCTGTCTGGGATCATTTTGAGGCAAAGTTGGGACATATTGGAAAAGGCTTCAATGCCCACAAAGCAATGAATTGTTCAGTGGGGAACTCCTGTTGCAACTTCCTGATAAGTGTAAACTTTGAACAGATTAAGTGCTCTGTGTGATGCACAAGATTTTCTTTTCAGGCATATGAGCATTGTCTCTTGGATAATCCTAAAGAAAAAATGAAGATAACATTAAATTTAGTATCAAAGACTCTTAAAAGTTTCAGACAAACCTTGTGCCACTGTCCTCGTAAGGACATGTAAGTGGGAACTATTTAATTAAATTTACCACAGGTTATTAGTTTTATAGAACTTTACTGATCATTTGGATCAACACCCTTGAGCAGGCATGGACTGTCATTGTACGATTGAAAGAATCAAATTGTAACTGATACACCTCTGTGCAAATTGCAGGTCACTGTTCTGATCTATCACAGTTGACCACCACAGTGTCCAGAAGGACTATCTGATTAAATCATACAGCTCAATGAACTCAATGGACCGTTTCCTACCTGTATGTAAATATTAAACAGTGTATGACTCTATTTAGCCCTCTGGGCAACTTGAAGGCTGAAGTACTGTACTGTACATAGTTCAGGTTATCAAAGCAAGCATAATAGTATCTACTGTGTATCAAACAAGGGACACTTGACTTGTACTCTGTTATGCTGTTCCTGTAAGCAGACAATTTAAGAGCAAACTATACATCTTGTTGATTTCTTGATTTACAGGGTTCCCATGTTATGTTAATTTTCAAGGACATTATAGCCATCAGGAAAGGCATTTCACCAAAAAACAAATAGAAAAGGGCTGTCACGAGTGGCCAAGGTTACACCTCTCAGTTCAGATGTTTCTATGTTCCAATGCATGGAGGCCAGTGTTGATTGAGAGCTAGTTCTAACACTAACCTTAAAGCAGTTGATTTTTCGGAACAGAGTCATCAGTATGGAAAGCTCTCCTCAATACCCAAATTTTGATCAAATGAGCATATTTTAAAAATACCTCTTTTACAAGTTATTAGACATCATATAGTTTACCAGCATCCTAACTGTGTGGGAGATTTCTCTTTTTTGTGGAGGTCAAAGCTTATTTGTGGTCACAAAAGGTCAAAACCTTGTAGACATGACATTTTTAGGGGGATAACTGTGGAGGGATCTCATATTCAGCTTGTAAATTGCTCATATTTAGCATGTTGATGGTCATGTTAGGTGGGTGTTCCCTGTTGTTTTTAAGTGGGGGTGAGAGCTCATTTGGGTGCACATGATTTCAAAAGGTTTTGACCTTACTATATATATATAGTATATCTCAATGATTGTGAGGTATCTCATGCTTGTCATGTCGGCAGCCATGTTTGTTAAAATAAACCGCATATGGCAAGGAATCACTACGCCTTTTGGCTTTCTAGCTCTAAACTGTTAAGCTCCTTTTCTTCATCTTGGTTTGCTAAAAATCGCACTCCTTGCAGTGATTTACTGTAGGGCAAGTGATGGTCTGTGATTGCACTCACATGCCCCAAAATTAAAGGCTTGCTAAAGAACAAGGGGGAATTGAAGCCACATAAACTGAGTCTGTCTTCAGAAAAGCCTTTTTCTTTTGAACAATATTTTCTGAAAAATATAGCATACATTACTGAAATTTTCACAGAATTGAACTCGGGGGAAATGCTAGTGCCTTATAATCTCTGCCATTTATAAAATAAAATTAGTGGAAAATTTTAAACAAACACAGCACCTCCACGGTATTGATCTGAGTGGGCGAGGCATTTTGCACAAACAAAATATTGGGACTAAGTAATTGGGGCCATTGGCACCACTGGGACCATAGGGAGGGTTTTTTCTCTTACTATACAAAAGAAAAAAGACAAAAATACTTCATAATAAAAAATGTTTTACACTGAAGGATGAAAAAGGATTTTATAGCATCAACAGGTACAGTAGGGTTCTTTGAAGCCCCTCCCTCAAGCTGGCAGCACTCCTGCATTAGCATTACAGTATATAAATATTTCCTCTTTCCCAGTTTTCTAATGTACTCTACAGTAGTTGTGTGCCTGCACTGAATTTGGGTAGTAATGTTCCCTGTGGTAATATTCAGCCTGTTCTACAGTACACATTAGAATTCTGATGGTTTATCGAATGATTAACAACATTAGACTAAGACAAGACACAGTTAATATTGGCCATGACTCCCCTGCTCCTATTTATTTTGATATAATTCTCTTTGACTTGTACTATACTGCAGGTCCAGGTGCTATTATACAGTACACCAAATACTGTAAGATTTGCAGTGTGTACTCCAAGAGGTCTGCAGAGTAAACTGTCAAATATTACAGTACATTGATTGGCAAATGATTTAATCTCAAGTAGGGAGTTAGTTGGTGGAGGTAGTGCAATTATATTGAAAAATGTAGCATCCTTTACAAAATGTTAAGCCCACAACATTTTGCATTAATTGATTACTCAGATTCAATGTACAGTATGCATTGGAGAAACGGGAGACTCGAGGGCCTGTATTTTTTATGATCAGGATTGCCTCTTATGGAACATTGGTATCCTTTTGTTTCAGGTCAGTTGCCTTACTTGTCTGTCTTAAGGGCATTTCTTGAAGATGTATTGGAGCCAAAGCCAACAATACCATACAGGGTAAGTGCGTGGGGCGAAATTTGAAAGGTGTTTTTTATTGTTATGGCTACATTATTGTTTATTAGTACAGTATAATATCAATGGTTAATTTTATAAAAAGGGTCTAACAAACAGTAAAATCATGCAATCAAAATATAATATAAGATTTAGCATGTTTCCATAGCAACAAATCTTAAATGGCACCAGGTAAGGAATGAAAAAAACGGTTTCAATACCTGTCAAACATTATTTTTATTCCTTGCTGTAGGTAGGCAAGGAATCTATGCGATGGTGATGTTGTGTGTGTGTGTGTGTATGTGACGCTTTGGCTTGTTAACACGATATTCAAGAAAGGTAAGTGTGACATACCTCATATTTGGTGAGTAGGTTGGCAATATTGAGTAGATGATCCCTATTGTTTTTGGTGGAGGTGAAAGGTCATTTGGGGTCACAGGAGGTCAAAAGGTAAAAGCTTGATATCTCAAGAACGTTACATCCACATGACTATGCTCATATTTGGTGTGTGGGTTGGTCGTATGGAGTAGATGATCCCTATTGATTTTCGTGGAGGTCAACGGTCATTTGGAGTCAGGAGAGATGAAATGGTAAATTCCTTAGAAATTGCTTGTAAACACTGTATCTCAAGAGGGTTAAGTGCAGAGTTGTCACCACACCGGTCGGCGCCGGTCGGGACTAACCGGCACTAGACATTGCCGACCGGTACAACACCTAAAATGCAAGGCTTCCGACCGGCACAAAAATGATCTTCTACTTGAAAAATGCAGTCTGTGAAATCGTTATTTGGCATGGATTTGTGACAATTTTGAACACACTCAATACCCATGTGATGTCAGCTGAATATCATTTTGAGAAATTCAGAGACGGCAAGATAAATAGAAGTATTAAAAAAGTTACCATAAGAGTGATAGTCGGATTTACGAATTCAGCTCTGTAAAGTGAAAGTACGTAGTAACGGTAGTATGACGTTTGGCATGTATATACACGCAGTATTTTGCCTGCCTGTACGGTAAGGCTTCAACGATACTACTGTATACTGGTATATAGCGCTGTATTTGGTATACAACGATCGTCTCTAAAATTGGGCTGGTGACAACCCTGGTTAAGTGTGACTAATCTTTTATCCGATGTGAAGGTCGACCATATTAAATAGATGATCCCTATTGTTTTTTGTGGAGGTCAAAGGTTATTTGGGGTCACGGAAGGTTAAAAAGTCAAAACCTTGTAAAACAATATTTCGAGAACGTTACATGTGGCTATGCTCATATTTGGTTTGTGGGTTGGTCGTATTAAGAAGATGATCACTGATCAGTTTTCGTGGAGGTCAAAGGTCATTTGGGGTCACCAGAGGTCAAATGGTAAATTCCTTAGAAATTGCTTGTAAACATGGTATCTCAAGAAGGGTAAGTGTGACTTAGCTCTTCTTTAGTGTTTGTGTTGGCCGTACAGACCTATTTCCAAATAGCAATTACGAAGAATTGTAGGACAGAGTTTTGGGTGTGCGTCAATTTTCACTACAGTAAAATGTCATTGACAAAAATGGCAAACACCTAAACTCTATCCAACAATCCTTTGTACAGTAATTGCTATTTGGAAATAGGTCTATTGAAATGATCGTCCCAATTGATTTCCGTGAAGGTCAAAGGTCATTTGGTGTCAGCAGTGTTAAAGTCTGACAAGCTTGTTTGCCCAGTATTACAAGAAAGGTAACTTTTGTAGGTTCCTCATACTTGACATGTAGATGATGCATAGTGAATAAATGATCCCTTTAGTTTTTGGTAGAGGTCAAATGCAGGGCAGGAAAAAATGTTTATTTCCCAGGAGGGGAGTGAAATTATTTCCCTGGAAGGAAGTTAAATTTCCCACAACTCCCCTCATGTTTTCATGTACAGAGATGGGAAATTTCCCTCCAATATCCTAAATTTCCCTCCAGATGGCAAAATTTCCCGGGAAGGAGCCTCCCAGCTTCCCAACTTTTCCACCCATGGTCAAATGTCACTTTGGTTCAAAAGGGGTCAAAGTCTCAGTATCATATTTACACAATTTCCCATGGTTGGAGTCTTGCACACTGCAAAATTTCACACATATTATGTGGATGTGATATCGTGAGCAGAACCGTAGTTCTAGGTGGTCAAAGGTCATCCAAGATCTCAATGTAGGAAGCTTGAACGTCTTGCATGTATACTTTGTGTGTACATTATGGGGCACTGTCAATTTGAAAAACATTATGGAGCACTGTCAATTTGAAAAAAAGATAGGCTTAAATTTCAGTAGCAAGAAATCACTAAGCCTTTAGGCTTTCTGGTTTTATTTTTATCAAAGTTTGAAAGAGAAGAAATAAATTTAAAATATTGATACCAAGTGCAATTGCTAAGGGAACGATGCATATTAAAAAAAAAAAATAATAAAAGTGCATGGGAAAGAATAGAAGGGAAGGAATTTTTGTCCATGCAAATGAAATGAGTATTTGCCCTAGGCAGTCTTCATTTTTATTTCAAAGCTACCACTTCTCTGTTAGAAAAAAGGTGATCAGAGACATGTTTACAAACCCCCCCCCTGGAAGGAAAGGTGGTTGGAACAAATTGAGAGACATAAGAGAGTGTACACACACACTACTGTAGTTATAAGAGACATCCCACAGTTTTACTGTACCCGAGAGTGGGGGAGTAGACTAATTGTGAGCTTGTTAAGTCCCTCATTTTAGGTAATGAAAATTTTCATTTATCAGAATACTCCTTAAAATGAAGAGTCATTGGATCCACATGCTGATTACTTTTTACAGGTGAAAGGTTCAAAGGAAAGAAGTATGTTTGAACTGCTCCAACATACAGGAGCATTTTTATTAAAAAGCTCTAGTCATTTTCAAATCATTCATTCTCAACAATAAACCTTGAGCAAAAGCTACTGTACAAGGAGAGTTATGGAAGTCTCATCTTTTTAGATGATGAGAGTTTGGGTGAAAAAATTATTCTTGAGCAACAAACATCTGAATTTCTATTTGATATTGCCTTATTTGTAATTATTTATTACTTTTTGTCTAAAAAAGAAAAAGATCAAATTTCCTTGTAAAACAAATGGCATGTTTGCATTTAACACCCACGTTTGATGTCTGAAGACATGCTACCATATCATTATTTGGTACTGTATCAACTATCAGTTGGGTGGGGGGGATCTTATTTGGAAGTACTTGCTCTTTTTGCCAGTATATTGTGTGAAATACCATTTTTTGTGTCTGTAATGTTCTATCATCAGGTGTTTCATCTTCTTGGCTTGGAAGGTACAGTAGGCAAGATATTTCAACTGTGACTGAAATTGTAGAAGGTGACCCAACTTCAAGCAAGTCAGTGGCGATTAACATAGCTGAGGAGGCACAGAATATATCCCTTCTTTATTGTTCAAGTCATCGTCATTGGTGTTGATGGGTAAACTACTTAATGCCCTTTGGATTCAAGGTACATTACAGTACTTTTTTAACTGTCATAAGAACACTTCAATGTAAGACCAGGGAGGTGTTACTACATGGAGATCCATCGAATCTTTAATTTATGCCAATCCAATTACACTAATTTTAGAGTGGACACTAAATCCTTCATTTGGGGATTATGAACTGAATGGAATTCTCTTGTTTAAAACCTAGGCAACCTCATTTAAACCTATGGTGACTCCAACAAAAGGGATCATTTGGAACTATGCTGTTGTGTGTAAGAGGTTGCCAACAAAGAAGTGCCAGACACTGTCTCAGCATTTTAAACTCCTGGCTATTGCTAATGATCACAGTGATCCTCCCTATAGATCAATTCTGATGATTAACGCGAATGAACAAAAGAGAAAAAAGACTAAACATTGCTATCGGATTTTCATTAATACTCACATTCGCTCCCATGGTCTTAAAGGCACACCTAAATAGAGTAAAATACAGAGAATAAGACAGGTAGGTTATAATCTGTGTCCAAATGGACAAATATACTGTTCATTTTTGTGTGATCATGTTTGCAGCGATGAGGTAAACATTTATGAACTACGTACATGTACATCGGTCATGGTTGTTTTGCTGTTTTCTTGATGTTTTCATGGATAAATTAAAATTTAAAATAACTACGACCTACGTACTGGTACAGAGGTCCAGGCTTTACTGTTCATTTTTTGTGTTATCATGTTTGCAGCAATGAGAAAAACATTTATGAGCTATGTACATTTACATCGGTCATGGCTGTTTTGCTGTTTTCTTGATGTTTTCATGGCTAAATTAAAATTTGAAATAACTACGACCTACGTACTGGTACAGAGGTCGAGGCTTTACTGTTCATTTTTTGTGTTATCATGTTTGCAGCAATGGGAAGAACATTTATGAGCTACGTACATGTACATCGGTCATGGTTGTTTTGCTGTTTTCTGGATGTTTTTATGGCTAAATTAAAATTTGAAATTACTACGACCTACGTACTGTTACAGAGGTCGAGGCTTTACTGTTCATTTTTTGTGTTGTCATGTTTGCAGCAATGGGAAGAACATTTATGAGCTACGTACATGTACATCGGTCATGGTTGTTTTGCTGTTTTCTTGATGTTTTTATGGCTAAATTAAAATTTGAAATAACTACGACCTACGTACATTAAAAAATAAGTGGTCAGACACTTCAAGCTCGCTTTCATGGACGTTATGTAATTGACAGAAACATTAGTTACACAAACTGTGTCATTTTGACACCTGACAAGCGTGAATCGAAGAGGTTATGTCACATTAACATGATGAAACAATATTATGAAAGAGAAAAAATGGTGAGATTACTTAGGATGAAGATGTAAATTATTTTGTTAATGATGCCTGTGATCAGTTGTTTGTTATAAATGCTGATTTTGAGTTCAGTGATAATGAGGTTAAAGCTCATGATGTTCCTGATATGTGTATTAAATTACATAATTCTGATGTATGGAGAAATCTTGATCAGAAACTAAGTCATCTTTATTTCAAAGAAAGATCAGAAATGAAATCATTAATGAATGAATATGTATGCTTGTTCTCAGGTGATCCTACTAGGACTAATTTCATGGAACATGATGTGGATGTGGGAGATGCTACACCGATCAAGCAGCATCCCTACCGGGTTAACCCTAAAAAACTACAACATCTCAGGAATGAGGTTCGTTCTATGTTAAGACCATGACATTATAGAACCTACACTGTTAAAAAAATTCTCTGTAAATTTACATAATTTTTATGGCAAATTTTTTTCCAACCAATTAATGTTTTTTTTACAGCCAGACTGTAATCATGAAAAAACATTAAGGGTTTGTTTTTTCTTTACAGTTTTTGCATGTAAATTAGTTTACAAAAGCCTACTGTAAAATCGAATTACAGAATTGTTCTGTTTTGTTTACCTTAATTTTATGTGAATTTACAGCCTACTGTTTTCATTCCCGACGTTTTAATATTTATTATAATATCGCTTTTTTACCTTCCATATGTCATTACGTAACATACACTTCACCATTACGTAGATCAGGTATTTGCTTATCAACGTAATGTGTCGTTACGAAGTTGTTTTCAATCAAAACACATTGAGGATGATTTGTTGTCATATTGTTGTCAAGTAGACTGCTATCTCTAGGAACTTTGTAATTGGAAAGTCACATTTTTTGTACAATATAATAATTGTTTTTAAAATAAATATGACAAAGAATGGAAATACATTGGTTGCAAACATTTCCAGACAAGGTAAACAATAAGTTTATCACTTCCTGATTAAAAAACGCCAAAGAAGATATTATTCAAAGCAACAGCAATCCTTTTGTTAGGAAAATGCCTACAAAATAAGCTCCACCCATTTATGCAAAATGAGATTTACGTCATAAAGTGGTAAATTTACAGACTCTTTCAAGTAAATTTGTGAAACGTTTTTAATTTGCTCCGATCAAGTGCATGAGCGCCTGTGGCGATGAGTTGACATCAGTATACCAATTGTCAGTGCTCTGAAACTAGGGCCTTACAATTTCTTTTTACTTAAAAATGTGTGACAAAACACCAGTTGTATGATATTTATAACTAAGAACGTAATAACTAAGTAGGCTTTTATAATAAATGTAAGTTAATTTTCAAATAGGGCCATAAATTTGCCAAAAATGTTTTTTTTTTAAACTGAAACTTTGCAGAACGATGCATGTTATATATTGAAAATTTTCTGGCTATTTCTTATTTGTTTGTTTGGGCTTATTTTTGTTTCTTTTTCAGCTTAAAAACAAAATGAATGTTTGTTAAATGACAGTATATTTATGTGAAATCAGAAAAATACAAAATACTGTTAAAATTTCTGTAAATTTTCCGGATAAAGTTTTACAAAGCAGTAAAATTTGGTTAAAAACGAAGACAGAAATGGTTTTTCAAATAAATAGAAAATACATGTTAAACAACCTTTTTTTGTTGTAGCAATACAAAGTGTCTGTAAAGATACAGAAAATCTCTATTAAAGGTAAAATACAAAAAGTTTAAGTTAAAAAAAGTCTGTAAATTTACAGAAATTTTTAACAGTGTAGTAATAGTGAATGGTCTTCCTCATGTTTATTGATCCCGAAGCCAGACGTTGGGTACAGATTTTGTACTGATTACCGGAAGGTGAATGCGGTCACGAGGACTGATTCCTATCCGATACCCCGTATAGATGATTGTATTGATAGAATTGGGAGTGCTACCTATGTGTCAAAGTTTGATTTACAAAAGGGGTACTGGGAGATACCACTCACTGGGAGGGCTCGTGAAATTTCAGCATTTGTGATGCCAGATGAGTTATTTCAGTATAAGGTTATGTCATTTGGTATAAAAAATTCACCAATGACCTCTCAGCGCTTAGTAAATGGCGTTACGGCAGATTTAGAAAATTGTGAAGGGTATATTGATGACCTTATTGTGTACAGTAACTCATGAGATGAACATGTACAACACAGAGCATTATTAGACAAGCTTTATAACGCTAAGTTGGCTGTCAATTTGGTCAAGAGTGAAATAGATTGTGCCCATGTGAATGCCCATGGGAATGTGGTTGGTCAAGGCAGAGCTAAGCCAGTTAAAGTCAAAGTTGAGGGCATTGACAAATTTCCTGTCCAACTGATAAAAGGCAGCCAATACGCTTCATAGGCATGGCTGGTTACTTCAGACGCTTTTGCCCGAATTTCTCTGACATTACTGCACCATTGACAAAATTAATAAAGAAGAATAAAAAGTTTGTTTGAACGGATAATTGTGCTGCAGCATTTGAATCATTAAAAAGGACACTAATGAATTCACCGGTGTTAATTGTCCCAAATTTTGAGAAACAATTTAAGCTGGCAGTAGAAGCCATTTTTAATGGTATAGTAGCAGTTTTGCTTCAAGCTGATGAACATGGTGTTGATCATACTGTGTGATATTTTCAAAGAAATTTGATAAACATCAAAAGAATTACTCAACAATTGAGAAAAACACATTAGCTTTGATACTTGGTCCACAGCATTTTGAAGTTTATTTGGAACTACTAGTTTCCCTCTTATTGTATATACTGATCATAATCCCTTGACATTTTTATCTAAAATGAAGAATAAGAATCAGAGATTGATGAGATGGAGTTGAGTTCTGCAGTCATATAATGTGGATATTAGGCACATTAAAGGGAAAGACAGTGCTGTGCCTGACACTTCGCCAAGAATTCAATCTAATAGTATATTGAAACTCTCACTTTAAATTGTGCTGTAAGTAACAACATCACGATCTGTTTTGTTGATGACGACTATATTCATGTATTATCACATTGCGAGACAATTGTCTATTATAATAACACCTTCCAGTTGATGTTGAAATACATACTGAGATGACATAGTGATTACGGTAGAATTATAAATTGTAAATATAGTAACTTAAGTTTTGTTCTAGAGGTCCAAAACCTTTTCAAGGGGGGAGGGGTGTAACAAGATGGCTCGCATACAGGAACACCCGGTTGGATTCGACGAGGCAAGCGGGAAATATTTTGTTCAATGTTTCCTCTCAGTGACTTTGTGAGAAACAGGTGTGGGATTTGAAATGTTCCTCCCGTGATACAATGTGCTAAATATATTGTAGTCGCCAGATTTCGAGGAATTGTTTGTCCTTATCGATTGATCTCGAAAGTATTGGAGAAGAAGAATTTTGTTAGGCTTCAAGCCTGAAGTTTACAGGTTACTGCAAGACGTCTTTAATTTAAGCAGGAGGTGTTAGGCCCAATACCTCCCAATTTAAGATGATGAAATCTCCCTTTGTCCCCCTGCTCCTATTGCCTGCTCAAAATCAAATCATGTGCCTTACTCTCATTAGAGTCGTTTGTACTTGTTTGATCGCAGTTTGTCTTGTGCCTCACGAAAGTAATGATTTGTCATGTCGCCTAATTTGTCAACCATATTATTTAAGAGCGCCAAATAAAGTATTTAAATACTTTTACGTTACAAAACACGTTCAACAGGGGCTTTTTGAAATGTGGAGAATTCTTTAAATATGAACAAAATGTTACCTTTAGGTGTCACCCGTAGAATCATGGTTTTACTCATTTTTTATTTTGCTGATGCATGTTATTAGTTTTGGTGTAAGTTTGCAAGTATGGTTGTTTCCATTTTTTGAAGAGTTACGTCAAGTTTCGCAAAACTTTCAAATTTAGAGTCCAGAAGCGATGGTTTATTTTTTGAATACATGAAAATTTTGTTCATATTATTTCAATTTCTTTTAGCTAATTTAAGACAGCAAATTTTCATTGCTTGTAACCTAAGTAGTAGTTTCATCACACAATGTACTTTCTGATGAAAATGTTTCTAAAATTATACTCTAACCTTCTCCAAAAGTTTTCAGCTAGAAAAGCCGTGGCCGGCTCGGGTTGAACCAATTAGATGGAAAATGGGCCGTACATTACATCTAAAGAACTAAATAACTAACCAAACCTAAACATTCTATTTCAGTAACAGGATACCCAGCAGATTTCTTAATCACAAATTATTCTTTTCAGTTTCATATGGTTATAAACTTTTGTGACAGAGCGGTAATTCAAAATTTCATTTTTGCTAAATGATTGAACAAAATTTCAAGTTATTTTTTTTTTGTCATTTTCTCTTCGATGCATTTACTGTAATTTGTTACCTGCATCGTTTTAGCATTAAATAAGAGTTGATTGAACGGAAGGAAATAATCGTTTTATAGTCTAGGTATGCTTTAGAGTATGCTTTTGAATATTGTCACAAGTCAAATTGAAACATTTCTCTTCAAGACGTTTGCAGTATTAATAGCCTCTTCTGAGTCTTCAAATCCAAAATCAGTGTTCCTTAGAAGCAGGTGTTGCACTCCTTTCATTATTGTGGGTTGTATAGATTACTGTAATGATCCTAAAGGAGCTTTGCTTTCGAGCCGTGTGCAAAGTGTAGTTTAAAAAAACGTGAGTTACCTCGTAGAGCGTTTTCTTGTATCGCAACCCAGGAAGGAGTCGCAGTACTGGCAGAATATTGCACGCTAAAATGCTCACCACATATGCACGAAGTCCGCCGAAAGGCTCACGGGCATACGATGATCAACTAACAACATGTGATGTAGTAAAAATTCATGTACATGTACTAACTGCTTACGATTGTAAACTGATTGCTTACGATCATATAGGCCTACTGATTTCAAACGTTCTTTTACTGTTCGATGCGTACATGCACTGATTGCATACGTACATGTACTGAATTCATACGGTCATGTACTAAATGTATACGTTTATGTACCGAAGGGACCCACGTGGGTATCGAATCGTAATAGTCCCCTGTCATTACTAAGGGCTCAAGGAATAAATGCTGAAGCTTCGGCCTGTGGAAGTTTTTGATCCGATTGGAAATTTTGATGGTACATTGCGTTAAAAGTTTTTTTTTTTTCTAATTTCCGTGACATTAGATGGCCCAGGGGTCTTACGACAAAATCATTGGCCCTGTTGATAGAAAAACTAAGTGCAAGAACCGGAAGTACCCAATCTTTATTTGGTGTATTGGCGACGGGTAGACTTGAACTTTCACTTGAAATGGCAAGTTGAAGTATTGAGCGCCCAAATTCCTTGCAGCATGGTAGTAGATCGAACGTTTCGGGATCAGGGCCCCATTGTGGGCAAAAGGTATGGAACATAAAAAACATTGAAGTGACACTCATCTCGTTAGAGGGGTATTTTTAGTATGGCAGCCTGACCTGTTTTTCCAGCCTGTATGAGGGCCAACGAGACCCTCGGTCTGTGTCTTCTACCTCTTTTGGGGCATCAGAAGTCAATAAAATTGGTGAGTGGGAATTTTGCTTTTGTCAGGAGTGTAAAAAGTGCTTTGTGATGTTAAAAGATTCATATACTTAGTCATTGTGGTTCGGAAGAAGTGAGAAATTTTGAATGCTTTTAAGTCGTATTAAGAAAACTTTCTACATACAAGTATTTATAAAGGAAATTTGATTGGGTATTTTGTTATTACCAGCAGGATGTGTCTTTTCGAGCCGGGATACCCGCAAGACGGGAAGCTAATTAATTACAAAAGAAAAAACAGTGGAATTTAAAGGCATCCGAGGATAACAAAATTCCCTGTTTCGAGAAAAATGTAGTGTCTTTTGGGTGACCAGTAATGTGAACAATGTTTATGCAAGTTTTATTACAAGCACTTGGTTTTATCTCTAGGCTTGTCGGTATGAATCTTGGTTCTGGATTTCAGTTCACACGTGGTAACCATTCCGTATCTGAGAGAGTACATGTTTTTCCGGTCACGAAATCACAGGGTTTAGATGTCGGTTGAGTACCTTTATCGTAACTTTGCCACTTCATATTTTTGTCAGAAAGTTGTTCTAACGTGGACGTTTATTCTACGAACTTTGAGTGGCATGTTAAGTTGTAAAACAATTTGGTGAATCTACCACACAGTTACCTTTTTGATCGCTTCACAATGAACACTGTGGCTATGTACATGCACCAACTTGAAGCCGAACTCCGCTATTACCAGAGCATACCCTGTCAGGCTTGTGTGAAATTGAACGTTACGATTTTTTGAACTCCATTCAAAAGTGGACACTGTAGGAAAAGCGATCGTTATAATTATTTTCATTTTGTAGCAAGAGATGGCACAAGAGAAGGTGGTCTGGAATCGAGTGCTATCTGTAAGCAACCCGTAAGGAATGTCAGCTAATATATTTATGTTATGCAGTAATACGTAATGTCCTTAGCCAGGCAAAAGGCATCTAAGGTCATTTGAGTTTTATTTCATTGTCTGGTGCCAGTACGTTTTATTCACAGTGCTATTCAGTATTATTTACAGTAATATTCACTTTAAGAAAACAACTTACTTAAGTAACTTAAATAAGTCTGTTTTTTCCAAATACGAAACCTTTTTCTTCAAGTATTTCGTTAGTTCGTATCTTGCAAGCCTGCAAATAAATTGGGGTGTCCTCGCCGTGGGAGTGAAAAGTATATCATCATTCTATTCCACAAGTTTATGTAGCTGTTAAGTTGCAGTTTGCAAAAATGTCAACAAAGACTTTATAACAGTTGAAGTCAGCTAAGTGCAACGTAACGATTGGTTAGCAATTATCGGTAAAAGCATGTTTAAATATTCGCATTATGTGTTAGCTTTCTGTTGAAGTCAACAATATTAGTTCAGTAATGAATATTCATTTCTTGTGTCCTTCCGTCGCTCAGCTGGGGGTCTAGTTTACGTAAAAAACGGTTGCTAGTGCACGACCACTTTGACTCCCATGCTTTGGGACATGATTCTTATGAAAATTTAGCAGGTTTATGTCGAAATGGTGCAGTGTTCGGATTGTGTGATTGATCGATAGCGCATGCAAGTTTGTACAAACACACAGGATCACTTCAATTTTATTCCCGCATTTTAACTTTTATTTTCGTGGATAAAGTCACTCAATCTGAAACGGTTTCATGGTTCAAAATTTATTTGGCCTCCAATTAAACCTCTACATGCGATTCTCATCACATAAAACGTTGATATAAAAATCATAAGTTGAAGGTTAGTTGCAAAATACGTCATGGTAGTACTGGATTAGGAAATCAAGATTAAAATTTGTACATGTCCAGCTTTCAAGGTTCAAAATATTTTGAAGAAAAATAAAAGCCCAGTGAATAAGTAATCCTAATTAAAACCATTCGAAAGAAGACTTAGTTTAACCAAGTTAAGAAGCACCCCAGTTGATAATCGCAAATTGGCAAAATCCCTTGTTTAAGACCCTAGTACAAACAGTAAAAGAACACAAATGAAATATAGTTTAAATTTAATTCCCAGTTAAAAAAAAATTGGTCCCAGTTCAACGGATTGCAACTGGAATTTAAACTAGGGTTTACAGGCCCTCTTTATTGATTACTCTTTATTTTCAAGTGTTTTTTCAATTGTAAGTGGACACCTTGTTGTAACTAATGTCTTCCTTTAATTATGAAATGCGGTACGTCGACAATTTCCTCTGAAGTAAAATAAAGCGAAGAGAGCAAAATCGTGGCACTGATTGAGGTTCTGATAACATGGCGTTGAAACAAACATTGGTGTGATATTTCAAGTATTGTGTAATTATTCAACTAATCTCAAGGTGCACATAAATTTACATCGGAACTGTTGCATCGTAATGGGAAAACAAAAACGTTTGGGAAATTTCCATAGTTTATTTAAGTTACTTCTTTTTGCATCAGTTCAACAGTTCAATATCTATTGGATAACACTAAATTGGAGATAATGCTTCATAGGACCTTTTGCATTTTAGATGACCACTTTAAATGAGTTTAACGCTTTAATTCATGAAGTAAAAGTATACACCAAATTTAACAAAATGTTTTTTTCTTTTATTAATAGCACTCTCTTTGCAAATTATAGGAGCATGATTTTATCCTATAATGTTGCATAAGTCGTTTACCTAATTTCATGTCAGTGTTGATTCTATCTTCGATATGCCTGTAACGATAAAAGCTCCAACTATTGCCATGTAAAACACACGACATATAAACAGTTCAACTAAGGCTAACTAAGCATTGGTTTCATTTATTTATAGTTCTCCCTGTTATTAATGTCGACAGATAAGTGCAACACAAAAACTAATTAATCGAAGCCTACAGCTTCGATTATTGGATTTGCTCAGTTTGTCAAGTGAACTCGTGCCTTCTTTCTTGGCTCTGCGTATGAATATCTTCAGTGTGATGCTACTCTGTTTACACACTTACAATACAAACGTTATACAGCATTTCATTTGCCACGCAGTTATTTGAACTTTTTCATTAAATGGAAATTTCGACAATTTCCCCGATTTCACCAACTTGACGGTGTTCCAATAGAATAATCAGCCTATTTGAGGCATGTAGGAAGCCTTCTTTGCGAAGGACGATAAGTCGTTACGCAGTTCTATTGACTTTCTTTATATACTTGATTTGATCATTCATAAAATAGTTCCAGACTTGAACACCGCTTCGCAGACTAACGCTAGTACTTGCTCCACGACCACACCATCGAAAATCCCCGCTTGACACGCTTGTCAACCGCTAAAAGTCCGTTGGCACGTCTCGGCTTAATCTGCGCATGTACAAATGGCGAAGCTGAGGTAGAAACATCTTACAGCCCATCTGTTGCCTGCGTGAAGGGTACGTTCCTGACAAAATGGTTAAAGTTGTGTTGGCGGCACATTTTTCTCTGAGAATGTGAGCATGGTAGGCCGTTTGGTCAATTTTGTACAGTAATAAAGATTTACTCGACCGAGGCTTGGAATTAAGTGGTGCAATATTGGGCTTTTTCATTTCGTTTCAGACCATTTTAAGTCGCTTCGATCAGTACTTGCCTGCGAGTACAAACCCACTAGTTTAACATTGGTTTGAATCGCATCAAGTTGACCAAACCCCCATCAAAAATTACAAAAGAGAGAGAGAGTATATACCGCATTCTTCATGGTTCGCGAGTTGTTCGATGAGTAGTGTAGTATGCACCGGGTACACCCTTTTTGTGGAGGGTAAAGTGTAAAGGGTAGAGGGGTAACTAAAAATCACTGAAGGGAAAGAGAGCCATCAACTAAAAGCCGACCCAGTTGTTGCGTCATTTTGTGAAAAGGGTCTATGCGGGGATTCCCTCATTATGTAAATAATTATGCACCTCATGTAAGCACGGCCAAGGTAATAACCTACTCTTTTGAATGAATTTATAACTGCAAACTCTATGTTGTTCTGAAAAAATGGACACTAGCAGAGAGAAAAAGTACTCTCCGAATGCGGGTATTCACAAAATTAAAAAAACCGAATCAAGGGAAAAGTTAACGTTATGTCGTGTTCCTTACAACGAAGTGATAACGGCAGCGGTCCTTTTGAAAAAATTTTATCCAGTGAGTAAAGCGATCCTTTAGTTTTAAGTGTTAAAGACGCACATGTTTAGGGAGTATTCCCACTCAACTTGACAGTCCAACACGTGTTCCAAAAAATTAATACATATCCATAAAGACAGGGGCGTAGCCAGGATTTTCTTGTGGAGGGGCAAAGTCGACTCAATGTCCCCAATCTTGACCGCCAGGACTATCTAAGCGGACCGGGCGCCACCATCAGTTGGCGCGGAGCGTACAAGAACATTTTTGGTTCTACAAACCCCTCAAATGGCCGGAAACGGCACTTCCGACTGTTTTATGTTGCATGTGCCCAGCCTGGAAATATGGATATCATTTCTGCAATTTCTCAATATTAATGCAAAAAAAAAAATCAATCAATCTATGAAAAATGTTAATATGTTTCTAAACGGAGCTCCGCCATCGATGGGCGCGGAGCGTACCATAGAAGTTTTGGCAAGTTTACAAACCCCTCAGATGGCCCGGAACGGCACTTCCCGAGCAAGAATATGTTCAGCCCCTCTTCGAAATTCTCCCCGCTTCTTAATTGGAGCACTTAAAGAATATTGAGGGACTGAACACACCTTTAGCCCAGTGGCGGATCCAGGAATTTTCAGTGGGGGGGGGGGGGGGGTCTGCATGTGGTTGGGTATCAAATGTACACTGAGCGAAGGGCCACATAGGTATGTATGTTGTTTAGTCTCTGATGCCTATAAGAATTCAGGAAATGGGGGTGTTAGGCAAGCATCCAAATTTTACCATATTTTTAAGTGTGATTAGCACTGTACAAGGGGCATTGGGCTTTCTGCAAGGAAATTTGAACAGTTGCGGAAGTTCTGAAGAATTTGCATTTTCTATCGGCAAATCTGAGGTTGGACGGCGACCAAAGATCGTTGTTGCTACATAATGTTATCCAACGCCTATGTATTGAGGCTCTCCGACGACCTTTTTTGAGCTAATATTGGAGAAAATATGGAATTCTATGAAAGAATATTTATGGAAATAGCACTGTATTTAGTTAACGGTGTCACTTGGTGATCTGGTATCACAAGTGTAGCAAATTTCAGATTTTGTCACACCCAGAGCTCCGAAAAGTTTACCAAAGTGAAAGTATGAGCCAGCACTTCTGCTAAGGAATTGCAATTTGCGGGGCGCGAAGCGCGCTGAAAATTTTGCTTTCTGGAATGAAATAATGACGAATGTGGAGCTTATTAGAGAAAATTGATTGAGAATTCCGTAATTTTATCGGGTTGTCAAAACCACACAGTAGACTGATCTCACAATCGGCAAATTTGCGAATTCTTCATTTTCGGAGCCCCCTGCCCCGCCTGGGCGTCTAAGAAAAAAAGGGGGGGGGGGCGAGATGCAACATGGTGCTAAATGTTTCAAAATTTTAAGTCACTATGAAACTCCAAAGCTTTAAAAACATTATCGTGAAAGTGTGGGTAATAATTACTTCAACGGACTATACGGTCAATGTGAATTTAATACCGGGTGTACTCTATTACCGTCACACGGTTTTAGGCAACATGGTAACATGGCTATGTCATGTGTAAACTGTACGTAGTTTCATGTAGTATGGTGTACCCTCCTTGACCTTTAGAAGGAACGCCATCTTATTATTTACGAGCAACTCTCCCTTCCTCTTGTCCTAGATTCCCGGGCCCTTCCTGTTTCCCGCCACGTGTTACCGGTGAACGTGACAAACTACCCTGCCCTGGTTCCACGTGTATGCTGTATCCCATATTTTCAAGGTGTGGCCAATTTACCCCCTACAACCGCCTTAATGATTATTTAGATCAGCACTTTCCTTAATGTTACTTAATTTGGTGGGTCACAACTTTAGCCTAAACCAATCAGGGGACTGCATGTGTTTCGATCTCCCCGAGACATGAAAGCTCCGAGCCTGCAAGTTTTGGTCGCACTCACACACTAATGCAGCAGACCTCAGACGACGAGCACCTGCGTCAATCTGTATATAGTTAAATTGTAATATTTTTTTTTCTTTTTGACGGCTTTTAATCGAACGGAATAAAACCGCCAATCATCTTGAATCCGAAGTAAATCTTCTTCTCATCTTCTTCTTCATATCTCAACTCGTATCGCCTACACACTCTGCAACATCCCGAATAACCTTCGTATCAACGATTGGCCCATTATCCGATAGTCAGTCGTAGCCCCACGTGTTGACATAGACACACATGCGATGTCACAAACAGCGTTACCAAAGGCCGTTGGCGGAAAACGCTGGATTTAGAATTCGTCATTGCGCAATGTGTAAACATAACGGGAATTTACCAAATGGTACGGAAGATTATAATTTACATTTTTCATTTTATTGAAGAATATGACGCAAAAATACGGTAATTAAATAATGTAACAACTGTATTTTTAAAAAGTAATTAGGCCTAGGTTACAATTAGCCTTGCTATCTATACAATTTTTTTACCATCCCGGTGGGGGGGGGGGGGTATGCATACGTCCCATCCCCCCTCTGGATCCGCCACTGCTTTAGCCCCCACTTTTTCATTTTTCATTGCCGCCACTGGGTTTCGGTGAAGCGCCCAAGCGAGGAGCCGAGCGACCGAACGGGGAGGAGGTGTGGTTCTCCACCTCCTACCCTAAGGAGCTTTTTTTCAAATTTTACATCAAAATTGATCGATCTGGTGAACACCTAAGCTGGAATTTTTGGACATTTTCAATCATGTACCAATGTTTTCCTTATTCCCTCGAGAGTTAGTGTGGCTGGATGAGGGTAACTGTACGAGTCAATGGGGCCCTAGGGAATTGTGTAGCACTCAAACAAAACAGCTACTTATAAGGCGTACATTGGCTAAGCCAGCGGAATTGACATTTTGCCCTGAAAAACGCCAAAACTCAATCTAAATAGAACCAAATAAAAAATTTTAGGTCTGGACGGGAGTAAGTGCGAACCCCCTGAATCCCCTGGCTGCGGGCCTGTCTCCCGAGGTTTCCCCCTCCTCTTTTGGAAGTTTTTGCTGTCTCGAAGAGCTTAGATGCAATATGGTGCTATATTTTGTTCTCCACAGGGGTTAATAGGGGGAGCTATGCTTTCCTAGTGTTATTGGCCGCCCCTACAAACTAATTGTCACCCTCCAAAAAATGCAGCTTCCATTTTTAGTTCTTTGCTTCCTTACACACATACAATGCATTAAGTATGAAAACTTTCTCTTCCCTCCATGCTTGACACCAGGATTCGCCCGACGAAGGGTCACTTTACGATCGGGGGAAGGGTATGTTGGGTAGCGACCCCAAGCCCCGACAGCCAGTATGCCGTCGATGCGTTGGTGAGGGAGATTTTAAGAAATCTTGTGCACTATACCTGCCATTGCGAATCATATACGACATAAAATTTGTATAAGCTAGAGGAAGATATTTCCGCCCTGGTTTAACCGTGGAAAATCGGGCGAAAATTTTTTTGGGTTCGCCTAAACTAAAAAGAATCTGTACTTATTTAAAGCTTATATAGGTCAATGTCCCCGCATTTGGGCCCTACCGGCCACAACTTATACTGTACTTCCCTCTTCGAGTCTGTACCGCACGACTGCCACAAGAGACTTTTCACCAAATTTAGCGAAATGAGATGAAATATTCTACTTATTAATTTACTTTAAAAGATGGGAAGAGCTGGTACTTTATAAGCTCTAGGTAACGGAACTGAGGAAGAGTGCACAAAGCGTACCGAACATTTTGGGTTGTATCGCAGAAATAACTCTTTTGAAAGCCAAAATAACTAAACAGCCCATGGTAAGGGGACAGATTATTCCCGACGGGGGTGGGGCGGGCCACGGCAGCGACCACAAGTTCCGACAGCCCCTATGCCGAGGGGGTGTTGAGAAGGGGATACGAACAAGCCTAACTGTCCCATGCTATTGCAGCCTGGGCACATTTTGCACAATATCACTTAATATTTTAAAGGTCGAGTTGCGCACTGATTGTGTTCTTTTGAGTCTGAATCGTGAAATTGCAATGCGCGCGAAGCGCGCGAAAATTTGTGGTAGGCTAACAAAAATAACATAGGCTATGTAATCATTACGAACAAAAAGAAAAAATAGAAACTGTAGGGGTTGTAGACCGATTCGGGGATAACATACATTGTGTCGAAACTACCTGGAATAATACCCGATAAGATAGCCAAACTATGCTCCTTGAGTCGATCACCAACTCGCCTATCGCATGAAACACACAAGAGAACAGCAACTAGGCGTTGTGATATGGGGTGAAATTTACGACCTCTACATAACCTGTGAACTCTGTCTACCTGATACTTGGTAAGGTTGACAGGACTTACACTTTCTCATGTGGAATCGAAGTATTGAGAAAATTGGGGTGAATCTACAGCGCGCCTAGCGCGCCGAAAATTTTGGATTTTTATTAGGGAAATTGTCCCTTGAGAGCAAAAGACAGGTAAACCATCGGGGAGACTAGTCGCCGTCGGGGACTGCATACTTTATCGCAACGACTAAGAGCCCCCCCCCCCGAAAAACTGTAAAAAATTCCCCCGATTCCCTTCCTCCTCTTGCCGTTTATCTTTTTGATTCCTCGCATAGACAGGCAAGGAATCTATGCGATGTCGTTTGTGTGTGCGTGTGTGTGTGTTTGTGACACTTGCTTGTAAACACGATATTTTAAGGTAGGAATGTCCGAAACTTTTCATATTTGGTATATAGATTTGTCATGTTGAGAGGAAGAAGCTTATTGTTTTGGTAGAGGTTAAAGGTCATTTGAGGTCACCAGCGGTAAAATTGCGAAAACACCAAAATTGGCTTGTAAACATGATATCTTCAGATAGGAGTGACCGACACTTTTCATATTTAGTATATAGATTTGTCATGTTGAGAAAAAGATGCCTATTGTTTTTGGTAGAGGCCAAAGGTCATTTGAGGTCACCAGCGGTAAAATTGCGAAATTTTCGAAAATGGCTTGTAAACATGATATCTCAAGATAGGAGTGACTTATACTCTTTATGTTAGATATATAGATTCTACATGTTAAGAGAATGAAGCCTTTTGTTTTTGGTAGAGGTCGAAGGTCGTTTTAGGTCACCAGTGGTAAAATTGCGAAAACACCGAAATGGCTTGTAAACACAATATCTTCAGATAGGAGTGACCGATACTCTTCATATTTGGTATATAGATTGGTCATGTTTAGAGAAAGAACCCTATTGTTTTTGGTAGAGGTCAAAGGTCAATTGAGGTCACCAGCGGTAAAATTGCAAAAAAGTTCTTAAAATGTAAAGAAAAATTTATCTAACACTGTCAATTTGAAAGAAGGTAAGGTATTTGATGGCAAGGATTCACTAAGCCTTTTGGCTCTCTGGTTTTTATTTATTTTGGGAGGAGCTCCTTCATTTTTTCAACATCGTCTATCGCATCCCCAAATTTCTGCCAAAAATGTCCCCCGCCCCGCCCCCGCTAGCTACGCTAGTGTTTAAATAAATTTGCAACATTGTACGACTGGTCAACAGGAACGACATAAAAACAGAAGACAGCATGACGTACACTAGAAGGTGAGAAATGGACCACGAGCGGGGACGTCAGAGGACCCGCTAAATGTCAAAATACTCTGGATAACCTATAAAAAAGAGATTGATGCTCCCAAACATGTCACGGACCGTTCTTATAATAAGCCGTACGAAGTAGACACACTTTCTGATGACAGTTTTGTAGTATTCCCATTTGCCTCACCGTAGCTTTCAAAAACCGATCCTAGCAACAACGGAGAGTCTCAATATACACGAGGGTTGTCGTATTGTGCGAGCTTTCTAAGTCAACAAAAAATTTTTCTAGATCACCAGACAAGTTTGAAACGAAAATGTGTTTGGTTTGTTTGTTTTCTTTTTACTCTCCTTTTTGGAGATGATATGGTAAGTACTGAAAGAATAAACTGTGGAGCAGAATAGAGTAATAACCTACTCTCATTGCAAAATATTAAGTTCAGTCGCAAGAAGCAGTTCTGGCGACACTGGTTAGTAGGAAACACACACGGTCGTTACTTTACACGTAATTGAAATGTTTGTCAGGTCTGTCTATACCGTGGGGAGAAAGGGCTCACAGTGTTGTATCTTATCCTTGACTATGTCACCAACCAAGTTTACGGTAAGAAGAGAGCGGGACCTGGGAGATTGACAGAATGACTAACATGTACACAAGCGAAGTGTAAGTACGAGTTTTGCTCGCCGAGGATGAATCACTATCAATCGATGAAACCCTGCATTCAAAACAGTAGGTTATTACCTTGTCCATGCTAACATGAGGTGCATAGTTACTTACATAATGAGGGAAACCCCCGCACAGACCCGTTTCACAAATAACGCAACAACTGGGTTTGCTTTTAGTTAATGGCGCTCTTTCGCTTCAGTGAAGTTACCCTCTACCCTCCATTCGTTACCCTCTACATAAAGGGTGTATCCGGTGCATACTGCACTGAATACACTATCCTGCAAAAATCCTCTCTAATGTCCTACGCAGAATTAAAGGAACTAGTCGTGGATAAAAAGAACAAATCTGGTACCAGTCTATGTATTCCTTTTGTTGTTTCATATCGCCCTTCGGTCCATCCTATTGTACGAACTACTTACAAGAATTTAGGGTCGCTCCGACAAGACCCCTAAACCCGTGATGTTTTCCTGGACCCCCCATCGCTGCTTTTAGAGTTGAGAAAAATTTAGCAAACCATTTACTTCGGGCTTCCCACCCACATACTTCTTTCAACGACACACCTGGTACCTTTCCCTGTAACCGTCTGAGGTGTAATACATGCCCAGTTGTTGGCGAGCACGATCTCGTCATTATTTCTGGCCCCAACGGCAATAGCTTCACTGTCGTACAAAGATTTTCCTGCATTTCCTCTAATGTAGTTTATGTTTTAGCGTATGGAAGTGGTAACTCGTTTTTCTTGGGAGAGATCAAGTGCCGCCTCGCGGACAGAGTCACCGAGCACCTAAGGTCCTTCAAACAGAATCTCTATTGATGTCCGGTGGCTGCACATTCACCTTGTTTAATACAGCACTTAACCGTTAGGGCAGCTGTAATGTGCCGAGGCTCCGACCGTGGTCGCCTAAGTGCAGCAAACCGACTTATCATGAGGCTAGGTACTTTCGCTCCACACGGCCTTAACGTCCACCCTCTTTTGACCCAGTTTTAACTCCGTAAACACCTACATCGAGCATGAGTTTAAATTCAACCCAAGTACTGGCATTGCCTTGTGAACAAGGTAAGAAATGTAGAAAAAGACCAGAAGGGAAATTCAGCAAAGCGGGTATTTGAAACCGGGACGGGTCGCTTTCCGGGGGAGTACCTTACCACTGCACTTAACGTGACTAAAATGATTTCCGGCTCGAACCAAATTACAAATACAGAGCACTCAGTTCCCCTCCTTGTTATTACACGAAGTGTATAAATCCCGAAACGGGGTAATTAGGTCGAACGTGGTAAGATCGAGGTAAGAAAGAGGTAGTGGAAAGTGCTTAAAAGTCCACGACGTTTCGGGTACAAACCCTTCATTAGGTGGCAAAAACCAAACTGAACAACCAACAGTAACCATTGGACTTCGATACATCATATACACAGTGGTCAGTGCAAAAACAGAACCGGACGAAAGTGATTGTCAGGAAACGATAGTTGGGAGGATCAACACAAATCAAAAAAAGGAAAAGGAGGGCCCTGGATGAAAAATTACACGTAAAAATCGAACATGGTCGGAAAAAAGAGAAAAATAGGCCTATATAGTAAAAACCGAGCAAGAACGGGTAGTTGAAAAAGGAGTTAAAACTGGCTCAAAAGAGGGTGAATATTACAAAAGGTCAATTTTAACGTTAAGGCCGTGTGGAGCGAGAGTACCTAGCTTTATGAAAAGTCGGTTTTCAGCACTTTGCGGTCACGATCGGAGCCTCGGCACATTACCGCTGCCGTAACGGTTAAGTGCTGTATTGAACAAGGTGAAGGGGGATTGAAATGTGCAGCCACCGGGTATCCATGGAGATTCTGTTTGGTGGACCCATGGTGTTCGTTGAGTCGGTCCGCGAGGCGGCGCTTGGTCTCCCGCACATACAACGAGCCACAACTCCCACAAGCTAAAATATAAACTACATTAGAGGAAATGCAGGAGAATCTTTGTTGGGCAATGAAGCTATGGGGGGGGGGAGGGGTTCCGGGAAAACATCACGGGTTGAGGGGTCTTGTCGGAGAAAGTCTGCATTTTTGTAGATAGCGCGTAAAATAGGACGGACCGAAGTATGATATGAAATAACTAAAGGAATACGTAGATTGGTACCAGATTTGTTTTTTTTTTCTCCAAGGCTTCCTCTCTGCTGGTTCCTTGAATTCTGCGCAGGATATTAGAGAGGATTTTGGCCGGGTACTGGCGTTTTTCAAAAAAAGGATAAAATTTCTTCAGAGGCAGTGGAGAAGAAGAATCTTCCGAACAAATTCGCCTGGCTCGCAAGAGCTGGGAATAAGGGATAGATTTAGTTCAAGATTTGGGGTGGTTGGAAGTGTACAAAAGGTAGTTTTGCGATTTTGTTGGCTTAAAGTGTAGGTTAGAGGTAATTGTACGGTTGTTGATGGACAGTTTAGGTCGAGAAATACAACAGATGAGTCTGAGATGCAATGGGTAAACTTCAAAAATGGGCAAAAGGAATTAACAAAGTCGATAAAAGTTTTTAAATAACGACGGGATCCAGTGGCAACTCCTACAATATCATCAATATACCTTTTGTAAAGTATAGGTCGGGGCCCGGTATACTGAGAAAAAAAGTTGTTGTTCTTCAAAGTGACCCATGGTCAAACAGGCAACAGAAGGGCCCATTTTGGTTCCATAGCCACTCCTTTAACTTGACGGAAAAAACGCCCATTGAACTGAAAACAATTTTGCGTGAGAACAAGTTCCGTTAATCATAGGAAGGTGTCAGCCGGTATTTGGGGATCACGCCGTTTGTCTAGGTAGTAACGGAACTACCTGTGGTGTCGAATTGTTACTGTTGGTTGTTCAGTTTGGTTTTTGCCATCTAATAAAGGGTCTATACCGGAAACGCCGTGGGGCTTTCCGCAAACCTTTTTACTACCTCTTTTCAACCTACACATTTCAGCAGTGCTCCGCAGCATTTAGACCTTATGTATATATATATATATATATATATATATATATATATATATATATATATATACATATATATATATATGTATATATATATATATATATATATATATATGTATATATATATATATATATATATATATATATATATATATATATATGTATATATATATATATATATATATATATATATATATATATATATATATATATATATATATATATATATATATATATATATATATGCTATCTTTGGTCGACATTTACAATAGGGTAGAATATCAAATGTATGTATATATTCCTTTAAGGGGAAATTTGTACGTTTGGACGAAGTCAACCACTTCAAAAACAATGAAATACATTGGTGTAAATTTCGCCTTTGGAATGGGAAGGGGGGGGTAGATAAATATGTTAAACGTGCGAAATAGGAAGAGGTGACGCGCCGTCCAGTAATAATACCAATAACCATTAACGTAATGTATATAGGTATGTTAGGACTGAGTGCCATTTGAGTCTTGAGAGGCAATTTCGGCTCCAAAGGCAATAGAGCGATTTCTATTTTCGTAAGAAAATGTGACGAACCCCATATTCGTAGGAAAATGTGAAAATAAGGGAAAACCGCAAGAGTATAATTATAATGAGACTCGATTCATGTGTTGTCACCTATCAAAATAGCCTTGCTGCTCCCTTGCTGAGAGGGTGGTTGACAAGTCATACTGCCAATGAACTTCACTATTTACCTCCAGCTGTAAAACATTTTCTTCAAGTGGGCATGCATGACTTGGGTAATTTCATCGAAACCCCTTCACGTTAGCCTTTCACTCTTAGATCAGGTTCATAAGGAAGGCATATCAATGCTTCTTTATAGGTGTAAGTAAGAATCCGGGATGGTCATAATCCTTTCGCTTGGATGACTGCCTCAATATTCGAGTTTACCACTTTAAACTAAGGTGCTGTCACACCCTTGCTTTTATTTGCTATAGCGTTTGGAAACACCGGGAGAGATATTTGATCGAGGGTCTGCATTTATTTATCCAATTAATCATGATACTGGATGCACATTAAAGGACCTCGAAGAGTTTTTGGTTCATTTACGATTTATCGCAGAAGACCAAATTATGCAACAAGAGCTACATTGGGAATGCTTTCAAAATTTTTCCTTAGTGAAGAATTTACGCTCCTCCCAAAAGGAATGTTAAACGTTAAATCAACTGGTCGCCGTTAAGTATTTCACACATTATCTTATGAGAGATGTGATATCAGTGGTCCTTCTAAAACGAGCTAATACGTAGTCATCTTTCTGTGCTTATTCTGTCTAATTAGTGGTATGAATAAAACATGATCACAGATTTATTTAATGAATTTCCATTCTCATGTTCTTTCGCTGTACCGAACAAATGACAGAAATTTTTGACTACAAAGTTCACAAATGATGTACTAATTGCAAATTGCAGTTGCGCATCTTGTTTTAGAATATCAAGGAACCAACAAACCATTTGATATAAAAACCATAACCCAATAACTTCAGAATAATCTCTTTTAAAATGAAAATAATACGTTTGTCCCAGGCCTCTTTTGAAAAATGAAAGGTTCCCATACACAATCAAGGGGAAGAGACAGCAAAGGAATTTTACAAAGCGCTCAAAAGAACATTGTCTCAATTATTGGGCATAAATTTTGATTGCAGAAAATGACTAATGTATCTGTGTAATGCTTATGTTAAAGGTAAGTCAGCCAGCCTAGATTTGAGCTTTGCTGATTCTATTGTCAAGACGGGAATCTGGACTAAGACCTAGTCTCAACAAATCCTTAAAATAAGGCTATTGATAGGTCAAACATTGTACAGTATTGTTTTTTATCTCCGTCAGCTACTGAGGTAGGTCCTTCAAGACGCGCTCCACTCTAACTGATATGGCACATGTGTAACAACATTCACCGCTTATCTTTTTGAGCTTGTTTTTAGATTTAACAAACCAAACGGAAAATTTACTAACTAAACTTACCGTTGTTGCACATCAGAACGATGGCCAAAGTAAGGAATCGTTGCAAAAGAAGCATTCTCACGTCGGTAACATTAGTGCGTGTCATATATTGGGATTTGTCTAAATGGCTTATCATGACTTATTAAAATCTTTATCAACTGTTACACAAAGGTAATTTAGCCAATGAAATTGGACTTTCAGGAACCATGGATCTTATACTGAACGTAACCCAAAACTTCAATGTTATGTAAAGCAAGGTAAACGTCAGGAAGCGAAGCCTGAAATATAATCCGCAAATCTTCTTTACAAGTTTTCAAGCGAATATACAACACATAGTTCGCGTTTTAGGTGTTGTTGCAGCATAATTACAACATACTTCCATGGTTAGAAACCTATGGCAAAAGCCACAAAAAAGGGAAAATCAGAGAAAAAGAGAGAAAAAAAAATGAGACTCCCTTGATATGTTGTTCAACTATTAACAAATTTAGAAACCAAAAAGGATTTCATATGTGTCGAGTAATTTCCAGTTCAAGGGATGTAAGACAGGAGTCTTGTAATTTCCATGAAGGGTTGTGAACTAAATGTTGGAAGATATAAATGTATTCTCCTTGGAAACCAGTACTTTATGGTGTTAAAGTTAAAATTACCTCAAGTATTAGGTCCTATTTCTGAGGTGTTCTATTGTTGCATAGGAAAAAGACAATCTCTCAGTATTTGTTAGTTTCTCGTTTTAATTAACCGGTTGTTGACATTTTCACTTTCTTTAAAATCCCCCACAGTCTCGCTGCTTAATAAATAAGTAAAAGTTTGCAATAAGTGATGCTGAAGTACCTATCATGCATTTTTTTCTCCCACTTATATGTAGGCCTTATGCTTCGAGATGACTGGACCAACTCTGAAGGCCTGAATGGGGAGGGAGATGAGGGGGGGGGGGGGCTATTCATCAGAGCGGTCAAGTTTGTTGGTCACAGCATCAACCCCAAATCCCCAAAATACGAAAGTCTTAAATGCTCATAGTAGAAGTTCGCCTGAATCCTACTCATTCACACACCATTCTTTGTCTAATTTTTCTGGGCTAAAACAGACAGTACAGTGTTCTTCTCTATTACTTCTTAAGCGAAAATACTTCTTTTCCCCCTCTCTTCCCCTCTTTCAGCAATAAAGGGAAAAGTCTGAAATGCCAACACGACTTTTTAGACCCCTGTTGAATTTTAAACACTCGGTTACACTTCTTTCCTGAATTAAATTAGAATAAAAATGGAATTATGTAACCTGAAAGGGGATGAACAGTCATTTAGATCAAAACGCTACGTGCGTTTACATGTGTTGATAAGCACATAAGTATGAAAGTAGTTTATAGACAAAGGTCTTTGTTACATGATTACTGGACTTTAGAACAAAGAAAACGTCATTAAAACGAATACTGAACACAAGTCAGACAGTAGGAATTAAGTAACATTTCAATCAAGTTTCATTCCTTGAAGCGGATTTAATTAATTTTGAGTTCGCTTTGTATGACAGACCTGAGCGAACAATCTCCACCTCTTCCTGGTCCCTAGTTAAATGTACATAAACATTATTCACTAAGTGAATAATAACCAAGTTCATAGAATTATCTCAGGGCTAGGTGGTTGAACGTGTCGGTTTCATTGATAATCCGATAAGGCATGAAAATCAATTTTTAGTTCAACGGAGACACATCCTGGTTTTGAAGGAATGACTTGGCTATGTTACTGACATGTCAAAATTTAAGTTTCGGACCCTCAAATATTACGATAACGAGTGTAAGCGACAAAACCACCAGTTGGCTGCATTTACGGAATGGGATTTCAAAAGTGGAAAAGGCCAGAGTGTGGACAAAGGTAAGATTCGGAGGGGGGGGGGGATGTGAAGGGCTTTTCTACTGTTGAGATTCAGTGGCGAGCCTCAGGACCCTCAGCGTTTCCAAAGTCAAAACCTCAGTGAGAAAAGCTCTATGGGCAAAGCCTCGAGAGCTTTGAGGGTGCAGCACTTGTAGGAGTGGAATTTGAGACATAGGGGAGGTATATTGTGCTTTACGATGCAATGAATCCAAAAACAGGAAGGATCCCTGTTATGCTTTATGATGGGGTGAAAGCTTGGTGGGGATTCGGAACCTACGTTGCGGAAGCTCTGTAATTTTAATACTTTCCTGACAAAAAATAAGTTTAGCATCAGGATGTTTCATCTGAGCGTGGAGACACCTGAAGAGCAAAGACCCTGACGCGGGTGTGCCAAACAATTGAGCGGTTGCAATTTAATGGAGAGAAGGCACAAATATATTTCGAGGATTTTCGAAGTGCTGTAATGAACATGTCGTCCCATTATCTTCAAAAACAAGAAAAGTGATGTGGTGTTAGCGACTACACGTACAGTTTAAGGTGATGACCACTCCTCTGCCGTTGGGTAGATGCGCACTGTTTAGCAGGGTGTTTCTTCATTGACTGTTACCATTGTATTATATTGGCTGTATTCTTTGTTCGGTTGAAAGCGATTAGGTTAAGGATAAGGGCTATCGTTAGCCAGCTATTGCTTGCTTAACAGTGCGCATCGCCCCTTGCCATTTGTTTATGAACATAATCAATACTTGTTCTTCTTAACCAGTCTTGAAATTGAAGACGTACAACAAACCTTGATGTAGAGGTTTGTAGATCTAGAAGTTGATTCGGTTAGTTACAGTGGACGTCGTCAACGATGGGAACCGAATTAACCGTTTCGTTGGGAACTTTATTTATTTTTTTGCTCTGCAGATCGTCTGTAGATATTATTAACTGAGATTAAGGATCGTTGCAGTAGTCTCGAGGTCATGTAGACCAAGATTGACTGTCATTTCGTCATTACCTTGAGGTTCAAAATTTTTAAATAACTCCTGTAACTGGATGCTTAGCCAAAAGTAACGATTGTTGCTAGTAACAATTGAGTTAATGCACGCGGGGAGGGGCATTGACAGACTACTCCCAAATTTTACGACAGATTTAAAATTTTGGTCGGAAATTCAAAACAATTGAGACCGACCCTTTTGCTTTTAAAATCGTTTAATTTACCCTGAAAACGTCCCAACTCCCCAACCCCCCTCCCCCTTCGAAAGCAAAAAATCATTATATTCAAGGTAAAATTTTAGTGAAATATCAACAAGATTACAGAAACCCACAACACCTGCGGTCAGAGCAAACAAATATTATTCAAGAGCTTTAATTCACATTTTTGTAACACAATGCCCGAAATGTTTGGAATGGTGAATAACATCACACATTTGTGGGAAAAAAATAAAGCAATTGTGTAACATATGAACGAAAATTAAAAAAAAGAGAATGGGCAAAAATGGGGAGCCTATTACTTAAAAGAAAACTTTTCTTATCCTGGCGGCTTTTGAATCTAAGGAAACACATTTTCTTAAATGATCAATTATCTAAATTTTGTCAAAATAAAATTCTTGGTGTTTTCAAATACAAATCAAGATCAAGTACATCCTGGAGTGTGTTCAGTCTGTTGAAGCGCCCATTAAGTCGTCATGTATTCTGGGCGTATAGCCAAAAATTGAGCAGAGGTATTGAAAATTGGGTATTTTTTATTTTCCAATTACACAAAGATACAGTATGAAAATATATGTAATATATCTGCCTGCAAATTCATTTAATCCAACTCATAACGTGCAATACTTTCAAGAGGTGTTAAATTAAAATGATTTAGTCAGAATTTCGGGCAGGCACATTGACAATTTCATCAAAGCCAAAAATCGGGCAGAGGTATTGAAAATTGGGTATTTTTTTATTTTCCAATTACACAAAGATACAGAATGAAAATATATTTAATATATCTGCCTGCAGATTCATTCAACCCAACTCATAACGTGCAATACTTTCAAGAGGTTGTAAAATAAAATAATTTAGTCAGAATTTCGGGCAGGCACATTGACAATTTCTTCAATTCATTAGAGTTTGAATAACACCAAGAGCCGCAATAAATCGACAACATTAGCATGTTTTTAAAACCTGTTGTACAGTTTCTCCACCAAATAGATACTAGACGATGTCATCCAATGATAGTTGCACATTTTTAGTGGAAATATCCTTATCATTTAGCAAGTTGATGATTTTTTTTCTGTTGGTAAGTTAACGGAAGTTCAATATTTCGACTGCTTCATTTCTAGTTATCAGCCTGCCAAATGGCATTCTCGGTGGTCTGCGGGATCCCATTTTCAACATTTCCTGTACGCTCTGCGCCAACTGATCGTGGGCTCAGTTGCTTAGATACTGTTTTGGTAGTACAAATAAATGAGCTGATCGTATCAGGATTACATATCATATTTCGGGTTTATCATTTATGAATATTGGAAATCAGGGCATTTAAACCTCGACATTTTCAGGATATGCAGAAATTACTGAAAACACATCAGCGCTTTGCATCTACGCCCTTCTAGACAGCAGAAAAATTGCTGGCCTCTTTCCTTCAATGTCGTCAAAAATTGGAATTTTTGGTAGACTTTGCCCTCCCCACTCTTAAGATTTGCTACGACCCTGTGTTTCTTCTGGTAACTTTCTGATCACTCTAAAGGTTGCTAATTTATTTAAAGTGAGCATCTAATTGCGGACGACACCTCAAAATAAATAAGTGTTTAGATTCTACTTGCGAGCGTGGGAAATGCCATTTCGGGGTCGCAATTTTTCTGTACCCTCCGCCCTACCAAATGGCGGCGCTAAGCTTAGATTATCAGTCGCTGTAAATACATAATTGAACAAATGCTTTTGTAGTTATATTTTAATCACTTTGCAGTCGACTACTTTATTTTGAAGGGAACAATTGGTGCGATGCGCACTGCTTAAAAAGAAATTTTCTAACTGGCTAACGATAACCCTAGCCCCTAACCCAATCCCTTGCCCGAACAAAGAATACAATCGATACAATACAATGGAAACAGCCAATCAAGAAACACTTTGTTAAGCAGTGCGTATGTACCCAAACATTTTATTGCAAAGGAAAGCTCTAAACAACGACTGTTTCGATTAATTTTATAACCCTGTGAAATGCCATTTTCTGCTGTCCGAGGTCCACGCCAACCAATCTCCGCTTAGATAATCTTTGGACAGAGTAGCATTTTTCGGGAAAAATCTTCTGCCCCAAACCCAAATGCTCCACTACACCTATGAGGACCAGTACCAAAAATTGACCTAGCCTGGAAGTTTTTATGTAACTTGAAATCAGTTGTTTGAGTCCTACATGTTTCCCAAGGTCGATAATAAAATAATAAACACTCTATTAAGTTTTCCAGTTGCGTTCGTTGGCCAGTCTCTATAGGCAGGCAACATTAACTGTTATGCCCTTTTATGTACCAGAAGGTAAAAAAGGCCAGTGGTCATTAGCAGGTTTGAAAAAATAAATTGGTAAACATTTCATCCTACTTTCACTTACTTCTGTGATGGTCGACCAATATCGTCAGTATCGCATGTGTGGGAAAAACCTGAAGGAAATTTTGCACTCTGCAAGATAGAACTACAAAATGCGGGCGGGGAGAAACAAAGAGGAAAGGAGTAGGAAATGTTCCAGCAAAATATTCATTCTAAGTGATGTGCTTATATAGCCATCTTTTTGAATGCTTCTGCCCCCACTTTGTAAACACGTTTAGATGCTAAACATTCGAGTTTGATTTATAGACATTTTGTCTGATTATGTTTCATTACTAAACACGCTTAGTGTTTGATAGTGAACCGTGCTTAATAGTTTTAGGTGGTATTTGCAGAGTGGGTGCAAAATAAGTGTTTAGTTTCAGAGTATATGCAAACGCAATTTTAAGACTTTAGGTAAAAATGCATAACACAAATGGAACCAAAATGTTTTATGCATGTTTATATTTAATCGAAAACTAATCCAAATACAACTTTTAATCGTACTTAGCGTATGATCTGCTTAGTGTGAAAACTCGAAATTAACACTAAGCATGCTATTATTAAGCTTCCACAAATACTTCTACGAGGTAAAGTGAGGATTTATGTGTTTTCTTTTTACTTTTACTTTTTTATCTTATTTCACTTAATTTTTTTGTTTGCTTTGTATGGGAAAAAATTTGTAAGAAAACATAACTTTCTAATGCTAAATTACAAAAAAAAAAAAAAAATTGAAACCGCATGGTCGAGTGAAATTAGTCTTATTCTTATTTTTGCTAAAATTGTGATTAGAAAATGAAACAATTGGAACTTGGCAACATGTAAGAAGTACTTAACAGTATAATCGTGGTAGGTCATTGTTTATGCTTGATAAAAACTTTTATCTCTTATAAAGAGTAAATAATTTGTAAAAATTTGAGACTGCATTGATGTGAAATGAACTTTAGCTTGGCAAATAACACAGTATATCACTGCTCACATAACAGTCAAGGGTTACTTTCATGAGTTCTATCAAATCAATTGAAAGTTAAAACACTAAGACCTACATAAAACGATCACTGGTCATTAAGCATTGAAAACAAAATTTTGCCGCTCCATTCTGATAAATTCAATCCGTTGTTTGGTAAGTCGCTTTGAAGTCCGCCTATAGAGTTGTATACTTTTCATTTTGGGGTGGTCGGTGTTCCAAACGCCTCAATCTACGCATGGTCTTAAACAGAGCTCCGCCCACAATGAGGAGACTCAGGAACATGACAATTAAAATGGCAATTAGGACCAGGCTGAAAATATTGATTTCTTCTTCTTTTCTTTCAATAACTGTGGAGGAAAGTTAAACGTGAACATATCATGTGAACAAACATAAAAACATCACGAAGCAAAAACGTTAAAGGGATTTTCCGCCTACAAACTTCATTGACTTCAAAATATTTTTGCAGAAAAATGTTACCTTCCGAACTCTGGTGAAAACTCCCTCTTCATAGCATGAAAAATTCGGGGGATACTAATTTCCAAAGTAATGCAACTTTTTACAAGATTTAAGTTTTGAAAAAAGGGAGTTATTTTCAACAAAAATAAACAAATTTAAAGTACTATATGCTGGGGGATATTGTTTCCTCTCTAACAAGTTGGAAAGTCAAAAGCATAGGCGTACGAGGCGGGGGAAGGGGGGCAGGCTGCCCCCCCCCCCAAATTTTCTCAAGACCTAAAATTCGGGCAGGAATGTGGAAAAATTCGGGCAGCCGTTTGAGTCTTAAAACCTGGTTTGTTTCTACTTACACAGAAAACTCCTAGGCGCGCCCGAATTCCTTCAAACACTTGGCCGAAAAAATAAAAAAGCATCATAGTCACGGTACAATTTTCATGAAAACTCTAAAAGATACCTAAATTCGCGACACATTCGGGCAGCTTATGAAAAAACAATTTTTCTTCAGCCTCACTTCATATTCTTGCGCAAACCTTTGCCCGAAATGACACAATATTCGGGCAAAAGTTGCAAAAAAGTTCTGGGATACTTTTAATTGCCAGATTACAAGGGGAGAGGGGGAGACTGTATACAGTCCCCAAAATTTTGCCCGAACAAATCAATCAAAAGCTATCTTGTGACGCACCGTATTACTAATTGACAATCACCAATAGTCACAAGAAGGCTGAAACGTACTTGGTCGAGAGGTATTTGGGCAGCATATGAATGAGATGACGATTTTGCACTTTTCAAAATGATCCTCTTAAAATTGTGCGAAACTTTTTAACCTGCAGTGCTGTGGAACCGAAATTCGGGCAATGGTAAACAAATCAGCGTAGCTGGTTTACTCACTCATAGGAATTTAGTGTGAACAAACCTGCAAGTAAGTCTGCCCACAAATTCATGTAGAAACATCCAGCAACGTCACAAGCCGGGTTTTTCTCAAACGGCGTGAGTAGAAAAATCATTTATATGCAGTCGGGAGTTCGGGCCGAGTCATGTAGACAGTTGTATCAATTCAGTGGAACTGGAATTCGGGCAATGTTTTAATGTTTTATACATTCCCACAGTGGCGTAGCCACGGGGACCTGGGGGGAGGCTAGCCCCCCCCCCCAGATTTTCTGCAGGCCCCCCCAGATTTTTTGCGTCCTGATGAAGTAATTGAAAAAATAAAATTTTTGAACGGAAATAAAATTTAAAAGTATTTCCTTCAAAACAGTAAATAAATAAAATGTGTAAAAATTTATAAAAAAAACATGGATGAATGTGTGTAAAACACATTTTGTGCTCACGTATGAAATCAAGTAATAACTTAAAAATGCCTACTTTCACTAAATCAGATACCGTTTGTGATCTGCACTGTCGTTTATTGCATTTCACTTAGAAGATGAAACGAAAGTCTCAACGACAAACCTAAATGTGACCCTTTCTGCCTTTCGGATGGCTGATTGATTTACTGAAAATAAGGCAATCGTACACTGGAGACCACTTTTACACGACCATTCCTATACTTTGTCATACACAAAATATGCCGTAAGCAGGTAAGGGTTAGGTACTGCCTTCAGATAACTCTTCCCTTCCATCCTTAACAAGTAGGCCTAGGCCTATGTCGTGCCTCATTCCTGCCCATGCGAAGGGCCACTGTATCGATTTTTTTCGACAAGTCCTTTTTTTACTAGTTGGCACTGACGTCCGGGGGATTTGTAAAATGTCCACAAAGTCCAGATTTCATGTGTACCCCACATGATGCATACTTCTGCTTGGCGGTTCAATTATTTTGAGAGATTTATTCGTAGTATTTTAATTTTGACTATGTAATGTACCGATGGACAAATACTGCACCATTTTGCACTTGTTCCTTTGCGAGTATGTATGCCTCTTGTAAAATATCTACAAAACTAAAAACGTTTTGATATTTTTCATGCTCCCCGAAAAGGGAAAATCCTGAAACTTAGGCTTATAATCAGTTTAAAGTTTTGCCAAACATAGCACCATTTTGCATCTAGGAAATCTAACGCAAAGAAATTTTCTCACAGACAGGGGGACACAACTACTTTTGGTTTTCCTGTTAAAGGGTAAGGTACTGCCTTAGGTTAGCTGAAATCCATTCAAATATTGCCGCATTTGCGGCTGAGTACATTCAGTTTCAAACACGTGGGAAGTGCTGTTTCCGGCCATCTGCAGCGGTTTTAAAGCCCAAAATTTTCTTCTACGCTCCGCTCCAACCGATGGTGGCGCTCCGCTTAGATTCAAATATTGCCGCATTTGCGATCTACGTGCTTCTGAAGTTTACAATTTTCCCCAAGGGGAAGGGAGATACCGCTTCCCTTTAGTCTCATCCCCAGGCCACAGATCAGATGTGCCCAGTTTTGGGGTCCCTAAAAAGTGTATGTATTACCATTTTTCATAGATTGATTTTTTATTCTCATTATTTGAGAAGTCGCAGACATGAGATTCGTATTTCTAGGCTGGGTACATCCAGCTTGAAACACGTGGGAAGTGCCGTTTCCGGCCATCTGAAGGGGGTTTTAAAGCCCCAAATTTTCTTCTACACTCCGCGCCAACTGATGGTGGCGCTGCGCTTAGATAGTCTTGCCATGCCTGACCTTCGAAGGGACCAGGCCCCCCACTTGTTTCCTAGGCCCCCCAAAAATCCCATCCTGGCTACGCCACTGCATTCCCTGGTGCGGTATATCATTACATGTTTTTTTCACATCTCAAATGTTTTTAAGGACGAACCTCAGTTACTGATTGCTGGATCGGGGAAGAATATATAAATAGTGCCTTGTCAACGCCCTTTCCCCTTCCTTTCTTTCTGATTACACAACTCTAGGGTAATACATCTCACCGTATTGATTTAACTTACTGAGTTGTGGGAACTCTTAAATAGCCTTGGAAGTGCCATTATAGCTTAATAGAGTCATCCAATGGTAGTGGTACATTTCATCTGAGAGTTTTCTGATCTTTTTTAGATTTGCTCATTTTTGGTGAATATTTAATTGCAAACGAAAGTTCAAAATATCGACGGCTTTCATTCTGCTTATAAGCCTGGGAAAGGCCATTTCCGGCTGTCTGAGGGATTGCGATTTTTCAAAATTTTCTGTACGCTCCGCGCCAACTAATGGTGGCGCTCCGCTTAGATAGTCTTTCGGGCAGAATTACATTTTTCGGGCAGAGGATCCGCTGCCCCCCCCCCCCCAAACCGAAATGCTCCAGTACGCCCATGGTCAAAAGTCACTGTAATATGCCTTGGAGGGAATCTCGCACCTTTTTAAATTGTCGGCCGATTGCGGGTTAGTCATGATGAACTCATTTAGTTTTGTGAAGTCAGGCTGGGATTGGTATCCATCGTGAGTATAAAGAAGTCTTTCGCTTATTGCAACTTACTGTGCTTTGTTTCTTGCCAAGAAAGTTGAAATGTGTTTGTGATTTGTGAATACACCGTTAAAAGCTGCTCATTGAGTTGTTTTATTCAGTTACAACAATTTTTTCGAAAGTTGTTAAGTTTTCTTCACGAACCAATGACAAATGGTCAAACTCAGACAATCCTTAAATGCTATATGCAAATAAACTGTTTTACGACGGTACTTAACGGCTCAATTTGGTTTTCAATTTTTTTTTTTCACCAGCCACTTTTTCGAATTACGCACAAAACCTTTACAGTTTCTGTCCTTGACTAGTTGGATATGAAACTTGACAAATCATGCTAATTATTACCGTAGTTTCATTAAAGTTCGAAATGCTACGGAGCACTGTGGAAATGTGTGTATGTCGAAAAGAGGTAGCCTACTAGAAAGTGCTTAATATAAAAGTTTGCGGAAAACTTCACGACGTTTTGGGTATACCCCCCCCCCCCCAAAAAAAAAAAGAAAAAAAAAAAATTGAACAACTAACAGTGAAAATGGGCACGACAAATTCAGAGCAAGTTCGATCCGGTCCGTGTAAAGCAAAACCGGTCGAAACTGTGCGTTTGAAAAAACGAGTGTGACGGGTGAGACGCAAAACACAATAAAAAGAAAAAGAAAGGCCTGAACTAAAATGTACACACGGAAAATAATAACGGTCGACAAAGTGGAAAATAAACCCGGACGGGCAAAAAGCTATGCTATACAGTGGAATATCCTCAAGCGTATTCCAACATGCACGAATGCAAACGGTCTTTGCAACTTCTCTACGGAGGAGACAATGGCAATCCATATCGGCATGCAAAGAATCACTATGAACAAACGGTTAGAATTCCTGTCCACGTGTCGCCATAGAAATCGGTATACAAAACCAATCAACCGGAGTGAATCTCCTTGAGTAGCGCATTGCATTTTAGTTATGAACTATTGTTTTCTCGGTTAGTTTCCTTGTAAGGGCGTGAAATCATGGGTAGAAACAATTCATCAGATTGTCATGATGAAACGTTCCTTCTTACTTTTTGTAACATTTTCTTTCTCTGCCTGATTACCTCTTATCGCCTCAGGGAGGAAATGAAGCTCACTACAGCCACATTTGATATAGTCGCATTCCACGTCTGATTAATCAATTGACAGTAACAGATATATTAAAATACACAAAAAGTTACGTAACATTTGAGGTTAGCTAACAGGTCAATCAAGCATGTGTTAATTGCGTTTCACGCAGTGTAAATACAATGCAAGGTTATCTCATTTTAGAGCACAGATCATGTTACAAACTCAGATATCAGTTACACCCCACACCCCCTTGATGTACTGGGGTGTCTTTGTTGCTTTTTCAAGAAGATACGTCACAGCATGTACTTGTATTACGGTTCCTGGTTAAGCGCCCAATGGAGCACCACGGTTTTTCTACAGGTAAAGCTTCACGTCCGTATTGATAGTTGAACCATTCTCGGCCCATGGGAGCAAATGTCCTTCCGATTCAGCAAGAGTAGTTAAAAAGGAGCTTCTAAATGAAAAATATACTACTGCCAACTTGTTACGCCTAAAAAGCAGAAACGTATAGAGAAAGTCGAAAGCGTGATGAAACACATGCGGTGTAAGGCGTTCTTTTACCTAAATAAAAATCTAAACGAAACCTCAGACCGTTATAGCAAATGGCATTTTGGACTGAAGTCAAAGAAATCCCCCACCCCCGGCCGCAAATGAGCCAGCTGAAAGCATTCGAGAAAGATCTGATACGCATGAATGAGAACGTTCAATTTAGACGAGTCAACACACCCATTCTTGAACTCTCTGCGCAGTGATGCAGCGAAAAATCAACGCAACGGACAAGGTATACGTTTTTGTAGATAAAACGCGAAACTGGTGCAAACTTGACAAATCTTCCTACTATGAGAAATTCTGGAACTCAAACATTACAGCTAAATATAAAAGAGCAATGGACGACACGAAGAAACGCTAGCCTTTACCATACTAAAAAATCATAAGGACTATTTTGCCACAAAACCCACATGCAGATTAACTAATCCCGCCTACAGCGAAATGGGAGAAATCAGCAAGGATGATCAGTTTAGACTCCATCAACACAAAAAGCAGGTCAGAATCTCACTTTAAGCAGTGGAGAAATCTAGCATCAGTAGCAGACAGGCTCTAACAAACTAACAACGAGGAAAGGTACACGTTTGTTGTGTGCAATGTCGTCGACTTTATCGGTCGATCTCCTCTGACCTTCTGTTCGTGGCTTTATCGTGGGAGAAAGCATTCCACAACATCACAAGCCAGGAAACCGACACCATTTATCACGCAGTCGTTATTTCGTAACAGACACCGTAACACCCCAAACAACTTCGATGTGACTATGGGGAGTCACGACGGAGCCATGAAAAGTCGAATCACAAGCACGATTAGAATCCCTACTTCAAGCACAATTGAAGTAGGAAGTGATGACTCATCTCATCTACAGTTGCAGAAGAGGCTAAACAGGTTGTTCAGTTTGATATCGTTTATCTCCCAGATTGTGGAGGGACGGGCCTATAACAATATTTTTTTGTTTACGCTTTTCGTCAGCGTACGTATAGAACTGCACGTACGCCAAACACAAACTACGAATGCAATGAAATGCGTGAAGTGCACTCAGGTGCTAGTGGGTGACGCTAGGTGGCTAAACACAAAAAATAAAACCCTTATACACAAGCGCTACATTTTAAGTAGATAGGACTATATCCTACATAACCTGCATATCCTAGACAAAAACGATGAAACCTATTTCTTATCAATTTCAAGTCACATATTTCGTTTGCTACGTCGTGCGTGTCAGATCACGACAGGTCAGATCATAGAGTTGCCACAGGTTCTGGCGAACTTACGTTAGCATGTAATTTCGCAGGGAGTAAGTTACAGAAAAACAGCCTATTTTCTGCGTGATTGCCTGGAGGTCTTATTTACTCGATGCTATTCTGTGATCAGTTTTGTTTACTTTTTCCCAGAATGTAATACTGTCCCAGAGTGTAAAGTTCAAGTCTCGATGTGGGTTCGTTTAAGCATGGCTGAAGTATGTAAGCTTATTGGCTTGTATGTTCTAAGCAAGCTGAAACAAACATTAATTTAAGGTAACATCGGCCTATACCGAGACGAGGCACGAAATCGCCATGTAAAGATATTTAAACGCTAGTACTGCAAGAAAAGTGACAAAGGAGTTCAAGCGAATTTTGTTTCTTTTGGTTTGAAGATTACTTTGCAGGTAAACATGAAATCGGTGGATTTCTTGAATGTATCGCTAAATATCCAGAACCGCAGATATCAACCGTATAGGAAACCCACTTACCAGCCGCTTTACGTCAAAATCAACTCCAACCACACTCCTGCCACTTTCAAACACATCGCTTCAGGTGTTATCAACCATATAAAGCAGCTTTCCTGCGACCGGGAAGTCTTTGAAGGTGTTCCAAGTGTGTACATTGACGAACTTGAAGCAAGTGGATTTGACGTTGACCCAATCCTCCCACAACACCCAAATCGCAAGTTCAGATAAACATGGTAGTGAGCGAAAGCAAAGGAACATAGTGTGGTTCAACCTTCCTTATAGTAGGTCATTTACAACGAACGGCGGTGGCATTTTCCTACCGCCCATAGCCAAGCACTCTCCTCCTCTGTTCAGACCCTCCAAGAGCGCTTCAACAAGAACAACACTAAAATAAGCTACAGCTGCATGTCGAATATGAAAAGTCTCAAAACCAACCACAACAAAAAATTCCCCAACAGTCAACAGTCTACCGCAACGACGCAAGCACGGGCACTCAATTATTATCAATATCTTGTCAGAAGGCCCAGTCCGAATTTCAGAGAGTGTTCTTAACTGTGGTTCCGACCAAGCGAAACTGTATTAGCTTTTTTTATTACCAGCTTTGGGAAATGCCAGTCTCCGGAATACCCAAAACACGATTCTATTAGAACATTGGTTGAGAATTTTGCTGACTTTTTTCTGACAAAATTGATAGCATAAGACCAGATTTAAACGTCCTGTTAATCTTCACGCTTCATGCTCACAATTGCAATTCTAGGACGGTCACTGACCGGTCTATGTTTTACCCCTTGCTCGAAGATAATGTTTTAAAACTAATTGCCAAACCCAAGAGAGCTACCTGCCATCTTGACCCAATACCTACATGGCCCCTTAAAAAACATGTTGATATATTTGTTCCAGTTTTAAACCAAAAAATTAATCCATCGCTATCATCTAGGGTTTTCCAAATGACTGGAAAACTGCTAACCTTACTCCTCTTAAAAAAAGGTGGAGTAGAGAACCTGTCAAACTTCAGACCTGTGAGTAACTTACACTATGTATCAAAATTATGTGAGAGGGCGGTAGTTATTCAGACGGATAAACATGCCAGGTGACATTCATTCAGTCATGCAATCTGCTTACTGCGGAAGCCGATAATGGCGCAGCAGGGGGAAAACGCAAATCGATTTCTATGTACCATGAATTCCAACAAAATAGAAGAGGGCATACTTTAAGATCGTTTTGTTATAGCATATAAAGTATTGACAATCCTAAAAATGAATGGGAGAGTCTCAATGCTACTAGAAAAAAAGAACCTTTTATACAAGAAAAACGTTATTGGTTGCGTTTATTTTACCGTGTATAGAACAAACAAGAAAATTATGAGAAGTACGGGGAAGAAGGGGTTTAATGTATTTAATGAGAAGAATACGGGACTTGAAGGTTCATAAAAACTATCCCAGGTAACGAAAACGAGCAATGTATTCGAATAAAGGTTAAAGCTTGAAACTTCACACCAGTTGAACTTTGAATATTGTTCCTTTCAGGTTGACCTGAAAATTTTGTGAGCACAACTGATTGTGCAGCTCTAAAAGTTTCTGCATAATCATTTGCGTGTATGGACATTATATAAAAATACAAAAGATGCTCCATTAAACTGCCGATATGGCATCGCAGATTCCCTAAAATGCAATGTGTTACTGCAGTTTAAATGTTTTTTCTTTAAAGTTATTACTTCTGAATGAATCATACTATTGAGACGGGGCTTGCACCTATACAGAGAGTAAAAGTGCCTTGATATTTTGAAGCTTTTGAAAATTGTCACCGGAATATCCCTTAAATTTCCATTTAACTGACTGACTGACGGACCGACTGACTGACTGACTGACTGACTGACTGACTGACTGACTCCTGGTTGAGAAAGGAAAGAAAAATATTGGACCACAATTGAAAATAATTCATCGATTTTACCCAATGTAATGCTAATTTTGACCTGTATTTCCTGGTTATTTTAACCACAGAAGGGAAGAAAAATATGTGCACACCATAAACCTAACCAATGCGTTTTTAGAGTACACAGCTTTTATCCGACCACGAGTGTCCAATTAAATCTTTCTGCCGGTCTGACGTTACAAATTAATGAGCATTTCATTTTCGCAGTCCTCTAAAACGAATCACAAATTTTACGTTCTTTCCCACCAGAGATTTACAAGAAGTTAAATTAAAGCCAAAAAATATTGGATCGTAATCCGATCCGAATTGGTTGTCGTGTGGCCGCGGCTTTATCCTTTTATTGTTCCTTTCGCCTTCCCATTTTCCTTGTTGTGCTTTCCTTATCGCCTCTTCTTTAATTTTGACTTTCTTCTTTTCCCTTCTTTCTTTCCCTCTACCTTCCCTTCTCTTCACATTCTTTTCTCTGGCTCCCATTCACCACTCCTCGACAGCTCTCCGTCATGCATATCCGACTTTAAGTTTTTTATTTTAGAAACTTTAAAGTATGTACGGTAATCTTACCTCCCAGAGCAAAGTTGCTACCTTTCTAATTACAAGACAGAACACACGATAAGAACGAAGTAAAATTCAAAACTTGAAATAAGGGATTGCATAAGCAGTGTCATACGATTCTGCCGCCTTCCTATTTTTATTAATACCACAAAGAGTGCACACGGTAGTTGAAACATAGGTGTACTCTACTGTAGATCTTCTTCGTCAGAAACTTGCCTAAGACAAGTTGCAAAAATACACAGTTCAAATAAAAAGTTCTCAGAATAACACCTGACACAAAAGTTTGTTAGTATACTAGATAGTTGTTGTTAGCAGATGACCCTCAAAAAAAAAAAAAAAAAAAAAAAAAAAGAATAAATAAGCAAAAAGCTGGTTTAGGTGTTACTTCGCATGTTTCATTACATGCTATAACTTTTGAGCTTCTGAGAAATGGTGTTCTCGCATTTAGTAACCAATACCTATACAACCACTCTTTTCTTTCCACGTTGTTTAAGACAAAAACGGGTTCGAATGCACCGTTCAAATGCCCCCTTGCTCCCTTTCTTCCCTGCCACCTCTGAGATAAATGAAGTGTCATGTCACACTTAGAAAAAATATCTGGATATGATGTTTATGTGAACCAGTAAATACCGTTGTGGTAAACAACACATTGAGAGCAAGAAGTCGACTAGTCCCATTAAAAATCTTGGTCGGGAGTTCGAGTCCTTTCTGTGGAACTCCGAAGTCCTTAAAAAGGGAACCTACTGCCATTGTGCTTGGTGCAAGCTAGTGAGTCACAACTGGAAAAAAATCGTGGTCGGCTCGACTTGAGCCAACCAGTTGGAAACTTGGTCGTAAAACTCAATATAAATAACAAACTAACCCATCCAAAAGGGGAAGATTTCTTCATCTGTCTGATGAATATGTGTAGAAGGTGGAAGCCTTTAGTACACATTGACCAATTTACAAGTTAACGCGAGTGCAAGTCATCTACGACCATCTTCTTTGGAAAGCCATCTCGCATTCAAAAAATTTTTTCATTCCCTTTCCACCAAACCATTGAGAGCAGGAAATCATGCCACACATCCTACAATGACAAACTTTATGTATATGAAGTCAGAGAGCATAATACTCATTCGTTTGGAGGATTACTGGTGCCATTATAAGGAAAAATCTGTCCAGTAAATGAAAACAGCTGTTCGTTCTTGCTTTAAGATATCAAGCATATCCACTACACGAGCAGACGAGATCTGTTACCTCCGAACGCGCTATATATTGTGTTCCTTTGAAAATTCTTTAGCGTGGCGTCAATCCACAAAGTCCATATTGGTCCTTGTACCATCCGATCCGCAACAGGAAAATGTCAAATGTACCCCTCTTCTCAAAAACAAACGATATATATATTAATACTGAATGGAATGTACTAGTAAGTAGAATGGTCAACTTACAGGAACTAGGGTTTCCATCTAGATCTGCCATTTTATCTTGAAACAATATTGGTCCTCGCATTAATCTTTTGGCTTCCTTCGATGGTCCAGTTAAAGACCGGCGATGACGTGACCCTCCGCAGTCGTGGCGACATTCTGAGTCAAAGTCATTAACGTCACAGACGACCACTTCGCAATGAATCCAAACCTGAGGGAAAGAGTGGAAGAAAAGTTTATGTATGTATGTATGTATATATATGTATATATATATATATATATATATATATATATATATATATATATATATATATATATATATATATATATATATATATATATATATATATATATATATATATATATATATATATATATATATATATATATAAATAAGCAAATATCATTTGCCCCCATTCCATTGGAAGGCAACTGCCTCATGAACAACATTGTGTACCAAGCAACTGTAACACGACACGACAACCACAACGAAGAAACATACATTGGTCTAACAGAGAACACATTCAAAACAAGATACACCACCCACAAGTCTAGCTTTAAACACAAAGACAAAAGAAACGCAACTGCACTCAGTGAATACATCAGGAAACTAAAGGATTCAAATGTAGAACACTCCGTAAAATGGAAAATCATGAACAAAGCTCGAGCATACTCAACATCCTCTAAAACTTGTAATCTCTGCCTGGAGGAAAAGTTCTTCATTATACTCAAACCATCCTTAGCAACTCTAAATAAAAGAAACGAACTGATAAACTCTTGTAGACACAGGAACAAACATCTACTGTGTAATTATTCTAATAGGTAATGTATCTTGGCTCGCTGTACACCGTTCTTGCCTGTTCACAACGAACACGGAACCAACACGTGCTTTAAAACTGACACGTTCAAAAGCAGCGAACACATACGTATTTAACGTTATTGACATCATTCTACTTCAGGCTTCTGAGGAGTGAGGACCTACATTGTTGGCCGTTACCAAACAGTTCTGTAAAGCTATGTTGTTAGAACTTATTGCAACCTTTTCAATATATATATATGTATATATATATATATATATATATATATATATATATATATATATATATATATATATATGTATATATATATATATATATATATATATATATATATATATATATATATATATATATGTCGAAAAGAGGTAGTAAAAAGTGTTTTAAAGTTTGCGGAAAACTCCACGACGTTTCGGGTATAAACCCTTCATCAGGTGGCAAAAACCAAACTAAACAACCAACAGTAACAATTGGACACGACAAACATCAAATCCGAAGCGATCGCTGTAAAAACAGAACCGGACGTAAGTGACTGTCAGAAAACATGAGTGCGAAGAATGAAACACAAATTAAAAAAAGAAAAAGAGCGTCCTGGATGAAAAAGTGCACGTACAAATCGAACATGGTCGGAAAAAAGGGGAAAAAAGTAGACAAAAACTAGGTCCGGAAAAAATAATAGTAAAGGCTACACTGTAAAAAATGAGCACGAACGGGTTAGTGTAAAAAGAGTAAAAACTGGTTCAAAAAAGGGGTGAACACACATTTCAACAGTGCTCCGCAGTATTTCGACATTCGAATACAACGTAGCAGTGGTAAAGTATGAAGGTAAACAGATTGGAACGATAAAAAGTGCTAAAATTCTTGTCAAGACACAACACGCGTTGAAGTAGGTGCTTGGCCTTTGTACGCGCGCCAATCGAGTTTCGAGTTGTATCGGCACGCGTTTGTTGTTTCTTTTGAATATAGTTTTTTTGATCAGTTGTTATTTTGCTGCCTGATGAAGGGTACATACCCGAAACGTTGCGGAGCTTTCTTCCGAATTTTAGCACTTTTTATCATTCCAATCTGTTTACACATATATATATGTTTGTTTATGTCTGTTTATATATATATATATATATATATATGTAGGTCGAAAGTTTTGCAGTAATACATTCGGGCATGAATTTTATACCGATCCAAGACAGAGTATAAGCCCTAATCAAAGAAGGTACGGTTGAAGAAAAACAGCAGAGAGAAAAATTGAGCCGCACGGGGGAATCCTCCGCTTTCCGGGTCGAGTCTATGACCACCATGCTATCACAGCTCGTGATTCACAGAAGCGAAAACAGGTTATGAATACCCCCGAAGAATAATCAGTAGGTCGATGTTGGTAGATCGAAGTTAGAATTTTTATACCTCTGCAAAGCAGGAGACACCCCGTGACGCCAAGTATTAGCCATCTATCTGACAATTCATAAAACAGAATCTTTCAGAGACCTTCCTGTTCAGATATCTTAAGATGAAAACGGTTAAAAGAGTTTGACCTTTTTACACACTCTTTGTCTTGTTCAATATTGGCAGCTTTGCACATAGCGCATAACTTTGAAATACCCAAATCCCCAGGAGGAACGTGCGAAAACAAGCCAAGTCTTTAAACGTTCCATAATAGTGATTTTCAATATAGGGGAACATAAACACAACACCCTTTTCAAAAATGTTGGACGTTTTAATTTATTAAGCAACTTTAAGGCGCTAAGATACTGACTTCCTTGGACCTATGGAATGCGATGTGTCATATTTTTATAGCACCATTTTACTTATATCCCTCGACTTTGTCCCTTCTGAACAACAAGTACAGCTTCTCCCTAAAATTTATCCGGCTAATTTCTTGTCCTTTTGGATTTTAATATTTTAGCGATTGAAGTTGAACATGACATTGCCAACAGAAAACTCAAAATATTTACTGCTTAAACTCTGCTTGTAACCCTTAGAATGCCATTTCCGGCTGTCTGTGGATTTACTATGAAAATTTTCTATAAGCTCTCGAGCAATCAATGGTTAATCTTTCCGGCAGGATTACAGATTAGCGAATGCGCAATTTGGTGAATGTCAATTTCGCGGTCTGATGATAGTCTTCCGAGTTATGCCATTAATTGCTCTGTGAAGGAATGCGAGTTTCCAAATATTATGTACTCTCTGTGAAAAATGGTGGCGCTCCACTAGGATAGTCTTTTGTGCAGGACTACAATTTTAAGGTTTTGCAAAGGTTCTACTAACAAGCCAGGGAATGCCATTTCAAGCTGTCTACGAAGTCACAATTTTTGAACATTTCCTCACTCTTCGCCCCCTCTATGGTGACGTTCCGCTTAGATACTGTATTTTTTCTTACAGAATTGCGCTTTTCGAGCAGAGGGTCTTCTATCACCTTTCCACCAAACTGAATTTGTCCTGTATACTCTTGCCTGTGTATACTCTCCGATGGAAGAACTACACACTGTCAGAAACTAGTGACAAAATTTTTAATGTTCCTTTTGACACCTGAGACATGTATGTATTCCAGATATCAGTGGACTTTTTCGTTATAAATTAAGCCAAGGGACAAAATTGTTGTAAGCGCTAGTATCAGGATTTGATAGTGTTACTTTACTTAAGTCATTGCTCGTATAAACCAAAACTAATTGCACCATTTGACATACTTTCTCATTAGGGAAGTAAAATTACCGGCCATTTGAACCGTTTGTAAAGCCAAAAATTTCCCCTTCTCAATATTTTTTCAATTGCACTACAACTGACGTAGGATTCTGGATCCGCCACAGTGGGATAAAGCTGTCACATTTACATGTTGCACGAGTGACTCTGGAAGACTGAATATAACACGATTTCATAAAAAAAACATAACTACATTTTCATTTGTTCACCCTGTTACGAGGCTAAAATAGCTTTTAAATTATTTTGAAAACTTAAATTAGTGTTAAATTTTTTTGCGACAATAAACTAACTTTTTTTCATCTCCATTTATTCATTATTCAAGTTCTAAAAAAAAAAAACAACAAACGTTGTGTTGCAAACTGATGTTCAAACGAAATTGCAAACATAATAATCTTGTGATAACCCTAATACATGCGAAAGATATTTACATAGAGGTTAATGCTACAAAACGCTTGTTAATAGTCAAACTAGGACAGGAGGCAAATGCATTGTCAATATTTACATATTTCTTTTCCTAACTTTTCTATACTGTTCCACTTTGACGACGCATTGAAACTTATGAAAAAATTCATTTGCATTGGGCTTATCTTTAATTCGTTTACAATTAAAAATATAGTTTTTCATATGAAGAACTAAACAATTGTAAGCATGACTGTTTTTTTTTTTTTTTTTTGCAATAAAAAAAGAAACTTTGTTTTGAGAAAATATTTATTGAACAACAAGAGCTTCACCGCTTTAAGGAATTATGAGGTACAGCTATAGTCCCAAACATGTGATCTATTGTTTCGTCGTCAGTATTGCAAAAGGAACAAGAAGGGGATTCATATTTAGCAATTATTTTCAATAAACTAACCTGTGACATATTTTTTACCGCAGGCGTGAATCGAGAACTTTTGATCACAAAGTCAGCTTGAACAGGTGAAGACGTTGCGAGAACTCGAACTAAGTCATCAGTGACAGCGCATCTGTAATTAAGATAATGATTCGAAACAATCTTAGTTCCTTTTTTGTTCTTTCTTGTTGGGAATGGATTTTTGTTCCAATGTTTCCTCCTATCGTTTTTTTTATTGATGCGAAACAAGGGAATAGTCTTTTGAAATTCATCCTCGTAAAAATGTAAACTTTAAAAGCCAGGAGGTACAGAACGACCGGGCCTCTAAAACAGTACTTAAAAAGGCCAGGGTTCCTCTCAGATACATTTAAGCAAAACCTTATTTAGTTAGAAATTAAAAAATCAACTACTATGATCGAAACAGATTAAAGGTGATTTTTAAGGGTGATTAAGAATATTTCGATACTGGCTATGATAGAGATCCGTCATCTTGCGAATGAATACAGGTGGGTACAAGGCACATAAACTCCCCCCTCCCCCCTCAAAGCAAAAAATCTAAGCCGTTATGTTTGAGTTAATTTGAAATGCCATGATTGGCCAACTCATTAGCTATGTGTGAGGGGCACTTATTTCAGTGTGAACGTTGACCAGGCTGTGAGGCATTTAATGAAGGGGAAATAGTGTGTCAATCAATGGAGCAAGTAAGTGTGATGTGCTCTTTCAGTCTTCAGTAAAATATGATAACCTGATTGAGATTCTAAGAACATTGCATAACTGTAGTCTATTTTATCAATGTTTTTGACAACAAATGAATATTTACGAACAGTTGACTGTTGCAATGGTCGTTCTACACCGCCATAGCCCAACATGTCTCCAGTTACCCTAGATAAACAGTAGCTATTTCCTCCAGGGGCCACCTGGAGGTTAACGTTAGACAACATACAGTTAAGTGTGTGACTCAGTTCCTAAAACTGGGTATTTTTATGGCATTTTCGATTCACGATCAATGATACAGATTGTTGGAGGCCATTATTTCTACTATTTACATCCCTCCTCCAACCTCATTCCACTCCTTATCTTGCGCTATCAATCATATTGTGTCTGCATAGGCTAGTATTATGAAATAATTTTTTCAAGTCTCCAATTGGCTTTAGGCCTATCTCTATTTGAAAATGCTATTCTTCCTCAAAATTAGCCAGTCACACCAGCTATTAAGTAGAATTGAATTGCAGGCGTATTTGATTGGTAGCAGATGTGCAAGAAGAGTAACTTACACATCCCAACTGACCAGCGTGACGCGCAGAATCCTGTGACAGCCACTGGGAGAGTTACGGTTCTGCTTTCTTTTACAACAGGACATGACCGTTTCCACTATTTGCAGCTAGTAGATGGAGTCACCTTTGGAGGATTGAAGTATTGCATGCAACCATTTACAGACCCAATTTTCCCAACCCAAACAGTATGAATTCCCTAACCTTCTTACCTGAGACCCTCCCAAAAGTATCTGAAACTCATCTTAATCCAGACAAAATCTCAGTTTATTGCTTCAGCTGAGCATAAAAAAGCTCAATGTGTAAAATCAAAGAATTCTCAGTACAGTTCATGCTGCGTAATATAAACTTTGGTACTCTTTATTGTTTGCATCAGCTGTCAAACAAAGAGCTGAGCCAATTCAGAACTTCGGTAAACCCCTACGAGAATTGTAGTATGGGATGAGATAATTGGTCCTTTTAGTGTTAGTCCCCGTTTTCGTGCCTATTTTTCATGGTAATTCCATTATGTTAGGTGTTTCCTGGGAAAAGAGACTCTGATATGTTGTGGTAATGAAGTCCAGCAGAGGTAATGAACCAGATAGTGACTGACAAGTCTTAATGGAGTCAGAGATAGTGCACAGTATGTTTCGCTTGCCACTTGTAATTTGAGGCATGTAGGTAGTTGTGAATGGGGGAGCTCTTTCTGCAAATACTGAACAGACTTGAAAATTGAAACTTTCAGACACCGGGAAGGAATACCGCCAAGAAGAGAAATTAATGTGAATGAAAATGTTGTGTCTTCCATTCAATGCTATGACATGTCCGCACTATCTTTCATTATACCTATAGCTTATAGCGTACTGACTTCGACATGGCTGTGTCCATTTACTGAAGGGAAAATGGAGTGCTGCATGTTCTCCCTGCAGCTTGATAAGCTACGTAATCGCCTGCTCTGTGTCTACGTACTATACAGAGTAGAATAATAGGTTGTCGAGTTGTACTACATGCAGAGAAAGGTGTAGCCTATTAAGGTTGGATCATTTTTCAAAACCTTAGAGGTTGGATGACTTGAATAATTATAAGTGAAAGGCTTTCCAAATTTCGTTCTTGCCAGATATGCGCAGAGTAATGTTTCGTTTCATATGTTCCTGCCTCCATATAAAGGTTAAATACATTCTCTAGAAAACATCTTAAGACTGATTTTCTTAATTGAATGTTCCTTCAAATTTAAATGATTTATGACTGTAAAAGTCTCGGTCAAAAACGTTCCCTTAACTCACCCATTAGTTATGAATTCATGAGCAACGGCGTCGTCAAAGTTATGTGAGGGCGTTGCACGACAACTCCGCAGATGAATTTGTAAGTTATCTGGTGATTTTAGAAGATGAGCGCGGAAGTACAAAAACCTGTCAAATGTAGTTTCAACGGGGTAAGAGTTGTACCTTTCATTGAAGGCGTCATTGGTGTACATGCTGAAGTCATATAAGAATGCACCTTTGGCTCGTTTTATTCTAGGACCCTGGGGCAATTCGTCAGTGTTGATTCTAAAATGAGACTGCAGCTGTTCGGATCTGTCAAAATCACATATGACTGGTAACGTAGCCGTCCCGTATATATCCAAACCCACAGAGTTTACGTAAGAGCTCGTTGTTGTGTTCTCCTGAAAAATAGAAAGAGTGAAACGTAGTCATTAAAAATTGATATAACCACTGTTGTTATAGATTATGCAATGAAAACCAGGTTAGCAATTAAATTTGTTTTTCAACGCAAAGCGAACCAAATTATCGATTTTACCTACAGCCTTCTGTTCGATGAAATAGAAATCGTCATAACTAATTGTCACTTACGATATAAACAGTACCACACCCTGTGAGGGAGCTGTTCAGAGTGATATAGTTGTCATTTTGAAATCCCCTACAACTTGGATCTTTCGTAAAATAGAAATTGTCTGGTTGCGTATCTCTAGGCAAACTTCTCATAGGTATGTCAACTTGAAACGATGTTGACCCACATGTTAATATTATTTCATCAATTGGATCTGAGGAATGAAAAGATTCATTGTATTCAGTTGTAGTTAATTTATTTTGTTTAAAAGATAAAATATTTTTTGAATATCCCACTTTGCAATGATATTGTAGTGTACCTTTAAAAAATTATGCGTCTAGTTGTAACGAAACATAGCTTTAAATGAAACAGAACGCATAGTTATTAACCTTAGGAAGTTTTCTCCTACTGTATTTTTCCAAAATAGTATTGTTGTTTTACTTTACATTTATGTTCGTCTTAGAATTATCAGCATTCAATCCAACTTTAAAATCCCGAAGTAAGTTGAATGAAACTTGCCAAAAATGACAATCTGGAGTTGATTGAGACTTTTTAATACTGAAACCAGTTATTCCGTTTGAAACAATTTTAACTTATAATTTTGACAAATGATACTTTATCCGTGGGAGGAAGCGGGTATTAACAAAACCAACAACATAGGCCTTAATACTCGGACAAGGAGAGAAGGAAGTGTTCCTGCCCCTGATAGAATGATTGCACGCGTACCTTTTTTGTTATTGTAGTACTCTCTAGTGAAGAGTCACAAAAGCCAATCCAAATTAATATTTATATTAAAGGTGACAAAATCCTCGCCAGTGTCCTGAATCTAGCAGAGAAGAAGCTCTTGAGGAAAAGAGTAAATCTTGTACCAATCTGCGCAATTCTCTGGTTATTTCATATCACCCTTCGTTTCGCCCAATGCTATTAAAAATGTAGAGTCACTCCGACAGGACCCTTCAACCCGTCAGGTTTCTCCTGGAACCACCAAACACTGCCTTCAGCGTTGAGAAAGACTTCTAAAGCAAACAATTTGTTCGTGCTTCCCACTTACAAACTCCCTCCAGCATCGACACCCCTGGTACCTTTCCCTGTGAACGTCCGACGTTCATACATTCCCAGTTGTTGGCAAACAATCTTGTCAACATTTAAGGGCCTAACGGCCGCGCTTCACTATCATCCAACGCTTTTCCTGCATTCACTTCAATGTAGTTTACATTTTACCTTGTGGGAGTTGTAACTCGCTGTATGTGGGAGAGACCAAGCTCCGCCTAGGGGACCGAGTCACCGAACACCTTAGGTCCATTAAACGACATTTCCAAGGATATCCGGTAGTTGCACATTTCAAACCTCTTCAACTTGTTCAATATAGCACCTAACGTCACGACATCCGTATTTTTTTTCTCTTTCTTCTTATTTATTCTTCTCAATCAGTAACAAAAGCAATGAATACAAGTCGTACAAAAAACATTATCCAAAGAAACTCAAAAATATTTAAGAACACCCAAAATATTGATAATTAAAACAGCCCATTAAAATATGACAGATTATAATGGTAAACAATACTGAAATCAGGCTGTAACCAAGAAGCCATGGCCTCCATCGATCTAAAAAGTTGTCACGTATAAGCCTTACGCAATAATTGTAATACAAAACTGAAAGCAAGTTCTTAGCACAATTCTTAAAACTTAGGAAGGCATCATTTTGTATTTTACATCTATAAATATAGAAGTTAAACCAGAACAATAAAGTATTTATAGTTTTGTTATCATGTTGGGGATGCGATAAACCAAAAATTAAAGTTACAGGTTTACCAAACAAACTGTCACTGATGCAGGCTATTATTAACAAAATTCATAAATTGTTCCCACATTGGCTGTTCCTTTTCAAAAAAAAAAACATAACATGACTAATTGTTTCCTTTTTTTTGAGCAGAGAGTACACAAATCATGATCAAAATTTTAATTTTTTTAAGTAACAGTTGGTTGCCAAAATTCTTGTGTTTATCCTGTATTTAAACCAAGAAAACTTCCTTTTTAAGTTTAGAGTAAAAGGTAATTTGTAGATTAAATTTCACTTAAGGTTATTACAACCAATTAACCATTATCTTGAGACTTTATACAAATGTCAGAAGCATAGGCAGTTATTCCGTAACATTCAGAACCCCCTTGACTGATTTAAGTAGGATAGCATATAATTCTGGGATAAATGGTCTTCGTAGTTCACAACTCACATGGCCGTTTAAGAAGCCTCTTACAGCTCGTGGAAGACAAAAAAAGTTTGTATTAATATTATAATGAGCAATAAAAGTTTTTAAGGGAAATTAATTTGCCATTCTCATCGATCAGGTAATCAGTAATGTATACACCCATTTGTAACCAAGTATTAAAGTACGATGGTTAACAATCCTCTCGAATTAAATCGTCATATACACTGATATGTATTTGGATTTTTTGAAAGATCGAAATCTATTTAGTTTTTAGTTCAATGATAGCCTTCAAAAGATCCTCATAAAAGGGGTTACTGATCAGTTTCAGTCCTGTTTTTAAGTAAAATGGCCACATCCAGAGGAAATTGACCTTGCTCTCGAGGAAGTAATAGAAAAGGGCATAAGTAGACGTGGTAGGAGACGCCTTATAGTGCCTATTTAGCCAAGTGCGTTTCATCGAAATCATAAAAAAAAATAAAACTAACATCCGTAAACCACTTTTTGCATAGGGAAGGCAAAGTTGCTTCCGACTGATTTCAGTCCGCGCTTTTCCAAATAAATGAATAAAACATTTTCTCAATAGTATTCACAACATCGCTCGGTGGGTCAGGTATGCAAATAATTGATTTTAGGTATAAGAAGGGAGTTCATTATTGTTATTTTACCAGTGACGAAGAGTCTTCTCCTAGACCAACGTCCAATAATATCACGGGTATCATTTATAACATTTGGATTATTAAGTTGACTTATCTCATTACTATCAAGGGAAAAACGAGTCCCCAAAAAGGTTAAACACCCCCAGGATCCCAAACAAGTGTTTTGACTTCACCGTAAACTTCTTTGGCATGTCGTTTAGCACCAATACACCACCCATGGTAATACCCGCCTGTCGTAAGAGGCGACTAAACGGGGGACTTGAACAGTATTTGAACAGCATTACATTTTATAGCACATTCGTGTTAGTGTGTCGTTAAAACTCATCTTATTAACTGACTTATTAACTTAACTAACTGACTGACTGACTGACTGACTGACTGACTGACTGACTGACTGACTGACCAACACCAACATAAAACACAGACGTTTTATCATAATTCACTTAAAGACCAGATACAAAATGAAATGCCTGCAATGAGTTCATAACTCCCTCGCAGAAAGTACGACTGCCATCTGTAACAAATGCCGTGACTTCAGCATATTGGGTTATCTTAATATCACACGTTGATAATTTAGTAGCTCTAATAGATTCATTACAACGAAATTGAATAGCAACGAGTTCAAAACATAAAATAAAAAGATAAGGAGAGAGGGCTCATCTTGACGGCATTCTTTACAAATATCTAAAAACTGGGAGCAAACACTGTTAACCTTAACGCAAGACACGGCATTATTATTAAGCAATTTGCACCATTGAATGAAATTTTTTTTGAAACCAAAAAACTTAAGAACATGCCAATTGAAATTGTGAGAGATTATGTCGATGGAACTTAGTAGAACTCTTTATGATGATCATTGGTGTGTAATGAGGCCAGACTCCCCTTTCTGTTGCAAAATTTTTGTGAAATAAAACGATTAAATTGGAAAACTGTTCAAAATTTTTCAAGTCTTTGTTCATTTGTTCAAGCTTTTCATAGATTTTAATTTGGTTTCCCCAAAACATGCAAAACCACCGGTGTCTTGAAGAGTAGCCTTGTAAGAAGTCCTTTTCCAACTATGCAACTGAGGACGACCCTCAAGCAAAAGCCAGACAGATAAGATGATTTCACTAAAATGCGCTCACTATATGGGTAAACTTTCATCATTTTTGACTACTGATGAGGGGTCTCACTCCAAAGAGGTTAAGGGGATTGAGGGTGCGGATCCCTCCAATCTTTGGAAACTGGCATATTAAGGATTACGCGAGGCAGTGCACATGTATTCTTTTGCATTTTGTAGAGGGGGTGGGGTCTAATTGTTATACAGGGAACTTTTCGTTTGCATCATCAAAGGTTTATAGGTTAAAGTGGGAGGAGGCAACATTTTTATGTTAGAAGGAAGATTAAATGTTTAATGCAACCAGTACGAATGAATGAATGAATAAGCACTGTTGGTGGGAAAAGGGGGGGGGGGTCGTGCGAAGGAAACTATGTATGGATGCACTTGCACATTTTTATAAGTATCTTCTTTCTGGAAAAGCTAAGAAAATTTTAACTTGAAATTTAAATTTGAAATTTTTTGTACGGGAAGTAGCTATGAGAACAATCTTAGCCGTATATATATTTTCATTTTAAAGTTGCTATACTCCGTTAGACACTGTCGTAATAAGAATTTTTTCCAGTGAGCTTAGAAAACGACTGGCTTTCTGAAAATGGATCTTATAGCTGTACTAGTGGAAAAATAATTGCTAATATTATAACCCTTTTTACTGCAACAGTGTACATCAAAAGTAGTCTTAATCCATGTTCGTGTAAGATTTGAGGATGATTGTTCTCTGCATTGTATGCTTTCATTCAATTTTTTAAATCTCGCCACAACTCATAAAACCAGGAAGGGTATCTGTCTAATCCAGTAAATAAAATAACCAGTCGTTTTTTGAGTTTATGTTTGAAATGGAAAGGAAAAGGTTCAAAATGTAAATTAATATGGTCACTTTTTATCACAATAACCATATAAGTTTTTTTTTTCTTTCAAGCTTCTTCGAGATTTTAAGGTTGAAATAAATGATAAAATCTGTACGGTTAAAATGGTTTACTCTACAAAGTGCCTTGTAATGTCAGATTCTCAATTGCAAGGTTTATCTTATGGCTAATGCACCTTTTCATTCCTATCTGACTTTCGAACTGCTGTTACTTTTGATCATAAAAAGAAAGAAAGATGCTTTCGGGAGTCAATAATCATATTTTAAAAACCAATATATTCAAATAAAATACATTCTTTATGTTTTGAGGCCAGATAAGGTCATCCAGCCGTTAGCTAAAGTTTTATTCCTTCAAAATCATTTAATAAGTTATAAATCTAAATAGATAGGTTATTATTTCATGGTTTCCTCAAGTGAGTCAAAGCCAATACAATTCTAAATGAATTCCAACCTGAGAGTTATCGAAACAATGTGACTGAAAGGCCAACAGACTTTTTTATTAGAGAGGAGTGCCATGACAAGTCCAGCAAACTTATGGCGGTAAACCTTTTTTTTTTCTAATGAAGCTTTTTTAGGTTACAGAGTATTTTTTTTTTAATTATGTTTTATCAAAGGAGTGTAATGCCAAATAATACATTCTAATTTTACTAATTTATTATCATAATGCTATTGTACACTTCCAAGATTATAAAAAGGTTCAGCTCTACAAAATTCACGTTACACAGAATATTAATATTTTTACTGTCATTGCTCACCTGACGTTGTGTACCAAAAGTAGTTGCCTGCATAAGAATCAAATAAGAGAACATAAGAGATAAAAAGAGTCATAGAAGTTTTTTTTCTTTGTCTGCATGTCTTCGATCCCGTTCATGCTTAGTCTGACTGTTAGACAGGCAGGGAGAGATTTCTCCATGTTCGCAGAACAAAGAAAAATGAGTTATGGACAAAACAATTAGAAAATTGTTCATTGGTGATGCAAAAACTTCACTTTAGAGGTGACACATGCTCACAACATTGCATAATGCCTAGGGAAGAATAAATCCACGTTTCCACACAACCGACTGATTTTTGCCTAAGCTCCAAATACAGATGTCGTATTTGCATAATAAGTTTAGCAGTGTCAGGTATTACGTAATTGCACAAGAATGAAATTCCATTACACCCTCGTTTCATGTAGAAGCCATTGTGCACTGATTCAGTTGGGTCTTGGTCAATACACCATGAAGCTTACCTTTCTCTGCTGTCTCCTCCATGTTTATCCGCTGTGTTTCTGTGCTACGATACCACATATTTTGGCGACGAAGATGGCTCACCTTTCTCAGCCACCTCCCTTTTTACAGTGTGCGGGAGTTCCTTCTATACCATGGAAACAGTGGATATCTGTTTTTGAGACTTACTTAATTGCTTCGGAAGGAGAAGAATGTTCCGCTGAACGCAAACGTGCTATGGTGTTACACTGTATTGGTGTGGAAGGCCAGCGTATTTTACAAACCTTACCAAAATTGCAAGCCTCGGTTAAACTTGACACCTATCAGGGTGCCGTTAAAGTACTGGAAGATTATTTCATTCCGTCCGTAAATGTTGTAGCCGAACGTTATCGTTTTAGACAACGAGCACAGAAAACAGGTGAAACTATTGAATCTTATGTGGCAAGTCTGAGAAAACTTAGCAAAACCTGTGACTTTGGCCCCATGACCGATTAAATGATTCGGGACCAAATTGTTGAAAAAACTGCAACACCACGAGTTCGTGAGAGACTCTTCATAGAAAAGAATTTAAAATTGGACGGTGCTATTGAGACTGCAAAATGTATAGAAAATGCGATGAAAGAAGCAAAAGCTATTGGAAATTCGTTATCAATAGAAACATTAGAACAAGATGTGAACCAGCTAACTTCGAGGGGAGATAAACCAAACGTAAGAAAAACCGGTACCAAGGGCAAACGAATCTGTTACCGCTGCGGTGCAACGCAACATATCGCCTCAGACCCGAACTGCAAATCAAGAGGCAAGAAGTGTAGAAATTGAAAGAAAATTGGGCATTTCGCTGCTATGTGCCGCAGTAAGCCAATTGCTCAACCCAAGAACCATATTCAACCCAAGAATAATATTAAGTGACGACACAAAATTCTACCGGACTACCCTCCCATCATACATCTTCGGACAAAGGAGATTGAAATTATGAAGTACTTGCAAACAACACCAAAGGTCAAAAAGGTTCAAAAAGAAGACGTATTCGTTGCGTAGTAATGATCAACGGGGTCCCCATCCAGTTAGACGTCGACACCGGCTCTGATGTCTCTATTCTTTCGGAGGAATTATTTTCGAAATCTTTCCTTTCTGAAGCTCTTGTGAAGGTACCAGAAGGTGTTAAACTCTCCTCGTATACAAAACACAAGATAGAAGTTCTAGGTTGTTTTGAAGCCACCTTTAGTTACTTGGACAGAGTTGCGAACACAGTTTTCTTTGTTGGTAAAAGTGGAAGCAATTTGTTAGGACGCGACCTTATACAGAAGCTTGAAATTAATATTTTGTGATCACAGTTGTCATGTTTTGCATTTTCAGAGGACAGTTTATCTAATAAGCCAGCTATTCAAGGAAAGTTTATCCTTCCAAATTACATTAAGTCATTTCAAAATATGTTTTTTGATACAAATATTTTGCCAACTATTAAAGGTATGATTCATAAAGTTCACATTGATAAGAGTGTTACACCGAAACATCAGAAATTGCGTAGACTGTCTTTCGGCGTACGCAAGTCAGTGTCCCAAGAATTCTCGAGATTAGAATCTCTGGGTGTTATAGAGAAAATAGATTCCTCAGAGTGGTCTCCCTTATTGTTGTTCCATACAAGAAATCAGGGAATGTCAGAATTTGTGTAGATTTGAGGCTGGTAAATAAAGCTGTAATTCCTAATTCATTCCCACTTCCCAAGATCGATGAATTACTTGGAGAATTAAGGAATGCGAAATTATGTTCTCAGTTAGATCTTGCAGCTGCCTACCATCAATTATTACTTCACCCAGATTCCCGACAATTAACTGCCATTATCGCATATGGTGGCTTATTTTAGTATAAAAGAGTTTGTTTCGGGTTGTCTTCAGCTCCGTCAGTATTTCAAAAAAAGATGCAGTCTATGTTGGCAGGCCTTTCAGGAGTTCAGTGCTACTGAGAAGACGTAATTGTTTATGGTAAAGATGAAGAAGAACACAATGAAAATTTGCGTGAAGTGTTAACTAGATTAGATTCTTATGGAGTGAAACTTAATGATAAATGCAAATTTAATCAATCAAGTATTAAATTCTTTGCCATATCATAAGCAGTGAAGGGATAGGAGTAGACGACAAGTATTATGCACTTGCTAATGCCTCCGTACCTAAGGATCCAAAATCCCTTCGTTCATTTTTAGGTTTAGCAGGCTATTTTTCCAAATACATACCTTATTTTGCGCAATTGGTCGAACCGCTTAGAGCAATCTTGCACAAGGGCTACGAACTCAAATGGTCTACAGAGTGTCAGAGTAGTTTTGATAAGTTGAAGAGCCTTATTATCAAAGATCCTGTCTAAGCCATGTATGACCCTGAATTGGAAGTAGTGGTTAGGACTGATGCGTCTCATGATGCCTTAGGGGCGTGTCTCAATCAAGTGAAAGATGGTAAAGAAGTTACTGTGTTTTGCGCCTCACGCACACTGTCAAAAGCAGAAAGAAATTACAGTATTGGTGAAAAGGACGCACTTGCATGCTTGTGGGCCTGTGAAAAATGGCATGTATATTTGTGGGGCAGAAAATTCAAACTTTACACTGACCATCATGCCTTAATTACACTGCTTACTAAGGGTTCGGATCGTCAATCTATGCGAATGGGCATGTAGGTTGGGCATGTAGGGCATGTAGGTTAATGAAGTATAATAAAGAAATGGTGTTTACTTAGAGATCTGACAACGTTATAGCAGATTCATTGTTTAGAGTCACAGTTCAGGGGACCGATGAGTATATTACAGATTATGATCAGGAAATCATATGCCAGTTTTTATGGGAACCAATGAAATCAAGGATAACACTATACCAGTTGCAAGAAAGTAGTAGACTTGATCCTAGTTTCCAAATTATTCGTAAATAAATTTTACATAGTTGGCCGAGATTTAATCAAGTTAATGAATGTGCAAAACCATATTATCTAGTAAGAGATGAATTATGCTTGGTGGATGGTGTAATACTAAGAGGGGAAAAAGTCGTAATTCCTAGTTCATTGACCCAACATGTTTTAGCATTTGCTCATGAAACCCATCAAGAAATGAGTAGAACCAAAAAAAGCTTAAGGTAATTGTACTGGTGGACCTCGATAGATAAACAGGTTGAGGAACTTGTTAAAACTTGTTCCGTCTGCAGTTTCAATGATAAAACTGCGAAGCGAGCTTTTGCTCCCTTACAGCCTGTACAGTTTCCAGACGGCCCATGGGAGAAAATTGCTGTCGATATTGTAGGCCCGTTCGAACGAGCAGTGAATGAATGTACTTTTTCTATTACTGCAGTAGATTATTACAACAAGTGGCCTGAAGTCATGTTTACGTCCTCAGTAGAGACAAATAAAGTTCTGGACTTTTTGAAAATAATTAGTCGTGAGGGATTCCCCAAAGAAATTATTACAGATAATGGGATTCAATTTTAAATCCTATGAATTTTTAAATTTTGTGAGTGAAAGAGGTATTAAGCATTGTTGTTCATCATTTTATTATCCGCAGGCAAGTGGAGCTGTGGAAAGGTTTAATGCAGTCCTCAAAAATACTGTGCAGAATGCAATTCACTCAGGAAGATCATGGAAAGAAGCTGTTCTTCAATTCCTAGGAACTGACAGAGCTACTGCTCATGCTACTGCTGGGGTATCGCCTTCTGTGTTAGCATGCACATGGGCGACACATGAGGACAAAACTTAATATTGTTGGTCGTGATCTACCTCGTGTAGACATGCGTAATGTAAAGAACAGGGTACAAGAGAAGCAAAAGAAGTATAAATTTTATGCAGACAAAAGGAGAAATACTAGAACTGCCGTTTTTAATGTAGGCGATTGGGTAAGAATTAAAAGACACGGAAGACTCCAAAAAGGGGAAAGGAGTTACTCCAACGCAATTCAGATTGCTAACAAAATTAGCAACTTTACGTTTGAAATGTCAGATGGCCGGAAATGGAATATAAGTTAGCTAGTCAAGTGCACCCCCCAGAGTGTAATTTGCCTATAACATCTAGTCTGTATGAAGTATCAAATCATAGTGCAGAAGAGTCAGCTCTTAGGAGGAGCTCACGAATCAGGAAGCGCCCATTATGGCAACAGGATGGAAGTTTTGTAATGTATTAATATGTGTATATATGAATTGTTACATGAAACCATTTTGTAAATATGTACAATGTATCTTATTTTAAGCAAGGGGAAGATGTCGTATTTGCATAATAAGTTTAGGAATGTCAGGAAATGCGTAATTGCACAAAAATGAAATTCCATTACACCCTCGTTTCATGTAGAAGCAGTTACGCACTGATTCAGTTGGGTCTTGGTCAATTATACCGGTGCTATGGCCGAGTGGATAGAGGCGGTGGCATTTGAAGCGATGAAGCTTAGCAACCGGGAGGTCTGGAGTTCGACTCCTGGCCGGGTCAAAGTAAGGTGGGTTTTTCATCCAAGAGCAATCTACGGTTTTCCCATCTGAACTGGCCTTTCAAAAAAATACCAAATTTGATCCAAATTGTTGAGTTGGTTGCCACCCGATGTGAAGTTGTAATTCATAAGCCAACGGCTTCTTCCACATTCGTGGTCGCTTAGCGTCGTAAAACAACTGCCCTTCAAGGCCTGTTTATTAATACACCATGAAGGTTACCTTTCTCTGTTGTCTCCTCTTTGTTTATCCGCTATGTTTCTGTGCTACGATACCACAGCAGGTTACATCCAAAGAGTTCAAGGACTTTCCTTATATAGAGTGCTTTCACAGCACCTACGGTAGCATAACCTTGCGGATTGAAGATGGGATGACAGATAGCAGAGCTAGTAAGGAGTGATTAAAAAAGATTCAGATGTGCATTGAAATACCATGTCAAAAGAATATAATAGTTCAAAAAAAAAAAGGGTAATGATCATCTATCCAGTAACTTCAGTCCTTCACGTTAATTTTTAGGCCACCCCTAGGCAAGGAAATTGCCATCCTTCCACGACAGGGAAAGAGATAGGACAAGGTACATGGAATGGGGTATAATGGAGCAAAGAAGAAGTGATTGAAAGTCAATTTTGATATGTATTAAAACAGCATTTCAAAACAAAAAATATGTTCACCCATCCAGTAACTTCAGTCCTTGTAGGTTTTTTTTTTTTACTTTTTTATTCATTTTTTATTATTTTAGACCTCAGCCGACCTTCCCCGACAGAAAGGCGCCCCCAACCCCGCTGGCGCCACCCCTGGCGTGACATAAACACAACTAGTAGTAAAACGACTTTAAAGTTTGCAAAATGGTTTTAATTCATGCTTGCATTATCCTTATTAATCTTGTATTTAGCAACAGAGGCACAAACATAATGATTCTAAATAATAACATCTTATTAGCGTGAGGTGGTTGCTCATAAAGGCTGACAAAGACTTATTAAAATGGACAGTTTAAGATCCATCAATTACGATGATTCGCTTGCAGGTAAAAAAAATTGAAGATCTTATAACTTCTGTAAAGTGAAAAAATAAACTTAATCAATATGTAGGATTATGATTTAATTTTGAATTTCAAATATCAAATTAAATATTTTAAGTGGAGAAGAAATTCTTGCAGCTGTTTTAGATGCAGGGCCGTCGGAAGCGGGGGGGGGGGGGGGGTTGCCCCCCCCCCCGCCAATTATTTTGCCATATTTAGTTTTTTTTTTTTTGAGATGAACATTTTATTACAACGAAAGGTCAAAATAACTACTGCTTAGATACTATTAACAAGCCCGGAAAATGAAATTTCCGGCTGTCTGAGGGGTTGCGATTTTTCAAAATTTTCTGTACGCTCCGCGCCAACTGATGGTGGCGCTCCGCTTGGATAGTCAGCCCGAGTCAGCACCCCCCCCCCCATCGTAAAAACCTTCCGACAGCACTGAGATGGTGAGAAAACAAATCATGTTTTGATTAAATCTCTTGCTTAATATGTTTCAAGTATATCCAAAACATCCCTTCCTTTATTTTTTCTTATCCTTAATGAGAATTTAAGGTGTAACATTTAAGAAAATCATTAACTTATAATAACAGCAAATCGTAGCTACCTGGTTGTTCCGTGTACCAGCCTGGTTGTTCTGTGTTCCAGCCTATTGAAAAAGTGAAACATAGTAAAGAGAGCACTGTAATGCAACAAAATTGACTAAGATACATTTTTTAGTTTCATCTGGTTCGATATAAAGTAGATGTGTTTATACAAAAAAAAAAAAAACTGGTGTTGTTAAATTTGCAACTGACCTTTTCTTTATTCCGTTGGAACAAAGACAAGAAGTTGACAAGTTATGATTAAGGCGATTATGATAGCATATGATAAAAGTTTTATGAGTAATTTGTAAACGGATTGAAATTATTTAAAGTGAATGTCAAAAGGAAGATGAGTTATTACATAAAAATACAGATTATATATCTCACCAATTTCATCTAAAAATGACTCACAACTCGAAAAACTATTATTGCGAAATCTGCTTTACCATCAAGTCTCATAACTGAAAGATGTGTAAGTACTTTTGGGGTACATCAGAATATAATACCAGTGTTGTACTTTATTTTAAGTGATAGAAACGCTAAACTACTTTTAGTAACTTTTTAGCAAAACTGGTTCACCATGTATTGAGTAGAAGAAATTGATGAACTTTTCGTCAACCACACTTTCGGAGATGTTAAAGAACTTAAGCATATAGGTGCAAGTCAATTTTTCGAATCTTTATTTTTTCCTGCAAACAACACAAGATTGCCAACTGATAGATAGCTTAGTTAACAAAGTAATCGCATTTGAAGGCACGTAATATATTTTTTGCCAAACGCAAAAAACCAAAAAATGAATTTGTCAAATGCTCCACAGGTATTACTGTGTTCAAGTGGTAGTGGTCTCAAAAGCAACGGACATGCCGGACTTAACTCATTGTATTAGCGAACGTATCACTTTTTTCTGTTCCATGTTCAAAGAGGCGGTCCTTAAACCAAAAGCTGCCAATATGGAAGCTAATATTGACATCTCCCTACTTACTGGGCCTTTATAAATATGCATAATGAGCTCGTAACTGCCCCAAAAGCAATGAACCGTTACAGCCCAGGCTCGTTGTAATAGGCATTTGCACCTAAGTTATATATGTCTAAGTAGCTCGATTTACCTCAGGGTTATGCAGTAAATTGATCGTGAATCGAAAGGATATTCACCACTTACTATAACCTTGACAGTTGTTTTCGTCTAAATCTGAGAGACAATTTTGCTCATGGTCACATACGCTGCTTCGAGGAATGCACACGCCATCACTAGCACAAATGAAACCATCGCACGTCAGATCTAGGGAAAAATTAAAAAAAAAAAAAACCTTATAACGAAACTAAATTACATTTATTCCCTGTCATAAGTTCATACTTAGTACTCTTCTTAGGAGAATGTATTACCATAAATAAAAATTTAAATCTTTGTTCCTCTAAAACGTTTATTTGACCGTTGCAAAAATTGTAGTATGTACCTACCACGAGCACGGCATAACAGGACATACAAGGCCCCGCTTAATAAAGTTAAACGTACTCAGGCGAATACTTGTTTCAGTACAAGATTAGTGGGCACATTATCTTTCTGTCGTATTTACTATTGCCAACGCTTTTTCATCCATACCACTGATGAGTAATCTTTAAGGATCTTCACACCGACCAAGAGTGAACCATAGAGTACCAACCTAGCCCATAAAATGAAAGAATTCCTCTTCTGGAAAACGTATGTGCATTCTTGAAAGGACATTGAACTACGATAAAATGTTATCTATCTTCACCACTGCGGTCCACCATTTTTGTCCCTCTGTCAAAAGTATGGAAGTAATTCTTGTGAAAAAAGTAGACATTCTTTGACCAAATAAAGTTTAATTTGTTCCTCACCACTTAAGCTCATTTTTACGACCTCAACAGAAGCGGCAAATCCTTGATATGTAATAGATGAGTCAGAATAAAAGTTTATCCACATTGAATTACTGTTCGACAAGAACTGGACTTCACTTTCAGGTTGACGGCCACTCCATTGTAAAGCATGTAACCTTCCGACGGTGTTACCGTTACCCACTGTTACACGGTCATACCTTTTCTCGGTGTCTAAAACATGAAACGTTAGGAGCAACTGAGACCCCGGGATGGTGGAGAAGAGCCATGTTACGTTACGCTGGTTTGGATAGTTCCTCGGAAAATTTGGTGAGCTAAAGTTGTATACAGTCTCCACGAAAATGGCTTCAGATAAAGGATTTGGACCTGGAAGACAAACCACAAAATCAGTTTACCAAGAAAAGAAGATAATTATAAAGTTAAAAGGTAGATTGGATACTCGAGTTTAACATATATAGACTACGAGGAGGGCTCTGAAAAAAAGCATATCAAAATAATTTGTTTCGCAGATACAAAATCGCTCTCATTCCAATTTTTTAAGGGATTGTGGCAGTCGAGCTTAATCAGTATTCTCAGTCACATGCTTAAGTATTTATCAATCACACATGGTGTACAAAATATTCGCCTTACCTGGAGTCGTCCCCCACACTGTAAAATGAAAAGGAAAGAAGCGAGACAACTCCAAATGAATTGATGAATGATTACATAGAAAAGACCTTGCAATACTGCATCACTCCTAAATAAAAGTTACGTTTTTGATAGGGTGAAAAGTGTGAATTTACTCATTAATTAGAATTTAATTCACTCCCAGAAGAGTGAAATCTACCCAAGCCGAGTGAAATTCACTACAGAAAGAGGGAAAGTTCACCCCTCCACTAGTACCTGCAATGATCACTCTTTTGTTAAGAGTGATCACAGTAGGCACTACATCAAGGGTAAAACTTCGCTCGTTAGAGGGAATTTCACTTTTTGGAGTGAATTTCACTCTTTTGGAGTGAATTCTAATTGAGTGAATTCACACTTTTTATTTTATTAAAGGGTGACAAAGTTCCCTCTTTTGATTTTTTAGTGTGATAAATAGAACATGATCAAAAATTAAGTTATGTTTCTTCAACGTGACGTGTTGAGATGATAAGGCTACTAAGCTGTGTTTATTTAGCTACCACCTAACGTTAATAACTTTCCAATGATACCTTTTTTTAAATTTTCAACAGCAGTTATACCGATTTCCGTTGAGATTGTGCAGAATTTGTCGGAATTGGGGCCCACGTCTGTTGAAGGTTGAGTGTCAGGAAGACTATCTAAGCCGAGCTTTAAAGACCCCCCAAATGTTCCGAAACGGCACTTTCCGACTCGGTGATTATTAAAAATGGCCCAATATTTTTTCTTTATTATCACGCAGTGGCTAAATAAAAATGTCACATTTTCTCTGCCCTAAAGCTGAAATCTTGCTCCGTAGGCTTTAAGATGAGCGGCGCCCATCGCTTTGCTCGGGGCGTGGACAAATTTTTGAAAAATCGCGACACTCCAGGAAGCTTGAATATTAGTTCCGTATTATTAGGCAAGCGAGTCATTAATTTTTGTTCACGTGCCTGAAAGACTATCCAAGTGGATCGCAACCATCAAACTGCATGGAACGTACAGAACATTCGGAAACTCACAATCTTCACACGGTTAGAAAAGGCATTGCGTGAAAGACATTTTATTCGCTACCATTGATTTGGGCGGATGGTTCAGAAATCAGAAATCACTACATCTCAGGCAGTCGAAAATGTTATTTCCATGCTTGTACGCAGAATTCAAGCAGTCTGTAATTGTAGCTTTCTTTGTATTTTTTTTTATATGAATAAAACATGAAAAAGTGCAAAGTACTGAAATTTGCCTAATCAATTGCACAAGGTAGCTACATTTGCTTTGAAGAACGGCGAATTCAAGTGATATAAGGGGAACCCAGGAGTGTCATTTGAAGACAGAAGTATTCGCCAAAAACACATTTTGAATTTTGACACAACAAGACAGATTTCATTTGTTTTCTCTTACAAACCAGTGAACCACAACTGGAAAAAAGGCCGTGACCGGCTCGACTTGAACCAATAGGTTGGAAAACTGGGCCGTAAATCCTTATCTAATAACTTACTAAATTAAAAGTTACTTTCATGATGTTTCAGGACTTCATTATAACATATTCAAAGTAAACCAGTGAGTTACTCGGACTCCTAAATTTCAAAATTTACCGTAGTGAGAAAAACATTTTGTCACATGACATTCAAGAAACAATCAAGAAACACGACAAGCTACTACCCGAATACAAATTAAAAGGACTCTTCTTTCTCTTCAATCAAATATGACACGTCACATTGGCTATAATAGGGCTGAATTTATTGTTTTATGAGTAAAAAACTTCGGTTTATTCTAGAAGAGAGAGGGTGGTCTTTCGCCCCCTAAATTCTTCTCTAGGCTTTAACTCGATCCCCTAGAACCTGATTTTTTATTTTCCTATAGCAGACAGGTGCACTGTCAGCACAAAAAGAATGACACAGTCCCTCCATGTAGAGTCAGTTCTTCTGTTCTCCTTGTCATTTCTCAGCTAATTCTTTCATATTACTTAGAAACAAGTCTTTGACTCCTTTGTAGGAGTGAGACAGGTTTGTTAACGCACTTGACTACTTAACTACTTCAACTTCTTCAGTCAATATTAAGTTACGTCATCGTTCCTAGACACCCAGTGTAGAGAAACGTGTGTTTGGCCAACGGTAGCACGACATGCTAAGCGACAGGACAGTTAACGAGACTCTGGCAACATTGCGTTCGTTTCGAAAAACTGACATTGCTTGTTGTCTGAGCAGACATACGACTTACAAACATCAACTGACGCAACAAAGCGATGCTTTACTAGTCGTAGTGGATGAGAATTTGTTTCATTCTTCGGTTTTACCACTCGTTGAGTCTTCTGTCGTGTTAGCCATAGCATGTCAAGCGGCCGAACCCTTTAGTTACTAGTAGTATAGGCCTAAGCTTAAGTTTGCATGCAGTGATATACGCAACGTTGATCCCACACTCTGAACGTTTCATGAACGTTTCATTCTAAATAATTGATGCAGTTGATTACGAGACAAATTCGAATGGGGAATCATATTTTGATGGTGAGGTATTGAGACTACGCTGACTCTTTTCAGAAAGGGTTTAATGGCGTCATAGAAGTTTATGCTCTGCTGACTCCATCATTGGACTCTTTTAAGTAAGGGAGGTATGACTAAAACATAATACATAATTTTACCCTGTGCTGGTAACCATCCTGTTGTCGTCCATTCGTTATAGTCTGAAAGCAAAAAAAAAAAAAAAATGTTTACAATTAATCACCTTTATACGACGGCAGGATATCTGAAGAGTTAATCGATTTGAATCACTTACTTTTCAAAACACACCTTTCAATTCGTAGTTTTTTTTCGTATAGCATTCCTATGACAATGGAACAAACAAGTTCTTCAAAATGGATTTTCTTCTTTAATCTAGACAGCTCCTTTTGCAGAACTGTTTGCCTATTTCAAAAAATTATTGCCCAATGCAATATCCTCATACTCTTTTCGTGGGAAAAGGATTAACTCCATGTCAAATATGCGAAAAGGAGTCGGGAAATATTTCAAAAATAACGTCCTCTCAGACAAGGAGAGACTCCTCGTCGCAGGTGTGACAAGAAGCTGGAATGAACGGACTAATATAACTACTTGTCGCACATGTGACAAGAAGTCATGGATTACTGCCAAAAGTGGAACTATCTCTCTAGGAATTTTCCCAAAGGAAACAAACATATTTGATGAAAATGCTGAAAAGACGTGGATTTTGGAAATCCATTTTGAAATTTCAACTTGTTAGTACGAAAAACAAGCCTGCGAGCCACAAGTGGACAAGAAGGCAGTGACTGGCTCCACTTGAACCAATTGGAATTGGATATGGCATTCATCAAAAAACAGAGAGTGTTGCACCCCTCCCCGATATGATGCAACAATCAATAAAATCGTTGTTAAAAGTCAATAGAACCACCGAGAGTGCTACTTAATACAACAAAGGGAAATTTTTTTAGGTGTAAATGAATTTTCAAAAGAAAAGACTTTATGTTACAGAGTCTTATGCAAAAGAATCGTATTTAAATGCTTCCGTTTAAGATCAATTTGGATCATTGTTCCTCTTCCCTTTGGCGGGACCCTGTTTCGACATGATATGTTTGCACAACATGTGTAAACTTTTAATCAAGATAAAGAAACTGTCTACAGATTCGCTGTTCAAACATATTACTCTTTCAAAAATTTCGCTGCTGCGGGTGGAACGAATTGTATATTAGTGGCGCCTTTCATGTTAGTAGCTGACGGTCGGTTGTCAGGTTGTGACGAAGCGTCAGCTCCTAGTTGTTTATCTTCACCAAAGTGTTTCGCTAAATGTTCAATAATTTGTCCTCTTTGGTATCAGAAAGAACCCATAATTATTTCAAAGTGTGGTTAATGTCCACAATATTGTTGGAGGGGTTCGGGTATATACTCAATTTTCTTTCAAAGAGCAAGACTCCCATTATGCTTATGAAGTGTTACTTTGGCCACCTGACCTCAGTCATTCTGAGCAGTCGGCGATAGAATTACACTCGATAGACAGGGCATATTTACATTAATGTGTACATTAATATATAACTTATGGATGTTGCAGTATGTGGTTACACTGTGTGCTTATTTATGCAGATCGAACCCCATTGCCCACACTTCAGCTGCCCCCTGGTGGGATACTAGCAACTACCGTTAACATTTCAAGAGTTAAGGTTGAAAGACGTTATGATTAAAAGAGTTAGAGTAAGGCCAATGTATTAACAAGAGGGCAATCCACGGAGTTGCATATCTCATCGCTAACATGTGCGCAAGTTGGTTACAGAACTTGAACTATGTATGTGCTAGAAGTTTTATCTGTGCTGTTTTTATGCTACAGTAGAATGTCATTGACAAAAATTACCATACTAAAACTCCATGCCACAATCCTTTGAAATTCGTATTTAAAGTCCAATGGAAGCGATTTATTTTCGTTCCAAGGTACGGAAGCTATTTTTTCGTAAGATTGCGAGGGGAAAGAATATGGCACCGACCAATCAAGTTCTTGGAACAATAGGCGAACCCCTTATTCAAAAAACATCATTTGGATATTTAAATTCTGACACCAGATTATAAAAGAACTGGAGAAATAGGCTACCCAATCTTTGTAACGCTTGCCCTTTTAATCCAGTAGGCCTATCTAAGATTTTGGAACAAATTTGTTTTTTGAGATGCTGTTCTCCCCTTGCAACACCATGAAAAAACAACGAGCTTGGCTGTTACACTAAACTGATACGGATGTGGACGCAACGATTATAAAAGTAAGAAGCTTTCCGGGACGCTTAGACAAGTGCGTAATTGTTATTATTCAGGCGCTAGCTGGGCGTATTCTCCATTTTGACGCCACGGCAAACTTCATGTGTGTCGAGCTGATATGCACATCAAGTGCGTCTCAATTAAAAAACTGGGCGTGCGCGCCATGTTGAACGCGTGGCGTTACAAGATTTCCCGCCGACGCACAAACCTTTTCTGCGTACTGGTCTGTGCCGAATCCTAGCCTGTGGCAAGGATATTGTCACATACGTTTTTTTTTTTTGCGATGCTTCAGAACCGCCAAGTTTTAAGGGCACTAACATGTAAGACAGGTAGGCCCTATGCCTAACCTAATGTTCGTCACCCACATTTTAATATCTTGGTTATAACTCAAGATTATGAATGGAGTAGGTCTCAGAGCCATGCCTACCCCCCCCCCCCAGACCTAGCCTACATACCGTTGCCCAGCTTCAGATTTCAAGTCTAGCCCTAGGTTAGACTTTAGCTTCCATACTACTAGGCCTAACAGTTACAGCAACTTTGGATTGAAAACAACTGCCTGCATAGACCTTATGAAAACACTGTAGATATAAGGGCTACCAAAGTGAAGTCCGAGCAGGAACTAAAAAAATCTCACTGCAGCATAAAGGTTAGTGAAAAAAGAATTTGAGTTGTGAAGACGAGACTGCTACAACGAAGTACTAACCTAGACCTGAGGCTCAGTCTAGCTTATTTAGGCCTACATTAATTGATGAAAAATAGGCTAGTTACAAAACATTTAAGTGGTAATGACACGGCCAAAGGAAGTTTCCCGGTAAGCTTGGGTACACCTCGACATAAAAAGAAAGATTTTCCAAATAAATTATGTCCATAAATACCGAAATACGACGTTTTGAAATCCCAATTACAGGCCAGATTCAGCCCATTTGAAATTCGAAAGCGAAAAAACGTATGTGAACGCCTCCTTAAAATGGTGACGTCATTGGAGGCACGGTTAGCAACACTGGACCAGAGAGCTCACAATTATCGAATCATGTGCATGGTAACGTGTGTTAGAGCTTACATAATTGCAAACACCGGTGCTAGGATAGCAGTGAGCGTGGCCGCTGACTACATTGTGAATTGTGCATTACACGGTTGCTGTTTAGTATTCGCAATAGCATCTTCACCAAATAGAGGCTTTGCAATTGCGTCATGGAACCGCCATGCTGGAGGACATTCATGCCAAATACACGTGGCTTTGTGCCGAACGCACTGCACAGTGTGCACTGTGATATGCACGGTGTGTACAAATTCAACGAGCAAGCGCGTCCCGTATGGTTTACTACGTAGTTACATGTACTCCAACATGGCCGCTGGAGAGTATTATGACGTCATGTGAAAAGCCTCTATAGCTCATACAGTAAAGGCGTGCTCCTAGTGGGGACGCGCTTGTTGTGATCTGTCCATACATGTTCATAGCTGTTCTTTACAGCGCCCGAACCGCGTCTTTCTTGCATAAAAACATTACTATTGTTTACCCGCGCGCATATGCCCGCGAACATATTGGCCAATGATTTGCTCCGAATCCCCACCATGGTCTGCGCCTTTCGCTCTGTATGTTGGAATCTGTATTGTGATGCAATCGTTTTCATGAGGTTGCTAAGATAACGTAACCGAGCGTTACATTAGTTCCACATCTAGATGCGCGCCGCAGTGCGGGATTTGTGCCGCCAATTGCGTCATAAAAGTCAGGTTAGCTGTTGCGGCATTTTTCGAAATTAAATTTCGAACGCAGTTTTCCTTCGAATATCATTTATGCCGAACTGTACGGGTTTTTAATGGGGTGTGAGATAATATTTGTAAAATTCTGTATCTAATCTTGCAATACACAAAACTTTTTGTGGCAGCGTCATGCCCACTTTTACCATTGGCAATCGGTAACGTGAACTATGTCCTTGGTCGCCATGACAACCACACACATCCGTATAACTTATCATGCCTAGGCTATTACACTTAAACTTTCAGATTTGTGGGATGCTTCCGTTAAGAGTTAAAGTGAATACAAAAATAGTATTTGACCGATTGTGACGTGACCTTTGACCTTGGTTCCCATGGAAACTGCATATTTTGGTAGAATTAGCCTGCCCTATTATACTTGTGAAGTTTCATGTAAAATGAAGATTTTCTTTTGAAGTTTTAGTACAAAATATTAAAAAAAGGGTTTTTTTTTGCAAAATGTGACCTTTGATCTCTGATCTTTGACCTTTACTTCCGAGGGTCTAGGAGACAAAAGTTCCCACCTTGGGGTACCCACCTATCAATTTTGAAAAGAATCGGTCCAGCCCACTAGGAGGAGTTTGAGGGACAAAAAGGTTGTTTTACGAACAAATTATCACTTGAAAATTTTTTGTTCCACTCTACCACTTGACCTTTGACCTCTGTTGCTATGGCAACCACATATTTTGGCAGGTCTAGATGCAATCATCATATGTGTGAAGTTTGGAGAACGTTTTGTTTTCGAAATATAGCAGAAAAAGTGATTTCACTAAATTTGACCTTTGACCTGTTACCTTTGATCTTCAGTTCCGGGTGTATTAAAATGCAATTTTTTCACCTATGGTCCCATCCCACCAAGTTTGAAGAAAATCGGTCCAGCCGTTTACAAGATATTAGGAAAACAAAATTGGACACACACTCTCTCTCTGCAATCCATCCCAAAGGATGGACGTCTGCGTAGTCAAGCGAAGTGAGTTCTGTTGTGACTATATAGTCCGATTCTGGAGAGACACTGTTTTTTACAGGTACAGCAGGTGAAGACATCTGCTGGGGGAACAATGATAGTAGCTCCTTTCTGACGTTTACTGTGGTTATCTTCAGTTTTACTCCAGAGCGATTCCTCATCCACCTTAGTACCTTTCCTTATAACTGACCTCCATTTGAATCGATCTTGAGCCAGCTCCTCCCATGAAGACGAGTCGATGCCAGCTCTCTTCAGGATTCTGTGAAGACATCTTTGAAGCGTAATTTTTGGCCGCCGTGTCTCCTAGATCCACCTGACAATTGACCATCGAGTAAGTCTTTGGGAAGTCTGCCATCCGCCATTCTCACAACATGTCCAGCCCAATGCAACTGAGCTGACATCACCAAAGTTGAGGCAGCAGGCATACTGGCACGTGTGAGAATATCAGTGTTAGAGACTCTGTCCTGCCATATAATCCTCATTAGAGAGCGGAGATGGCGCTGCTGTAGTTGGTCTAACTGACGCATATGTCTCTGATATGGGCACCATGTCTCACATACGTGCAATAGAGATTAAATTACAACTGCCCGATACACCTTGCACTTAGTGGCTAGTCTGATGTTTTGTACCAGACATGATCTCTAAGTTTGCCAAAAGAAGATGATGTTTTTCTAATTCTAGACTCAATCTCCAGGTCCAAGGAAGCTGAGGTTGACATGATGCTGTCAAGATAACAAAAATTTGTGACAGCATTGAACTTAGTATTGTCAATGGTGATGGTAGGTTGTTCATAGGCATTGCCCGGGGCTGGTTGAAAAAGGACACTTCCGTCTTTTTCAGACTGATGGTCAGACCAAAACTCTTTGCTGCACCAGCAAAATGATTAGCAATTCTTTGAAGATCCTCAAGTGAGTGGGCAGCTAGGGCACAATCATCAGCAAACTAGTTCTTGAACCACGATTTGCCGTATTTTAGTTTTTGCTCTCAGTCTAGTTTGCAGGAAGACACCAGTCCCCAGATCAGAAGTGGCATCCCGAAGTACAGCAGCAAAGAATAGTCCAAATAAAGTAGGAGCCAAGACGCAACCCTGCTTTACGCCATTATTGATTGGAAATGGTTCTGAAAATTCACCACACATTATGATCCGGCCTTCCATTCCTTCATGGAACTGACAAATAATGTTGGTTATCTTGGGGGAACAGCCAAATTTTGGTAAGAGCTTCCACAGTCCATCCCTGCCGACAGTGTCAAAGGCTTTGGTGAGATCGACAAAAGTGATAAAAAGATTACGTTGTTGCTCGATACATTTCTCCTGCAGTTGCCTCAGCGAAAAGAGCTGTGTAGTACCACTTTTCGAGGGCCCGTATACAATCTTCATTGTTTCAAAGAAGCCTCTTGAGTCATTGCTGTCAGCATAACTTTGTAGATCATTGGCTTTTTGCTCCCACCACTGGTTCTTCATGGCTCTCAGTCGTCTCTGTAAGGTAGACTTTGCGTTAGTGAAGGTCTGCTTCTTAGATACCAAGTTTGGTTGTCTAAGGAGGTCTTGGTGGGCACGCGTTTTAGCTCGAAGTAGGTCTTGTATGGGGCCATCATTTTCATCAAACCAGTCTTGGTGCTTGCGCTTCATTCTCCCTAGAGTGCTAGTAGCACTATCAAGGATTGCATTTTTGAGGGCATTCCAATGATCAGTAATGTCATCAGGTGGGTTGGTAGCGATAACCCCAAGGGATGAATCCATGGAGGTTCTCAGGGTCTCCGAGTACTCAGGCTGCTTCATTTTGGAGGTGATCAGCTTGCAAGGGGGTTGGGCAGTCTTCCTCCTGTGCTGAGGGCTGATAGAAAAACACACCTTGGACCAAACCATCTGAAGATCAGTCGAACACTCAGCACCACGCTTTACTCTGGTGACATGAACGTCGGAAATATCACACTGACGGATAATGATATAGTCTATGAGATGCCAGTTTCTGGATCGTGGGTGCATCCATGAACACTTCTGCTTGTCTGGTAGTCTAAAAAAGGTGTTAGTGATACACAGCTTGAGTTCAGTGCACAACGCTAGAAGAAGAAGACCATTACTGTTGCTGTTGCCAATCCCTTGACGTCCAATCACACCAGGCCACACATTTACATCTCTGCCCACACGAGCATTGAAATCTCCGAGCAACAGCAGTTTATCTGAAGTTTACACACTGTTGATGGTAGCTCTCAGCACACTGTAAAACTCTTCCTGGATTGGTCATAGTTGGGGCATAAACGTTAAATATGGTGACAAAGCGTTTCCGTTCCACTGGTATTCGCAGGGTCTGGATGCATTCGTTCACAGCAACAGGCAATGCTGGTAACTTCGCCGCAAGGCAGTTCTTAATGGCTAGGCACACTACCGATTCTCTTCGTTCCTCTTCAGGCTTACCAGACCAGTAGAATGTGTAGCCTCCTTTTCAAAAAGTGAGCCCTCATCAGCCAGTCGTGATTCTTAGAGAGCTGCGATGTCAACATTATAGTCTCGAAGCACACAAGCAATGATTGCGGTACGCCTCTCCGAACGGATGGAATTGCTATTGTCCAACAAAGTACGAATGTTCCATGTAACTACAACTAAATTTTGCTTTCGTTTCTTACCGCAAAGTGGACTACCCGCCAGTCACGGCAAACTGGCCAGGAAGAAATGAGCGGGCTTTGTTTAGGCCACCTTTTCTAGGCCCTTCCCTAACCTAGGGTGAGCAGTGCCTCCCTAAGCAGGGCTGCTCAGACGCAGGGGGTGCTGCCACACTGAATCACCGCTCTGTTACCCAGTGCGACCACTCTCCCTCTACCGCCTTCATGCAGGCTTGTGACTATGGCTTCCAGCTGGCAGCCTACCACTTTGCCACTTACCCTTCGCTACAAGACTGGAGGTATCGAGAATACCCCACTTCTCGAAAAGGAACAGCATGTGCGTGGGGAGATTTAGGTGAACAAGGGTTGCACAGGACCAGATCCACCCTCTCGGCATCCCTCCTCTGATCCAATGCCAAGGTGAGGTCCAAGACGGTATATGCAAGGGTGCCCTTGTCCGCGCTCCACAACACAGTTTGCTAGATGGCCGTTGCCTCAGCAAGAAGTTCATCCGCCCTTGACAGAAATAACCCAACCTGCAGGGTGTCTAGCCACCCTCCCCACGAGGAGATCCAAGTAGGGTGCCAGCTTAGTCGGAGACGAAGGCAGACAATGGGACTATTTGACCCATAGTTGGAGCTATTTACCCATAGCTGGGAGTTTGGTTCATGAGTGCCAGGGCGTGTCCACACGCCGGTGGGCCATGCGCACTGCATGTTTGGGGGCCAAACCTCCTCCAAGTCTCTCGTAGTTTAGCCAGGGCTCGCGAGAGCCCAGTTACTGTGCGTCGCCACGAAGTGGCACTACGTAGGGCTTGCTGCTGGAGAGGCTATATACTGGCAGAGAAGGAATTACGTACTCGGCTCTCGGACACACACACACACACACACGCATTCACACACACACTCACGCACACTCACCCACCGACACAGACACACACACACGCGGACAGATTTTAACCCCTCTCTCAGCCCCGGACCCTCAGTCATCCCCGGGGTACCTCACCATGGGTTAGACCTTGAGACTAGTAACCTGGGAAAATTTACCGTTACCATTGTAACCATTGCGATTTCAGCTGGCATTGCCATATATAGCCCCATAGTCAAAGTGACTACAATATTTCATCCTCCTCACGGAGCGATGAGATAATTAGGCCTTGTCACTTGTGAACTGTCACGGTGTAAGTGTCACTGGCGTCAAGACAAGGGCTAGAAAGATATATTATTGAGTTTACTGTATTCATGTATATGTTAAATATAGCAGTCAAGCCCCGAATGTACACCCTACGCAAGGGAACTGCCGACGCCGTCCTCCTGTATTGATATCAAAGAAATTTTAAAGATACCAAACTTAAAATGGTGCGGTGACTCCTCATGGAGACCGAAGCGGACGGGCGGAAATGATTATCACTGTTCAGCCGTTATGGAAACTAAATTAAAATATTCCGGTAGCATAAAAGCCTGTGATTTTAAAATATCTTAAATATTACAAACATGTTTCTTCAATACATTTCAATTAAATGGAGCAATTTCTTGCTTTTTCGAGTCTTTCAACTAAAAAATATTTAAACATGAACGCATAACTACTGGTATGAAGTTCATGAACTTTGTGATTGGTCAGTATGTTTCTATAAAGGCGGGAACACAACTATCCGTTTTTTGCGTCCGAACTCCAGTCCGAATGCGTGAGCGTCATTCCTTCGGTGTACGCACAATTCAAATATAATGAATTAAGTAAACGCATAACACACCTATCCGAATACTGTCGGTCGTCCGTTTTGCGTCCGAAAAATTCCCTTCAAGAGCGATTTTTTTCGGATGACGGATAGACGCGGGTGAATTGTTGGCTTTCAGCCAGTCCTCACAGCCACCAAAAGTCGCTTCTTTTCTAATTTGAGTATGCACGACGTCACAGCCTTTGCATATATAAGTAGCAAAAACTAGCTGTTTTTAAATCCAAATTTCGATGTGAAAAATACATAATCTAACAAAACCATCATTAAAATTAATAGAGAACACATTTTCCGATAGTTTCGCAACATTTTTGAAGTATTTAATTCACAAAGCGATGAATTTCAGACGATTTTTGAACTCGTAAAAACAGTTTTCATTTTGTTCGGAAAATCTGTTCTTTTCTTGAAAACGAGTTTTTTGGCACGGTATGCCAGAAAGAGGGTACATCAGAAATTTCCTTATTCACCTCCAAAATCTAACATCACCATGAAATATTTCTGAATACGGCCAGGTATTCGCAAAGTTTAGAGCAGGTCTTGGCACTGTCTTGCATCGTACGTAAAAAGCCTACTTTCCCGTACTGAGGTGTTTGCATTAGTTGCGCGAAAATGGAACTACACCGAGCGAGAAAATATCCTTCACATAAGTATTAATCATGCTAACCTCGTCGAGTCTTCCTTTACGTTTAATTTACATATATATATATATATATATATATATATATATATATATATATATATATATATATATATATATATATATATATATATATATATATATATATATATATATATATATATATATATATATAGAAGGAAAATTACATTGAGAGTCAATTTTTGAAAACCTTGTAACCTTGAGTCGATCACCACAGTGTAATACAACGTAAGGCATGATGTAGAACACCTATTAATTGACCGACTCATGGTAACCCTTTGACATATATGGCCATACCCTTTGCACGTTCCATATTATACAATCAGTAAATCACAGCTATTGTACTAGGCCCATAAATTACTGCAAACAATAACATGACAGAAAAATTGTGGGATTAAACTAGACGAAACAGAGGTAGAATGGAGGGATATTGGATATTAGTGAACTCTGGGGGTAACGCAATACAGTCAGTCCTTATCCTTACAGTATAGCTAGGTGGTGAGGTCAATGAAATGAAACGATCAGATATACACTTTGTTTAGTAATATTAGTTGTGAACAGCATGTGGAACTGGGTGAGTCTTAATTTTTTTTTCTAGGGAACTGGGTACTCAGTACACAACCCCCACCCCCAACAACCTCTGGACTGGAAGCATATCAACTGAGAGTCCTAGGTAACAATAGGCCATTAAGTTAATTCAAGTAAAGTGACAAAATCTTTGACTGTAATATGCCATTAATGATGGGCCAATTGCTACATTATTTATTTCCTCTCTGCTCAGTTAGTGGTGTAAAATAACAACAGTTTATACTTCAAATGAGAAGGCAGTCTCAGAAGAACATATGAGATTTCATCCATCAGAATTAACTGCAGATACAGGGCACAAGTGCACAACCAAAATTCGTATATTAGCATTTTGCTTGTGTTGAGAAAAATTGTCCTGTAGGCTAGTACACTGACTCAGAATCCCATTTGTGGTATTATACAAGAAAAGGGTACATAGCAATGCAAGCTCTAATCTTGACCTTAACCCCCAAATGGGCACAGAGCACTAGTAGGTATAAGCTAAACTAAGCAATTACATTTCAACAGGAACAGGCTGAGAACTAAGGCACAATTAATTCATTTGTGTAGAAATATGATTCAGCACAACAAGACAAAAATAAGTAAGAAAACTGAGAACAATGGCCCAGGCAAAATAATGAACACAAAAAATCCTGAAACTGCATGACAGAGCTCTTTGCTGCGCATTCCATATACTCTAAGTGTTTAATTCCTCAAGTCAGTTCCCTTTTGAAAATTTTTGACTCTGTCTTGTAAAACCATATGAACCGACAGGCTGGTAAAGTGTATGTGTAAATAAATGGCTACAGTATGTATTAATTGTTTCATATAGCCTGCAATACCTGTAAGTGTAACACTAATTCGCTTATTTCGGTTCTTCATCATCATCGTTGGTACTGTACATTGCTCCGATTCAACTCATAAGGTGCATATGGCACAATAATTGTGTGCTACAAGCCTCTTAAAATTTTTACAAGCTTTTTCTGGAATGGAAACTCACTCATACAGCAAGCAAGCACTAGTAAAGTATCTGTATCATATGATCACAAATCATCAGTACACATTAATACAGTCACTATGTACCACAGTGTGCAGTTTTAGCATGCATAGGCCAAGGCCTATAGGCTAGGCCTGTCTGTACAATTTTAATGTTATTTGTTAGTGGTTCAATACCTTAAAAGGGCATACAATATGTTAGTCGTATTAAAATTCACTTTATTAATTAATCCTTGGCATACTGACTAAAATAGTATCCTAGTTAGTAGCCTAGAATCAAAAGACAATGTCAATAGTTTACCACATGTTAACAATAACGTTACCGTCCTGTGCGATGCTCTACGTGACCAAAAAGTGCAAAATTCCAACTTGCAAAAATGTTCATTGCGACTATTTTGTTGTTTTGCTCGTAGTGTAATGGGTATCAGTATTTAGCTTCATGTGTCAAACACTCGATTTTGGCAGTTTTATACCTCAGTAATCCTGAATACGGTCAGAAATTCGCAAAATTTTAGGCCAGTCAAAAAACCCTCCAAAAGTTGACCTGTTTTTAATGGCAAATTTCTCTATGAAATTGCGGAAGAAACAATACCTTACGATATTTTGAGTAAGGAAAAGACTTTAAGATTCCAAATGACCCAGGATACAACAACAAGGAACGCCTTTTTATGCATTATTCAGAAGCTTGAATTTCTCCCAGCATGTTAGGTACCTATTCTGCGAAACTCATCATTTTCTCTTGTGGGCGGAGTTTCCATTTTAGAGGATGACGTCGCAAGCCTCATTAACGCTTACAGCGAGGCTTGACTGCTTTTTGTGGTCAACATTAATTGTATATACTAGTTCCACGAATTTTCTGACACGTACAATATCTGTGAAATGCCGGGCATAGTGCACAGTGCAGTGGTCAGTGAAATTGATAGGGATAAATTTTCATGTCAATTAATTGACGGAAGGGGAAAGCAGGGGAGTAGGACGACTTTTCCCTAATCTGAGGAAAGGTTGAATAAATCAGGAACATGAACGAGAAAGGATACCGAAGGGATAGCGAAGAGGGAAAATGAAATAGGACAAAACAAGAATAAGAATAAGAAAAGAGGAAGAAAATAAACACACATGACATGACTTAGGTCATGGCCCCTTTTTTGAATGTACGGATCCCCGCCTGGGATTACAGATGGGAGGTCGGGAGTTCGAGTATTGGCCGGGGCATACTGAAGACTGGAAAAACACCTACTGTCACTGCTGCATTGTGCTTGGTGCTCAGCATAAGGCAATTGAGTAAGAAAAACAAGCCAGTAAGTCACAACTGTAAAAGATAGTATGTGGGGGCTCGACATAAACCAATTGGTTAGAAACTGGCCATATGGGCCTTCACGTAAGACTCCGTCCATCTAACTAACTTGAGAGGATAGGCCTAAATGGACAGGTTTTACGGCCAAACAGAACTTAATTCCCATTGAGATCTTTTGTTCAAATCAAGCAAAAGGTTTCAACGGTTTCCAAATGGTAATGGGTTTTCAAAAGGGTTTGGTTTATGAAAAGTAATTTTATAATTCCCTTTGAGTTTTGGCCAATTTCCATCATCTACCAAAGGTACTGCCCTTTAAATACAAAGGGTATTTACAAAAGGTATCACTTGAAACCCTTTGGGTTCAAAGGGTTCCAAATAGAATTTTCAGCTGGGCTGCCAAAAAACTTTGACTATACCTAAAGCTGTAAAGTATAATCTCTTCTAGGGAGCATGCCTGAATGAATTTGAACCAGCGTCGGAACCCCATGAAGCATTGGTCGTTCACTCCAAGTATCAGTTCAAACTATATGATCTATCATCACAGAACCAATCTCAAATTTCCTTCGAGAAACTCAGCATCATGTAGTAGAAGTGATCGCCAGCAGTCTGCCAGGAAAAAATGGAACCGATCGTGGGGTATAAAGTTCACAAAATGTGAAAATTCCGACCGGGTGAGAGCTGTATGAATACATACATACAGATGGAGAGGGGCCCAAGATTCCCAAAAATATAGTCACAACAATCAGTGGTTCGAACCAGCCACTTATTCATATGCTTGATTTTTGCATGTATTTTATAGGTGAACATTCCATTTAGAACTCTTTGAGCACAACTGTTTTGATATGGAAGGCCGAGGTTTCGAAAAGTAAAAAGAAAAACCTTTTTAAGCCGCAGCGGGGGCGGGGGGGGGGGGCTGGGGGAGAAAGCTCCCCAGTGAAAAATGACGGGCGGAAGCATGCTTCCGCTCCCCCGTGACTTCCGGTGTCAGACACCCCTTCTTTAATTTTCCAAATCTCAAAAAACAGAGAAGTTTCAGGCTTGCTTTGCTCGCCGCATTATGCAACATAAAGTGCACTAGTTCTCACTAATAGATCAGTTTAGTAAACTTTTCTGAACTCTGCACATAACAAAATCGGATATTTACCATTTGTGTGACACCACATCATTACGATTTTTCTACAATTCAAGTTCTTGATTTTGAAATATTTTTTTTAGACTACAAGGACAATAAATTTGGGAAACTTTTGAAATGTCATGGGGGTCTGCGGGTCTGAGAGTTCGCGATTTTTCAACATTTTGTATGCGCTCCGCGCCAATTGAAGATAGTCCTTCGAGAAAGACTCCATATTCCAGGCGGGGAAGCTTTGGCCTACAGTAGTCAAATATTCTCATAAACACCGCATGCAGGACATCGAATCCAGAATAGCACTTGCAGTGACCTTCCGTATACCTTTGCCGTACCCCCATCAATCCTCAAGGATTGATTTGTATCTGACTATTGACGGAATCGAATTCAGTCATAATTAGATACCAAATGATCTTGAACCAAGGAAGTAAAAATGCGGAAATAAAATGTAAAAATTTTTCAAGTCGATTTATTTACAAAAAAAAACAAAAAACATCGGGTACCACCATTTCAAAAAATACACAGAGACGTACGTGAAGAGTCGGATCCTGTTTGCCGTGAACTGAATTTTTTTTCAAGTCCTATTTTGCCAAGTCGCATATCAACACGGTCCGCTGCAAGCCGAATTAACTACTACAGACTACCCCTTGCTCTAAAATACGTATAAGTGTCAAATCCCTGAAATAAGCACTTCCCCTGCTCTGGGAGGAGTGCAGTTCCCCTATCCCCACCTGAAAGGTCTACGCCTAGTAACATGAGAGATGCCAAGGCCTGCTTGCGATTTTCTATTAAAAAACCAGCCACTGTCTAAAGCTATCGGCCATGTCATGAGACCCAGTCTCCGGGGGTAGGAATTTCTGATGAGATTTTCTGCCAGAAAGATCAAAATTTTTAACACATGGCTACTTCGTCGATTGTCGCAACAAGCATTTCATCGGGAAAGAGCTGATGACTTTTACAAAATGTGGTCAGTGTACCGTATTCAGTTTGGGACAAAAACTGAGCTCAGAGGCTCACATTGGGACCAGAAAATTTAGTACACGAATTCCGATGTTTTTCGGAAGGGAAACCGTTCTCAGCCGCTAATAACATTTCGACCACCAAATTTTAAGTAAGTTTGTAGCGGTTTAGGATTTTTAGATAGCATGTAAGTTACTGCTAAGCCGAATTAAAGCTACAACTATTGCCCAATAACTTGAGAACCAACACACCCCAAATGACAGTGCCTGTTAGAACCTATTACACGAAATACAGATTGGTGACATTTTCTCCCGTATTCGTATTGCTAACCTTCCAGATTTCGTCGTTCCTCCATGCAAAAATGATACTAGATGGTTTAAAGGGTATTATCCTTTTTGGGGAGATCGGAGTGACGCAGATTTTACAATTTGGATCGGTAATTTTTCATAAATTTAACATTATAGCGTATTTCAAATAATTAGAGTGCCTTTAGAACATAATTAGAGGCTGCAGCTGTAGTTTTAGTACTGTTTGATGAAAAGTTTACTTAAACTGTGGAAGTTGTGTGTCTATGTCACCTTCGCCAGATTTTGAATTTAAAGGGATATTTTTACTTATTTTGTTTTGATTAATAGGCCAAACGGATCGCGTGTGGTAATTGCATGGGTTATTATTTCATCTTTTCCCATCGATTCGTATTTTTTTCAATCAGACCCTCCGAAGTGCGTTACGAAGTAACACGAAAAAACAGGACAGATTCTAGTCTAAAGTGGGGGCCTGGTACCTCTGAGAGGTGAGGTAAGACCATCAAAAGGCACTTTCCAACTGTGTTTTAAGGTGGGTGTACCCAGTCTTGAAATACGAATTCATGTCTGCCACTTCTCAAATAATTACAATAAAAATTCAATCTATGGAAAATGGTAATACACGCACTTTTTAGGGACCCCAAAACTGGACATTTCTGATCTGTGGCCTGGGGGATGAGACTAAAGAAGACTGGTATCTCCCCTTCCTTTGGGAAAAAATGGTAAAGTTCAGGAGGACGTAGATCGCAAATGCGGCAATATTTGAATAGATTTCAGCTTTAATATCAAAACCAAAAGTAGTTGTGCCCCCCTCTGAGAAACTTTCTTTGCGTTAGATTTCCTAGATGCAAAACGGTGCCATGTTTGGCAAAACCTGGGACTGATTGTGCGTTTTAGGATGTTTCTTTTTGGAGAGCATAAAAATTTTAAAATACTCATTTTTTAGTCTTTGTAGAGATTTTACAAGTGAAAAGAAACAACTTTGTTTTCCGGGTTTTCAGTAGTGTCTACATGCAAAATGATGCTGTATTTGTTCAGTCATCCGTACATTGCGTAGTCAAAATTAAAATCTTAAGCGTAAATCTGACAAAATATTTTAAGCGCAAAGCAGAAGTGTAGATCATGTGGGAAACATATGAAATCCGGACCTTGTGGACATTTTACAAATACGCCCGGACGCCAGAGCCAACTAGGGAAAAAAAGACTCGAGGACCTGTCGAAAAAGTCTTCCAACAGTGGCAATTGTTATGGGTAGGAGTAAGGCACGACATAGGCCTACATTTTAAGGATGGAAGGGAAGAATTATTCGAAGGCAGTACCTTACCCTTACGGCATATGTTGGGTATGATTAAGTATCGGAATGGTCGTGTAAGAATGGCCTTCAGTGTATGATTGCCTTGTTTTCAGTAAATCAACCATCCATCCGAAAGGCAAAAAGGGTCTTAACCCTACAAAGTCATATTCGAGTTTGTCGTCGAGACGTCCATGTAATCTTCGAAGTGAAATGCAATAACCAACAGTGCAGATCATATACGCGCGGTATCTAATTTAGTCCAAGTAGGCATTTTGAAGTTATTACTTGATTTGATACGTGCGCACAAAATATGTTACATACATCCATGCATGTTTTCTTGATTGGTAAACATTTTATTTACTGTTTTTAAAAGATATACTTCAAAGTTGATTTCCCTTCAAACGTTTTATTTTTTCTCAATTACTTTATCAGGATGCAAAAAAACCAGGGGGCTGAAGTAATTCGGGGGGTCTAGGTCCCCAGGCCTCCTCCCCCGTGGCTACGCCACTGTTCCGGTGGTTTCGACGATTTGTCTTTGCCTCATAAGCAAATCATTCGGTATTATATAGCTCTGTAGCATTATTAAAATATCAGTAGTTCGTGGAAGTGTATACATGTACACACATAAGAAAACACGTACGCACACAATGTGTTGTAAAATGCGAATCATATGGATTTTCTCAAAATCTAAAATATCCCAATTCGCTTATTGCAGCCTGGACCGAGATATCCGCATGAAAAGAAAGTAATCATACCTTGCACCGTGTGTGAGGTAAACTGGCTTTCAATTCATGGGTTTTCATGTTTGCATTTATGGGATTTTTCCAGCTGGCTCGTGAGTATAGGAGTAAGTTTCCTTTCCCATAAAATGCTGGAACATATGGTATGTTTGTATTTCAAATGTTCTTTGTGTTATGTGTGATAATTAGGCATAATAAATTGCCGGTAATCATTTACTACATTGGTCAAACTTAGCCATCCGATGAAAGAAGTAACTCATGAAAAGTTTGGTTTAGGGTAAAGTGTACCTCACGTCAAAAAATTGAAAAAATATATATATTAAAGACTGAAAAGATGAATTCCAACAGTTCAAGTCCCATCTTCATAAGGCATTCCTGAGCTGGGGTATAAAATGTTGAAGCTTATCCACTCAAATTAAAATGGTACATTGCACAATAATTTGTGATGCCACTCTTGTACTACTCAAATTACAATCTTTGTATTTTTTTGTTTTTCCGAAGGTTACTGCACCTTGTACCAAGTTTTGACAGCACTCCTACTCTTATGAGGTAATGTAATTAATTAAACCCTCCTTGTGCAACATGCTATGCAAGCAAAAAGGAAGTGTTAAAGGTCAAAAAACATTTTTCATTTTAAAAGGGAAGCAAAGCGCGTTATGTGAGTTGTGCAACAAGAAAGTCACAAATTATTGTGAAATAGAACAATTTGTTTTAAGTGAATAAACTTCAACATTTTATATCTCAGCTCAGGAATGTCATATGAAGATGGGAGTTCCACTGTTAGAATTCGTTTTTCATGCTTTTAAATATAAATTTTTGAATTTTTTGACTTGAGGTATATTGTACAGTTACAAAAAATAACTGGTGTTTTTCTACTCATTTGAAAGTGTATTCTGCCATATAGTTTAGTAATCTATTGAAAATCTATTAATAATTCTTCTATATCAATTTTAAACAGAAATTAATCCTCCTGTTAACGAGAACTGCTTGAGATCTCATTGTATAACTAGGGAAAGTTTTGCAATGCGAAAAAAATATTCACAAAGTTCACACATTATGAGGATGCTAACACTACCTGCCAAAACCAAGAGCGCTGTTCCACCAAAAACTTATTTTCTCTCTCCTGAGAGCTTCTAAAGGCCTTTCAAAACAACAAAACAAAAGTTACACGCTTTGATAATGAATAGCCCACAAGTAGAAGCAGCAATGGAGACTAAGTCAAGTATCAGTTGCATTTATGGTGCCTTGTTGTGACACATGATGTTACCTTACCGTGCATAGTACCAACCCAAACATGTGCCTTAATTGAGCAACGACGTTTCAAAAGTTACATCCTTCATTATTCAAGCTTGTTGGTTGTTTAAAGAAAGCCGCACACTATACGGCTTTGTGCGATGCAACTCAACTCCATCATCGGATCTCCAACAAACGTGTAGTGGGCGTGAGTTTAAAACTGCCACTTGCAGTTTTAGGACCAGTTTTAAGTCGCATCGCCTTCAGTCGGGAAGAACGAACATGATGGTTCTTCCCGACTCTGTAGTGCAACAGTCGCAAGTGACTGAAAAATCTGACCAATCAAAATTATTAATTTGTATGCACGTGATATAAAAACGGTTAAAGTTGTTAACATAACGATGCTTTTTCCGGAGACGACTTTTGACGTAACATTGTGTAAATATTCAGTTGAAAAGATCGATATATGGACCGAGTACGGCGAGTATATATATAGGACAAACTCGTAGAAGCAACGATCCGTACTTTATAACTGTGGAAGCAAAAGATATTCCTACAGGAATGATTGGAAAAACCGTTAAAGAGATTGTCGAGGCAGTCGACATCACGGATGAGCTAAAAACTTAGGCCTAGTACGCTAGCTACACACTGACAGTATAGTTGCAAACTGTATGCTGTTCTGTGCTATTGTACCGTAATATATATAGCGGTAGTGTGCACGTGCCAATCGTGGGTGTGCATTCCCCAATCGTTCGACTGACAATGCGCGATAGCCGGTGGTATAGTGTGCGTCGCTCTATCTTGACGTCGATTCCAAACTAGGTCAAGACGGTTAAGTTGAGTTGCGATGTGCGAAAGCGTGCGGGAGACTTAAGCTAACACAAATTTCGTTTTAATTTTAGTGTGTCAAGACCGAATTGCTATTTGCATTTTTCGAAAATCAAAAACATCCCTGCGTTCAATAAGTAACAATAAGTATATTTAGCAAAGACAAAAATATGTTGACAACATTCTTTCCATGCACTCCCTTTGACGGATCGAACAATGAGATTTAAAAGAAACTTATTTTCTCTGCTATTCAAAGCAGACATTCACACCCACATGGCATGTAGGCCTACTAATTCTTTAAGTTTAAACTAAATTGTAGATTGTTTTTTCTGTCTTTTGCAAAGCTCAAGGTTTTTTATCTTTGAGTTAATTATTTAAGTTAATCTACACAGGCCTATTTTGACACATTGCATACCAAATAAGTGTCGTACAGAATGCACCCTATGCATTCCGTTCTTTACTTACTATTCGAAAAAGTTTGAAATACACGAGTATAGGTTTACCTTCTGGTGGACAGTCATCTGGTAAAAATGAAATATCATCTATGGCAATATCGCCCTTGTAGGATGTACCTTTGCGGCCCTCAAAGATAATCTGTAAAATGGAGCAAACAGAGATAATCAACCTTAAAGGAGATAATGAATGCATTCATCCCAAATAAGATTAATGTAACAGCCTGTCGTGTTTTACGATTGGCTCTCCTGAGTCAATGTGACAATATTTTCTCACTCAGTCATGAAATTCGAGACAGCTATTCATTAGTTTACCTTAAAATATGCTGAAGTGCAAAAAAGACACTTAGGAGCATTATATGTAGCTCTCAAATTCAAGGAAACTGAGATCGCGTCTTAGGGTTAAAAAAATAGACCCTATGTGCATACTATGTCACAGAGCAGAAAGTACGCCATCCGTAAGGGCAAAATAAACAAACAAACAAACAAACAAACACCTGCAAATGCAGACAGCTGATCTTTCGATCAAAGATACACGCATAGTCTGCAACACGTGTTTTATTGTTTTTAACGGTCTGTTAACATGTTGTGCTGAGTGATTTTACAACTATTTTCAGCTACGAGTGCAAGAGGTCAAAAACGTTAGTCCTTGGTGAAAGTTAGTGCTGCAGGGTGCAATCGACGTGCTGTATATTTTAATCATTTTTCACCTCTATTGAAATGTAGATGTTGATAAACTATTACTTGGACAAAAAAGATGACAAAAGGTCTTTTCCACATTTCAGGCTATTACTTGAAATTAGAGCAGGACATGTTAAGAAGGAACACATTCTGGTACAAGTTTCATTCGTTTCTCATTTTCGGTCTTTAAGATGTTGCCAATTGAAGCTGATACATTTTCTAGAACCATTTCACTTAAAGCAAGCAGATATGATGGCATGGGATCACATTAGTGACCAAATGTTTTGTTTTTCTTTCTGTTTCATTTAATGATTATAATCTTGGCTTGATCAGGGATGTTCTAGCTTTTAAGACATATGAAGTTTTTGGAATGCAATTGCCCAAGATTTACCTACGGTATCAACATCAGATCTGACTTACTTAGAAGTGGTGGTGAACTGTAAAGAAACACAAAATACTTGGTAACAATATAAATTGTGGGAATTCCCAAGTCTTTTATAAGGTTAGTGTCGAACCAAATGTATTTTTGATATATTAAAGGGATACATATTCTAAGCATTCCTTTGACATTTTATTTCCTATATTCGGTTATCAAATTCTAGCAATTGAATATGGCAAACTTTCTAAATAGAATGAATTTGAAGTAAACAGGCGTGATACCATGGGTTAATCCATGACAGCCCTTTCTATTTCATTTACGAATTTCACGTCTGATGAAATTTACATTTGACCTTCCAAACTCCATAGTTCACTTTTCGCTGGAAGAAAAGAACCTACATACCAAAAGAAAGACTAATCTACCGACATCAACTCTCTTCAGATATCATGTTTGGTCAATTTCTTCCTTGTTTCACAAGACATGGGGAAGCCTTTATGACCCCTGAGTTTCACTGGAAACATGTGTTTTGCCTCTCAGTATGGTAAAGTTTTATTACAAGTATGGAAAGATTCCTTTTTACGAGCGAATGCGAAGTATAGCAGTCGCTTTATGGACTTGTTACAGTGTTTTCAATCTGTACCTTGTTGGTTTTGTTACTTTGTAAGTGTCTGTAAGTTAACAGGCGTTAGCCATGAAAGCAGATAACTTATTTAAGGATGTCTCTGGTTTCATTGCACGTTGAGGCATATTACTTGAGGGATATTTCAATCACATTGTTCTTGGAACGACTGTATGAGGTTCTCAGAAGTCCTTTCTATAGTTTTTGTCAACTGCCGTTCTTTATGACGTGGTCGTTACCCTTCTTTTCTTACAGTTTGAAACATCCGAGCAACCTGTTGACTTAAAAGTTTAGGCGTTGTTTAAAAAAAAACATTGAATATCTCTTCATAATGAAGCAACATATAACTGTAACAAGAGCGACAAACTAAAAGTTGTATTTTATTTTGTTCAGAACTGAAGACCGTCACAGAGGGTTAGGAACAGAGAACGGATAAGAAAACGTAGTCTCCCGGATGCGAAAAGTGCGCAATATTAACTGCGTAGTTTTCTTCTGACCTAGACGTTTCAGCTGAAACATGAATCGCCCTTACGAATAGGCGCTTGCCTTGCCGGTGGCCACATGATCAGCCGACCGACATATGATACAGTTGATGATATCATTTGCTACCGTGGCTTGAAAAAGCCATTTCAAGATTTTGATGTGTTTCAGTTGAAAGTCAAATGTGCCATGCGCAGGACCTATATACCTGTATGCTTAGCCGCATCTAAATAAACTTATTTAACATCAACCCAAGTTTTTTGTTCTGCATTTTGTAAATATTGTCACATTAGATTTTTTTCATTGGTGGCTGTACTTGACGGCATGGTATAATGAGATTTAGCAATCTTGTAAGACAAATTTAAAACGGTTCCTTTGAGCAACCGTATTGTAAGGGAAAGACCACAATCTGCGCACTTATCCAACCAAAGAAAGAGGAGGCCGGTGAAAAATTCTATACTGTTTTTTGTTGTTGACAATTACAGTAGGAATGGGAAGAGAGATCTCTGATGAGGAGTAGCAAAATAAAAGACTGCGTAGTTATCTCTCTCTACCCTTAAACCTCATTAGCCAAGAGGATAGCTAAGTTACATCTCTTCTGATCTGGAAGCATATGCTTGCTTTGTTGGTGATCAAGCGATGCATTCACAGCTGATCCGGTTGAACTGCCGAACCGTAATAAGCACTGTCATCGAACAATACTGGGAACATTAAGGAAGTTAAAAAATACTGAAATTGTCATTCGTGAGGAAACTTTGATATTTTGAACTTCCAATAATATGCGTGAAATTCTGACAGTTTTGGCTACGGCTGGAAATTACTGATGAAATAATTCTTCTGCAATCTAAACACGTCTATTTTCTAGATCTAGTAGATAATATCATCCACTACTTGTTTTATTCAGTCAATTTTAACATCATTATAAACGTATCACTTGCATATACTTTTCTAAAACTGGAGCTTGTGTATAAACACTTCTTTTTCCCTCACCTCCCATCACTAATGTTTCACCTGTATAAATTTTCAACACTGATATATTTTTCTAAAATGCGCAAACCTCCTCATTATTAAAATTTCACTTGTTTGGTCTAACGGTAGAACATCCCCCTAAAACGCGGAAGGCCTGGGTTCGATTCCCAGGTCGAGTCATACCAAAGAATCTAAAAATGGAACCTAATGAATGCCGTCTGGGAGTTGCTAAGTTAAGCAACTTTTTATTAATATCACTAGAACCGGTAAAGACCCCTCCCCCAATTCGCGAGTATGAATGCCTTGCATTCTGGTTTCTTGAAATAGTCGTTTTTTCAAACACCTTTTACTTTTGTAGTTTTACACACGCTCTCCTCTCTCTTTTCATACGGTGTGAACTAAATGAAAGGATCGTTTGAGGGCGCAGATCATGTAACAAACTCAGATACCAGTTACACCCAACACCGCCCCTTTGATCTACTGGGGTGTCTATGTTGCATTCTCAAGAAGCAATGTCAGAGGATTCAAACAGTACTCCTGCATACATATAATTCGCTTTACGATTGCAGCAGAGATGCGTGGGGTTTAAATTCAAGCTGGACTTAAATAAACTTACTGCAGTTGTGCTTGGTACCCAGGCCAAGCAATGGAGACGGAATAACAAGGCATTAAGCCACAATTGGGGAAAACGAAAAATTGTTTCCCCTCTGATAATCCCAGTCTTGAACAAAATATACCTATCCTGAATTTTTTTACCCAGATATATGCTACAAGACTCATGGCCATGGAACTTTCCTTTTGATATTGCAGAAGTTTCATTCTTTTTTACTCAAACAGAATACTGTAGCAAGCCCTGACCATTCGTCCTAGCAAAATTTACATATCATGAGACTCAATTTGTCTGCACTTAAAGATTATGCTAACACCTAAACGTCTCGGGGCTTCGCGTCCAGAACCTCATGGCCGTCTTTTTCCATACAGAAAATTGGCGCTTCGCGCTCCATTCCGCCCGAGACGCGAAAATGTTTTGCACTCTATATTTTTGCTTGCCAAACATTTGCTCCCTCCAAATTTAGAACCCTGGTACAGCCACTGAATTATAATTATAACTTCATCGAATAATCGAAAAGCCTTTTGGAAAACTGCATGATGATTATTTGTTTTACACTTAAGGGAGCTCGAGTCCTGACCGGGTCATACCGAAGACTTCAGAAACCGAACCTCAGGCTCCTGCCATGGTGCTGTGTGCAAAGCATTAGCAATGGAGTAGGGAAACAAGCCAGTGAGCCACAACTAGATAAAAGGTCTTGGTTGGCTCGACGTGAACCAACTTGTTGGAAGCTGTACCGCAAACCTCCATCTAGCCTGACCTTATACTTAAGGTCCATCTAACCTGACCTTATACTTAAGGTAGCGAAAAGGTTGCAGTATTGCTTATTGTTGTCACACGCTTTGCTCTACTTCGTAAAATGATATTCGTAATTAAAACTCTGCTCTGAGTGTGTGCTTTAACGATCCATCGAAATGAGTAGCGTACAAATATTGTTCTATAGGCATTTTGGGGGTCTTCATATCGCATGATGTGAACATTTAATTTGTCATCCTTCGAAAACCACTCCAGAAAAATATGGAAAAATTTATAAATCAATGCATTCATTCATCCCCTCTGAGCCACAAAATGTTACACTACGGTACAGCGGACATTAAAGGTTATTTTGTACAATTGTTAATGCGTAAGTTCAACATTGTCAATCTGCTGTGAGATGCGCAAGAGGTCCACAAGCTAAAGCTGTGCATACAGCAATGGTAACTGCAGCCCTAGATCACACTCGGAGGAGGTGCACGGTTTTTCTCCGAACAGAATACGAGTTTAACTTATTTTATGCAAATGACATCCCCCTGTTTCAATCCCACATATAACACACCGGTGGATAGGCCCAACAAATAGCCACCGTATATATAGTACACATGGCTACAACTTACTTTCGGATCACGTTCAAATATATTTCATGATAGTTAATAAACTCACATGCAATCCATAGGTGCAAAGAATTTACTGTCAAGACGTTCACGATTTAATCTGATAGATGTTTATGTTGCAAAATACGAACCAAATCACACTCACAGGTTAAATCTTACCTGCCATCTCACAGGCACTGAGAACAAAACTGTTGCTCGAAACCACTCATTTCCTTGATTATATGACCTACTGAAAATGAGCACTTCATCTCCTCCAGATTTGAGATAGACGCGTAAACTGTTTATGTTGTCGCCATACATATGATAGAAGAAAGAAAGGCAAAGTCGCTGAAAGCCGGTTGCATCTTGATAAGGTGACGCCAATCTCGCTTTCGAATTGTACGCTAATCCACTTGTTGTTTCGATGTACATATAGTACCCTGCACAAAATAGGGAGGGTAAACAATTAAACATACAAAAGGAACTGCCCTTATAAGTTTGAGACTGCACGTCGGGTAGCCTTACCAACTCAGCACTTCTATATCCCTTCTTCAGATGTTATAAGACTAAAGAGATCGATTAACGACGTATGATGGGTGTCTGGTAATTATAGTTTCATTATTGTGTCAAATACCCAACTAAGGTGCGTTTTGACTATCGCTAACTAGGTTGATAAATCCCCTTTCACACTTTGCGACTCTATGCGACGCAAGTCATTGCAACGAGATTCTTCATATGCAGCGCAAAGTGTGGAATGCTTTTCAACTTGTCGCAACCAGACGTGTAACCCAATTTTATGCGACCGAACATGTTCGGTCGCTTGAAACTGAAACGTGTAACTGACAACAATGGCGAACTTCTGGAAAGATGCCCGTGAAGATCAACTAATCGAATTGGATAGAACACATTCTTTTCCCTTCACATAACAAATACAGAATCGTTTCATGGACCAGCGACTTGTTGCATTTCGTGGACACTTTGCTTTTAGTTAGTCGTCAGTCGCCCACCCCTACAAGATAGTCTTGTTGCAATGAGTCGCGTCACACAGTGTGGACGAGGCTTGACCCACTCACAAAATGTTCATTGGATTTACTTGCGAAATAAACATTGGTTTTCAAAAGCTTGATCACCACTTGATTTTGTGGGGCGATACGCACTGCTTGACGTTTTGTTCGTTGTCTGCTATCTGTATGTTTTGCGGTGCCTGTCTTTGCCTTTCTTAAGTGAAGCTAAAAAATCGTTACATTAATACATGTATTTTTCATGTAATTGAGTGCCTATGTATTTCGTTGTTGTAGTTACTTTCAATCCTTACCGTAAATATTAGAATACTAGGTTTTCTCCCTCAACAAGTATAATTTGCTGGAAGCAGTTTTACGTTAAACCGTACACTCTGAAAAAATAAACTATATATCCTATAAACAGTAAATGCAATGTCCGCACAGCGACACTCTTAAATCTGCATTTATACACCATTAGAAAATTGTATTTCAACCTATATCTGGTGTGTAGTTGCACAAAATATCACAGAAATGTACAAATACGCACTCCATGTCGATTGAAATATCATTTTTACAGGTGGGTAAATCCATATGACAGTACCGTTGTTCAGGCGTTTCATTTACCGATTAAGAGGAAAATATTTTTAGAGTTTACTAAACCCTTGATGTCTGAAACACCAATTAAACTCATTCAGCAAGTGGTCGTATCCACAAGCGGCATGTTGGTTGGGTAGTCAGTCAGTTAGTCAGTAAATCAGTCAATCAGTCGATCAGTCAGTCAGTCAGCCAGCCAGCCAGTCAGACAGTCAGTCAGTTAGTCAGTCCGTCAGTCAGTCAGTTAGTCACTCAGTCAATCAGTCAGTCAATCAGTCAGTCAGTCAGTCAGTCAGTCAGTCAATCAGTCAGTTAGTTTGTCAATCAGTCAGTCAGTTAGTTAGATAGATAGAGTTTTACGGTCCAGTTTCCATCCCATTGGTTCAAGTCAAGCCGGTCACGGCATTTTTTCCAGTTGCAGCTCAATGACTTGTTCTCCCTACTTCATTGCTTATGCGGAGAATCACGCACAACGGCAGTAGGTTCCATTTTTAGAATCTTTGGTATGACTCGACCTGGGAATAGAATCCGGGTCTTCTGCGTGTGAGGCGGATGCTCTTACCGTTTTACCGGTCCTCTGTCACATTAAGGTAAGTTTGCCTCTATTGTTGTCTTGGTTACAAACTGTATCAGAGTGAGGGAATTTAGTAACTCGTCGCAGCATGCAGTTATGGGACCCAAGGAGGGATATACAATAAGGGATTTTAGCACTAGTTATTGCGTCATCTTGTTTTGTGCAGTAGGTTCCAGTGGCGGAACTGCCATATGGTCAGGGGGAGGTCGCCCCCCCCCCCTGCGGACCAAAATCGTCTGTCGGCGCCCTTTTTAGGTTTTTAACATACTTTACTCTTGTACCATTGTTGGCAAAAGATATAATTTAATAGAGTTGTTTTCAGGCCCAGATAACAAAATGCTCAAACAGCTAGCAGTAACTGTACTATCAATCCTTTAATCTGATGAAAAGGATCATCTTCTGTAATATAGGAATAGGTTTTCCCGAAACGTATCTTCATGCTTTATACGCACTGATGAATGTTGTCGCTGCGCTACAGTAAGTTAATTGCTTCCACACCAAGCGTGGTTATAAGCTTACAAAATACACAGACTGACATAAAAGTCACCTTCCCGGCCAATAGAAGATGTTGCAAAGGGCGCAACAATAATTGTTGCGCAAATAGCCCTCATGTTGTCGGGGAAAATTGTCAACATAGACAATAAAAAGAGTTCATAAAGATATCAAAATAGCTTCGACAACATTTTTCAAAATCATTTGAAGAAAAAATTTAGGTTAACATAAATAAAAACGGTAACCACCGTGGTAATCGTTTAAAAGTTTTAATGATAGTTTTCATTTTGCCTTCTTCAAGTGACCATTATCATGGTAAAAGGCTATTTCTGACACTGCACGGTAATCCCATGAAAATCCACATTTCTGTAAATACTTTCGTGGTCTCAAAAGCCAGAAATGTGCATCTAATAAGCCTAGGTTTAGGCTACTTCCATTTATTATGAAATCGGTATCTAGAGAGCCAAACAGAACTTTTGTCTTGACTATTTCTTGCAATGTACTTAATTTATGGCTAATTCAGAGTGGTCACATGATAAAATTAATGATTATTGGTTCTTCGTGTACTTATCTTAATTTCCAGATGCCAAAAATGTACACCAATGAGTGATTATTTTCCATAACTTTTTCCACCCGTAAGATTGCTTGCTATTTTGCTCTAGCGGGTTTAATCTTTATCTTCACAAAGTAGCCCAACATTACATTAAAATCTTAAATCAAGACTTGACAATAACACTAAATATGACCACCTTCTTACTACTATAGAATGTGAAAGAGATGGATCTACACATCGGCGCCTGCAGGTAGGGGCAAGGGGAAACTTGCCCTCCCCTGGAAAATAAAAAACCTGAAAAAACGAAGAAAACATGAAGAAAAAGACGAAGAAAAATTAACATCAACATTTCTTAACTCAGTGTTTTCTCTATTTTTATGCGGTAAATAGGCTTAACATTTTGGGCAAAAATTTTCTTGCTCTCCGTGCCAACTCATGGTGGCACGGAGTTTTTCCCCCTAAAAGAATTTTGCCCCCCCCCCCGGGAATTTTAAAAAACTTGCTGCACTCTAAAAAATGTTGTGTAGAATTTACACAACGTTGTGTGATTAGTCCACCAATCAACAAATGTCTAGACGGTACACATGGTTGTGCAGTAAATTTACGCAACATGTGTATAAATTACACATGTTGTGTAATTTTTTGGTGTGTAAATTCTACAAAACATTTTTTAGAGTGTGGGGAGAAATGACAAAGTAGTCTTCTACCAGGTGGGGAAAATCAAATGGAAATTCTGAAAAGCTTTGGCTTCGCTGAGGCTCAGGGTATTTACTCCTTCGAAGCGCCCCTTCAGACCATTTTCGCCCCCTCTGACCAAAATGCCCAGCTCCGCCACTGGTAGGTTCATAAAACAATATTCACCAACCTCAGCATCTAGGCCGACCGACGTAAAAGGGGCCTCAGCCAGTAAACTTTATATAAGACTAAAATGCAAATGTTTACACCAAAAGGCCAAATTAATTTAGACACAGCCCACTTTAACTGCGTAAAACTTCAACTAAGATCCTTCGTTGAGCTATGAATGGATTTTAAAACCATGATTCGACAAACTTATCAAGTAAATCAAATTTTGAAAGAAAGGTGTAGAAGGTACGGGAGTATTTTCTTTATACCGACGATTTGAAGATCCGCGCGTGTGCATATCCCCCAAACAAATTATAGAACAGTGAACACCCTTGTTTGGAATGAGCAGGGCTGTAACCAAGTCCACCTTATTCGAATACGAACAAATTCCGATTCCAGTGACCCACATTCCGGGCCAATTCCGAGTCCATTACCCCGCCCCACGCCTAATCCAAGCCGAGTCCGTGTTCAAAGAATCCGAGTCTGAGCCGACTCCGAATCCATCTCGTTACTGAATGTGCTGTAAGTACAGTGGCAGCTCAACGAGGGGCATGGGGCATTCCCTCTAGTTTTAGTGCTTACCACTCCATTGTGTTCTACCAGATACTTACTAAAATCTAAACTTCTGAGGACTTCGACTGCAGCCTTGACCCCACCCACTGGAGCGCACATTTTACTTCTAGTTTGCTCTGCGTAAAAAAAAAAAAAATTGCCGGTAGTCTGCCCCCCCCCCCACACACACACACTAAGTTTGACATTCTTGTGTATAGCCACTGGAAGTGTGGTAGATGTTCAAGTACAGGATCATGTGTATGATGGGCACAGGTACACAGGTAGAGTGCAGATATGGAGACCAGGTTAGGAGTAAAGGTATTAAGAGACTGAATTAAAAGTTCTCATGAGTTCAGGTATAGTTAGGTACCCACTGGGTGCTTTTCTTAGAGGGTCTTCAAATCTTCCTTCCACTCAGAAATTACACTTACTTGATCATAAGGCTAGTGGAGCAATATATTTTAGTTTCCCGACCCCCCTCCCCCTTAAAAATATGTCCCAGATTCCCCCCCCCCCACCTTAAAAAATGTCCCTTATTCCTACAATTGCTCATTGTACCTGCCATCACCTTCATTTTCTGACGCCTGCAAGTATACTGTATGTAATTCAATGCTGTTTGTTGTGACTGGACTTAGCCTGATTTTCACACATTGTCATCCTTTAGGTTCATTGTCAGTGCTTGAATAGCTTAATCAGCTTGAAGTAAGAGCTTTATTGTATTAATACCAGGGTCCTGCAACCGATACCGATATTCTGAGTTGTTCAACAATAAAAGTTTTTACAACAAAAACAGTAAGAATTACTGCGTCTGAAAGTGTACAGTAAGAGGAGATTACAAAAATTTTGAAGTAAAGAACTGGAAGATTCTAGGACAATACAAACTAGACAATTGTACCTGAATGGCAAGTACTAATCGAAGCCTTGAAATTGTACACGCTTGGGACTTTCTTATAAACAAAATGAAGCATATTGTTGGGACTGGTTCCCCCACGAAAGTGGAATATTTCCCACACATGCGGGAGGGGACATGGTTCCTTGTGATTTGTTTGAGGAGGTCTATGTGAGAAAAAGGAGTATGTATTCTACTGAGCACTGGTGTTTAAATAAAACTATACTCAGTGCACCGGCGAATGCGCACCTGAGAGCTCTGTCATTTCAAGATTTTTACACATTATGTCATCAGTCATTGCAGGAGAGCACTCGGCGGGCCCGTGCACTCGGCGGTCGCCCCATCATACTCACTTATGTGCAACGATATTGATAAGCTATTATTTTTAATCAGTTACCCAACCTTTATGTAACAATATTGGTAGGTTATTACTTTGATTAGTTGCCCTGAATTGTATCTCGTTGAACTTTGCCTCAGACTGTGTGATACAGCTATTTGTGATGACACAGACCTAACCCTATGCAAAAGTGTCAATCCTGGACTAACGTGGCTATCCTAATATGCAGTAAACTAGTCGCAGTGTCTACGCTGAGCGCACCTTTTGCACTAGGACACACCTAACAGTTAATGTTAGCGTTGTTTTGATCCGTAACATTGGGCTTTAGACCTACGTAACTGTGTTGGGCGAGACAACGATAACTTTAATCCTCAGTAAAGGACTGTGTATGCAGAGTCGCGTAATTGCGTCCTATACATATGTATAGGGAGCAATTACGCGACCGTCGATATATAGTCCTTTACTGAGAACTACGACAACTTTAATATAGGGCCTACCGTGGGTGGGCTGCCGTTTCGAGTCCTCTTTTTTAGTTGACACTAACTAAAACAAAAATTGAAAATACGACAGAGAAGCGATTTACAATCCACACACGGTAATGAAATCAACGACAAATTTAATACCTTGAAATTGGTGGTGGATTAACGACGCACTAGCCAGCATATGCATGAACGATAGTTGGTCGAATTGCTTACATTGAATTGAGTGTGGTCGACGAAGTGGCTTGATGAAACAGTTCCGACAAAACAAAGTGGTCTATGTTGGAAAATGCAACCTTTCAAATTTATTTTGAAATCCCTGAAAGGTATAAATTGATTTCAAACTATATTTACACTTTTTTCAACCAGAGAGGAAGCCTTCAATGCAGAAAAATACCTTTGAATGTGGAACTACTTCTTGATTTGCACTTAAACACCTTCCTCTACAGGAGTTGTTCGGGAAAATCCCCTTATAAAGAAATAGTTAAACGCCCAGTTCTCTCACCCCAAACAGTACCAATTCTCCTAACCTTCTTACTGAAGTCCCTCCCACAATTATAAGAAATTCGTCATCATCCAGATACAATCTCAGTTTATTGATTCAAGGTGAGTATCGAAAAACTCAATTTATATAATCAAAACACTCTCAGTACTGCCCATGCTGTGTAATATAAGCTTTGGTACTCTGCATTGTTTGAATTAGCTGTCAATCAAAGAGCTGAGCCAATTGAGAGTTGGGGTGAAAGTTTCGCCCTTTAAGCTTTGTTGAAAATCCCCCTACAGAACAACTTAACATTACTGTGCAGCTGTTCCACTGTACAAACGAACAGTGTGCGATTCGAATATGAATCCAAAAGGAACATGAATGTAATATTCATCCGCACCGACCGCTTATGAAGGCACGAAACCACGTGACTGAACGAGCAATTCCTACAATCGAAGCTGTGGCCTCAATTAACTACTCAAGCTTAATGAGTGGTAGCTGATAATCCCTTGAGCTGAACCTAATCCATTTCATGGAACAGCTATTATTTGATACACCTTGCATGATTGCTACTGTAACTATGAACATGTGGTCTGTGCCTTACTCTATTTATTTGCAGTTCATTTTCAGTTAATCTAGCTATTGTCAGTGCTAGTTTGCATCCTGTGTAATTCCCTTTATACAAATTTTTCAAAAGGGTATCTTCTGTGTACTATAAGAAGCTTGGCTAATCTAACTGCTACAAAGAGACTGGTTATGTTTTCTGTCAGCTTTGTACCTTCTTTGAAAAGGACAAATTGCTTTTAGAGCAAGTTCAGAAGAGAGCTACTCGACTCATACCCGAGGTTAGAAATCTACCTCATCCCCAAAGGTTTAAGATGCTTGGGCTTACCACTCTGGAGCTGAGAAGGATTATGGGAGACATGCTCCAGGTATAAAAATTTCTATATGAAGAGAATCCTTTGTTAGCTTGCAGTTATTTAAAGGTCCAAAGTAATCCTCGGGTGAGAGGCCATTGTAAAAAAGCTCGATAAGTCTTTTGCTAAACTTGACATTAGGAAGTTCAGTTTCTCGCATAGGGTTGTAAATGAGTGGAATATCCAGCCTGAGTGGGTTGTTAACTCCAAATCAGTGCACCGTTTTAAGGTAAGTATTGACAAGTTTTACCATGATTGTGGTAGAATCTAATCTTTCTGGGCGTTAGGTGTTGGTGGTTTGCTTTTGTTTGGTTTTTTTTTTTTTTTTTGGATTACAGGGCATCTTATGGGGCCTTTACAGCCCTCCTTTGCCCTTTAACCTGTTATGTTCTGTACAGATTGAATGCAGCCTTAATAAACTGTCTTTAAAGTCATACTAAGCAATGGCTTCCAAGGCTGCATGCTGAGCCTCTGCCTATATTTTGCAGTACTAAACTTACTGAGTAACAGTAGAAGTATGAGTCAGGTAGCCTACATGCACAACATCAGAGGATATATTTAAATTCTGAAATGACTCTTCCTATAGTACACTGATGATGGGGTAGGACAGGGGTAGATCATGTTGGGACTACGTGCTTGGGGAGTACGGCCGGGGCAATTACCTCAGACTCTACTAAATCATAGCTAATTAAAATCAGTTTTCATAGAGATCTGAATGAAACCATTCATTTTAGCTCAAAAACCAACATGATATGAAGTATAACTTTAACAAGAAACTGTTTTTCAAAGCTCCTCAGTAATTAAGTAGGTCACACCTATAGGTCACCACTAGCTTCTGCTAAAAAGTCTAGGTTGGAGATATTGACCAGGCTGACGAACCAGTGCGACAGCAATATAACACCAATAGCCTACCACGGACATTACAGTTACTATTACTGTTATGTTATTGATCTGGCAGTCGGTTACACATAGCCAGCTGTCGGTAGATAAGTTGCTCTTGGGCTTACCTTCGAAACAAACAGCTCAGTGACTTGGTTCAGTTAACTAAAAGGTTCAGGCAGCACTTTCTTACTTAAGTCCAGGTCCCGAGGCTCCCTGCTAGAACGACTCATCCTTCCCGTGGACGGCACGGCAACAATGTAATGCGGCAAATCCTTTTATCCGGCAGGTAATAAGAACTACTGAATAACTGGCCACCGTGACTTGCCAACAAGGACAGCTATACTGATTTACTAGTACTGTACTGTTTGTAGTCTGTATGTAGTATGCTACAAATTGTTTTGATGCAGTCAATGTTATATAAATATACGTCGAACAGACAACATTCAGTAGCCTATTGTTGTGTGTTGTATACTGTACTGTACATATATTAACGGAGACAATTAGATGGCGGCTGGCTTTGCATGAGCATGGTAAAGTTGGTTTTGTAGGCTTTACTAGTACCAGATGGACATGTCCATTCAACCAGTTAGATGTCAGAAGGTTGTGGCAGCTACAAAAAGCATAATCAGCTAGGTCCAAAATATGAACAGAGACAGCTTGAGCCTGCCTACAAGCTTTTTCACTTTACCATGCAGTCACTGATGGTAATAGGTTCCTGAATAATCTCTGATCATAATTAAACTTAAGCCAAAGCTGATGCCTCTATCAGGCCAAACAGTATAAACTTGGCATGCTTAAACACTAAACATAATGAATGGCCCTCCCAAGTTTTGGTTTCAGGTGCATTGCTTAATTTCCCCCCCCCCCCCCCCAACACACACGAATCATTGTGGGCACTGCATGCTTCCCTAGATGATGACTGGATAAACTGCACTTTTATCAGACTGCTTTTGGGTTAAAAGACCAGAACACAATTCCCTAGCTAGGGTACCCAAGAGGTCACACATAGGAAAACTTCAGGTTATTACGGTAGAATTAAATCCCTTCCTCAAGACGCCAGGCCTCCAGAACAGTATAGCTGTCCTTAAGTAGCCCAAATTCCAACCTGAATAGCTTCAGCTGATCCTGAATATATTAAACATTCTCATGCCCCCACTTTTGTAACTTTACCAGGCTTTAGCACAATTAATTAGCTGATAGCCTAGCAGTAAATATGAGCTTGTATGTTGAGGAAGTATGGACTCGGTTTCGAGTCGGAGTCCAGTGGTAGCCCGTTCCAATTCCAGTGCCTTCCATTCCGGGCCAATTCCGAGTCCAAGAAAAACTAGAATCGAGTCCGGAATTGAGTCCGAGTGCGGACTTCTGCAATTCTGCGTATTTGCAAGCAAATGCAGTTCTAGTTAGCCATTGTTATTGTGTTCAGAAGTTTGGATTACGCCAATGAGAAACAAAAAGGATAAATTATTAAAGAAAAGCAGCCCTCGTACACCCGATCATGCATTTAACTCTTTCTTTGTGAGGTCTAGAGCGGTTCATGTAAAACATTGTTGATGTGTCTTACCTGTTCCGGTTGTATGATCACCTGATGGACCAGTAGAATATGAAAGAGTTGCACCACTTTGTCTACTCCAATTAAACTCATCATCAATTGTCTGGTAGTAGTCACAAGTACCGTCTTCGAACGTGCAGTTGAGTTCTATTTGAAATTGGAATTATTGCACATAAACGCTATAGAAATTACAGTATCGAAGTATCTGTTACCGACAAAACTATACAAAGCGAGTTGTGTCTGTGATCTAGTTACGAAATTCCACCTGCACCCATTATTAAATTGAACTCTTTGAATGTTGGAAATTCATTTGCAACCACTGAAACATATCTTCAGCATAACGCATATATAACACGCACGAGTATGTACGCTTGTTTGCAAGAACGACAAAGTGCGTGAAACACAATGTATTAAGGACAATCTACTTCAAATGGTGACTATATAGATATTTGTTGTTACATAATGTTACCTTACGGCTTGGATCTGAGACTTTCCGAGGACTTTATACAAGTTTCTGGAATTAGGTTGCCTTTTTAGACAAATAGTTGCAAATCAACCATTTATATTAAAGAGATTGTGGAATTAAATGAAAGAAAACTTGGGACAACAGTTCTAACTGTTTGCCGGTTTTACTTGCTGGTATGGTGTCACAAAGAACAAATTTCGAAAGCTCTGGCAGTCTGTTTTTTTTGTTTTTTTTTTCTTGTAAGGGTAAGCATTGCTACACGGGGGCTTGGAAATTTGCAGCGCGCCAAGCATTCCGAAAAGTTTACATTTTTTAAACAAATTTTCAAAAATGCATAGCTTCTATTGGAGAGAATTGTGAAATGTTTGAAAGATAGTTGAGAAAACTACACTTTGGCTGACCAGTGTCAGTTGATTATCTGGTGTCACAGGGGACATTTCCAAATTTTTCATTATTCAAAGCAGGGGTGGAGAGCAATCAACGCCTGGGTCCGCACTGCTACTCTACTGCGTTACACAGTGAGATATAAAACTTAAATTTATCATGGGTTCAGCTGATGAAAAATTGACTTTATCGTAAAAGAAAACCTGTAGCTGTACTGGTGAAAAATTAATCGCTAATGGCAAAACCCTTTTCGTGGCAACAGCGTTCATCAAAGATTAGCCCAACCCATGTGTGGATTAGGCTTAAGGCAGAGAATTCTCTGCCAATATATACAATATTTCAATTTCGAGGAATCTCAACCTCTCAAGTAAACGGAAATGGGCAAACTTTAAGCAGTCGATACTTTGAGCTTTCGTTTGAAATCAAAAGTTTCAGTAAAGAGTGTGAGAGAAATGTAGTGTGTTCACTATAGGTGGCGCAACTGAATACAAGATATGTGCTATAAGGAAAGCGTTCACCAAATATGACTTCACATTGAAAGACTTGTTGGTTGGGAAATGTCTATGTTTGGTTCGTTATGACCTTTTGGAGGTTAAAGGGAACATTTATTTGTAAGAGTATAAAATCTGCACTACGATAAAGTATATTCTATAAAATAAATCAAGTCATAACGAAAGGAAATGCAATAACAAAAATGAAGAGATGCTTAGCAAAAAAAAAAAAAAAAAAAAAAAAAAAAAAAAACCAGCACAATGATTGTTTTTTGTCTTTAACCATTAACGTCTTTGGAAATTGAGATTTTCTAACATATTATTCTATTGTTCGATTAAAACCTTCTATTCAATGGAGTGTCTTGTGATGACAGATTTTTTACATCAAGGTTTATCATATGTATGCTTTAGTCAATTTTTCACTTTTTATTCCAGTGTATATAACTGCATGTTTCCCATACAGTAGAGTAATGTATTGGCCCAGCTGAAATGGAAATCCCACATTTGCTACCTTTGATCATACAAAGTTGATATTAATTTACAATTAAGGGAGAGCAGCATTAAGGCACCTGAAGTTAGTTTTGACTATAACATCCAAATATTGCAAATAGCTTGACCCAAATTTAAAGCACGAGTAAAATCGCTATTTCACGCAAAATTGCACTTGGAAAAAAGACTTGACTCATTTGCAGTTGAAGAAGGGGCTAAACAGGCTGTTCTTTTTGATAGCGATTAATATAAATATATATATATATATATATATATATATATATATATATATATATATATATATATATATATATATATATATATATATATATATATATAAATATATATATATATATATATATATATATATATATATATATATATATATATATATATATATATATATATATATATATCGAATAATTTTTTGTTTACGCATTGCGTTATTGTATAAGACTATCCGAACACAAAGCAAAAAGTGCCAGTGAAATGAAATGCGCACAGTTCACGCAAGTATTTTTGGGTTTAGTTAGGTTGCAAAACTTTGTAAAAATTCCTTTTTTTCTATTTAGTTGAAATAATGGACGTAATTGGGATACAATTGACATAGGAAAGAAAAAAACAAAGTCGTAACGTTCTTTAGCACAGCATATTTCGTTCTGGGTGTCATTGTAAACTTTAGAATATGAATGAAACTCAATAATTGAAATATCCATTGTTATGGTTATTACTCCCTCACGTGGTTAGATGATGTTTATTGATTTTGTGAGGCCTGGATAAACTGTAAAAAAGGCGGTAGATTTATAGAACAACAAAATAAAGAAATAAGTAAGGATAACAGAAAAGTTCTGGAAACTTATCACCAGAACTTTTCTGTTATCTTTATGTTTTTCTTGATTTTTTATTCTGTAAATTACAGCGAAATTGAGCAATTTTTACAGTGTGCAATGATAACATGACACTTTTGAGAGTCAATAACAATATTTTTTAAAGAGCAATATGTTCAGATGTAATTAATCCCCTGCGTTTTGAGACAAGACAGGTTATTTATACAGTGCTCATGTTGAACTCACTCAATTGTTCTATTTACTTTCAGCTTTGTAACTGATTTCAGTAAATGGTTGTAGTCCTTCGACATCACATACTTAAAGCAGCTTATGCTGTTACTTTTACGTTTCCAGTGTTCATCAAATGTATGGGCTGTACTCCATACAAATGTAAAAAGCTTTAAAAACAAACGTACTTTAGTCTTTTCTCCGAAAATGAGCAAAAATTCGAAAAAATTCGGAAAGATTTCAACGGTTTCCAAACGCTATTCTGCCTTATTATCTTGCTCTACCTCCGCCCAATGAATTTGATGCATATTCAGAAGGTCATTTTGAGAAGGAGTCAAGCAAAACGTAAACAAAACAGACAGTGAAATTTCGTTCAATTGATACATACGTTATTCAAACGGCCTTTACGTGTCCAATTTGTACATCGCATCGAACCGGCTGCGCAATTCGTTCGTTTCATTTGTGAACCCAGATTCAGTGACAAATTCCTATTCACTTGTTTCGGCTCCATCGTTCAGTTTTTAATTTTGTCGCTGATTGTGCTATTTGAATCCGTCCCAAGTTTCAAGATAATATTCATTTTCTCTTTGATTTGATGCTGTGGCTTGGCATTCAAAAACAATCTTTGGGTTACATACGTGTACGTGTGAAACTAACTGTCATTCTGTGTTGGGCCCGAACGGCTGTGAAAGGACTCCTGTAATGCATGTACACAACATGTGTGATATATTGGCAATACGTACATCGTTGTGTCAAAGGGTAGGCATAATTTTACGTCACTCATTTCTTGCATTGTGATTGGTCAAATTGAGATAAGAGCCCGTTGTCTTTGCATAAGAGTTTAGCCGAAAAAAGTAGATGAAGTTTTTTTCTATTGTAATAAGAGCTCTAATTAGTGAAATTTCACCGGAAAAAAACCTGGCGTGAAGGATTTCTATCGGGTTGGTATCAAATGGAAGAGCAAGATTGAAGATTAATGATGAAGGTAATTTTTTTTCATCAAACAGCATAAGCTGCTTTAATGACGCATTTAAAAGTTGTGGACTCAGCATTCAGACATTATTTCATGGTTTTCTTTGTACGCTCAAGCAAAAACAACAGTCAATAAACACTCAACCTGAGAGTTCGTTACACAATTTGAGAAGATGGCACATATACTTTCTCAAAGAAGAGGTGTAGGATGATAAGTAAACGCAAACTTATGGCCGTCACATATTTTTTTTTTATTTTACGTTTACTTTTGCAGAGCGTTTGTGAAGATTTATATTTAATCAAAGGAGTGTCATACTAAATAATAGGTAGTAATTTAGCACCAATATAAAAACTGTCTGTATATTAACATAAAATAACGAAAACAAAAGAAAACATAAAAATACTGTCAACTCCTGTTCATCACTTTTTATGTATTAGTTTTGTATTACTCTATTTTTTCTTTTGTTCAAAACTTTTGCAGATATTTCCAAAGTGTAAAACTATACTCTTCTATTTTTCTAAGGAGGTAGTCTGCATATTAATTATATTTTCAATACTTACCTGATGTTGTATGCCATTCAAAGCTACCTGCATGAAAAACATATAAAGAGAAAGTGAGTGGGCACCGAGTCATAGTTGTTTGTCTGTCTACCTCCCCGTCCCTCTATCGCCTGTCTGCTAGACAGGTAGGGAGAGATTTCGCCATCCAAATTTTTGCAGAACAAAGTCGAAAAATGGCATCTCTTTACTAAGACTTAGACATACATGCAAGGTCGTATAAGGTCTGCAGTGAAAGTTTGTTCATAATTTCCCAAGACATTGTAGCAAAAAATGTTTTCTTCAATTTTTTGGCAAATATTCATTACAATTAAAATAAAAGATAATCATGAGCGTTGATCCGGATGATAAGGGGGGGGGGGGGATACCTCCCGAAATACTTGACTAGGGTGTCTATTGCCAATGGAATTTCCCCCTAATGTTCAATCTACAAAAATGGTATGCTGAGAAGTACATCTATTCTCGATTTTAACATTAGGGGCTCGTCTAAACAACGTGTGCAATAATTATTTTCTTCCCGATCAATAAATTACCCAGTCGGTGATGAATTAATGTCTTTTGAAAACTTAACCCCCAGAATGAAGACCGTTATTCGTGAGAGGATCAATAAATTTCTCACTGATGCATGATCTTACATCAGTAAACAGCCATGATCACAGAGCATACGCCGGGCGCATTTTGTCGTCTTTAGGGCAGTCAATCGCGCAAACTATGCTACTTCCGTGACCATCGGTGCGCTCATTTTCGTAAGGAATTCTTCAGTCTCTGCTTAACTGGTTGCACGCAATTTAAAAGGAGATTCCAAGTTGTTTGAGGTTCCGAGAATAATGAAGGATTAAACCATATCACAACTCAGTTTGAAAGTTTCACTGTTTAATGTGTCACAATCCTCTTTACAAACGCAACTTTTCACTGTGAAAACCCCCACAAGCACTAGATTTTGCTTATATATTTGATGAGTTTTTTTAAGTTAGGGTTATTAATTTGGAAACTTTATCGCCTTTTTTCTGTGGACTGAGTATACAACCCAGCTTAAGTTTTGTGTATTCCTTATTTCTATAGACTTTTCCACTATTTTCATGAATAAAGTTGCAAATAATCTGGCTATCTCAAGCCAACTTGAAGGTCATGAAATGGTGTCCGAATTTAATTTCTAGTTGCGGGGATAACCTTTTAAGTTGATTCCTGCCTTTTTTGTCCATTATTGCTCTTGCTCAATTTCGAATCTCCATTGCAACTTGTTAAAGAGTTTTTGTAATCAAAACTCTTTCCTGAATGAATATGTCAATGCTCAAGAACATTAACTCTGGGATAAATCTCTTAATAAAGCAGTCTTCCTGGGACCTTTAAGGCGTTAAAATCCAGGAGCTTACGGGGGATTTGCTCCATGGACTCCCAACTAGGCTTCGCAACTGGACCCCACCAGTGACCCCAAGGCGGGCCCCTGACCCTACCAGGGATGGGCTTTGCGCTCCGCACTCGCTCTGCGGGCTTCACGTGCCCATCGGTTAGGTTGGTCGTCATTCAAACCATCCCCCAAAGCTGAAAAAAAATCCATTCCCATGAAAAATATTGAAAACTACCTTAAGGATGTGGTTTTTGCTTACACCTGTCATTTGCCTATGACTTTAACTTGATGTTCAAGATAATTTACTTTCAGAAAATGACAGCACATTTTCCTAAATATACGATTTTTAATTCAAATATGTGTCGTTACAACATCGGGTAGTTTCATTTTATGCATATGCAAACTACCGTTAGTGGAAAAGATACCTTGACGTCATGTCTGATTTAATTGAAAACCATCAACCAATACATCGAGGTATAGGCTAGGTGGTTTAAAATAGGTAACTTTTTCACAACTGCAAAATTTTGATCCAAGTCAACAGTAACAAAATATACACTTATAACCCACTGCGTTTTATTTTCTCTCTGACTTGATAATTGGGAAAGAGCCATGAATAGATTGTTGGTTTTGTAAAGATCAAAACTGGAAATCCTACATAGATAAATTCAGGAAATAAAATGAAAGAAAATACCCAAGAATCTAATAGAAAAAAATTTACCGTCATATGAATAATCCGCATCTAAAATGAATTGAAAAGAACAAATTTTAATGTAAGAATTTTGCAAGAAATTACTTAACTTTTGATACAGAAGATCGACTGAGCAAAATACGTCAAATCGTCTACCGATATAACCTCAGAAGTCTGATTTTAATCTCAAAAGAAAATTCTTCCTGAATGGATATTTTAGATGTTTAAAAATTGTCCGGCGTGGCATACACAAAACTTATTGTGAATCATTCCAAGAGTAAAATGAAGATTTTCATATAAATGTGCATGATTGCTTTTGATCTGGAATTTAGCAACAGAAGCATCAAGATCGTACCACTATGAAGTGATTGATTATACACACTGATGTAGCCGTATAAAAGCAGAAAGCTTCAGGTACACCATCCTTACAAGTTTTCTTGTAGAAAAAAATGATTCTCTAGAAGACTTTTGTACCTCATTTAAGTGAAAATTTGGAACTTAACTAGTTGCAATTCAGTATATATCACTTTCCTTTATTCTTGTCCTGGCATAATAAATACAACGAACATGGATTATTTTAATGGTTTTACTAAGAATCAAATGCAGAACTCCTGCTATGGTAAACTCAGCACATAAAGTAAATAAAAAATATCAACCAAGGAAATAAATAGAAAAACCAAAATCTTCTATATTTACCGTAACTAAAATAATCTGTTCCTGAAAGGTAGCAAAAAAGGAAAATATTATAGTATGAAACTTTTTCAAGAAATTTATAACTTAATACATAGTAGATATTAGACTGAGGAAGAAGCATCAATTCTTCTAGTTTTATAACCACTAATGTTTGATTTTAATTTTCTGACAATAATGAATTAGACATAGGGCTATTACGATGTTGTTTAAGCAAAAACTTCGCCTCAGGACAAATGATCACACCGATTACTAATGCCAGGAGGAAAATAACCCCGGGTTTATAGTTGGTACCCCGAAATGTTCAGTGACGGGGAGGCGTCAATTACACTTTATGAACATTCAAATCGATCAATTTAAGAGGAATCACTGACATATCCCTCAATTACAGTTATGAATGGAACTAAAAATTTGTTACACTTGAAACAGCTTCTTAATGTACACTTGACTGGTTGCATAAAAATTCAGGAAATATTAGTATGCGTGCTAGAAATATATGTATTCTCGAGTACGTATATACCCCACGCTGAATGCACCCAACATTTTAAAAGCTTGTCTCACATGGCATAATAGACCTTATTGCATATGATTTCCAGAGCATTAAGTACGCCGGTCAGTACGCCCTCCTTTGGGGCACAACAAACCAACACAGACAATATGCAGACAGCTGTTTTGTCAACCAGTCGAATACGCGCATAGTCTAATACACGTGCAGGGCGAATTCTGATGCGTTCGGCCTCGTGTTCCATTGCTTTGGCCCAAAAGAAGACGTCAGTGTGTTGTCACTGCATATGGTCTTTTTATCTTCTTTATAACAACAGAAGAAGCAGAACGCTTTTTTACATCATTGTAATTTTTAAGATCGTAATATCAGTATGAGGTGATTCCTTATACACTAAAATTGACGTAACCTTAGAAGAATAAACAGCTTAAGGTATACCAGTTTCAATAAATCTGATTGTAGAAGAAAATCGATTCGCTTAAAGAATTTTTTAGCTTTTTGTAATTAGTGAAAGCATTTTTTCTACATTGTTAATGTGGTATTAGTTAGATGACGTTTTACGGCCCAGTTTAATTCTACCCGATTGGTTTAAGTCGATTAGGCCAAGGTCTTTTCCCCTTTGTGGCTTGCAAATCATTATGTAAGATAATAATTTTTAATTCAATTAGGCCTACAAAACAAAATATTCTCACCTGAGGAAGAAATTCTGGAAATTGTTTTAAATGATGGAAAATCCCACCCATGTAGGCCCTATTGTTTGAACCTCGTGCTAATTAAGTTACATGAATTCACAGTGGCTTATTTTGATTTATTTTAAAGGTGCAAAGATTGCTGGCAAGATTTTTTTACACACTTGCATCAAAGGTAGCGCGAGCTGTGATTGAAAGTTCTTCGTTTGATCGTAACATAAACTCAAAGGGAAACATATTTGACTGAACCACGTGCTAACGATACTTGTAAAGGTACTCTCCACACAGTCAGGAAAAGTCTCATATTCGTCCCGTGGTACTATTCGGGGTACTTTCCGGGCGATTCTGGAGTGACACCGAAATCTGCCCGTATTTGCCCAAATAGTACCTAATTGTACCGTACTTATCGGGTATCGTCCCGTATAGTTCCTGAAGGCCATCTTCCGCCATCGTTTATAATCGATTTCTTAGTGTACGGGCGGTACAGGAGTATACGGGGGAAGCCGGGAAAATATATGGCACAAGGGCCTTTATCTGCATGATGATATTCAGTAACCTAAACAACACTACAAATCGCCAAGCTCCTTGATTTTTCTCATACAGTAAGAAGGTCAAATTCTTTCATAAAAACCTCCAAATCTGTGACAAAATTACAATTATCTTTCTCCAATATAAGCTTTAATCAGTTCTTCAAAGATTTGTTTAAAGTGGCAAAATTTTCCAATTTCAATGGATACTCCTATAATAAAAACCAAAACCAACTTCTGCTAATCATCCTGGCTTTGTACCTAATTTGGCTCTTGAAAGGCATATCACTTAATAATAATAAAAAATTACAAAAATTTTCTATTTGACCAAAAAACCAAATTTTCTTCCATTAAATTCTAGATTTCTGCGATGTAAAAAGTTTTATTAATTTTCGAATGTTTGTTCTCAAAAGGGTAAAACGCTTTCGGGAAAATTTCCAGTTTCGCCTGAGAACCTTAGCACGTTGGCCTAGTATACGATAAAATGCGTAACCCCAAAAGAATTTCAGGTGCCGCCCATATAAAATTTTAGGTTTTGCTCATATTAAAGACAGATTTTTAATAAACACAGGAAATTTTTAATGGCCCTTTCAAAAGACAATTCTTTCCAAAATTTTGAATTGTCTTCACAAAGCAAACTCCAGATCTTAAAATCTTTTTTTTAAATTAAAGCCAAACGTCTCGGCGCACAACGCGGGCCAAGTCACGTTCTATAGGGACTTACTCATCGCCTTTGTCTGGGTCTCGGAATACTAGCCCCTAATCGGGGAGCTTGTCCCCCCCCCCCCTCTGCAAATCCTGGCGCCGTCCTGTCCATATGGTATTTTCGTTTGCCCTTTTTACATATTGTTATTTGTGTTCAAATATTAGGCGTTTTTTTAGTTTTTTAGGGTCAATCTAAAGCTTTCCACCATTCTCCCCAGACAATGCTCTAGAGAAGGACATGCAATCTTTCGACTTCTTTATTTATAACACATAGCAACTTAAATATCTTGTTTAAAGTGTCTCAATTAAAGAACAGAGTCAACTTACTGTATGCTCTTTCTGTAGTCGCCCATTCGTAAGAGACTGAAAACAAAGAAAAATATAACAGCCAATCAACTTGAAAAATAAGCTTAACAACTAAAGATTTTATTTTAAAGTCTGAACCAAACCGCCCAGTTTTCATGAAGCTTTTAAATTTAAAATATTTCCGTCTTTCGGAACAGGTGACTAAAATGGATGACTTGTACCGTGTATGATCTGCATTTGATATCTTACGTAAACTTAAAACGTATATAAAAATTGTATTTAAAAGTTACCTTAATTCTTATCTAGTTAACACCTCATTCATGGTGGTGGGTGCCATTGGTAAGTTTCATGGAAGTAAATCCTCAATGAAAAGCACACTTCGCTTGGGTTATCATTGTATGCAGCTTTCTGAGGGGGAAGTATCAAAAGGTCTGCATGTGGACAGACGATATAAGAAATAAAAGGGGCTACGCCCTTTGTGAATTAGACTATTGTGGGTGGAAATTCCTTTCGGTCAAACTTTAACCAGCCTACTAGCATTTATTTTTAGGATAACGCATCCACATCAAAACTGTTAGCCTAAGGCAAAGCATGGGATATTAGTTTCATTGACTAAATTATGTAACCTTCATTCCAAAACCAGCTGTAAAGCTGGCACGTGTATGAAGTTCATTTTGGAAAAATGTCCTTGAACTACTTTTGCAATATCCATGTTAAATTTGAAAATTTGGGTTTTAGCCGGGGATGATTGTCCACAGATAAATCAGTTTTATTATAGGTAAACCATCAAGATCCACAACAAAGTGCAGTAGAGAAACCCCATCACAACTATCATTTTTAAATGTTAGGCGACAATAATAAATTCAAATTTCTTGGTTTTGGTCGGTTTTCGGAGTGTTAACCAGATAGTGAAAGTTTCATGAAAAGAATTTGAATAGGACCGAAGGGTGATATGAAATAACCAAAGGAATACGTATTCCTTTGGTTATTTCATATCATCCTTCGGTCAGTCCTATTTTACGCGCTATCAACAAAAAATGTAGAGTTGCTCCGACAAGACCCCTCAACCCGTGATGTTTTCCCGGAACCCCCATCACTGCTTTTAGAGTCGAGAAAAATTTAACCAACCATTTATTTCGCACTTCCCACCCACAAACTTCTTTCAACGACACTGCTGGTACCTTTCCATGTAACCGTCCGAGGTGCAATACATGCCCAGTTGTTGGCAAACACGACCTCGTCAACATTTCAGGCCCCAACGGTAATAGCTTCATTGTCAAAAAAAAAAGATTCTCCTGTATTTCCTCTAATGTAGTTTATATTTCAGCTTGTGGGAGATGTAACTATATGTAACTGTATGTGGGAGAGATCGAGCGCCGTCTAGCCGATCGAGTCACCGAACACCTTGGGTCTATCAAATAGAATCTCCATGGTTGTACCCGGTGGAGGCACATTTTAATCCCCCTTCACCTTGTTCAATACAGCATTTAACCGTTACGGCAGCGGTAATGTGCCGAGGCTCCGATCGTGACCGCCTTAGTGCTGAAAACCAACTGATCATGAGGCTAGGTACTCTCGCTCCACACGACCTTAACGTTAGAATTGACCTTTTGTAATATTCACCCCTTTTTTGAGCCAGTTTTTACTCCTTTTACACTTACCCGTTCGTGCTCGTTTTTCACTGTGTAGGCCTAATTTTTTTTTTCCGGACCTGGTTTTTGTCTACTTTTTTCCTTTTTTCCGACCATGTTCGATTTTTACGTGCACTTTTTCATCCAGGACGCTCTTATTTTTTATTTGTGTTTATCCTTCCCACTCATGTTTTCTGACAGTCACTTTAGTCCTGTTCTGTTTTCACATATAACAGGATTAAATAGGGATCTGTCAATTTTGAGCAACTATTCCTTGGACACGAACGTAACCTTCTTAATCTCTTCAGGCCCATTATATCTGATTTTTATGTAATTGTAATTCTTTTGTGTTATGCAAGTGTATATATGTACACACACACACACACGAACACACATACACGCACAAAATGGTGTGAAATGCGTGTCATATGGGTTTTCTCAAAAGCTAAAATATCCCAAATAGCTCGTTGCAGCCTCGACCGAATGGGCAACTTTATGTACCATGTATAAGGGAAACTGGCTGTCAATTCGTGACTTTTCATGTTTGCATTTATCTAATTTTTCATTACTCATAAAATGCTGGAATATATGGACTGTTTATATTTCAGATATTCTTTGCATAATGTATGACCATTTTGCATAATGCATTACTGGTAATCATTGCTACATTGGCCAAGCCTTTGTCATGCGATGAAAGAAGTGACTGATTAAATTTTTGGCTGAAGTTAAAGTCCCGACAAAATTGACTGGTGTTTTTTTTATTCATTTGAAAGTGTATTCTAACATATAGTTTAGCATTCTGCTGAAAATCTATAAATAATTCTCCCATAGCAATTTTAAACAGAAATTAATCCTCCTGTAAAGATGTACTGATGGAGGTATCTTTGTATAATTAGGGAAAGTTTTGCAATGCGCCAAAAAAATTCAAAATTCACACATTATGAGGATGCTAACACTACCTGCCAAAACCACCAGAGCTGTCCCTCCAAAAACTTAATTTTTCACTCTTGAGAGCTTCCAAAGGCTTTTCAAAACAAAAGTTACATGTTTTGATAATAATTAGCTGGGAAAGTTAAAGCAGCAATGGAGACTTAATCAAGTGTCAGTTGCTTTTAGGGTGCCTTTTTGTGACACATGATGTTACGTTACCATTCAGAGTACCAAACACTTTAGGTCGCCTGTAGTCGGGAAGAACGAACATGATGGTTCTTCCCGAATCTGCAGTGCGACAATCGCAAGTGACTGAAATATCTGATCAATCAAAATTATTGATTTATCTGCACGTGATATAAAAACGGTTAGAGTTGTCAGCATCATGATGCTTTTTCCGGTGACAAATTTTGACGTAACTTTGTGTAGATATTCAGTTGAAAAGATGTATTTTTGGACCGAGTACGGCGAGTAGAGATAAGACAAACTCGTAGAAATGTGGGAGCAACGCCCTGTACTTTTTAACTGTGGAAGCAAAAGCTATTTCCATAGTAATGCTTGGAAAAACCCTTAAAGAGATTGCCGAGGCAGTCTACATCACTGCTGAGCTGTAAACTTGCATAGGCCTAGTACGCTAGCTACACACTGAAAGTATTGTTGCAAACTGTATGCTGTTCTGTGCTATTGTACAGTAATATGTATAGAGGTAGTGCGCACGTGCCAATCGTGGGTGTGCATTCCCCAATCGTTCGACTGACAATGTGCGATAGCCGGTCGTATAGTTTGCGTGGCCCTATCATGCGACTAAAATTTGTGACGACCATTCAAAAGTAGGTAACGGAGGTTTAGTTGATTTGCGATGAGCAAAGTCGTATAGTGTGCGGCAGGCTTAAGCTTACACAAATTTCGTTTTAATTTTAATATGTCAAGGCCGGATTACTTTATGCATTTTTCGAAAATCAAAAACATCCCTGCGTTCAATAAGTAGCTATAAGTATATTTACTAAAGACAAAAATATGTTGACATCATTCTTTCCATATACTCCTTTCCATATACTCATACATTCTTCATCACCAAAATTGTAACAAAATAGTCAAGGATCCTTTCCTCGGAACCTTTCATTCACACCCACGTGGCATGCACTTATTTTTTAACTTTAAAATAAATTGCTCAGGGTGTCTTGATCTTTGAGTGTACTATGTAAGTCAATCTACAGAGACCTATTTTGACACATTTTACAGTGAAATACTTTTCGTACAAAATACACCCCATGCATTCCGTGATTTGTATATCTATTAGAAAATGCCTGCAGGTTTACCTTCTGGGGGACAGTGATCTGGTAAAAATGAAATATCATCTATGGCAATATCGCCCATAAAGGATGTACCTTTACGACCCTCAAAGACGATCTGTAAAATGAAGAAGCAAACAGAGATAATCAACCTTAAAGAAGATAATAAATGCAGTCATCCCAAATTAGATAAATGTAATTGTCTGTCATGTTTTGCGATTGGCTCTCCAGAGTGAATGTGACAATATTTTTTCACTCAGTCATGAAATTTAAGAAAGCTACGCATTAGTTTATCTTGGAACGTGTTGAAGTGCAAAAAAAAAAAAAAATACACTTGGAAGCATTATACTGTAGCTCTAAAATTCAGGGTAACTGAGATCGCGTCCTAGTTTCTAAAAATAGACCTCATGCATATGTTGTCACAGGGCAGCAAGTATGACCTCCTTGAGGGCTAAACAAACAAACACCGACAAATGCAGACAGCTGATTTGTCAATCAATCTAATACGTACATAGTCTGCAACACTTGTTCTATTGTTTTGCTCCCAAGGATGACGTCAGTATGCCGTCAATGCATAAAATCTATAGCGATTTTTAGAGATAGACATCAGAATGTTTAGCACCCCATATATAGGTAATGTCATGTCAAGTGTAAAAATCTTGTAACATTCCTCTCGGGATTTGTCACAGATTCGCCAAAGTCGATTTTGTCATTTGTTTGCCTTGCGACCCAGCTTCGAAAAAGTTCAATTTTTAAAGTGGAAATTTAATGCCATGTTTTGTAATCAATGTTCATGAAAAACGTTCATTTTTAAAAATTGGGGATCATGATTTCAATACCCGGAGAGTACCGATATTATTGACAATCTGCCAACTTTAGTCGTAAATATCTAGCATCCGCAGGAAGAAGTCTTCAAAATTGCGCTAAGTGACAGTTGCAACCCACAAAAACCTGGTATTTGACTGTTGGACAATCATTGTGAGACGTTTGTTTTATGAAGGTCAGACCATTTAGGGTTTAGCTTTCCCTTTTTGACTATTCGGGATTTTAAAATTGGTTTTTGGGCGGATATTTTCTTAAAAGCTATTTGATCAGTGTCAACAATATATCATTTTCTTTGTCATATAATGTTGCCACGACTCAAAACTTAAACAGTCTGCTAACATGTTGTGCTGAGTGATTTTACAACTATTTTCAGCCACGAGCGCAAGAGGTCAAAAACCCTTTTCCTTAGTGTAAGGTAGTGTTGCAGGGTGCAATCGACGCGCTGTATATTTCAATCATTTTTCAGAAATGTGGATGTTGATAAACTATTCGTTGGGCAAAAAAGATGTCAGAAGGTCTTTTCAACATTTTGTTAGTGCTATTATATGAAGTTAGAGCAGGGCAAATATCTTCTGCTTGAGACCTGCTACGACAAATAAATGTAACATCAACTTTTTAAACAAAAACCTGGTTTTCGGTTATAGTGACCCATCATTACAATAGTTAGTTTTTGAAATGTTAAAAAGTTTCATTCGTTTCTCATTTTCGGTCCGTAAGATATTGCCACTTGAAGTCGACACATTTCCAAGAACCATTTAACTTCAAGCAAGCAGATGTGATGTCATGGATTCACATCATGGGCGTCCGCAGAAACTTTTGTAAGTAGGGCAATCTCATTCATGGATGATTGAATCGTGTAAACTATCTAAGCCGAGCGCCACTTTAGGTTGGCGCGGAGCGTACAAGAAATTTTTGGGCCTTACAAACCTTCCAGATGGCCGGAAACGACACTTGGCGAGTGTTATAAGCTGCATGTACCCAGCCCTGAAACAGGAATTACATGACGTCTGTAGTTTTTTTATTTTTAGAATTTTCAATGTAAAAAACTGTTGAAGGGAAATCTGCCTCTAGGTAACGGCCTCGCACGCCTATGCACGATAAAACTTACAACTGTCAAACAGCCTATAAAAGGCCTATATCCGTTACCCAATTATGAATCATACCCCCCCCCCCCCATGTTCACCTTGTATATCCCAGTTACATCCGCGCGTCGCCACTTGAGATCAGCACGGGGCCAAACCAAGACCAACGCATTCATCAATAGTCGAATGCCATATGCACACTACATACCTAGCAACTAGTACAATTTTGGCATAGTTTTTACAATTACAAATTTCCAATAGATATCACGATTGATGGTCCCCAAATTACGATTTCGCTATTCAGCATACCATCTTTTCTTTTGCTATTCCTGGTCAAATGTCCGCATATTTCACGAGTAGAAGCTGACGCTGTGAGTGAAGATATTTTGATGAATTATTTTTATTTCTTTTGTTTTAATTTTTAATTAATTTTTCACAAGTTTGATTTCCCAGATTTTCCGGGGGGGGGGGGGCAAGTGCCCCCTTGCTCCCCCCCCCTTTCGGACGCCCATGATTCACATTGATGCCAATGTTTTGTTTTTCTTTCTTTTTTATTTAATTATTTTAACCTTGGCTTGATTATGGATGTTCTAGCTTTAAAGACATATGAGGTTTTTGAAATGCAATTGCCCAGGATTTACCTACGGTATCAACATATCAGATTTGACTTACGTAGAAGTAGTGATGAATTGAAAAGAAACACAAAATACTGGGTACCAACATGAATTGTGGTTTGGAAATTCCCAAGTCTTTTAAAAGATTAGTGGCGAACCAAATTAATTTTTGATAGCATTTTTTTGATATTTTATTTCCTATATTCGGTTATCAAATACTAGCGATTGAATATAACAAACTTTCTACATAGAATGAATTTGAAGTAAACAGGCGTGATACCATGGTTCAATCTATGAAAGCACTTTTTATTTCATTTGCGAAGTTTCTTAATTTCACGTCTGATCAAAATTCCATAGTTCACTTTTCCGCTGGAAGAAAAGAACCTACATATTAAAAGTAAAGCTAATCCACCGACCGCCACTGTCTTCAAATATCATGTTTTGTCAAATTCTTCGGTGCTTCACAAGGCATGAGGAGGCCTCGATCATCCCTGAGTTTTACTGGAGACATGCGTTCTTCCTCTGAATATGGTAAAGTTATTTTACAAATATGGAAAGATTCCTTCTTTTTTTTTTTTGAGATACTTTACTTACAAACACCTTGTACTTAGGTTAATTTTCTCAATATAAAGCATCCATATGCCACACATGGAAATCATCCGATCTTCACTTTCATACCGAGATGTATCTTATGTTATCGACCAACATAATCTGCTAACCTCACGTAATTGGTTACTCCATAAAGCACTATACTGTTGTCAGTCTTTATATGGAAGTTCAATAATCCGAATGGGAGAACATTTTTCATGGCTTTTGGGGACATGGCATGTGTTTGCAATGCCTCACCATGAAGAAACTTCCCTTCTTACTTTTTGTTCCATCGTACCTCTCTGCCTGATTGCATCTTATTGCCTCAGGGAGGAAAAGAAGCACACAACATATACACTTGATATAGTCCGGTTTCACATGTCGGTAACTGATTGACAGCAACAAATCAATTATACAATAAGTTACGAAATACTTTGGGTTCTCTTACATGCCAGTCAAGCATGTGTTAATTGCTTTTCATGCGGTGTGAACTAAGTGAAAGCATAGATCATTTTATGGCACAGATCATGTAATAAACTAGATACCAGTTACACCAAACTCCGCTTTTGATCTAATGAGGTGTCTATGTTGCATCCTTGAGAAGCAATGTCACAGCAAGCCCTGACCCCATCTGCTCAATCAAAATTTACAAATCAGGAGAATCAATATGTCTGCACTGAAAGATTATGCTAACACCTAAACGCCTCGGGGCTTCCCCTCCAGAAACTCATGGCCGTATTTTTCCATGTGGAAGATTGGCGCTTTGTGCTCGATTCCGCCCAAGATGCAAAATATTTTGCTTTCCATATTTTTGTTTGTTTGTTGGAAAAGTGCATGATGATTATTTGTTTTACACTCAAGGGAATTCGAGTCCTGACCGGGTCATACCGAAGACTTTAGAAACCGAACCCACTGCCGCGGTGCTAGGTACTAAGCATTAGCAATGGAGTAGGGAAAACAAGCCAGTGAGCCACAACTGGAAAAAGGCCTTGGCAGGCTCGACTAGAACCAACTGGTTGGAAAGTGAGCCGCAAACCTCCATCTAGCCTAACCTTATACTTTAGGTAGGGAAAAGTTTGCACTACTTGCTTGTTTTTGTCATATGCTCTCATCTACTTCGAAAAATGACATTAGTTTTTTAAACCGATGAATTCACGAGCAAGAGAACTGCTGTCATGCTCTGAGTGTTTGCTTTAACGATCCATCTAAATTAGGAGTGTGGGAATATCTGTTTTTTAGGCTTTGTGGGGATCTTTGTGGGGATCACACTCGGCGGAAGTGCACGGGTTTTCTCCGAACAGAATACGAGTTTAAATTATTGTATGCAAATAACATCCCCCTGTTACAATCCCTCATATAACAAACCAGTGGATAGGCCCAACAAGTAGCCAACGTATATGTATATATATATATATATATATATTTATATATATCGACTTTTCAACAACAACTTTCCCCCTAAGTGCCGAATTAGTGAAATATATATATATATATATATTTCAGGTATTTTACATTGAGCGTTTTTAGTTTTGCTTCATTCGAGCTGAAGAAGGCTGAATTAAATAGCCGCAAGCTTCTCGATTCAAGGTGTGCTATGTCATCTATGTGTGTGCAGTTGAAATTCTAGTTTTTCATACTTTGTTTATATATATATATATATATATATATATATATATATATATATATATATATATATATATATATATATATATATATATATATATATATATATATATTACACAGGGCTACAATTTACAGTCGGATCACGTTCAAATATATTTCATGATACATGCTAAGCTCACATACAATCCCTAGGTGCAAATATTTACATTTAAACCATTGCCTTTACCAAAAGTCACTCATTATATCCTTTCCAGAAGTATGAATACTAGACTGTTATAGGCTACATCTTTTTATATTTAAATAACTTATCCATTGTTTGAGCCTACTAGGATCTCGAGTGAATAATAATTGCATGTTTGACTCATAATTGTTTACCGCAGCAGCCTTTACTAGAGCAAATCATTAATGGCCTTGATATCATTCAATTCTTCCACAGTATATCTCTGACTTTAAACGAATGGCGTACTAGTCAATGCCTTTCAGCTGTGTCGCCAAGTTTATTCAAATTACTGGCAACCCCTTTCTATTTTGCGTCACCTCGCTTGACCATAAACGTATGAGACAACTAGGAAAAACCAGTAGTGTTCAACAAATGTCATATTTATGCTCTAAATTGTGCATCAATCAATTCAAGTGCATTTTGTTACTGATCACTTGTACTTTCGCACACATTACAGTTCGACTAAAGGTCTGTCGTGGCCGGCGTATGGGTTTGAGGACAATTTCAGGAACCGGAACTGTCAAGACGTTCACGATTTAATGAGATAGATTTTTAAATTGAAAAATACAAACGAAATCACATTCACGGGTTAAATCTTACCTGCCATCTCTCGGACGCTGAGAACAAAACTGTTGCTCGAAACCACTCGTTTCCTTGATTATATGACCTACTGAAAACGAGATCTTCATCTTCTCCAGATTTGAGGTAGACGCGTAAACTGTTTATGTTGCCGCCATACATATGATAGAAGAAAGAAAGGCAAAGTCGCTGAAAGCCGGTTGCATCTTGATAAGGTGACGCCAATCTCGCTTTCGAATTGTACGCTAATGAACCTGTTGTTTCGATGTACATATAGTACCCTGAACAAAATAGGGAAGGTAAACAATAAAACATACAATGGGAACTGCCCTTATCAATTTGAGACTGCACGTCGGGTAGCCTTACCAACTCAACACTTCTATATCCCTCCTTCAGTGGTTATAAGGCTAAAGAGATCGATTAACGACGGATGATGAGTGTCTGGTTTGTCTCGTTTAATGATAGTTTCATTTTTGTGCCAAATACCCAACTAATGTGGGTTAACTTTTAACTATCGTCAACTAGATTGATAACCCATTCACATAATGTTCATTGGATTTACTCCCGAAATATACATTCGTTTTCAAAAGTTTCATCACCACGTTTTGTGGGGCGATACGCACTGCTTGACATTTTGTTCGTGTTCTGATACCTCTCAGTTTTGTGTTGCCTGTGTTTCTTAAGTGAAGCAAACGATTCGTCAAATTAATACATTGATGTATTGAGTGCCTATGTATTTCGTTGTTTTAGTTTCTTTCAAACCTTACCTTATGTATTAGTTTTCTAGGTTTTCGCCTCACACAAGTATAAACCGTACACTCTGAAAAATAAACTATCTATTCAATAAGCAGTAAATGCAGTGTCCGTAGAGCGACACGCTATCTGTATTTATTCACCATTAGAAAATTGTATTTAGACCTATTTCTGCTGTATAGTTGCAGAAACTATCACAGAAATGTACAAATATGCACTCCATGTGGGTTAAAATATCATTTTTACAGGTGTGTAAATACACATGACAGTGTCACTGTTCAGGGGTTACATTTACCCATTTAAGGGTAAATATTTTCAGAGTTTACTAAACCATTGACCTCCGAAACACTCACTTAACTCATTCTTCAAGTGGTTGCATCCACAAGCGACATGTTAGTTAGTTGGTCGGTCAGTCGGTCGGTCGGACGGACGGACGGACGGACGGACAGATAGATATAGTTTAACGGCCCAGTTACCACCCTATTTGTTCAAGTCGAGCCGGTGTGGCAGTTTTTTTTTTTGGTCCGCTGTCGGACGGAACCAAAAAAAAAAAACTGGAGTTTTTCAGTCTTTTTGGTCCTAGGACAAGAAAAGCTAGTTTTTTGGGTCTCGTGTAGGACAAAATAAGCTAGATGTTTTGGTCCGGGTCTAGTTTTTTGGTCCCACGAAATAGAAGCTTTTTTTGGTCTGCTTCACTGATCAATTTTGTATGGTGGCCGAGAGGGGATAAGAAAACAATGGTGATTTTTTTGTTTACCGCATCTTAATTATCTTAGGATTCTGAGTTATTAAGTCAGAATTCTGAGACAATTAAGATGCCGACAAAAATCCACATTATTCTTTTTTGGTGGTTCCCTCCCGGCCAAATACTATAAATATAATTACAAATTGTATGACCAAATACAAAATATTACAGGACCCCAATGACGCGATTCAGGCGAATCTTGAGCCGAAAAAACAATTGTAAGGATGGGGGGGGGGGGGACAAAAATTTATCGACATTCTTTTGTTTTACAATGAGGCTGTGGCATTGGGGAAATAAATAGGGCACATCAGTTTATGCAAAAAGAGAGAACAAGTGGCGTGCCCCTGATAGATAGTTGACACCCAGGGATAAACCGCCTCTTTTAGTTCAGAATGAGTGTCATCCTGGTGTGGGGATTAAGGGTGCCGTAGGCATACGTGGAAGGTACGGGTTACTGTGATATCAGAGATTATGCGAAGTGATTTATCAGTATCATTGTCATATTGTCATTCCTATTTGCTGGCTTAAGATAATACAAAGTGCTTTCTATGAGAAGGCAGAGTATATTTGTCTATGCGGAGGGCTGCTCCTTCAGCATGCCATGAGAATGGGAACCGCTTTCTCAATGTTGAAAGTGCAAGTAAATTAATTAACACAAACAAAGGAATACATGTGAATAACTGTTGCATATGCAGCAGGGATCCACATGTTTGCCTTTTTTATTTGTAGTTTGTTACTGTCATTTTACAGGCATTTTTTAACAGTTTGGTTTGGGCATAAAGGGGAGAGTATGCACGGGCTGTAGGGTAATTCCCTGCTTAGGCTAGTAGGCAATCCTACAAATTGTTTCAGTGTGACTATTTCAACATCCACAGCTAAACCTGAAAAAACGTTCACTCTTTGAAAACGCTTTGCAGTGAAATAAAACTGGAATACGAGGTTCATATGTATAGTCTACCGGTAATTTGAAAGCACTAATCGCGGGCTAAAGGTCCTTTTTAAGCAGGCGAACGCAACGCATTAAGCATGGGCGTCCGCAAAAATTTTTACACGGAGGGGGGGGGGGGCAAGATCATTCATAGACGATTGAACTGTGTACACTATCTAATCGGAGCGCCACCATCGGTTGACGCGGAGCGTACAAGAAAATTTTGGGCCTTAGTAACGCTCCAGATGGCCGGAAACGACTCTTGGCGAGTGTTCTAAGCTGCATGTACCCAGCCCTGAGACAGGAATTTCATGTCTGTGATTTTTAGATTTTTAAAAGTTTTCAATGTAAAAAATTGTTGAAGGGAATCTGCCTCTCGGTCACGGCTTCGCACGCCTACGCACGATAAAACTTACAACTGCCAAACAGCCTATATAGGCCTATGTCCGTTGCCTAATTATGAATCATGCATACAACCCCCCCCCCCCCCTCCCCCAATAATCACCTTGTATATCCCAGTTACACCCGCGAGTCGCCACTTGAGATCAGCATGGGACCAAAACAAGACCAACGTATTCATCAAAGGTCGGATGCCATATGAACACTACATACCTGAAAACTAGGCTAGTACAATTTTGGCATAGCTTTTACAATTACAAATTTCCAACAGATATCACGAAAGATGGTCCCCAAATTACGATTTCACTATTCAGCATACCGCACCATCGTCCCTTTTGCTATTCCTAGTCAAATGTCCGCATATTTCAGAAGTAAAAACTGACACTGTGGGTGAAGGTATTTTGATGATTTATTTTTAATTTTTTTTTATTTTAATTTTTAATTATTTTTTCACAAGTTTGATTTTCCGGCGGGGGGGGGGGCAAGTGTCCCCTTGCCCCCCCCCCCTTGCGGACGCCCCTGGCATTAAGATATATAAAGTTTCCATACCCGGAAGATCCATGGACGTCATCAAGGGGGGAGGAGGTGCGCTTTTACATACACATTTAAAGGATGTACCAAAAGTCGAAAAAGGATTTCTTCTGCCATTGAAAAGTGTAAATTTCTTTCGAAATGTTGAATGCCTAATCTCCCTGCACTACTAGATTGAGTCCCCCAGATGACTTTTTTAGCCCTTACTTTTTGTAAAGTGCAAGTCCTATTGGATGTATGTAGCTACACCTTTCCAAAGTATTATGATCATATATCTAATATTGCTTACTATGAAATACCTTTAAAATATGTTTTTTAACAGAACAACAATTTTTATTGAAACTATATTAGAGCGATATGTTCATCTCTTGAATTATGTTCATTTTGGGTGGGTGAACTGCTTCATATCAGTATAGGCTCATTATACATTAATACTAAAACGAAAGTGCACCTGCGGGATATTTCAAATTGACTTAAAATCTCAATGAAGTGGTGGTACCGATATTTAAGGGATAAGTCGCATTTAGCTGACTATATTATGGTGAATAAACCGTCTAGACTCAAAGTTGGCAAAATAAGGGTCGAGGCGAAGTCGAGTACATTATGTTGCTAATTTGGAGTCAAGAGGGCTTATGAGACAGTAATGATCAGACAAATGTGGTTTATTCCTATCACTGAAAATGTGTGAAAAACTTTACCTTTATCACTTTCTTTACATTTATTGACCGTGAGTAGTGATATAGCAGATCTCTGCACAACCAATCAGAATTCAGGATTACCAACAACGGATGGTAGAGCTGGCAGCATTGAAAATTAACTTTCTTCTTCCATGCATACGTCTTAAACTGAGTGATGAGTAAACCATTCACTAAGTCTCAACTAACTTCTTCTTTTCTTCCCCCAATTGTTGCTCGGCGTTTTCAATTTTTTACCTTTCCATTTCCTCTTTCAATGGAATAAATAACACTATTTTCTAGGTCTTGAGGAGAATGGCTGAAGATAGCAACCAAGTACATTGGTAAAATCGCATTGTGCACAAATTACTGTTCTGTTTTATAGAGCCTGATGGGGGCAAAGGTTGATGTCGGGGGGGGGGCAAGCAGGATTGGAAATTTATACTTCCACTATGAATGTTCACTACATGCCAAAGAGGGACCTGCTAGACAGCTATAGAGTCTAAATAGGATGGTCGAAAAGGTTCTCCACTGCGTCAAAGCGTCGTTAGTTCCTCCGCTTATTGCACCATTATTGGCCATTTTACTGTTTTATGCTTGGAAATAATCATACCATGCATGCCTTAAAGGCCCAATTCTCTCACCCCAAATAGTACCAATTCTTTTAACCTTCTTACTTAAGCCCCTCCCGCAATTGTCTGAAATTCATCCTCATCCAGACACAATCTCAGTTTATTGCAGTCAGGGTGAGTATGTATATAATCAAAACACTCTCAGCGCAGTTCATGCTGTGCAATATAAGCTTTGGTGCTTTGCACTGTTTTGCTCTGCGCTGTTTGAATTAGCAGTTGAATCAAAATGCCGAGCCAATTGAGTCGGAGTTTCTGTTACCCCACACAAGAAGTGTAGTTTGGGGTGAGAGGATTGGTCCTTTGATTTAAACTGTGAAAATCTAAAACCCGCACATCAATTATGTTTAATTAATCACACACATCTCAAGAAAAACAAATGCAAAATTTCTCAGTTAAATGACTCATGTTTTTTATTTGTTTAAAGTTTGATTAATGCCTAACCAAAATCACGATTTGCCACTCTAAGTTCCCATTAAAAAAAATGCTATTGTATGGAGACCTTTACAATTTGCTTGCTTTTAAAATCAACTGTATGCTTTTTCTCTCTTGTTTTGGTCTTGACTTTTGCCCAGTAAAGAAATAAAACCAGGGCTATTTCTTTCTGTTTTAAGAACAAAATTTATTAGTAGGAACAAAACAAAGAAAATTTTATTAACTACTGTACAATATCTTCACTCATGTTCTGTTAAGATCGCGCAAAATGTGGGTTCGTTATTCGAAACTTTCCATGCCAAAAAAGTGCATTGTTTCATTTCTATCGTAATAAAGTTGTGAACATATAGAGGGTCCCGGTCCTACGAGAATACCATCATTGCAAGTAACGTACCCAACCCAACCCCAGGCCCCACTTTATAGAAGTAAGTTATCGGACCTATTCGGGGCTTTGGAGCCCCCTGTAACAATCTGCCCCGGTCAGCAGAAGCATGGCTATAGAACGGACCCACCCCTACATGAATCACCCTCGTTATCCCGCAAAACATTTTCGAAATGTTTGCGAAAATGACCGTTGAAAGTTCGAAGAACCCTCCTACCGTCGAGATGGCATTTATCAACTTCCGTACAGCGGTCATTTCCTTATCATTCGCCGGCTTCATTTTTTTTTTTTTTTTTTGGTTCGCTCCACTGCGTTATTGTTCGCTGTCCACTGAGTAGGTTGTTGTGAGTTGTATTGGTACATATTCGTGTGCATCTTTGTTCGGAGTGTCAACTCTCTGCACTTACGTGCGTGTATAGTGTCCGTATGCGTCAAGGACCATTTCAGCTAACATCAGACCAAAAAAAAACCGAGTGCATAAACCAGGGTTTTCTGTCCTAGGACAGCTTCCCAAAAAAACTACGTCACCGGCCCCGACTTTTTTGCAGTTGTAGCTCACTGGCTTGTTTTCCTTACTCCATTGCTTATGCGGAGCATCACACACAACCGCAGTAGGTTCCATTTTTAGAGTCTTTAGTATGAATCGACCTGGGAATAGATTCCTGGCCTTCCGCGTGAGAGGCGGAAACTCATACCGTCTGACCGCACACGCGGTCCTCTGTTCAATGAAGTAAGTTTGCCTTTATTGTTGTCTTGGTTAGAAAACTGTATCATAGTGAGGGGATGTAGTTACACGTCGCAGCATGCAATTATGGGACACAACGCGGGATATACAAAGGGATTTTAGCGCTAGTTTACTGAGTCACCTCATTTTAGTACAGCAGGTGCACATAACAATTTGCATCAACCTCAGCATATAGCAAGACCGAACGTAAAAAGAAGCCTCAGCTATACTTTTTTATCAGATTAAAGTGCAAATGTGTACACCAAAAAGCCAAATTAATTTAGAATTAAACAGTCCACTCCACTGCGTAAAACGACACAAAAGATCCCTCCTTTAGTTATGAATGAATTTAACAAACTTCGACAAACTTATCAAGTAAAATCAAATTTTGAAAGAGAGTTGTTGTAAGTACGGGAGTATTTTGTGTATACCAACGATTTGAAGATGCGCCCATGTTCATGTCCCCAACACAAATTACCGAACACCTTTATTGGGATTAAGCTTTCACGTTTCTTCGAGCATATGTTAACACTCTATTTCGTCTTTGCTTAAGACTGTAAGAATGTAGGGTGCAGTCTTAATAGCCTTACAGCCTAGTTTAATTGAATGCTGAACTTCGCTTGATCCGCAGTCAAAAGAACAGTGTTAGATCAATGTCTAGCAAAGAATTTTTTCCAGATTACCTTCTAAAAATTTGTCTTTCAAACGTTTATCTTGTAGTGTAGTATCTTTGGTTGACATAATGTAGTAAAATGCGAGACAATTCGGATGCAACATTTTAACAGTTCTAGCTGAAACACGATCAAAGAAATACTATCTATGCAATACTAGTACCATTTCACCATTATTACCCGTTATTATTGTGTTCAGAAGTTTTGATTACGCAGTATGAGAAACAAAAAGGGGACATATTGAAGTAAAACAGCCCTCGTATACCCAACCATGCATTAAACTCATTCTTTGTGAGGTCTAGAGCGGTTCATGTGAGACATGATTGATGTGTCTTACCTGTTCCTGTTGTATGGTCACCCGATGGACCAGTAGAAAATGAAGGAGTTGCATTTCTTTGTCTGCTCCAATTAAACTCATCATCACTTGTCTGGTAGTAGTCACAGGTACCGTCTTCGAACGTGCAGTTGAGTTCTATTTAAAAATAGAATTATTGCACATACACGTTATAGAAATTACAGCATCACAGAATCTGTTACCAGACTATCCAAAGCAAGTTGTGTCTGTGATCTAGTTACAAAATTCCACCTGCAACCACTATTGAATCTAACTGTTTGAATGTTAAAAATGTAAGTATCATTTGCAACCACTGAGACATATCTCCTGCATAACGCACAACACGCACAGTACGTGCGTGTGTTTGGACGAAAGACAAAGTGCGTGAATTCTCCAAAAGATTAAATGTGTACTAACGGTACCTTATGTTTGACAAAAATTTTGTAGTTCAGGTCCAGCCAAAACTTAGATATTTAGATTATCTTTCTCCTGATTTTTTCAGGATTTTCTGCAGACGTCTATGTATTCCCCAAAGTTAAATATCTAACAGTTGCGTGTGTACCCCACCCACTTGCTATGTTTTTTTAAGAATGAGCCTCTCCAAAAGGAACGTGTGCAAAACACAATGTATTAAGGAAAATCTACTAAAAAAGATGAAAACTATGATCACTAGATTTCATGGCACCACCTATGAGATCTACAAGGTGGTCAAGGACCAACATGTAACCACTTGGAAGTGATGTTTCGGGCGATTTAATTTGATTGTACGCACTGCACGTGTCCCCACCATTTTCAAATACAGATTTGCACTCATGTTGCATAAAATTGCATGAGTTAAAGATTTGGTAGGTCACAAAATGTTAGTTCCCTCATTATGTATGGGGCATTACTCTTTGAAATGACAGTCATTGGTTATAATCGTAGCAATTGTTAGGAATATTTCTACTGGGATAAATTGTTGCTGCGATCAGGATGCACAAGGAAAGCCGCCTTCATATGGACTGAAACATCGAGGCATTCATTTCTTACAAAAGGTGACCCTTAAGCATTGCCGTTCCTATTTGATGTAATGTTTGGGGAGTTTCAAGATGATTGATTCGTCTGACTGGACGTTTTTCAACTGAGAGAATGAGTCAGCAGGAGTTCCGGGTAGTTCGAATACCTAATGAAAATATTATGTAAATTTAAAAAGAAAAAAAAAAACTTTATCCTAAACTGGAATTCAGTTTCAACTGCTAATAGTTTTTTCTCCTTTTCACGAGAATTATAACAACACTTTTCTTGTGTGATTACTTGATTTTCAGCTTCCATTTCTACAATAAAACATGCATGGCTACATCTAGTAAGTTACAACATAAGGAAAGGCAGTCTGGTTTATTGGTGACGAGGGGGATGGGACTGACATCCTAAACTTGTTTTGAAGCATCAAATAAATTTCACAATTTTCCTTTCAATTCTTTTTGAAGCATCCTTCATATAATGCAAAGACTTCAATATTGCACATTCAAAGCAATTGAAGCAATTACTCTTATTACACTTCACATTTCAGGAGAAAAATATTGTCACATAACTCTTAAGGGCTAATCATAAAAAGGGACAGTCTTATACACTACTTCAAGTTGGGGAGTTTCCAAATGACCATTTCTTTTTTATTAAACCCCAAAATTTCTCTAATATCAGACCTGAACTTTCAATCTTTCTTCGCAAAACAGTTGAATATTTTCAGGGCAAATTTCTAGTTTTGTCTGAGAGTTTTAGTTCATGGACCTACAACGAAATGATTAGCCACAAACAAATTTCAAATAAAACTTCTCTTACAAATATTCCACTCTCCTGCCGAAATTTATTTCGGCAGAAAAAAATAAAAAAAACTTATCTTTCATGTATTTTTACTATCTTCCATTTAGTATTTACTATCTTTCATTCCTTTTGTGAGGGGGCGGGGTATCCGGGGTGAGTGAACGGCACCCCAGAGGGTAATTTTGGTTCATTTTTATCTCGGAGATGCCTAATTTAGGTAGTGGACATGAATGGACATATGTAACAGATTTAGTCAGGTAGATAGACCAATAGCTTGGTGGATTTCAGGTTCACAGGGGAGGGGCTTGGGTTGGGACAAACAATGTGATATATGGCAAACTAATTTGTAATGAAAATGAATTAATCCGGTTCTTGGCAAATGCAACAGAGATACAAAAGATGGACATGAGAGCATTGTAGGGAGAGTAAATCGCAGAGGATGTAATTCATAGTGGGTTTGTATCATCTCAACTCACCTGATAGCTTTTAACATTGTTCATGACTGACTTTTCCATTCAATTGAAAAATTGCAGACATAGGACCCAAATTTTGATGTAGGGTACATGCAGCTTAGTACTCTCGGGAATTGTATTTTCCCGCCACCTGAAGGGTACAAAATTTTCTTGAACGTTCCGAGCCAACTGATGGTGGCGTTCCGCTTAGATGGTTCTTTCATGAATATCCCCTATTACTTTCCTTTTCCTCCCATCCTAGTAGATTCACCTCCTTTAGATCAGAAAGAAGCTCTACAACCTCTAATAACAACCCCTCATAACCCCTACAACCCCTAATAACCGAAAACTTGTGACGCATCGATACAGTGCAGATTTTTAAAAATACACCCCGTTTTATACTGTTCTTTACAAATGGCCAAGTTTTTTTTTCAAATTTTCAAATTGTCTTTGGTCATGTCCCACTGTGAACACATAGCCTTTGTCGGCGCTTCTAAACGATGTCCCCTGTGACTGACCCCGGTCCCCATCGGACATATCTTGGCACCATCCTGCCAAAATGCAAAATGGTGCTACATTTGACAAATCTATAGCACTGCAAGAACAGATTTAGGATTTCGTGTTAGGCGGGCAGTATCGATACATTAATGGTCTAATAAAGAGGACGCAAATTGCCACATGTCTGATGATGACACATCAAATAATATACAGGAAGCACTACTACCAGTGGGCGCGGAGCGATATTTTTTATTTTTTTTTCTTTTTTCTGCCGACAAGTTCTCCCACAACACTTGAAATGACATTTTCGAACACGTTTGAATTTATTTTTTCTGTTAATTTTTACCTCACACCACCCCTTCATATAATTGCCACCTAAATACCTAAAAGTAAATTTATACTTGGGGTCAAACTATGATTCACGACACCCCTATGCCACCTTCCATGCCCCGGGTCGTCCTTTGGACGGAACAATGGCACACTTGACCGTAGGAGTAAAAATTCGTCGCCCTGCACTTGTAGCAAACTATGCGCGTATTCGATTGAGTGACAAATCAGCTGTCTGTATTCGCCCGTATTGGTTTGTTTTGCCTCCAAAGGAGGGCGTACTTTTCATTCTGTGACATCATATGCCCAAGGTCTGTAAATATTCGACCTGAGAGTTTGCTAGACAATCTGATAAGATGGCGGCAAAACTTTTTCAAAGAAGAGGTAGGGGATGAAAAGTGTCGCAAAACTATGGCCTTTACACTATTTTTAGTTTAAGTTACGTTTACCTTTTGCAGACCGTTTGTTCAGACTCACATTTTAACAAAGTAGTGTTACACTAAATAATTCACACTGAATAGTAATTTAGCATCATACTACACAGTAAAAACTGCCTGTACATTAACAGAAATGAAGTAAAAAAATACAGTAAAAATGCTGTCAACTCATTTTCAGCACTTTTTACACATCCGGTTTGTGTTTCTCTCTATCTCTTTTTCTAATTGTACAAAAATTTTGTAATTTTGCAGATATTTTAACAGTGTACCAGTTTACTCTTCTAATTTACTAAGAAGATTCTCGGCATACGAAACATATTTTAACTACTTACCTGACGTTGTGTGCCAGCCATAGTCACCTGCAGAAAAGCCATATAAAGAAAGGATGAGTGGGCAAACAGTCACTCTTGTTTATCTCTCTGTGTATCTATCTGTAGTACCCCCACGTCTCTCTATCGCCTGTCTGGTAGACAGACAAGGAGAGATTTCTCCATTCGAATGTTTGCAGAACAAAGTCGAGTAAATGCATCTCTTTTCTTAGATATACATGCCAATTCATATAAGGTCTGCAGTGGAAGCTTTTCCACTTTCACAAGGCATTGGAGCACAACATTTTTTGTTTCAATTTTTTAAATATTCGTTAGAAATTAAAATATAAGATAATCATGAGTGTGAATCGGGGGATGGGGATATATCCCCCCATATTTTAATAGGGTGTTGTCAATTGTATTAACCTTCAGTCTACAGAAATGGTATGCTGGCATAATTTGCTGGCAAGTACATTTTTTCTCCTCTTTAACATGATTGCGTGCCCTCTAAATTAATTTAAGCAGTGAGGTAATCCTGATTTAAGTGTATAATGGTTACGTTCCTCCCGTTCAATAAAAGGATGTACCAAACTAATGTCTCTTAACCCCCCCCCCCCCCCCACCGCTCTGACGGTAATTCGTGACATTGTCAATAAATTCCTGACTGATACATAGCCTTTTATCAGAAAATAGCTGTGATCACAAAACGTACGCCGGACGCGTTTAGTTGTATTTAAGCCAGTGAATAGCGCAAAGTAAGCTACTTTCGTGACCATCGGCGGCCTCACTTTCTTAAGGAATTCTTCAATCTCCGCTTAATCTCTAGGTGGTTTTTCATGGTTTCACGTATTTCAATGAAAATTCGAAGTTATTTTGAGGTTCTGGGAATAATAGGGGATTAAGCCATCTCAAAACACTGCAACTTTATTGCATTAATTCTGTAGACTAACTAAATCCAGCTTACGTTTTGTGCATTCATCTGTCTATTGACTTCCATTATTTTCATGAATAAAGATGCTAATAATCTGGCTACATTAAGCCAACTTGCAGATCATGCAAAGGTCTCCGAATTCCCTTGTTGCCGGGAATAACCCTATGAGTCGATACCAGCCTTTGGAAGCTTCACAGTACTTTGTAGCTCTTTTTCAATTTCGATCCTCCAGTGTAACTTGTTAAGGAGTTTTGTGCTCAAAACAGTTTTTCCTAAATGTAAAGGTCAATACTATGAAATATATCTCTTAAAGCAATCCTCCTGGACCTCTAAGGCGTTAAACTCCCGAGCTTACGAGGGCTATGCCCATTGGAACCCTAACCGGTGCTTCGCCCCTGGACCCCACCAGGGTGACAAGGCGCGGGGCCACTGGACCCCACCCGGAATGGGTTTGCGCTCGACGTGCAAACTTCACGTGCACATTTTCTAGGTTTGTCATAATTCAAACTGTCCGCTCAAAGTTGAATGGAAATCCACGCCCATGAAAAAAATTGAATTCTATCTTAAGTATGTGGTGACTGCTTCCACCCTTCATTTTATGAAAATTCAAACCGGCATTTAGCGTGATATCGGCGAAATATCCTCATATCAGAGTTGTGGATGCAACTGCAAATTTGTGAAACTTGAATAGCTGGCTAATGAGACGTCAAATGTCCTTTTGGCTGGTTGAACAAAATGTAGGAAACAAACGTACAGGTATTAATTCTTAGATGCTAGAAGGAAAAATGTAGGGTATACCATGTACTTACCTCTTCCCAAATGAATGTATTTAGAAGCTTAAAAATTGCCTCTCGAGGCATGCAAAAAATTAATTGCGGAATCAGTCTAAGCGTCAAATAAAGATTTTCATATAAACTTGCATGCTAAACTATTAATCTTGTATTTAACAACAGGAGCATCAAGTTCGCATCAGAATGCAGTGATTGCTTATTCACACTGACACAGCTTGAGACACAGTTTGAGAGGAAAGGCTGAATAGCACAATTTCCGTCTCATTTCTCTTCAAAGTATCTTTCATTACATTTTATGATTTAACTATTGTAGATTAAAAGTAAACCAAGCAGTTTTTTCTAGTAAATTTCACATTTGAAAAGAAAAATGTTGTCTCATGACTCCCAGTCCATCATGAAACTGGACGGTCTTCTACACTACTTCAATTTGGGACGACTGCTTATGCCCTTCAAGGTACACCAGCCTAACAATGACTTTGCATGTAAAAGAATATTGATTCGCCTAAAGGTTTTTGTAACTTTTTTTAAATGGGAAAAAAATTTGAAAATGAATCATTAATTAAGGAATAAACTGCATTTGGCTAACTATTGTTGGTGAATCCCCGAGTCCTTCTTTTGTCAAATTTGGAGTCTCGACAGATTATTCACCAACAATAGTTAGACAAATGTAGCTTAATTCTATTCTACAACCAGTACACTGTTCAGGTTAAGTTTCATTCCTGTGTGTAAGCAGTGTTACGTACAGTTGTTGAATACGCATACTGCCATTATCTCATGAGTAATGGGCCTAATGGGTTTTGTGGGCAGATTTTAGAAGGGCTCTGCTTAGGAATTCCACTGGTGGTTGCTCTTCCATCATACTGTACTTCAGACATTTTTCTTTGACAACCACATTCATGATGGTTTTGACATCTGCATTAGATGGCTCAGCAGGGAAGTAGAATATTCATCTTGGATTGAAGCAAACAAAACTACAGTGTGTAAACTATAATGTGCACCATTGCTCAATGTATTTGTCTGGGTGACATTTGACTAAATTTGTGCCAGTCTGGCCTGTTGCATAGCAACTAGGAACGGTCTCATTGCTCTTCAGATATGCTGTGTTGCCAATGCTTTTTGCATAGATATTATCCACTATTCCAAAAATAACGAATGGTCATGTGAACTGAGTGAGCCAATCAGAGTCCAGGAAATTAAGTAAGGGGTTGTAAAATTACATTTATTGCACACTAGGCCTTTGTCTTTTTTTTTGCCCAGAATTGATAAAATCAAAAGATTTTGATGCTTATACAAACAATAAAGAGGAGAAATCTAGCTAGATGAGGTCAGCATTTAATGTTAATAAAAACATCAGCTATAGAAATGAATAGAAAAATTAAAATCCCTGATTTTTACCGTAACCGGGATAATCCGTTCCTAGAAGGAAACAAAAAGATATGAGCAAGATATTACATTACATAGTATTAAAATATTGAAAGAAAATTTTTAAGTTCATAAAGTAAATCAACGGAAAAACATAACTTCTTCTAATGTTATAACCACCGAAATTTTATTTTAACCTCTGCAGAAAAATATGTTAGACATTGAGCTTTTACGCTGATATCGTTCAATAATTAAGCAAAAACTCCACTTCGACGGTCAAAAATATTCATATCAAACGATATTGTCAAGAGGATCGAGAATTCCCCAGTGTACTCGCAGTTGCTATAATCGCCGGCAAAACAAATGAAACAAAGTCTCTTCAGTGAAACTGGTACATTTCACATGCTAGCCGCTCCCTTCCTCCACCCACTTCATAGTTGATTGGGGAAAACTGACCAGTCTTGAATATATCAAAATTGAAACGGGGGAAAGGGGGTTGTTCCTATACTTACTTTTACTTAGTTTCTGAAAAGGAATTGAAAGGCAAAGCATTTACTGTAAACAATGAGCTAACATTACTTTTTTTTTATAATTTAATATTTGCTACCTGGTAGTCCCGTGTACCAGATGGATTGTTCCTGGTTCCAGCCTGGTTGTTCCGTGTTCCAGCCTGTTGAAAAAGTGAACTCCAGCAAATAGAGCAAAGTAATGCAACAAAATTGACTTAAATGCTTTTCATAGTTGCATCTGATTCGATTTGGAAGTTTATCAAGGCTGGACCGTGCATTGGCAGAATATAATGCACGATCGGGGTTAATACAAGCGATGCACGAGGGCGTAGCCCGGATGCATCTAGCGACTTCCTATATAAATGGACAGAGCATGTTACGCGTACGTCCTATCCGTAAAGTGTCGCAACCGACCGGGCAATAAAGGCGCACCAAGATGGCTGCTGTTAGGTAATAATTTGTATGATTTGTGCAATATTTTAAATAATATCATATTCCGGCAATACCTGTAGTACTTTTTACCTTACCTTGCACTGTTTCAAAAATGTTTCAACTGTCTTGAAAAAAAAGTTGATTTACCTGAGCAAGTCCAAACTATAACACAAAACCATAGCGGACAACCATCTTGCTACGCTTTTTCTCACACGTACGGTAGCGACAATGTATATAGTATGCTCTCACCATGTATAGGAAGTCCGTGATCGAGCCATTGCGTAAACCCCCGTAAGTGCATTATACTCTACTCCATTAGATCATAGTCTAGCACTGAACTGAACAACTATGATATAGGACGATTATGACATATTATGATGCAAGTTGCATGAGCGCCTTGTAAACCGATTGAAATTTCCAATGTAACTTTGATTAAAAGGTAAAATGACATCTTCACCTAGAGATACTTTTAGTGTGGCATCTGCTTTACGATCAAGTGTAATCACTGAAAGATGTTTAAGTACTTATGGAATGCATTAGAACATAATTTTTTTTGCTGTGCTTAATCTTAAGTAATCAAAAGAACCTGCTTTTACACAACTTTTTATCAAAACTAATTCAACATGTAGTTATTTGAAGGGAAAATTGATAAGCTTTTCTTCTACCCATTTTTAGAGAACAGAGGCATACAGGTAAAAAGTAAAACGTTAAGCTTACTATTTCAAACAATTATTTCTAACTCCCTTACTCCCTAACTCTCTAACAGCGTCTAAATTGACGCTGAATCTATTTGATATTCTCGATGTACTTACTAGAGCTTGGACAGCTTCCTTCGTCTAATTTCGAACGACAATTTTGCTCACGGTCACATACACTACTTTGAGGAATACACACGCCATCACTGGCACAAATAAAACCATCATCGCATTTCAGTTCTAGGAAAAGAATTAAAAAGACTTTTATTACCCCTTGTCTTATCATAAGTTCGTGAGTACTACTATACTTGGGAGAATGCACCACCATAAAGACAAATTTGATTTCAATTTCTCTATGATTTGCCTAACCGTTCCTTCATTGTATTATACGTACCACGAGAACGTCATAACATGCAGAACCTATATGAGCATGTTTGGTTTAAATTGCTAAGAAGGGCTATTCAGGTCCAGCTATTCCAATGCAATGAGAATTAAATACAAAAATGCTTTCATCTCAATCCGAAACCACCAGCAATTGAATGGTAGGGGCAGATTTGGGGGTCTGGGGGCCACCAACCAATTGTGGCTCTTTGCTCAGAAAATCTTTTGCACATAGTTGCATTTTTCAGGCAGAGAATCTTCTGCCCCTCCCCTTACTGAAATGTTCCGGTCCGTACGCCTATGCCTGTGTTTACCCTCCTATATGGTGACATTCTGAACATAACTTTCAATACCTGAGACTAATAATGTATTTAACATCAGTAACATTTTTATTTTTGCACTAAGTAACAATTGTAAATGCTGGTCTCGAAATGTGACATTTCTATTTAGTTTTATGAAATCATTTCAAGTGAAAAAACAAAAATATCTGCATCATTTTTCACAATATGATCATTCGGTAAGTGCCGTTTTCGGCCGTTTGGAGGGTTTGCAAAATGAAACAATTTTCGTGTACGGTCCGCGTAGTCCTGTTGGCAGTCACCCCCCATATTTATCCTTCTCGCTATAACTGACCTGCCCACCCCCCCCCCCCTTCTAGCTTTCCTTACAAGGAGCAGAATGCAAATGGACTGCAAAGGGAGACGACTATTCTCTGCAAAGTCATTAGGAAAAGATAACAGAAGTTTCTGGAAATGGCAAAAGTAAATTTGAATTTTTCTTTTTATATGTCAGCAAGTTCGGATATTCTCGAATAACGGTCAAAACGCGTCAAAAACCACACTAAGTTACTTTTAAGTGACGGTTGGCAATGTTGAAGCAGTGAATAATTTTTCCTTAGTACTAATCTCGATGAAGAGGACAATAAAACTCTTTTGTACTGTCTTTTTACTCCAATAAAAGTAATATTGAAACTAAAAGAGTCCGAAAAATACACTAATGCCGGATTAACTTGACGGATTTTGTAAACTCCAAAGGAAGGGATTTTATTAGATCTCCTTCCAAATGACAGCTCCCTGATTAGACGGTACTTAACGATTCCCTAATTTTGCCTTCTTCTGTACTGCAGACGCTTTTCGCCTCTAAGGGTAATCCAAAGGATCTTGGCAACTATTAAAAAAGACGTATGGTACCATCCTAACCTAAATAATGAAATAATATCGCTTATGGAAAACCTACGAACATTCCTGAAAAGACACAGGACTGAAAAAAATTATCTGCTTACACCACTGCATGAGGTCAACAACTCCTGTCCCTCTGCCAAACTCGTGTATGTGTGGCTTAAAGAGTACACTTTTTGTTCAAACAATGTTGAAGTTGTGTCTCACCACTTAAGTTCATTTGCACAACTGCAACGGAAGCTCCAATTCCTTGATATGTAATAGACGAGTCAGAATAAAAGTTTATCCACATTGAATTACTGTGCGACAAAAATTGGACTTCCCTTTCAGGTTGACGGCCACTCCATTGCAAAGAATACAACCTTCCGGCGGTGTTGCCATTACCCACTCTAACACGATCATACCCTTTCTCGGTGTCTAAAATATGAAACGTTAGAAGCAACTGGGATCCCTCAATAGTGGAGAAGAGCCATGTAGCGTTAAGCTGGTTTGGATAGTTGCTCGGAAAATTTGGTGAAGTAAAGTTGTAAACAGTCTCCACGAAAACCACTTCAGACAAAGGGTTCGGACCTGGACGACAAACCACGAAATGAGTCCAACAAGAAAAGAGGATAATTACGAACTATTAAATTGAAGTAATACTCGCGAGTATTCTTTTAACATTAAAGACTAAGAAGAGGGGCTCTGAAAGAAAGCAAACATATCACAAAAATTTGTTTTGCGCATACCACAACTCTCTCATCCCAGCGCTTTTGAAACATTGTTGAGTTTAATTACATTTCGCAGTTATATTCCTAGAGTGTACCTCAAGTCAAAAAATTCAAATGTATATATTAAAAAGCATAAAGAATGGATTCTTAGAGTCCAACTCTCATCTTCTCAGCATATTTCTGAGCTGAGATACAAAATATTGAGTTTTATTCACTCAACTGAAAATGGTATATTGCGCAATGTAGGCTACTACTCAAATTACAATCTTTGTACTTCTTTCTTTTTTTTCTGAGAGTTACTGCTTAGCACCTTGTATAAAGGTGTGATAGCATTCTTACTCTTATGGGGTGATGCAATTAGTTTAGCCCTTTCTGTGCAACATGTTATACAAACAAACAGGAAGTGTTTAAGGTCATAAAAAAATCATATTTAATTTAAAAGGGAAACAAAGCAAGTTACAGCTGGAAATCTGAACCCATGAAAATGACCGTTATTGCGCAATCATTAAACTCGAGGCGCTGTTGCCGCAAGGCATTGTGGGCGACAAAGTTGATCCTATTTAGCGTACGTCTCAAAATAGATACAGCTACGTAATCTTCAAAAATGATTATTCATGAACATCAGAATGAAATCAACGAATTGAAAATCGATAGAAAAGGATCCAGAAATCAATATTCATCGTTTTGGGGGAAATCCCGACCCAAAACTGCTTAAAATAGCCAACTCATTTCATTTTTCCAGCGACGAATTTTTGCGAAGGTGAGCATCAACTTCTGTCTTTTTGAATTTCATATTTTGCGTCTACAAGCCTCTCTGATCCCCAATTTTCGACATATTGAACGAAAAGAAATTATCTTTCATCTGAGCCCACATTCCAGCTTGGAGCTTATGATATTGTTCTTTAAATGTAATTTCAGCAGAACCTGTCCCATTTCTAGTTTGTCGCTCCCTAACACAGTGTTTGTTAATGGTACACGTAGCGTACATTGAAACAGTGTGTAGCCTAACTTTGTGTATCGTTACCAACCGACACTCAGTGACACGTTGTTGGTCTTGCAGGACCGGATTATTAATCCAGACGTAATCGCTGCTACAAATTGGCAGTATGGCGATTTTTTCTATGTATTGTGTAACGTAAGACCTCTTTAGCCATATGCCTAGGTTTTTTTTTTGTGAATGCTGAAGCAATCATTCCAAATAGCCTAGCCTAACATTACGTCATGCATAATGTTAAACACGGCAGCAAGTAGCCAGTACCTTAGGCCTAACGTTAGTTATGGCTAGGCATTGCTGTTGTGTCACTGTCAGATTCTGAGGAGCAAATTCCTAGAATCCTAACCTAATTCCTGATTTATGTTATAACTTATATGTACAGGGCATTGCTGCAGCCTAGCTAAGGCAAGATGGCAAATCACTAGGCTAAATCAGTAGTGACAGTACACTGTCATCATTGTATGCTAACTCAGACAGAGTCGGACTAGGCCAAAGTTACACTTCACTTGGACAGAAATGGCCGAGTACAGTGATTGGTAATTGATATGAATGAATTTAGTATGATACAGTGTTAAAAGGCACTCATTCGAACATAGGTCTTAGGTCTAAGAAGTAACTTGTTACCATTACTGTCAGTCAGTGACATTGTTGTCTACGCCCCATCATAAAGCAAGCACCTTGTCTACGTGCTAGCCTTTGTTGAAGTAGGCTTAGCGTAGGCCTATGGTCAGACTCGAACGTGTCAAATGTAGCGTGACGCCTAACCAAATGAGGGAGTATAGGCCATGCCTACTGTAGGATTTGTAGCCCCTGGTATTCTGTGCCTAGGCCTACCCCAGGCTTGGACTATAGGCATAAGCATTTCCTGAGCTAGGCCTTTGTCATTTCAGTTGGTAGTGGCATTGGATTTGGACTCAGTAGGGCTGTGTTATTGACTCACAGGTTTAAATTAAGTACCAGTGCAACATCACAGCAAGGGCTATTTACTAGAAAGTGAAAATACTGAATAGGCCCATTGCTACTATAATTGACTTTCTTTTGATTGAAAAATGTTTGACATCACCTACCCTTTTGGCATCTGGTCATGACCATGGCTCATACACTTTTGTGCCTAACATTTTCTTGTACTACTAGTTTGTAGAACAACAGTTTCAATTGTCATTGCAGCATAGGTAGACCATTTTTCTGTGTCTAATTGGTGAAGGTTTTACATTTGTTATTATTTTGCTCTCAGCAACCTGCTCTCAGCCCAGTAATTTAGGCTATATGCAGTACATTCATTGTATGTAAGGCTGTGGATATCTAACTTCATCAAGATATTCCCTTTTTACAAGCAGTGTAACCTACATTTGTGTTGCCACTTCTTCTAGCATTCTGCTGTTTACTAACATGAAAACAGGGACACCGGACCTTTTGTTTAAACTTTTACTTCATGTTATACTGCTTGTTATCCTGTGTGAAAAGGAGATGCCTCGTACCAGTGCGGGTAGTGTTCTCCATGCTGAGAAATCATGTGGTCCATGTAAATTGAGTAAAAGCCACAAAAGCCGATATTGGCATGTGGCCCAAGCAGGCCCCCAACATGTACAACTAACCATGAATTTGAGATCACTTGGTATTGAAGATGCTGATTGCATTTGTCAAGCATGTCAAGCTAAACACAAAACAATAAAGAAAAGCACACCCCCCAAAAAGAAAGTGTGATGACGACTGTGCAATTGGTGAGTTCAAAACAAAGACATGAAGAAAGTTAATACTCAAAGGTCATTGTTTTCAACTGTTGTACTTGATATGCCAAATATTAATTTCTCTCCTCCTGCAACAGACTCAGATGATATAACCCTCTGTAAAATACACTACAATCAATTGTACAGCAAAAGTCAAAGGTTGCACGAGCAGTGTTGTTTTTGCTCATCTGCAAGAAATTTACGCCCGGTTAAAGATATTATTGTTGCCAACAAGTTTGCTACTAGTGTTCTTCTACTGGAAGACAAAAGTATAGATGTAAGCAGCAAAATGTGCTCTGGTTGCTCATATGGCATACAGAAATACATGAATTCAGATACATATTCGGTTTATTCCAGTAAGTCCTTCTTCTCATCATTGATAGATGAGTATCGAAGTCACTCAGTGGAAACCTCAGCATGTTGTGAGGATTATGCTTTTTCTGCTGCTTTTGTTCATTTAGGAGATGAGCTTTCAGCTGATAGACCAATCCTATTGTCCTCTGTCTACAGCAAGTACAAAGGTGTATATAATGCAAATGCATCTAGTTTCCCTACACATTCCAGTACAATTGGTGACGTACAGAAAGGTTTCAAATCCCAAAGGCATTTTTCAACATCAATAAAGGCGGCTCTAGGCAAAACTGTGTTATTCTCCCAAGTTTCTGGTTGCTCTCGATATGCAACTATGATTAGACGTAATGGTTTTAATGTCATTGATGCACTTCATGTCCTTTTGTTTTCTCAAAGCACTTCTTACAATTGTCCTACCCCTCAAAATGAGTCTGCCCCATACCGTGGTCAAGTCCCTGAACATCATAGGCAAATATCGCATTTGCATAACACCCTTGCGTACACTGCAGAAGTACTAAATAAGGAGATAATTTCTTGAATTCCCAATAAAGATTCAGAGAATGGTTTTAGGCTAGATTCTTTAAAGTTTGGGGAGGAGATATTGAGAAAAGACCCAGTCGTTTGGAATTTCATAGTTGCTATTACTCAAGGAGCAGGTGAACATGGTTCCTCAATTTTCACTGGCAGATTTCAGTGGGATAAACATCACCAGCAACTCACTCATCGCTCTGAGTCTGTGAGCCATAGCAAATTAATGAAGCGGTATTTTATTGCCTGTCCCCTTTTATTTGCTGCTAATGACCAGTGTTTCACTCACCTTCACATGGTAATATCAGATGTGATTGACAGGTATACAAGATCATCCTCATTATGTTTTTCAATCTTATCAAAGTTTGGTCTTACAGTCTCTAAAAGTACTTTCTTGCGTCATCAAACAAAAGTGTCGTTGCAGGAAATGTCCAGCAAAGCTGACCTTATGACCACCAGTTTTGTATTGCTTCGGTGGACAACATTGACCGAAATTCTACCTATGCATTTGTGACTTCTGGAAAAGACAACAGGGGGTTTCATGGCACTTCAGTCCAGGCATTTGAGTCATTGCCAGTTTCAACAGTCTATCATGAACCTCGTGCGGCATCGCAGGTATCAGGTGTGTCAAAAATTATACCCATTAGTAGCAATAAACTTCATAACATTCCAACCACAGCTCTCGATCAGTATCATTCTACAAGTACTCTTTTTCCAGAATCACAGCCAATGGGTAGAAGGTACACAAACCCATATAGTTCTTTGACTGATTTTTCAATTGATGATAGTGGTAAGAAAGTACTGAAAGATCTCAGCAGCAAGATTTTCTTGTATATGCTTCTTAAAAATGTGAGCCATGAAAAAGTCCCTGACCTAGTCTTACCTGACATCAAGAACTCATTTGGTAATGTTGTCCCATTGCCTGAACAATCTAAAATTCATTTTACTTCAGTTTTACAAGCCCCAGCTGATAGTCAGCATACTATACTAGATGTTTAAGATCTTCTCCATAGCAAACATCAGATTGGACGTAAAATAGATCACCTTGTTGTAGCAGGTGATGGGAAAACTTTTCAAATCCTTTAACAGTTAAAGCGTATGTATGGTGATGAGCTCAAGTGGATGCTGTCATTTATAGGTGACTGGCACATACTGGAGAACAACCAAGCCCCCTTACTCAAGATGTATTTAGATGCAGGGCTCCATGATATGCTTTCATTATTTCATAAAGGTGCTACACTGAAAGCTGTGAGCAAAGCAACGGGTTTTCAAAAGACCCATCAGTTCCTTTTGCAGGTGTGGTAGGCTTTGTATCGTCATTGCCTGCTTCAGTTTAAGGAGCACGTGACAAATAATGACACTTTTCAGGAACTTGTACAGGATCTGAAAGCTATTCTTTCTTCAAGGAAGCAGAGTACTCTTTCATTTGCTTGGACACATGAAAGGATCTGTAGTGCCAGGAAATTTTACGATGAATTTTCTTCGTTTTTGTCTGTTTCAGGCGAAGCTAATCCAAGGTTGAATTTCTGGCAACAGTTTATTTGTAGAGATATGTTGTATTACTTTGGCTTGTTCTATTCAATTAGAAGCAGAGACTTCACCCTTCGTAACACTTCTGTTCGGCTTTTAGCACCAATTTTTCATGCTTTGGATCGGACTATGTATTTGAGAATTTTCCCAGAGTATTTGGCTAGTCTTCGATTATTCCCACCTGACGTAATGTCAAGGCTTCAAGAAGGTGCTTTTGCAGTTAGTATTTCTGGTAAACCTGTTTCATGTGTCGCTTTAGATGAGGCACATGAAATGGTAATAAAAAAAATGTTAAAATGGCTATGAACACTGCAGGGACAGAAGGTTTATCCAGGCTAGTTCATTACCTTCCGTACAGAGCAAAACTGCAAAAGAACCTTCATGAACAACAGCATTTGTCTTCAACTGACCATCTGCCAGACACTTCAACTTTCCATCACTCAGAAAGTAATATCCGTGCATATTGCATTAAGCTTCAGTAAAGTAACATATTTTCCCTGCATTCTTCTCCAGTGGTCAAATATTTGTTCAGTGACAAGATGTCTTCTTCCTCTGTTTCTGTAGACCTTCTCCATTTTTTATGAGGAAGGAGAAGAAAGTTTGATGGCTTACATCAAATGTTTTCTCCTACGCAGTTCAACACAATTTCCCAAACGAAAAAGGAGAAACCTGCAAAAATTTACCATTAAATCGAAGGGCACTTAAAAACAGAAGCAAGAAATAAAAGACCATAAACTTCAGATTGCGTGTCTTCGAACACAGATTGCCTTTTCTAGATATACAAATAAAGCTGTGGCTGATCTAAGTCAGTTCATTGTTTTACCACGAGCAATTTGTCTTCCAGATGGACTTCCTTATAAAGGGAATAAGGCAATTTCTGCCTCTATTCTTCAGAAATCTTATCCATCTGCCTTCATAAATAACATTGCTGACAAACATGAACATTGCTATATTCTGAATGCCACGTTTCTTATCAATAATACCCGCCCGTAAATTTGTCATGAGACATTTGCAGAATATGCTTCTTTCCTGTATAAGAGGTGGATTGCAGATTCTGTAACATTCCGGGGAGCATCTGAAGTACATGTAGTCTTTGACCATCCTAGTCGTCATGGACCTACCCCTAAGGACATAGAGAGAATAAGGAGAGACAAAAGTGGTGACGATCAAGATGGTCAGGTCCTTTCAGAGTTGCTCTCTTCCACTGCTGTTCCTTCCAATTGGGCCAAATTTCTAAGTAACCGGAGCCAGAAAAGGCTACTTGTTACATACCTCTCTCATGAAATGTTGCAGTTAGCTTCAACATCTGACGTTTGCCCAGACAAACTGGTTATGGCAGGAGGCTTTGATGGTAGTACAATAGACAAAGCTTTTTCAGTTGAAAATAGGGTAATCAAGGAACTCCCTGAATTTAAGGCTAACCATGAAGAAGGGGATTCACGGGTATGGTACCTTGCCTACAAAACTTACAGTTGTAACATTGTCATTTAGAGCCCAGACAGGGATATTTTACACATTGGTTTACCCTTATTACCCACTTCACTGGCAGAAAAACGTGTTAATGTACAACTATCATCAAAGGCCAATGATGACTTGTTTGTTGGCATGAACGAGCTGGTTAGTTGCCTTCATTTGGATTTATCACTTCAGGCATTGGGAGATCACTTACAACATGTTACAAAGTTTGTTCAGATGATTTTCATGTGCAGTGGGTGTGATTATGTTTCCTATTTTAAAGGGCAAACCAAAAGGATATTTTGGAAGACCTTCCTACAGTATTGTAAATTTATTACTGGTGGCATGCATGATGGGTATCTGCATAATTTTCATTTAGCTGATCAGGAGTCAGGTCTACTGTCATTTTACAGGCTGATTGGAAATGTATATATCAATACACATGCAGGTGCTTTCTCTCAAAATAGTCCTGTTGTGTTATTTAATTCAGTTTTCATCACTGGTATGACTTCTTTGGAGCAACACATTGCTTTCATTAATGCAGTGAGAGATGGACATTTCCATCGCATCAATGATGAACCAATGTGGATGCCTTCTGCAGATGCCTTAAGGTTATATTGGCTTCGTAGCTGTTGGTCAGCACTTCTCTGGGAACAAATTACTCTGGCATCTGTTAATTTGCCAATCATGCAAGGTCATGGTTGGCAGTTTGATTCAGATGGGAAGCTAATGGTTAACTGGAGCACTGAAGAAAACATAGCTAAAATAAATCAAAGCATCAATTTTTTGAAGGAAGGTTGTAAATGTAAAACAGGGTGTGTAAATCTAAGATGCAAGTGCAAAAAAGGGAAAGTTTATGTGGAACTGGTTTTCCTGTGTGGTGTGTCAGAATAATAGAGAAGTACCCATGAACTTACAAGATAACAGCACAGATGGGGAGGACGGCAGTGATGCTTCGGGTAGTAAAAATGATGACTATGATAAAGAAAGTGATGGTTACTATGACGATGTGGACATAGAAGCTGGCAATTTTATTGATTTGAGTAATGATGGGGATGAGACAGAGAATAGTGATTATGAAAGTGATATTGATATATATGGTGATGTTGATGTTGCTGCCTTTGCTGATGCAGAGGAAGTTGATGATGAGGTAATGCTTCAGCTTGTAAAAGCAACTGTAGTGCTACAGTGACAACATTTGTTTAATGATCTCCATGTGCATGTATTCAAAATTTCATGTTTCCATTTCATTGTAAAAGCCTTGCCAGATTTAATGCTTCTATTCTATTCCATGTGGTATTCCTTCTTCGACTAATGGACGGAGAGCACTCAGGTTGGTATGTGTGAGGTAGTGAGTGTGTGTGATAATGAGCAACTGGACTGTGTATGTGGAGATACTGTACGTGCTGTAGTGTCATTCTGGCATTTCTAGTTGCCATAAGTGCTTGTCCAACAGCCTATTTAAGACTGTAAGACAAAGAATAGAGTTTTCAGTTGTTTGAGAATTGGAATCAGCTTTTTGGGGTTAATGACACATACCGTAGGATAAAAAAAGGGTTATTTATGCTGACCTGTGGCTTGCAGTACCAGTGATGAATACAGCACTACAGCGGTGCATTTGATACTTTCTGTGGCTGTGCTGTATTCATATTGTGAATAATGAGGTGACAAGACCAAGTATAAAAATATACGTATAGTTTGTTCTAGCTTCAATTCTATACTATACAAATTTTTCAGGTGAAAGTGCTAATTTAACTACTGTCTTTTGAAGCAATTTGTGTGAAAGATTGTGCTGTACTTTTGCACATCTTGCTAGTTCCAGTCTTTTTGGATTTTTTGTTTTATGTATTCGACCTAGTTATGACTTCTTTCATACTGGTTCATTCTTCAGTTATAGCCAGCAGGTTTAACTTTCAGTTAAGATTTCCATTCTATGCAGTAACGTCTTTCTAGAAGTGTACATCAGAACTGTTCAACACTTAACTTTGGCACTTAGTTGTATTCAAAAAGGGAATAAAGTTTTATTCACTGCAATATGAGGGACATATATTCAAGTTGCAGTGACAAATAATGCCATTGTCAAGGGTAATGGAGTCCATGTCTTTCTGCTTATCATTGTATACCAATAATAAGTTTCAAGGTCATGTCAACCCTGTATCATGCTTTTCTATATACATGTCATGTCCTCAAATTGCAATATTCTAAAATGAAGGACAAGTGATTGCTAGAAGACATAGCCAAGTTAAATTTTGCCCTTTAATGTCCTTGACTCCTGTTTGTATGTTCACTAAGAAATTTTTAGACAAGACAGTGGTAGAGTCCACGTCATTTGTATTCTGTAAGTTGTTCAAAGATTATGTACTATTTTATGTTTTGAGATCAGCCTTTACAACTATCACATTATTCTTGCCTTCATACAGTGTACTTTCAAATATTTTAACGCATTTACCCTAATACAAGTCTATATCAAAATGTGTGTATTCTCACAAGTTCATTCATTTTTTATAAAAAAAAATCAGACTCCTTTATATACACTCAATTTTTATGTTTGTGAAGAAACTGATAAACTTTCAGCTAAGAAGTCAAAGCAGTTGCAGCCCTCTGAAAAATCAGGGTGTTTGTACATCTATTTCCTTTTATTCAGTAAGCTTTTCAACTATTGGATACCATTTTTGTGTGTTATGGTCAGCCATTTAATTGTTGCATTGCTCTTGTTTTGCATTTGCAGTTTTTTTCAAAACCTAAATGGGTTAAAAGTTTATGCAAATGCACATTTCTCACAGTCTCTTGCAGAACTGTTCATATTCTGAACTCTCTCCTTCTTTTGTATATTCCAAGTTATAACACTTAAATTTACTCAAATTGCAATATTAAAAGCAGGTCACAAAAACTTTAGAGGCTAACATGGGAAACACAAAGTAAATTAAATGAATCTTGCCCTTGAAGTATAACTTATACTTTTCTTACTCATCTCTACAGCCATTAATTTGTAAATGTTTTTGTATTCAGGAGGTTCTTTTTATCCTTTAATAATATTTATATATGATATGTATGTTTTCTTTGTTTTACCGATATCTATCTCATTTTCTTTTGGAAGAAGCTTAGTCTTTCAAGTGCAAGCAGGCAGTTGAGAGTGACTAAGATGCTGCGGGATCCTATACCATAGAACTCATGTATTCATCATGGTGAAATGTGTGCATAGGTAGGATGACAGAGGTGGAGGGTGGTGCTGGGCCGCTGGACCGCTGGGGTAGGTAAACATCTTGAGCTTCTAAGTCTTTGTATTGTAATTTTTGGGCCATTTCCGCACTGCCTTTAATTGGCTTTATTCATCCGCCCATGGTTGTGCTGAACTGCATATAGCTTTTAGGATATCCTGCTCCAAAACAGAGTCACATGCTGACATAGTTCTTTTATTATTTTTTACCTTTATAGAGTAGCCTACCTTTTATTATGTGCTTTATACATATTCTCACAAGCATATTTTTTTCATGTCACTTGATATATTTTTGCTATGTTAACCTTGATTACAAAGTTGTATTTTCTTCTACGCAAACATTTAACCTAAGCATATTGGCCAAAAGTACCGTCCAGTTTCCTTCTTTCCATTGAAAAGCCTTGTTCCTTTAGTTATGCTCCAATAAACTGTAGCCAACTTTTGAAAGACATGTTTTTCTTTTCTGAATGTTCTTTTTGCTTAATCATACATAGATGTTTGGATTGTGCATGTGTTTATACATGAAGTATTGTTGGTTAAGTATCTGAGTGTACTGCTAAGAAAAAATAGTGAAAAAGCACTGGACAATAATCTCAAGATTGTATTAAAGAAGAAAAAAAGTCAAGTCAATGGCCTTGACCACTACTTTAAACACTTGCACAACTATGACAAATTGACAATAAAATAACAGTTATAGTAAGTTAATTGACATCTCACCCTTTATAGTAGTAAACTATATATGAACTTTAAAAGACTATAGCAGACTCATCACATCTTTCATCATATCGTGCAATTAGGAAAATTGTTCATAAGCCCACCCCTCCCCCACCGCTTTAGGTACTGAAAATTATTTCACCTGCATATTTTGGGGGTCTGTCGTCGGTGGTTGTGTACTTCTGCAAAGACTCTGGGACATTAACCCCCCCCCCCCTTCCAAGTGGTGCAGCTAGCTGGCTGACTGACATTGGACCTTCTGAAGCCCTCAAGCTAGGCTGATCTATAATGATGCTAATTTGACCTTGTGATTTGAGATAACCACCATGAAAATACTTATTGAAGCAGCAATACAATCTGTCTGCCAGATGGAATGCCATGGCAACGAAAATCCTGAAGTACACAGATTACCAGGTTTGTATGCTGCAGAGGTAAGTACATTCACAAGGGAGACCAGGCTATTTGTGATGAGGAGAGGGGGGTAGGGGTAGGGGTGAATTCACAGCCTCCATGTTCTGGCTTCTTTGTTCTCCAACCAGATTCTCCTAACCAATTATTTATTGTGTAATTCATGTCCAAACATTGATCCTCATTCAGAGATGTAGCTGAATCACAACCTTGTCATGACCTTTAACTGAAGTAGTTCTCATAAAGGGAGAAAATAGAGTGTTGAATTGGCTACATATATGTCCTCATTTATAGCCTAGGTGCTCTTTATATATTGTTTTCCATTAGACGCTGGGATAAGGGTAAAATATTTGTCATGTTCATACCATATCGTGTATACTGTACCCCAACTTCAGACACAGCAATTCCCTGCTGGAGGTTGGAAGATTGGGACAGTTTTTAAGCCCATAGTCAGATGATGTGCTAAAGAGGGGGTCAAAATTTTGTCGCAGGAGACTGCCAGATGGAATGTGAAAAAATATATTATTATTAATGGCTTATTTCACTCTTGAATGAGTCAAAAAAAATTTAGAGGGCGTCAGATCTGAGTGGGTAAAAAACAATTTCAGAAGGCTTCGTCCCCGTGTCACTGCCATATCATCTTGCAACAGGTTACTTTATATTGTCCCTGGTGAAGTTGATCATGGTGGGAGATGTCTGGGTATGGTTGTCTAGGAGATTATCTTGTGAAAATCTAGGGATAGTGAGACTGTTATTGAACCAGTGCCCGCTATTTAGTCCCCTGTCTTATTGGTCCCATCTCACTAAAGGTCCCCCATTTAGCGAAATTCGTTTGATTAGTTCTCGCTCTTAGTATTTCTAATTGGTTTTTATTTGCCCCCTTCTCGTACGTCTTATAAGTCCCCTGGTGTAGGGTTGTGGTTTAGGGTTAGGGGAACCAGGGGACTATAGACATTATCCCATTGAACCAGTAGCCAAATAAGTGCTGAAAGGGGTAGGTGTAGTGTTTATTCATGCATGGAGCTCTATCAACATGGGGGGGGGGACAAATGTATCAAAATGTTTTGTTAATGGCAATGGAGTGGGGACAAATGCAGAAAAATGTATTGTCAACAACATTGATCAAACTCTCTAGCCCCCTCCGGCAACACAGTGTTAAGATAACCCCTGGGGAGTTGGTCATCATGATTGAAAATATCTGGGTATATAGCAAGGGAACTGTACGATGTAGTAACAACACTTCATGGGTTGGTACTGCAGACAAGCTGTTACCCATTAATGATTAAATGAAGATGGAGCACTCCCTGTAAGATTGGAGAGCCTATTAAGAGGTCTCGTCAGGAGTACACACTGCACATAGGCCTATTCATTGTAAGTTACGAAGCCGCGCCGTATACCGTCTGCCACAACATTAACCAGTCGGCCAGTGCACCATTGTAATAGTTCTATGATGCACATTGATACTTTGCACACCTTGGAGCTGCCTTGATAGGTTTACACAAATATAAATTTTTCCGTGCTTATTTCGACAAACTTCTAAAAATTTGGAAATACATTGAACATGGTTTTTTTACACGGTATCCATGCAAGTCATGTCAGTATTTGGAATGTTTTGGCCCAAAAAATACAAAAACTGCTATGAGGGGTCGTAACTATCACATACTTTTGCAATCAAAATGGCGATGTCAGTAACGTTGTTCACGCGGAAGTTGGTACAATCGTTTTATGAACTGGTGATTACAGCAATGGGTCTCAATTTTGGGGATGATTTACAGCTTGTGACAAAATTCCCTTCATTCTTGGCAAATAGTGTACATGGAGTGTTATCCTTAAGTGATTTCTGGACATATTTCTGTCGACATGCCTCGTTGTAATATAGCGATGACCTAAATATTTTGTGAATTTGTGCATTTACGGTTCGTCTTTTCAAGTAGAAATTACAATCACTGGTGAGAAATACTACTTAATATTCATCTTGGCCCATTCTATTTTTTGGGTAATGTCATTTTCGGACGATTTGCTATGAATGCACCACGCAGTGTAGTACTTCGTTTTGTGAACAAAATTCAAAAATTGGTGACGTCACATTGTTCAATAAAATCGGCAGGTCACGGGGTCAGATTCCCAACTGTTATGTGAGCTTTACACAAGTAAGTCACAAATTATTGCGCAATTGACCAATTTGTTTTAAGTGAATAAATTACAACTTAAATCTCAGCTCAGGAATGCGCTGTAAAGATGGGAATTAGACTGTTAGAATGAATCCATTTTTCCTGCTCTTTGATATACACATTTGAATTTTTTCACTTCAGGTACACTTAAAGTATATGTATGCATCACAGTACTGTTAATATCTTAAATATGATTCAGTGTGACATTTTTAAAGCTAAAAATTTCAACGTATACTGGTAATCACGAATTTTGGGCAAGATATTCGCCTTACCTGGAGATGTTTCCAACACTGTAAAATGCAAAAGAAAGAAGGGAGGCAACTCCAGATGAACTGATAATGATAAGTTTAAATGTACCTTGCAATACTGTCAAACAGAAAACATCAAAAGTTAAGGAATATTTCTCTAACGTGTTGAAGGGATCAAAGAACTAGTCTCTGTTCTATCTGATATTTGATTTCCAACTCAAAATTCCCTCCCCTTCAGTAAAATCCAACGTGAAAAAACTCCCAGAATATGTCGACGTCTATTCAAATAATCTACCGTCTGCGGAGATATTTTATGTATCTCGAGTCACCAAATCAGGCTGTATGCCATATCCAAGTATTTTGCCTTCTCAAGAAAATCATTGGCTTCAGGTACCGGTACTTTCTTAAATTTTGGCAGCAAGCGATACTGTGATGGCTATGAACGACTGAAAGAGATATAATTGGACGGTGAAAATATGGCAAAAAGAACCTAATGTTAGAAGTTGCTGTGCATTACGAATAATGACTTATCATTCCTATTGTAAGACAAATTTAACCTCTTAGTTATTTGTTCTTGAAGATGATACCTTGTCAATTATAAACACGAAACTAATAAGTGTCGCGTTTGTCACATTTGTCAATGCTTACATGTTTCAAAAATGTAAAATGTGAGATTTACAGAAGAAAATCGATCTATTGCTGCAATGCAAATAATTGGCAGCAATGACATCACAGATTTCCCATAAAGGATTTTTTCCCAACAATATTGCCTTTATTTCAAAGTTAATATCTTCCGAATTTTTCTTGCTATTGTGCATCTATCAACTCGTGAAATCGCAATCGTTTCCACATATCCTGAAGTCAATAAATTTTATCTGGCAAATCTATTTAATTTGACACATGTGGGAAAACGGGGAGAGCGGTTGGCACGAAATGAAATGGTTAATATCACCATAGTTATTATAACTTTCCCTAGTTGGGAAACATCGTGAACTGACTGCTTACGTTAAGATTTCGGTTTTCATCAGTCACGTGACGTTGTTAGTACACGAGAGCCTTGTTGTTGGACTCTCCATACGTACTGTATGTAAGCAGACAAGGTAAACTGATTTCTTCGAGAGTCTCTTGCGAACAATTATCAAACTGTAATGACTTCAATTAGGGTGTATATTATTGAGAAAGGTCTGATTGAGATTTCTGTCTTACATTAGACCGGCCGTAACGTGAGAATAACTGTACCCAAACTAAAATAGCGGGACAATCGAAGGCTGAACTAGCAACAGGAACTTGGTAAGCACACTCAACAATACCGCGAAATTGCGAAGCATAGTAGCAGTCGCACTGTATAACGTTAAACTAGTTGGATTAAACCGTTTTAACAAACGAGTGTAACGGTTCATCAGACGAGTGTATTATACAATATTTATAAGTAGACCTAACAATGGTCGTACAAAATTTTAGAAAGCCGACCTAGCGTAATGAAGTAGATCTACTTCACCCTTACCGCACACTGACTGCGGTATGAAAAGCCTGTAACGTTAGAGCCTGCTGAAGGCCCCCAGCGAAGATCCCCAAACCCCAGGCCTTGGAACCAGTATTTTACGCTTACAAAGAGAAAAAGAAACCCGAGAATATAGGATTTCTTCATTTATTCAAACATGTTAAAAACTTACTGATTAGGATGCCTGCGATTCCCTTTTAGCCCTTGGGTCAACTTTAATTTCACTTCCCAGCAGAAACAGTACATCACTTAATGGAGCCACATCGCTACCGATTGATCGTGTCCATCTTGAAAGTCATGCGATGAACTTTTTTGAAGAGCTCAACATGCTTTTTCGGACAGTTGCGGACGCACTTTACAAAAACTATGAACGTACATACAGCTTTTACGTCTGTGCATACACAGTGTACGTTAGGAGTTTCCCAACCAGGGAAAGGTATAATAATTATGATATCACTCAAGTTGAAACACCGTACTTTTCATCGCATCAAAACAACTATCCTAGTTGGAAGTTGTCAGGGAAAGAGATCGAAAATTTATTAACTACTTTGAACTAACTAAAGTGGTCGCCGACGTTGAACTGCTGGTTGCACTTAAAACATCATTAAGACTTGCAATGAATTTGTTACTGAATATAATGGTCTCTGTCGTAGTCTACGTCTAAAAGACTATCATTATGATATCATACAGTGCCATAAATTGCCAGTAGTCAAGGTAAAAAAGATTAAACTATTTAGCTTGCTTCATTCGTCGTCGCCTCTAACTTTTATTCAAAAAGCTATAATGAAGAATTTTTCAAATTCTTTTTTTTTTTTTTTTTTTTTGCCGAAAGTGATTGTTTCTAATGCGGAACATTTTCACAACTGTGATTCACTTGTTAAGCTTGGAAAATGTCTCATGGTGACAATTGTAAGGATCTTATACACAAAAAATGTGCCTATTTCAACGTTTATAGACAATTTTTTCAATCTAAAATATTTATTGAAGCTTAGCGCTCGTCGGCAAAGACGTAACAAGCTAACAATGACACATGTTTTGGACTAACCCGAAAGAAGCATGCCATCATTGTAATGTGTAAGTCAGAAAGTCAAACCAATTGAACGGCGATAAAAAGAACTGTCAATCATGTTGTTAACTGAGGAGCAATTCCAAGCTAAAATTATCTGATACATTTGGTCGGTGGACCCACTTCCTAGATAACTCTCTGCTTTACAGCTGTTTGTCTCATATTATCTGAGTCAAAACGTGATTTTGCGTTTGCTAACTTTACCACATATCCAATATGTGGCAATACAGGACAAAGCATGTCACTGGAAAAAAGGTAAAAATTTTTTTAATTACACCCATTCAAGTTGCATGCAAAAGGCAAATTTCACAGTCCACCATAGTCCTACACAATCTAAGGACTTATTAATTGGAACTTTGCCACACAAGATTCGTAATATGTGATACTAAGTTCGCCTCCAAGGCTGAGGTCTTTGTTTGTAAAAGCAACTTCGGATAGTATGGGCATCTTAATACAAAGGCACAATAATGGAATTAACTGTAACACAAAACTGATTGTTATGCATACCTGGTTCTTTAGTTCCCCATACTGTTAAAAGACAAAAAAGTAATGAAAGAAAAGGTTAAGCAGAGCGTTTTCATGATTTTGAGTTGATTTTTTTTTTCATCTGGGCCATTTAATCACTGTACTAGTATGGGATTTGTTTTTGGCTACACAAAAAATTGGCAAATATCACGCACATGAAATTATGCATGACTCAAAACTTGATGTAAAGACATTAGTAAAAGTCCATTACTATGAGATAAAGTGTCTTGTCGGCGCGGTCCCGACATGAATCTAACATGCATAAATCTGGGTTGTTATGCACAGCAAATCCATGGTTTTCTCAATCAATTATGATAGTGTGCCTTTGTTGGTAATATCCATAAAAAAATTGAAAGCAATTTCTGACATATTTGATCAAATTTTTGTTACGGCTCCATAGAGTCTTATCAAACTTCACAGGTATATTTGGTAAGGCTCTTTCATTAAGTTATGTCTTACTGATACTACCGTATCAAAATAATTTCTATACTACGCTGCATAGTCACGTGGTCAGAGCATCCGACTAGCAGGTGGGAGATTCAGAGTTCGACACCTAGCGGGGTCATAACACAAACCGTGGCGCACTTAGTCCAGGGGCTCGCTTAAGGACTCTTAGTGGGGTCCAGGGGGAAAAGCCAAGGTGGGGTCCAGGGGGGCGAAGCCCCCGGAAGCTTTGCGAATTTTGCACTCTGAAAAGTAATAATTGAACCAGAGAATATCTGAAATGTAATGAAAGCAACTTAAAATTAATTTTAAGACATTCAGTTTTTGAGGGCCATGCCCCAAAAATCTCATACAAAATATTGGGGGCCAGGTCCTCCTGCCCCTGTCCCCGGCTTCTGTCGCCTACGGGCTTCTTGAAGCGTCCTGAATGAAGTTACAGTACGCTCACACCGAGGGGGGAATGTGTTGCAGTTTGCAGGAGGAACGCAAAAGAGTTTACCTCGGACTGAATGGAGGATATTTCTTACCAGGGAATTTCCAAAAATAAAAAAGAGCCGTCCCACTATGCGTCCCACCCACGAAACGTAACGATTATGGCTTTTATGTGGACCTACCTAAATATTAGTATCTAACAAGACATTTCAAAAGGCCAAGTAGACAATAATAAGAACACAAGGTTGGTTTGTTTGTTCCGTTTTGTCCCAGGCTGTCAGTCAGGCAGTCAAATCATATGCAATTAAGCGGCTCAGTTCTAACCAGCGGGATTAAGTTGGGTCGGCCATGGGAGGTCGGTACAGCCCAAGAATCCAGTCATAAATCAGATTCAGCGGGTGAACAGTTTTTGTGTCCTTTTGCCTACTTTTTTCCTTCCGTTTAAAATGTTGAGTGAACTTGAACTTGGCAAAATTTATATCAAGAAAAGTGTTAAGTTTCCATAGATTTGAATTTGCTGGCATTATTTTTGCCAGATGCACTGTTTTGGACAAATTCCTGTTTCAAAATATACCCAGTACATGCAACCTTGAGGAGTCAAGAAAATAAACGGCAGTGAAGGATAAATGTTTTAGTTCGTTGTCAGACTTTCCCAATCCATTGCCAATCCAGACGACCGTCAGATATGTGGAATCATCTTAGCATGGCCACTGCACTGCTCCAGTTGTGCCACACTAGCTTGCTTTTCCTACTCTATTCCCTGTTCCAACTCCACACCTAACGGCTGCAACTCGGATGCTCCTACCACTTGACCACGTATTCGGTCAAGACAGTGTATTTACACAACAGTCTGCAAATTAATGAAGTTATAATTCGAACTACTAAGTGACCCTGCTCATTAAGCTTGATCATGCCTTTTTTGTTTTGTCCTTTGTGGTTTTTTGTTCAACAAACAAAGCTAAAGCGTTTTGGGTGTTGGTTCAAATTGTTTTAAAACATAAATCTATATGTGCCACCTTTGAATAAGTGTGCATTTATTATCAGCCCAAGTTCAGTGTATGTGTACAGATTGTATTTAGAATATCAATCAGTAAATTGTGAAACGCAAGTTTGAAGATTTACCTTCTGTTGGACAAGTTCCCGAGGAGAATGTGATATCATCGATAGCAATGTCACCGGTGCTCGATGTCCCTCTGCTACCTTCAAAAATTATCTGCAAAAATAATAAAAGCAGACAAATAATTTTAATATTTACAAATAGTCGGCTGATAGAAGAACACGATTTGATGGATTAGTAGTGTACTGAAAGAACTGTGTGGTGCTAGAATTTCACTTGGAACGCAATAAGCTCTTCGTTTATAGCGATGTGATAGGAAATACGTTAGAAATGTGACAAGTCACTCGGCAGGAAGTTGAGACAACTTATCGAGGTTTATTGCACCTTCAAACAATGACTCATTTCATTTTGTTCTGCATAGGTGAAAAAAGCTGTTCTCCTTCCTGTATTCCTCCATAGTCAATACAGGCGGATGGTCGGTCAACCTATTGTACTGTAACAAAAGATAACGGGTCTATGTTGAGGCAGTACGTTTTCGTGGTCAAAAGGTATTCAGAGTGCACAACTTGTTCTGCGAAGTGACTACGACTGCACGATAACCGCAGTGCTCGACATGTTAGAAGGGGACTTTTTTTGCAAAAATGCAACTAGAATATGAACTTGTAAGAGACCCAATCTATTTTAAGTTTCACAAGAGCTTAAAGTCTTTATGAGCCCCGTATCACCTATACTTCTACTTGAATTTGGCGAGAACTAACAAAAACATCCCATAGTACTAGAGTAGCCGATGTGCATAACGTATCATAGTCCACAATGCCCTGAAGGAAGGGCAATTTTTTATGTCATCTTTTTAACTCTGAAATTGGTTGTGAAATTATGTATACAAAATATTTAACTACAAACTTGTGCGGGACCTGGGGCCCATTCCACAAAGACTTACGCACAATCTTAAGTTTGATTCCCCATACTTAAGTCAACAGTAAATCATACTTAAGATTGTGCGTAACTCTTTGTGGAACGGGCCCCTGGTAGGTGCGCACCAACCAGGTCCTAAACCACAAACCTAGATATTCTGTCCCTTGTGTAAACAGAAGTCACTGAAGCGCTACCACTTGTGGTTTCAATTGTACTGCAGTGTTTTGCCTGCTCTGGATTGTGCCATTCTCAAGAGCCTGCTGAAAATGAGGATTACATAAATGAGTCAAGCAGAATCTTTAGACCCACTTAGAACTTTTTCTGGAGAAAATTGATTAAATTCAAGGAAAAAAGACATTTTTACCAGAGCAAATACCCGTTGTCATAGTGTCAACCACTCCTCCACAGTTTGTCAAATTGACCACTGGTGAACTAATTTAGTGTAGCTGCATTTTATGTTTATCTCTTGAGAAGTTTACCTGGACGCTTTGTGGTTGAGAAATACACTGCCGGTGCACTGAGAAGTTGAATCATGCGCAGTGTAGGCTATTGTACTGCTAAGTGAATGTCATGCATAATATGGTATAAATTGCTTACAGAATATTTACCGGCAGGGTTGAATATCCACTTTACCACTTGTTTTGAGGATAAATGGAGTACACGGCTGAAGGTAAAGTACAGGCCGGACCTACCGGCAGTTATAGCTTTAATGACCAGTTTTGATTTCCAGGAAGGGAATGCCTATGGCTTTTTACAAAGTGTCTGACATATATACATCGGTACTTGGTCCAAAATTTTGTTTACAATTACAATTTAACTACTCTCCCGCCATGGTAAACTTGTTAGATACTTTCTCTAAAAATAATTGTGAAGTAATTTTTAGCCAAGATACAGTTTTACTCGCTTTTATTTAGGTGGAAGAAATTTAACCCTCTAAAACGACACACTTCGGTCAGCCTTTCGACTAAAGTTACGTGACATTTATACATCAATGCTTCGACGAAAATTTTGTTTTAAATCATTTTTGAAGACTTGTCCTTCATTTTTTAACTTCAACGATATGTTTGCTACGAATTCTTAGGTGCTTTAGCCAAGATATAGTTGTACTCTCAATAGTTGTAGCAGAAGACCCTGTACTTCTTAAAAGATCACACATCCGGTCGGCCTTTCGACCGCAATTATGTAAAAAAAAACAACTTCCCTGATCATTTCACCACAAAGCTAAAACTTTGACAAAGTATTAGCTCCATGGTTCCATTTGCATTACCTGTGCTACGACTCAAGCAAACGGGACCAACTTACGATTTCAACTATCCCAACTTGAGTCTCCTCACTTTCGGGAAACTTTTCTTAATTAAGGCTTTTAGCTTTTGGTTGTCTATTGCATCCGGACACTGAATAAAAGTCCGATTGCCACTTCAATATTGCTTCAAATTCCGTCTGAAGATCATACAGTGTATACCGTGCTTTGCTTTTCCTTCTTCAATTAGTTAGTAAACTCCCTACTTCAATTACGAAGGGAGCTGTTAAATTTAAATAACTCTGATTTAAGTCCCAAGGGGATGGATCATTAGAAGCATAAACAGTATGGGTGAAAAGGGGTGGGGAAGACTGACCAGGAGAAAAACTAAAGAAACATCAGGTCGAAGAGAAATATGAAAGGAAAACGAAAGAGAAAGTTGGAAAGGCAAAGGGGGAAAAAGAGAGAAGAAGGTTCAAAAAATGAAAGGCGGAAGGGTACCGTAATAATAAAAAAATAAACATCGGATAGCCAAAGTATAGTGGGTTGTGTGTGTGTGTGTTTTTTAATTATAGCTCTTTCGAGTGGGATTTTTTTCCCACTCTGATGTGAAACAAGTAGCTATAGGTGCTGTCTTCAGTTTTCGTAGTGTATTCCCTCTCAGTCGTTTTGTATTACATCTAATGACGGGCCAGGCAACGTGCCTGAAAAAATGTTAATTTTGCTTTTTAGACAAATATTGAGAAATTTTAGGTGGTATTGGAGAGAATTCTGAATTTTATGAAAGAAAAGTTGGGGAAACCGCCCTGTAGTTGACCCACGGTACTTGATTATCCCGAAGGAAAATTTTTGATTTTTTTTTTTTTTCGTTTTTCATAGCCTGTGGTCCACCCTGCAGCTACCTCACTGTATCAAACCATAAGCCCATGGTAGGCTGCTTAACTCCTTTTCTGGACCGCATTTCCTGTTTGCTAAAAGGGCGAATCGTCGAATTGCAATACTTGCAGCTACCTATGTAGTCTTTGTACGAGGCGAGGTTAACTACAAAAAAAAAACGATATCACTTTATCTTGGACGATACTTTGAGCTCCCGTACAAATTGAAGACTGCAACGGCATGCCGTGGGTTTTCGCGAATAAGACTCAACCACCTGTAACTTGCGGGAAATAATGAGATGAGAGCAAAGAGGCATGAAATAGATTCTTTTTTCGTTTCTTCTGTGTTTCGCAATATAGTCGACCCAAATATAGCATGAGAACTTCGAACTTTTTTGTGGTGGGGGTGGGATGGGGTGGGGGACTTGAGCCCCAAAAGCGGCCCCCGCTCCTTCTTAGAACGGCGCCTGCAAATAGGCATGTAACTCACGGTTTATTTTAACATTTCTAGGTCTATAGTCTAATGTAGCTCGTGTTCTTGTTACATTTCACTCTCAGTGCAAAGATCAAGAGAAATTAAAATTAGAGGTATATTCCCTTTGCTAATAGGCCTAAAAGATGTTGACTGATATGGTTGAGTTCCAGACAGAATTGTGAAAAATGACGAGATCGAAGCGGCGTAGTGCGAGATACTTTTTTACTAAAAGTTCACGTTTAGGCACGATAGGGTAACTTGGGTCAAACCGTAACGCACCGTTTGGATTGATTTACGTGATCACTGTGCAGAATGCAAGTCGACGCTGTTGAACGACCCAATTCTGAATGGATCGCCAAACTTCTGTCAGTTATTTTATGTTAATGCCTATAATGGACTTAAATATTCGAAGACGGTTTGTTGTAGAGGGTCACGGTTTTCTGTGACTGTAATGAGTTGTTTTGTTCAGACAAATTTTTGAAAGGATTGGGTCACTCGTAGGAGTTTTCAGTGTGTTTAAAAAAAAACAGATTTTTTCTTTCAGAATGGCTGCCCGGATTTTTAGCATATCCTCGCCCGAAATTCAGTTCCTGCGAAAATAAGCTTAGTACCTTTCGTTTCGAAAAGTGGGCGATTAAACAACTGATTCTCTGGAGTTCAATATCAGTGCTATACCCACGGTACTGCCTGTATGATATGTTACAGATGAAAACGATGGGAATCATTGAAGAAGACTGTTAAAAATTTTCTCTGACAGACACTCATACGGAATTTCACTTAAAAATTCCACTTGTTTTCCAAGGGAGAACTGAGAAGTTCCGACACTTTTCCTTTCGGAAAAGGGTCGGAACTTCTGAGTTCTCCCTTATTATCTAAAGTAGGCTTCGACAAATCCCACGCCCCACAGTATGAGGCATGTAAGTTTCTCGGGCAAGTACACTACTCTATATAGTATAGCCCACCGGGCGAGTATCTATAGGAAAGTCTCCACGGAGGAATATTAAAAAGGACAAATAGGTATGCATGCAGGCAGGGAGACTTAAAGCTCAGCTATCCCGATGAACAAGTCACAAGAAAAGTATTTGTGGAAGCCTGTCTGATTGAAGCTAAAACACGCCTTTCCCTTTCACTCTTCTTAATTTCGCTTTTTCCCTTTCTCCTTTCCTTGATTTTTCCCTTTTCAACCCGGTGGATTGATCGAGCTGATTTTCACGGTCGAACCAGTCAGGGGCCACTTTGCCCCTGCCCTTCTGGCAGATACGCTACTGAAAATGATCAGAACAGGAGCAAACATAGAGACCACAAGAAATTAAATCCGCGTTGTCGTAACACAATGTAGTTGAACTGTCACTTACTTTGGGTCAATATTGTGTTAGTATTGGTAGATGAAGTTTTACTACTTGAGTGTACCCCTGATCCCCTTTGATCATCGGTGTGTAAATATCATAAACTAGGCATATGATACTTCGCCGAAGACATTTTCAATGCACAACACTTAACGTTGCTAAATTAGTACGACATACGAGTAGTCTAGATCGATAGAGATAGTGGTGTATTTATAATCTGTGTGGTGTATCATGATTGAAAATTAAATAGATATAAAATTAAAGCAATAGCAGTGACTCATTGATTTGAAAGTGGGCTACTTACCGTGTTTCTCGAAGAGCTCGCATTTTCAATGGGCATTACTAAAATCAGTGTTTACGGAATTCATTTCCACATTGTGACCTTTCAATACCAGATAACTTAGCCATCATATTTATGTTCTACCTCTACCTCATATTTCCGTCTTTGAGCTAGTTCTTGGGATGGCAACCTCAAGATGAAGATTCAAAACATGTCTGGTACGTTTCATATAAAGCATGAATCGCACAACCATGCATGATGTAATACCAAAGACTCTCTTTCATAGACCATTTTTATAAATTACAGATATTTTTGTGGCGGTGTATCCTGCAGCTTAATTAGGCGATGCCTTGAAAGAGCAGCTTGATGCCTTTGGTAATACTAGTAGTCATGACATGTATGGCCCGGCTAAGTTTAGTTCCTCAATATAGTGTTGAATTAATTCATTTTTGAACAGAAATATTACATCTTAGTCAAATGATGCAGGTGTCAGAATTTGGGCAACAAAACTAGAAATGAGTTTCTTGACCCGTGGGCTAGGCGATGCCAATTTTCAGGGTGTGGATTGTCAGGTGGGAATTTTTCGGGAAGCAGTGAAAGTTTTTGTTCCGCCGAACGACCCTTTACCAGAGCGTCGGGAAAAGAGAGTTGACAAAAAATTGCCGTAGCAGTCACAAACAACCTTGAACAGTTCGGGAGATAACCGCTTTGGGGGGAAATGAGGCTTCCCTACATTGGAAGGAAATTTGCGTATTTCAACGGTATGAATATTTATGAGCACTTAGTGTTTACTTCTTCACAATCGTCTATTTGTTTAACAAATGTGTATGTTTTCAAATGTGAGGTAATAGTTAAGACACACAGTGCGAAACCACAAGGAATTTTCAACATGAAAGAATTTTGCACCTGCAGATGTGAGTCACATTACTAAGGCTTTATTCCAACTAAAATCGGCGTATGTGATGTGTCATATTTGCTTAACGACACCCCTCCCCTTACCGTGATTTCTCGACTTTTCCCCCTTCCTCAAATTAGGTAACCCCTGGAGTTTTTTTTGCCACTTCCTCATCATTTGTCAGTTTTTCATTCGGTTTGTTAATTTAAATTTAAAGATTTCATTGCAAAAACAAAGCTCAAAATAACGACTGCTTAAAATCTGCTTACAGGTCCTGAGAAATGCCGTTTCTGACTGTCTTAGGGGTTGCGCTTTTCAAATTATCTGAAGGGTCCGTGCTGAACTATTGTGGCACTCTGCTTGGATAGTATTTCAGGCATAGGCGTACTATGAATGCGGAGAGGCGGGCGAACCCCCCCCCCCCCAAAAAAAAATGCATGATCTAAAATTCGGGCAGGATTTGTGGAAAATTTCGGGCAGTCACTTGAGCTTCAAAACCCGTTTTTAGGAAAATATTTGCGCGTGTCCGAAATCTTAAAAAGATATGTCGGAAAAAAGTGAAGAACGTCATTACTGACGTAAAATGTTCATGAAAATCAACAAGATTCCAAAAAGTCACTGCTCACATATTCGGGCAGAACAACTTGAGGCCCCGGTCCCCTTACCCCAAACGGTACCAGTTCCAATACCAATGTAGAAAACTCAATTTATATAATCAAAATCCTCTCAGAACCGTTCATGCTATGTAATATGTTTGAATTAGCTGTCAATGAAAGAGCTGAGCCAATTGAGAATTTTGGTACCAAAACTATAGTTTGGGGTGAGAGGTTTGGCCTTTTAAAGGGGAAGTTTAAGCAAAAATTTAATTTTCGTATGTGAAAGAGGAACCAAATCCACACAGTGTGGTGAAAGTTCCATTCAGATCGGACATATATTTGTCGAGATACCAGTAATTGTAGTCAGAAGATTTGTATTCAAAAGTGAGTTTCAGGACAGCAGAGCTTATATCACTTCCTCACATTGACAAGGAGTGCTTTGCCTCCCTTTGTTTTATCAGACTGTTGTGTTGACCTTAAATTTAATAGGAATAGGAACTCCCTGTGGGGGATGCAAAGTTTGTAAGGTTGTCATGCCACTTATGCAATCACATTTCAATTATATGGGATTGTTGAGGAGAAAATCGAATCTAAAGTTTAAAGAAAAACAAAATACTGTGCACTAAAGCGGGGATGTGATGTCATATGTGCTTGCTTCAAGTTCACTTTTTGTTGAAAATGTGGAAACTTTACGTGGTCATATCTGGAGAACCACGCATCAGATTTCAATGAAAATTTCACCAAAATGCTTAGAATAAGTATCTCTCTAACATACCGAATCCTGTTGTGACCTTAAACCCTTCTTTTAAGCTATTATTCGTGAGTTGTACTTTACAGTATTTATTCAAATCGTCTCAAGTATTTGCTCGAAAAATAGAAAAGTATTACAGCCAGGGCAACACATTTACGAAAAATCAAAGGGATAAAAAATCGTGCCACATTTAGGAAGCCTGTCGCTTAGTCAGACACTATTCTCCAGCCTGTTTTTGTTGTTAAATCTTGTGCAACATAATCCCCGAAAATGCCGAAAAGGCCTTCAAATCTTAGCCCGAAAAATAGACAAAGTAAAATTAACAAAGAATCGTTACACATTTAGGTAGCTTGTAAAAAACGTTTTTCCTACGCCCCACTTCATTCTGTAGTCAGGCAAAATTTTTGCCCGAAATAGTAAAATACTCAATACAAGGTTGAAAAAAGTTCTTGGATGTCTTCAATTACCAAATTAATTAAACTGACAGACGGGAGTGCGTTCAGTTGCAGTGTCTACTAGCTGACTAGTTTGCCTAGGGAGCTGCTATTATAGCACCTAATAGCAACTCCCTGGTTTGCCATAGATCTGTCCTACCCCTACGGACAAAACCCGGGCAGCAAACAATAAAAATCAGGTCTAAAGGTTATTATTCAATAACGTAATGATACAATGCCATTTTTGTTTGGTGTCATCCTCCCACTGAGCAGGATATAGAAAATCGTCAAAAATTTTTTTTTGCAATTTTCCAACTTTCATCATAATTCCAGTAATTCAGATTTTATGGAAGACTGCATCTGAGGTGCGGATTTTCTCAACAGCCTCTCTGTTACAGGAATTAGTTGTCGGCGAAAGATTTATGCTAATAGAATCTTTCTGGTTTTGATGAAAAATTTAGACAGTAAGAGTAACAAAATTTGAAGATTTTGGTAAGGAAATCCGATAGCAAAGTTTTTGCAAAGACTATAGAAGTAATTTACTCAAAGAGTCGTATTGGAAGTAGCCGGCAATTCTAGCAAAATAAAAAAAAAAGACCAACAAGATCTCAACCTAAACGTAAGTTAGGTCAGGCGAAGCACGTCCAAAGATTAAACAAAAATCGGGGCTCTTTACACATCGCTAGGTTTTTGGAATATGCTTCCACGGAACACAGAGCATTAATACACAATAGTAGTACGTCCAGTGGTATTGCTGCAGCCGCAATGACGTGACTCAAAGGAGACGCGTTTGCCTTTGTATGAACTTTAATGGGCGCGTGCCAGAACACGGCGAGAACATCTTCCCAGCATTTTCTATGCTAATGTTTTTCATTCTTCCCTGATTGCGAAATTTAATGATATTAAACTTACTGTGAATAGTTCCTTTGATTTCTCATTTCTCATTTCTTCCTTTTGCTAATTTTGATGTTGTTGTTAAAACTTTTGTAGGAAAATTGCGTCACGGGAATTTTCCAACGATTTAGTTCCAAGGGTGGCGTCAGGATTTGCCCGACAGGGGGGCCAAGCTCCCCGACAGTGGGGCCAGCTTTTCAAAGCCCCGACAAAAGAGATGAGTTACCTGGTGGGACGTGACCTGACAAAATTTGAGGCGCGCGCAGCTCGCCGAAATTTTGAGCTTTCTTTTTAACAAATACTTTAAAATCTGGAGTTTATTTTGAAAAAAAAAGTTTAAAATTTTTGAAAGAAATTTGGCTTTTGTAAAGACCATTAAAAATGAGGTGTTTATTGAGGAATCTGTCCTTCATATTAGCAAAATAAAAAACTGGACATAGGTGACAGCTGAAATTCTTTTGAGGTTACATATTTAATCATAGGCCTCCTTGCTAAGGCTTCAAGACGAGACTATTAGTTGGCTCGGAAAGTTTTTTCCTTTTTTGAACAAAGGTTTGAAAATTAACAGCTTATTTTATTGAAGAAATTTTGGGTTTTAATGAAAGAAAATTTGGTTTTTCAGTAAGATTTTAATGAAAAAATTGGTTCTTTTCTGAAGTGATATGCCTTTCAAGAGCAAAATCAGGTAGAATGTTGGAATAATTAACAGTGTTTGGTTATTTGTTATACGGACTCTCCATCGAAATTGGAAAATTGTGCCACTTTTAACAACCTGAAGCTTATACTGGAGAAGATTGCAATTTTATGACAGATGTTGGGGTTTCATGGAAGAATCTTACCATTCTTATGAGAAAAGTCAAGTAGGGGTGATCTTTAGGGGTTTACCAAATATCATCATTCAGATTAAGGCCCTCGGACCATATTGGAACATTTTCCCGTGGAAAAGGTTTGGCTTACCATATGTTTAATGTTATATATTTTATATATTGACATAGGCGTACGGGAGCGTTTCACAGAATTGTCTTTTTTTGTCCAAAAAATGTAATCCTGCTCGAAAGTCTATCTAAGTGGAGCACACAGAAATTGTTAAAAATTGAGAACTCCGAAACAGCAGGAAATGATATTTCCCGGGCTCGTGAGTAGAAACAAAGCAGTCATTATTTTGAGCTTTCTGCCGCAAGAAAATTTTCACTTCATAATACTGCCCCAAAAAGAAAAATAATTGTGCAAGCATGTATTGTTCCGTTCAGTAACCTGTTCGGCCAAAACACTTTCTAAGCGGAGCGTGCACTACCGTTGGCGCGGAGTGTACAGAAAATTGTTAAAATATCTTCTCAGACAGCGCGAAATGGCATTTCCCAGACTTGTAACTAGAATGAAGCAGTCGTTACTTTGAGCTTTGCTTTGAAATGAAAGTTGGACTTCAATAGAAAAAAAACCCATCTTGCTAAGTGACCAGAGAATTACCAGATTAAAGGTACAGCTACAATTAGATACTTAGGTTTTTGACTTATATATTAAGAATCTAATTCCTTGTACTCAATTGCAAGGTCTACTGAATAGATGATATTTTCTACGTGACTGCCCCAACTTCAGGCTATGATTTTACTTCCAACGTATTGAAAATATGTCACGTTACAAGGTGGCTTCAAATGAATTTTCAGTCAAACTTGTGGAGAGACATTCTCAAACTACTGTTTATCATTATGTGCAGCTGAAAACATGGCTGATTTTCATTACCGTTGCTAGAACTTAGCTGTCGAGGCAGGCCAGATGGCAGACCATTGGGCACTGCATGCACATGAACAACCTCTCGTCCGATTTTGTAGGGAAAATTCAGAAATGTGAGTTTCCTTGAAGAATCTGGTTCTCTAAGCAATATAAAGAAGATCGTCCTGGTGACGTAGTTCATCAGGCCCACATCTTTTATCGTTGGCCTGTAGATGAAGGTTCCCCAACGAAACTGGATTTTCTCATCAACAGGCGAGGGCAGCCTTCGCCGACGGGGGCATGACCTTGCGCACAAGGACTGAAGATGGGATGAGGCGGTGTTAATTACTTCTTCATAGCGATGCCAGTAAGAAGTGATTAACACCGATTCAGATACGCATTAAAATAGAATTACAAAAGAAAAAAGTTCATAAAGAAGAAGAAGAAGAAAAAAAAAAACAGTTCATGATCATCCATCCAGTAACTTCAGTCCTTTACGTTTTTCATTCTTTGGGCCTCCCCGACAAAAATTGCAGTCCTTCCCCGACGGGAGGCGTTAGGGCGAGGTACATGGAATTAGGTGCAACAGAGCAACAAAGAAGTGATTGAAAATCGATTCCGATATGTATTGAAATAGCAATACAAAACAAATTAAAATATGTTCAAGATCGTCCATCCAGTAACTTCAGTCCTTGTAGGATTTTTTTTTTATTATTATTAAGGCCTCCCCGACGAAGCCAACGACCCCCCCCCCCCCCCCCGCTGGCGCCACCCCTGTTTAGTTCCATGATTTTTCAGTTCACGATTCATTTAATAGAATGCGGAAAATCATGGCATTTTTAAAGGATTCAGAGTACAAAATATACAAAATACAACACTCTTACCGTGAAAATCCCTAGAAAGTTTTTTCTCACCTGCCATCCTGAGGGTGGTTGGAAATGAACTGTCGCCCGTCGCCACTCGTTTCCTTGATTTTGTGATCTTTTGAAAATAGTTTCTTCATATCCTCCAGATTTGAGGTATACTCTCAGTGTATTAATTGTTTCACCATACATATGATAGAAGAAGGAAAGACAAAACCCCTGACCGCCGGTTGAATATTGATAAGGCGATGCCAAACTAGCTTTCCAGTTATGGTATCCTGTTGAAGTTTCGACGTACATATAGTATCCTAAAAGAGAGGTGGATTTTAGGTAAGCAATATTGCCTTTGAAGCGAAATCGTCATTGAAAAGACCCACCTAGGCTGATTATTTACCACTTAACACTATATCTCCCATTGGCCGTAAAAGATCAATGGTCAAACTGTGAGAAGCTTAATCATTGCTGTAACATTATGTCAAACTCCCATTTAGTTTGGGTGTTGATGAAACGTTTCGAGTATTTTGCGGTGCTCTTAGCAAGATATTTTTTTAAAGTTTGGTCAGGGTATTCCTCTAAGTATGCCTGAGAACTAAATGTTTTTTTTTTTTTTTTTTTGCTTATCCAACTTGGACCAATTAAGTTAAAGACTCGCCATATGGTTTGACAGATCATCGATGCTTTTGTTTCAAAGGATATTTGTCCTATTATGTGCATAACATTTGGATGAAACATTGACCATTTATTCCATGAAATAGCCTTGTCATGTGGTATTACCATCGAATCTCAAGTTAAGTTATAGATACCAACGTAATACGCCTTTTTAACATTGACCAAAATATAATCTGTCGGTGGCAATCAGTGGCGTAGCCATGGGGTGGTTTTGGGGGTTGAAAACCGTCCCGTTACCTTGCAATGAAAAAAACCACCTTAAATAGCGGGTTTTCCTCTCTCTCTTCTTAGACTTTCCCCCCATGTTGTGCCCCACCCCCCCCCCCCACACGCACACACCCCATTACACAATCCTGTCTACGCTACTGGTAGCAACTAGTTTATATAAATTCGCTGAATCTTGATGTCCATCTAAGCAACGCATCCGTCATCTAGGCCGCATATTAAAAGGATCCCAAAAGACGTTCTTGTTCGCAAAAGCCCATAGGCATAAAATGCACTTTTGGAAAAAAGGGACCCGTTGCTGATACCTCGTTAACTTTGTGGATGAGTTACGTTTTAGAGAATAAAAAACAGGTCGACAGTTCTAAACAGTCGATTTACTCATATCCGTCGAAAAACTTCATTATGATCTGGTTTAATAAGCAGTTTTGATAATTGGCATGCTGAATTTCCATCTGGGTCTCTAAGCTGCCCTGCTATTTGGACGGACAATTTTTCTTTCTGCGAATTGGGACGCTGTTTTTTTTAATTTGTTTCTTTTTATCCACAGAATTGTCGGTTTAAATAATTTTCTTCATCGCGAAGGGTTGGTTGATTTCCCATTGTTTGCTTTTTGTTAATCAAGTGAAGAAAACACGGTATTTTTTCTTTCAGTGTCAATGAATACAGACAGTACTTTCGGCCCCAAGTTCAAAACACGATTGCCAAAGATTGCCACATTTCCTTAGATCATCAAACAATTTGTTTTAGACACACCGATGACAGCAAACACTCTGTTAACCTCCTAAAAGCCCAGGCAAAATATTATATTCACACAAACAGGCAGAAAACAGTCCCTGATTTTATTGAATTCATGTTTAAGTTCAAGTTTACATTTTGAAAGTAAAACGAGTACATACTACTTTCACAGATTAAACTATTATTACTAGTTATATTTAAATATAGAATATATAATAAGAATAAGTAGACAACAAATATGACAATATTAGAACACATAAAAGATTAGAAAAAAGGGTATATTTAGAAGGCCTGTCTTCTTCGTCAGCGTCAATGGGGAGTGAAGATTAATTTACAAACAACATATAAAAAAGATCTAAAAATACTAAGGAGAATGATCAGCGGTATAAGCTTCCCTGGTAGCCACGGAGGAAAAGTTGCTCAAGGTACGAAGGTTTTTGTTGAGGCCGTGGGCTTGTGTGGACTGTAAAATTTGAAAAAGCCTTATGCAAGTTGTATCCTTCTTTGTAAAACGTCGGTACCGGCCAAAATCCTCTCTAATGTCCTACGTCGAATTCAAGGAACCGGCAGAGCGAAAGCATTGAATCAATGATCAAATTTTCTACCAATCTACATATATCTTTGGTGATTTCATGTTACGTATTGGTAAGCCCTATTAAACGCGCCATTCACAAAAACGATTGTAGAGGCCCCGTCCACAAGACTCTTCAACCAGTAACAATATCCCTTAAACCCCCCATTACTGCCTTCAAAGTTGAGAAAACTTGTCCAACCATTTGTTTCGGACTTCCCACCGAAAAAGTGCTTGCAACGACACTCTTTACACCTTTCTGCTTTACTAGCTTTTCCTCCAACGGAGTTTACTTTTTAGGGGACTTGTATCTCACTGTACCGGTATGTGTGAGAGACCAGGCAAGCATCGCCTCGCGGACCAACACACACTGAACAGAACATTTCCTCAAACAAAATTTACAAGGATATCCGGTGGCTGTACATTTCAACAATCCTTGTTCACATACAGAAATTAACTACTATGTCAACCATTATTTTTAGCACTCTCAATCGAACGGTCTCTATGTTAGGACAGATATTTTGTAACCTTTAGCACCATTTGGTCATACGTTTTCTTGGTGAACCAGATATTTTTCTAAAGGAAGAGGTTCCTATGGAGCAATTCGGCCATGCTGGACTTTTTTGTACAGAACCTTTTGTCCGAACCTGATTTTCTTTTCCGAAGCACCCCTAAGGGCGTGTCTAGACCTTTCTTCAAAGGTGGGGGTCAAACTAATGCGAGGGAGAGAAGCGACCGAGCCCGAGAGCGCATAGGGGGAGAGTGTGAGAGGGGTGTCCCTCTCCCAGCATGTGAAGCTTTTAACTTTTTTAATATGAAAATGCGTGGTTTGGTGCATAATTTAAACTGTATTTTGTGTGTTTTTATGTTTTAAGGAGACCCATTGTTATGTATTCTAGGAACTATTTTCTAAGAATAACTGCATTGAAATTAATTTGGCAACTATTGCTAGCAAGTAATTGGGTTTGCGAGGAACGCAAGAAAATGTAATTCCAAAATGCCTTCACGATCGCTGGAAAAAGGCACCTCTCATGCCTATTTATCGTATATAAGTGGGTAAACTCTAGTATGGTTGTATAAATAAACATAAAAATATCACAAATATGCTAATGGAAGGCACTGCCCCTTCGACCCTAACCCCACCCCCCCCCCCCGGCTACGCGTCTGCCTCACTGTACCCTTCGGGACATCTACATTGTTAATGGCACTAATTCGAAAGGCCCAGGAACTTCAGTGGTGTATGCGAAGAGACAAAATTTAGAATAATGAATACCGGGACAGGACAGTACAGTAAAGATGTTCCCTGGTCCCAAGAAATAAATACTTAGAACCTATGGGGGAGGGGGAGGGGACTTAGCGCGGATCTCCAACATCATCTTGGGCGGGGAAGTAATTACCAAATACTTCTTCCTGATCGCAAGAGCCTATCATTTCCCCAGCATGCAACTGAACCAACTTTGTCTTGCGATACTCAGTTTAAAATTTATTCAAATACTGGAGCAGGAGCTGTGGTGGCACAGCCATCGATTTGGGCAGATATTTGAACAGTAGCAAAACATCCCCCCCCCCCGAAAAATATGTACTCAGAGGTTTTGGAAGGTGAACAATTTAGGATTGCTTTAGTTGGTACTATGTCACTCATATACGCTGAAAGCTAGCTACAGTACACACCTCACCCCTGAATAACATTGGTTCATCCATCAATATGTAGGGGATGGAGTGGTCGGAGGTGGAAAATTTTCTCAACCCTACTCACTCCACTTTCCATGTCTATGGAAAGGTAGTTTGCAGTACCCTCCTGTAATTATCTCATCGCTCCGTAAGTAGGATGAGATATTGTAGTCACTTTGCCTGTGGGGCTATATATGGCAATGCCAGCTTAAATCGCAATGGTTACTATGGTAACGGTAAATTTTCCCAATTTACTAGTCTCAAGGTCTAACCCATGGTGAGGTACCCCGAGGTGACTGGAGGTCCAGGGCTGAGAGAGGGTTCAAAACCTGTCCGTGTGTGTGTGCGTTAGTGGGTGAGTGTGTGTGTGTGTGTGTCCAATTTTGTTTTCCTAGTATCTTGTAAACGATTGGGCCGATTTTCTTCAAACTTGGTAGGATGATACCACGGACTTCCCATACATGGACAGAGCACGTGATACGTACGTCTATCCGTAGATGGTCGCCACCGACTGGGACAAAAAGGCGCACCAAGATGGCCGCCGTGAAGCTATAAATCGTCTGATTTTACGACGACTCTGTAACATTTTAAACAAAATTTAAACTTGAATTGGAAAAAATATCATATCCCTGCAATATTTCAAAAATATTTCAAATTTCTTGCAAAATATGGGTATATACTTGAGCAAGTCTAAGCTTTCACACAAATTCATAGCAGACGGCCATTTTGGTGCGCTTTTTCTTACACTACGGTAGCGAAAAAGTACCATGCAGTATGCCCTGTCCATGTATAGGAAGTTCGTGGATGGTACCTTAGGTGGAACAATTGCATTTTAATACACAACCGGAAGTGAAGGTCAAAGGTCAATAGTGAAATAGTGAAATCACCTTTTCTGCTATATTTCCAAAACGAAATGTCACCCTGGCACGAAACTTCACGCATATGATGATTATATCTAGATCTACCAAAATATGTGGTTGCCATAGCAACAGAGGTCAAAGGTCAAGTGGTAGAGTGGAACAAAAAATTTTTAAGTGATAATTTGTTCGTAAAACAACCTTTTTGTCTTTTAAACTCCTCCTAGTGGGCTGGAAAGATTCTTTTCAAAATTGGTAGGTGGGTACCCCAGGGTTGGAACTTATGTCCCCCAGACCCTTGGAAGGTCAAAGGTCACATTTGGCAAAAGACCACTGCTTTTACTATTTTGTACTAAAACTTCAAAAGAAAACATTCATTTTAAATGAAACTTCACAATTATAATAGGGTAGACTAGTTCTACCAAAATGTGTAGTTTCCATTGCAACCAGGGTCAAAGGTCACGTGACAGGGGGTCAAATACTTTTTTTGTATTTACTATAACTCTTAACGGAAACATCCCGCAAATCTGAGAGTTTTAGTGTAATAGCCTAGGCATGACAAGTTGTACCGACATGTGTGGTTGTCATGGCAACCAAGGACATAGTTCACGTTACAGATGGTCACAGCAAAAGGTTAATGTTTTGTATAACTAGCCTATTTTTCATCAATTAATATAAATAAGCTAGAATGAGTCTCAGGCCTAGTCTATTACTTCGTAGTAGCAGTTTCGTCTTCACAACTCAAATTCTTATTTCACAAGCTTGTATGCTGCAGTGAGATTTTTAAGTTCCTGCTCGCACTTCACTTTGATAGCCCTTATATCTAGAGTGTTCCCATATGGTCATATGGTGCAGACATTTGTTTTCACTCCAAAGTTGCTGTACCTGTTAGGCCTAGTTGTATGAAAGTTAAAGACTAGTGTAACCTAGGGCTAGACTTGAAATCGGAAGCCGGTTAACGGTATTGAGTTATAACCCAAGATATGAAACTGTGGGTGACTAACATTAGGTTAGGCATAGGGCCTTCCTATCTTACATATTAGTGCCCTTAAAACTTGGCGGTTCTGAAGCATCGCCAAAAACGTACGTGACAATTTCCTTGCCACGGGCTAGGATTCGCCACAGGCCAGCACGCAGAATAGGTTTGTGCGTCGGCCGGAAATCTTTTAACGCCAACGCGTTCAACACGGTGCACACGCCCAGTTCCTTAATTGAGACGCACTTGATGTGCATATCAGTTTGACACACATGAAGTTTGCCTTCGCGTCAAAATGGAGAATACGCCCAGCTAGCGCGTGAATAATAACAATTACGCACTTGTCTAAAGCGTCCCCGAAAGAGTCTTACTTTTATAGTTGTTGCGTCCATATCCATATCAGTTTAGTGAGCCATCCCTTCCGATCATGTTAACTTCTAACTTACACACTTACTGAAGGATCTGTGCTTTCCTGTATCCGATACTTTTTACAGTTCTATAACCAACTTGCGCACATGTTAGCGATGAGATATGCAACTCCGTGGATTGCCCTCTTCTTTAAGTTATTGCTACCATTCCAACATTCCTCTCGCTCCCATCTTCATTACTTTTCTTCCCTTCTTCTTCATTTTCCTTCTTTTCAAGCTCTTCAATCTTCTTTCCTTTCTTTTCCCCCTTCTTTGTCCTCTCTCTGTCTCTTCCCTGACAATGGGGCCCCTGACCACTCTCCTCTTTTCACTAATGCGGTTGTGCTCGATTTTAGGGTGCTGTGCCTTTTCGTCTTAGCTTTTTAATCGAAGCCCACGGCTTCTATTGTAGGACTTCCAGACTTGCTCGGATGTTTTTCCGTCTTCTTCTGTGGCTCCTTCTCAGATGCCAGTTTCTTATTTGCCGTATAGATCATGCACTGCAGACGTATCCACCCCATTGGACAACTACGCAGGGCGATTTCGCCACGTTGCTTCGCAGTGTTTCCATACGCAAAGAGGGAATCTTCAATATCATAGTCCCATATTACCTTAAATTTCATACTTTTGCCTTGATTAAATATAAGTAACCTTTCCGTATCAACTTTTGTTCTATTAGTGAATTAACGCAGATAAAAAGAATGAAAAACATCCAGATCATACTCGCCGAATAGTTCTTTCCTGAAAATTACACATCAGTCCTGTTGAAACAGTGAAATTACCCTGCTCGGGCCAAAAGGTCTATTGAAAAGGCCTTGTCAAAAGGGATTCTGTTTTTTCTCCAGTGTTTCCATATTTAAAATCAATTTCCCAGATTATCGTCTCAATTACCTTAATTTTCAAATTCAGTGCTTGGATTATATAAAAAGCTATCTTATTCCAGCTATTTTTGTTCTTTAGCAGGGCTTAAACACATGTAAAGAATGACAAAATATTCAGTTTACCTCTCCAAATTATTTTTTTCTTAAAAATCACCCGCCAGTGTTGTTCGAAGTGGAAGTGCTGCTCAATTATCCCCCTTTCGTGTAAATACATATTTTTACAATACTTGTACTGTTAGTGTGAAACAGTATGTCTGCCGTACGAACGTGTGTGTCGGTGATAATTGCATTACGTGGCAAGGCGTGTGTATACATGTAGGCTCAGACGAACATGCAATTTTGGAATTTGTTTTAGTAAAATCGGTTAGTCGGTTTGTTAGATGCAGTTTTTCGGCTCAGTTGCTATCCAATTGGTTTAGTCGGGCTTGTTTTCACTACTTCGTTGCTCATCCTGAGCCCAAGCGCAAGTGTTGTATACTATTTAACTATATAGGCCTACCGACCGTGGCACTTATCGAGCAGGGTTCCGAAGCTGCCAGGAGCTGATCGAGTACTAGCCTATACACTGTGCATTTAGTACTGTGTGTAATGTTAATTGGGGCAAACTTTTCCAAGAGAGTTTGAGGACACGCAGCTAGAGGCTATGCCTCTCCTGTGCCTATGTCACTTCCTGACTTTGACATTGAATGTAGAATTTCCTTCGGTTTTTCCAGCCAGTTGTTTGGGATCTGTGCGGGTGTTGGGGTTGCTAGCATTGGGGAAAGTCGTTATAAGGGTTAAGTTAAGGATAAAGGTTATTGTTTCTAACATTCTGCGGCAACCTTCACCTATCATTAGCAGCTGAATTCAGGAGTAGGGGTAGACCTATGTCAGGAATTCAATTGCCGGTTGTTTGTTGTTGGGCCTTCAAATTCAGGAAAAAATATCGAGACAGTAACATATAACGTTGGCAATGATTCAACTAATTTACTATATCCTGAATCAGGGCCCTTTTGGAAAATGTTTGCTTTTTGCTTTATAGAAGGGATAACATGTAAAATGGTGCTATTTGAAAACATGTTGAAGCATATTGAAACTCGCATAACGGCCGTCAGTTGTGAAATTTAGCTCCTACTGCTCGGACAAACTCGGTCAGACTACTGACCTCCGACTGAAATTTACCCTGACTTGCTGATTTTCCCCTGCTAGGTCTACACCCAGAAGTGGGGGCTTGCGGCCCATAATGCCCCCGGCAGGTTCAGCCAACGATTAGGCCTACTGCTCCGCAGCGCCTCACATATGATGACCCCTTTATGGGGAAAGTGAAGTTTATATAGTTGACCTAACTCTTGTGCAACCGCATGGGTCTGCTCGATCTATATAGTCCCCCACATCATCTTGGTCCCTGCATGGTCTCATTGACGGTCTTCCTTGCAACTCATCAGGATTAGGATAAGGGTTGTTGGTAGAAGGTTATGATAGGGTCAAGTCTTTGAGTTCGGGTAAGGGGCACAATCGCTTGAAAACCTAATGTTGGACCAATATGCAACAAAAGATTTCTTGCTCGCATTTGGCACACATCGAATTTCAATGCATATTTCATATTTCAAGATCTTGGAATAATTAATTACCCTTCAACGATTTCAAAACATGTTTGTCCAAACCCAACCAAACCAGCCATTTCCGAGTCTTCATCAGAGACCAATCCCCAATTCAAGGGCCAGGGGCTTCGATATGTACTTGCCTGCAAGTACAGACTGTCTAGTATAGTTTTGGTTTGTGCTCCATAAGTTGTACTCAACACACGCTTTCGTCCGGTTTTGTTTGCAGTGTCCATTTTCCTTTAGTTTGTTCAGTTGGTTTATGTCACCTGCACACTGTTAAAAAATTTCTCTGTAAATTAACATAATTTTTATGGCAAATATTTTTCCAACCAAATAATGTTTTTTTCTTACAGCCAGACTGTAATCATGAAAAAACATTAAGGGTTTGTTTTTTCTTTACAGTTTTTGCATGTAAATTAGTTAACAAAAGTCTACTGTTAAATCGAATTACAGAATTGCTCTGTTTTGTTTACCTTAATTTTATGTGAATTTACAGCCTACTGTTTTCATTCCCGACGTTTTAATATTTATTATAATATCGCTTTTTTACCTTTCATATGTTATTACGTAACATACACGTCACCATTACGTAGATCAGGTATTTGTTTATCAACGTAATGTGTCGTTACGAAGTACTTTTTCTAAAGTCCTCCCGACCCTCTGGCAAAGGGCCGTTCGGCGAAACCAAACTTGATACTGCTTCCCGAAGAAGCTATTACGTCCACTGAAGGACAACACTTAACGACCAACCTCGCGGCCTTCAGACCATTACGAAGTTGTTTTCAATCTTTTTTCTAAAAGTCCCCTCGACTCTCTGGCGAAGAGCCAAGGGGCATTACGAAGTTGTTTTCAATCATAACACATTGGGGATGCTTTGTTGTCATATTGTTATCAAGTAGATTGCTATCTCTAGGAACTTTGTAATTGGAAAGTCACATTTTTTGTACAATATAATAATTGTTTTTAAAATAAATATGACAAAGAATGCAAATACATTGGTTGCAAACATTTCCAGACAAGGTAAACAATAAGTTTATCACTTCCTGATTAAAAAACGCCAAAGAAGATATTATTCAAAGCAACAGCAATCCTTTTGTTAGGAAAATGCCTAGAAAATAAGCTCCACCCATTTATGCAAAATGAGATTTACGTCATAAAGTGGTAAATTTGCAGACTCTTTCAAGTAAATTTGTGAAACGTTTTAATTTGCTCCGATCAAGTGCATGAGCGCCTGTGGCGATGAGTTGACATCAGTATACCAATTGTCAGTGCTCTGAAATTAGGGCCTTACAATTTCTTTTTACTTAAAAATGTGTGACAAAATACCAGTTGTGTGATATTTATAACTAAGAACGTAATAACTAAGTATGCTTTATAATAAATGTAAGTTAATTTTTAAATAGGGCCATAAATTTGCCAAAAATGTTTTTTTTAAACTGAAACTTCACAGAACGATGCATGTTATATATTGAAAATTTTCTGGCTATTTCTTATTTGTTTGTTTGGGCTTATTTTTGTTTCTTCTTCAGCTTAAAAACAAAATGAATGTTTGTTAAATGACAGCATATTTATGTGAAATCAGACAAATACAAAATACTGTTAAAATTTCTGTAAATGTACAGAAAAAGTTTTACAAAGCAGTAAAATTTGGTTAAAAAAGCAGACAGAAATGGTTTTTCAAATAAACAGAAAATACATGTTAAACAACCTTTTTTATTGTAGCAATACAAAGTGTCTGTAAAGATACAGAAAATCTCTATTAAAAGTAAAATACAAAAAGTTTAAGTTAAAAAAAGTCTGTGTTTCCCGCAAACTTTTTACGACTTTCTACTACTTCTTTTGCGACCACAAATTTCTTAAGTGATCCGAAGCATTTCTACCTTAAATATGTATTAAGTAAGATTATATAAGCAGTTACAAAAGAAACAGCTAACGCCTTAGATGCCTTACATAGTTACACCATGTTAATTAAACGTCCATAATTTTTAAACCTTGCTCCTTTGTCAGTATGCAACGAAACTGTTCCAGTAAAAATGCATGGTAGACCTTACCTTAACATAAGCGATATGCTTATGTGTTCTACTTCCCAAGTGTGGCGGAACTGTTTAGGTCTAGGACTGTAAAGCTTCTTTAGTAGTCTTATTTCAGTGGCTTTACTCTTCGAAATCCTTATAATAGTCACACTTCAACATTAGTAGCAATGTCATAGCCGGGGAGATTGCAGTCTGAAAGACCGCGTGGAGCTAGAATTCTTATGTATTGTCTGCTAATGGTTATTGAATCGGAGCCTGAATTGTGTTTTGATTTCTCCTTCGTAGGCACCATTGGGAACGACTCTACAGAAGCTATAAAAGACACTGGCAGAAGTACGATTAAAGAACCCTGGGTGAACTTTGATGCAGGCTAATAACAAAATAACATAAGCGACTGGTCCTACCTTCTCCAGTCGTATGATCATTTGATGGACCAGTGGAATCCGATGGCGTTGATCCTCTCCGTCTGTGCCAAACAAAACTATAACCTGTTGAGTGGTAGCCACAGGTACCATCTTCAAATGTGCAATCGAGATCTATCAGGATGTAAAATTATTGCATGAGAGTATTTTTAGAAAGTTCAGTATCTGTTCTGGAAAAAATACCTCTTTTATGTAGATCTGGTTCAATACCAATAAGGGTGATCATGCTTACGTCACTGCATGGTCACCAATGGTTGGCATAAGGCGTGCGCTCTTGCGCACGCCTGTATGCTAGGTATTGCGCTTGTTAATGATTACCCGATTGCACGCGGAAAGTAGACCAATTGAAATCTTACTCACAGTGGACGACGATGTAAGCGCGCCATACCAACTCTTTTGAGGCCCAACCGTGGCGGCATTTGTTTGTAAACAATGAGTCTATACCATATACAATCACTGAGCGGTCAGAGGTAGCACTGGACTTTCTTGGCGGTCAGGAAACATTCTTTAGTGGCGGTGCTAGAATGTCACAATTGGGAGGCAAACTACGGGCAAAGGATAATGTTGAGGGAAAACATTTTGGGAGGAGCGCGGAACCGAACCCAAAGCCCCCGTTCATGGGGTTGGGCGAAGCCCCAGGAAGCACTGAGGTTTTAGCATAAATATGGATGAAAACTTAAGTCACAGGAGAGGTGCATTATTTATTTATTTTTTGTAAACCCAAATCCTTACTGACCTAACTTGGGGACAAGCGGGGGCAAGGGCAAATTGCCCTCTTGACTCACCGTAGCGCAGCCACTGACAGACACTACCAGTTGGTTCAGCAACTCGGAGCCAAAACAATGGCAATGGGTTTTCGAGAGAAAGATAAGGTAATTACAATTTGTGGCGATGACGCATTCCGAAGTTTCGCCAAGTTTTAACAAACAGCTGACTATGAACTGATTAATTCAAAATGGACAATATTCTATTGATCTTGTTGAAATTTTGTGATAATTAAGATCACCGTTAAGATCATATGTTGTCTTGAGATCTCATGCCTTGCAAATCTGCTTCATTTTTCAATATGTGGTAAATCGAATTAGTTTCTCACTTCTGAAAAATTGAGGTACCAGTATGCCTTTGATATTAAGCGCATTACAGTATACCTCTAATGTGAATCAACTTTGAAATTTACAGAAAAGCAAAGGTGTATTGAATAAGACAGTTCGTCTTTCCAAATAAGACAGATATTCAACAAGTTCATGTTCACAACTCTTTTCTTTGTTTTGAAGCAAATTTTTAGATGTCAATTTGCTATTTAAAAAGTAACAAGCAAACAAATTATAACTACTGCTTCAAAAATTATAATCAAGGTTAGGACACCTGCTGACAATAGCAAATTACATTGCTCTATCCTATCACTTTCCCTCAAAAGGAAAAAATGAAAACCCCACCTTCCCTTTCCCTTCACAGCACACCCGAAAAACCAGCATTTTCAAACTGTTATTGTTTTTCTTTCGCAAACATTTCATAACTTGAATGTAAGATAATGCGTTACATTATTTGTATATGTGTTTTTGGACTATAACTAAAGTAGCCTACAATGACATATGGTGTGCAATATAAATATACAACATGTTTATTGGAAGTATCAAAGGTATTAACCTATTTATAGGAATTCCGATAGGAATCAATAAAGCGAATTTCATTTACGTCATATTAAGCTGAAGAGAATGTAGGTAGTACTTATCCGGAGCCTAATAATTTCCTATTAACTCTTTACCTTTAAATATCATAATACTTAAATCACTGAAAAGCAACTAAACTTACTTGATATGAAAGGTCGGCTAGTTGTGGTGGAAACATCGTCTAGAAAGAAGATTCAATTGCAATGTGAGTTAACAATAAAGTTGTCTTCAAATAGAAAGTTTTCTACAAATATAAAATATTTGCCCTTTAGTACCAGAAAGCCAAGGATTTAACGAAGTCGAAAAATAAAATCACGACACCATTTACGATTTGTCTTATTTGTTTAGTAACTCAAATTAGCTTGTTACGTTACGACCCATTTTGTAACAACTGATCAAACGTAACAACTTGGTCAAACAATTTTCTGTTCAAAATGTAGCAACTTGGGAAGTTGGTCCAAAATGTAACAATTCAATGCCAAAAATGAAACAACTACAAAAAATGGTCCAGAACGTAGCAGTTCCTGCCAAAAATGTAACAATCGGGGCATTTCAAATGACATATTTGCCAAATTTTTAACTGCACCACCCCGTCGGGGAACACTAATTTCTTCCCGTCGGGGAAGGTCTCCGGTTTCGTCGGGGCGGAATACAAAATAATTTTAAGAAATAATAAAAAAAAACGCTACCAGGACTGAAGTTACTGGCTGAGCGGTTCTGCACGTTTTTTCCTTTTGTTCCGATATTTCAATACATGTCGAAATCGTTTTTCAATCACTTCTTCGTGCTCCATTGCACCCCATTCCATGTAACTCTTTCCCGTCTTCTTCCCAGTCGGAAAGACGGGGATGCCTAAGTGTAACACAAAAAACCCCAAAAGGACTGAAGTTACCGGATGAATGGTCATGAACTGATGTTTTTTTTTTCTAACGCTATTTTAATACATATCGGAATCGGTGTTAATCATCACTTCTTCGTAGCTTTGCTATAACACATTAGTTGTATCTTCAAACCGTGCTCCCAAGGTCACGCATAACCCAGACTTGTGTTGCAGACCAGCGTTAGTTAGTAAGGTAGCGTTTTACGGCCCAGTTTCCAATCTATCGGTTCAAGTCCAGCCACCACGGCTTTTTGACCAGTTGTGGCTCTCTGGCTTGTTTCCTACTCCATTGCTTATGCGGAGCATCACGAACAATGGCAGTAGGTTTCCTTTTTAGCGTCTTTGGTATGACACGACCTGGCAATAACCCGGGCATTCCTCGTGAGAGGCGGATGCTTGGATCAGGGAGCTGGAAGTTTCATCTATAGCCGTAACAAAATATTCCACGAGCTGGGTACCTGCCCCCCCCCCCCCCCCCACCTTCGTGGAGAAAATCCAGTTTCGTCGGGAGCCTTCATCTATAGGCCTAATACGCCAAACATGAAATCCCGAATAAACTTAAGTCCTCGATTTTTCTCTCTAGAAGACCATATTTTCAAGGAAGCTCTCACAATTTCCAATTTTTCTTACAAAAAGTGATGGTAGGTTGTTCAGGAAAATGCAGTGCCCAATAGTTGCCATTTTCCTGCCCCGACAACCGAATTCGGGTAACAGTAATGAAAATCGGCCACCGTGAAGCCACTTGTAACGTGATATATTTTTAAATACGTCTGAAGTAAAATCATTTATACGTGGGAGCTCGGGCAGTCACTTGGAAAATTTCATCACTTAATTGGACCTTGCAATTTAAAAAAGTCTTAGGTTGCATAGTTTTCTCCCGAAAAGAGAAAAGACTATTTCATCAAATGGTAGTAATACCTTTTATCTGGTATTTTTGTGATCAGTTCGCAAATTGTTTCTTTTGCCATTGGAGTGAAACTTTTATTACAATTGAAACTCGTAATAACGACCGCTTCACCTCTAGGTACAAGTCCGGGAAATTCCATTTCCGGTTGTCTGACGGGTTCAATTTTTGGAAAAAAAAATGTGAACGTTCCGGACCAACTGGTGGTGGCCTTCCGCTTAGATATAGTGTTTTGGTCGTTCAGATTACTTACCAGAACAATGCATGCTTTTATATTATTCTTCGTTTGAGGGCAAAATAATGCAAGTGAAATTTTTATTGGGAAAGAAAGCTCAAAATAACGACTGCTTTGTTTCTAGTTCAGTACGTACGGGCCGGGGAAATGCCATTTCCGGCTGCCTGGGAATTCTGTGGGATACGCTTAGATAGACTTTCGGGAAGAATTACATTCTTCGGACCAAAACTCTTCCTCCCTGACCCCACCTGCCCAAACTGAAACGCCCCGCACGCCTATGTCGACTAATAAACCATAAACCTTCAAATACACGGGAAGTCAAACTTTTTCCGCTCGGAAATAAATAGTCCGAGGGGTTTAACCTGCCTGATGATATTCAGTAACCCAAACAAACTACAAATCGCCCATCTCCTTGGTTTTTCTCATACAAAACGAAGGTCAAAATCTTAAATAAAAACCTCAAATCTGTCACAGACCTACAATTTTTCTCCAATATACGCTTTAATCAGATCTTCAAAGATTTGTTAAAAGTGGCAAAATTTTCCAATTTCAATGGATTCTCCGTACAATAAAAACCCAAAGCCAACTTTTGTCAATCACCAGGACATTCTACCTAACTTTGCTCTTAAAAGGCATAGCACTTAATAAAAACAACACAATTTTTTCACCAGAGGTTTTTACCCAACCAAAAAACCAAACTTTCCAAATATTCCAAATGCCTCCAAAGTAAGAAGTTATTAATTTTCAAATTTTTGTTTTCAGAAGGGAAAAAAGCTTTCGGGGAAACTTCCAGTTTCGCCTGAGAGCCTTAGTACGTAGGCCTAGCATAGGATAAAATGCCTAGCCTCAAATCCTTGCGCCACCCCTTCTCGGGTGTTTTTGTTTGCCCTTTTTACATTTTATTATTTGTGTTCACAAATAAGGCGGGTTTTTTTTTTTTTTTTTTTTGTTCCTTTTTATCTTATTTTTTAAAGTATTTTCTTTAGGGTTAATCTAAAGCTTTCCACCATTCTCCCCACACAATGCTCTAGAGAAGGACATGTAATCTTTCGAGTTCTTTATTTATAACACATAGCAACTTAAATATCTTGTCTAAAGTGTCTCAATTTAAGGACAGAGTCAACTTACTATGTGAACTTTCTGTTGTCGCCCATTCGTAAGAGTCTAAAAACAAAGATACATATCACTATCAATCAACCTGAAAAGAAAGCTTAACAACTAAAAATTTTATTTTAAGGTCTGAACCAAACCACCTAGTTTTCATGCAGCTTTTAAATTCATAGTTACTTCTTTCATGGTGGTGGGTGCCATGGGTAAATTCCATCAAGGTAAATCCTCAAAAGGGCACACTTTGCGAGAGCAATTGTTATAGGCTTTTTGAGAGGGAAGTATTGAAAGGTCTGCCATGTGGACAGAGGATATAAGAAATAAAAGGCGATACACCCGTTGTGAAATAGACCGTCGTGGGTGGAAATCTCCCATGCGAAGACGGTTCCACATTCGGACGTGACACATGTGTAACGACAATACAGACTTTTCATGCATTCAGCGTATATAAAGGCACGATATATAATAAGTCTAGTTGCACGTAGACTATTACTCTCCCTTCGTTGTGCAGCGTGCACCAGCACTGTAGCTACAATCCTCGACAAAAATGATGGGACAAAACAAGCAAAACAAGCAATGAACGGAACACGATTCCCCACTCCCCATTCCATGTTGCGGCAGCCCAAGGCGTCCTGAAACTTCAACACTGATACGGGGAGCGGGGTTTGTCCCATGTATTTTTGTCGAGGATTGTAGCTTAGGAGTTAAGCAATCGACTATATCTGCGTTTTAACTGTGACTTGCGTAGAAATATTGATGAATCGCGGTGGCAACTGCGCAATGTGGATCGTCCTCTCGTGCATCTTTCGGTCACACTTCAAATACTGGCAATTGTGAAGGATAATGTACCCATACCAAAACTTTTAGCTTAGGTTAAAACATGGGATATTAGTTTTGTTGAATGCATTATGTAACCTTCATTCCAAGACCAGCTATAAAGCTGGCACGTGTATGAGGTTCATTTTGGAAAAATGTCCTTGAATTATTTTTGCAATGTCCATGTAAAATTTCAAAATTAACGGAAAGCCAGGGGATTTTCATCAAGAGATAGGTCTACTTTATTATAGGTAAATCATGAAGATACAAAACAAAATACAGTAAAGAAATCAAAGTACAACTAGCATTTTTAAATGTGAGGCGACAATGATAAATTTTAATTTCTTGGTTTTGGTTTTTGGAGTGTTAACCAGTCAGTGAAAGTTTCAAAAAATGAATTTGAAGCGTTTGTGTGCAAGTGACCATTTTTTATCTTTCGTGAATTTATGAGGTAATTTGACCCATTTCCTGCTTCCCCTGATGACTCATACACTCTGAAAGCAAAACATTTAATAGTTGGTTTCGTATGTCACATATTTAAAGCTGATAACTGAGAGGATCGACCCCAAACTCTACAATTTGGTTCTATTGAGCAGGGGATGATAGGTTTGTAAGATTCCATGAATTGGTGATCACAGAGTAGAAAATGTTTGACTCTTGATCCCGAATAAGACAGGGAAAGATGATACATTTATGTCTTAAGTTCAAGTTGGATACGGAAAATAAGTTACCAAGCGAATGTGTACATCAATTTTTAAGTATCTCCTTTGAGCATTTAATTTGCACGGAATGAGGAATAACTTCTTAAAGGACGGTGCGATGTATAACTCTGCTTATCACATTCAAATTCTGTTCAAAATTAACACCTTTCTCGATGTTAATTTTGCTCATCCTAACTTTCATGAACATTTTAAATTGGAGATGAAAAATAGGCAAAATATCCATGGCAATAACTTACAATCTGTAGAATAAGATTTATGACTCATTACTACTAGATACTTGGGCAGTAAGACTCTCTGTTCTGAGGAGTCATGGTGGAATGAAACTCATGCATCTTGTTGGATACCGAATCAAATGCAACATTGTATTTCCCTGAAATGTTCAGGGTCGCCGGACATGTATGACGTAATTTTGCTAAGACTGTGTAACATTTTAGGAACCTTTCTTCGCCAATCAACAGGGTTTTTTTTTTCAGTTTCAAATTTTAAGGTAAGGTGAAGCATTTCTAACACATGACATTTCAAAACCCCAAACCTGGAGACTTTTCTGGCAGCGTTCGAGAATTATTTGCAAGAGTTTTCCCTGTAGTGAATGCTTCAACTGATTTTGTAATTACTGTTTCATTTTAATTTTCCACTTTTAAGGAAAAGCAAACCATCCCATTACTTAAAAACTGTACACGGTATCATGCTGGAGTCGAGTTTACTTCTTGAAAGTCCTGACCCGAGTCCGAGTCCAGAAATACCGAGTCCAAGTCAAAAGGAGTCCAGAAGGCATCGCGTTAAAGTTGTGTTCGAGTCAGTCAGGATCCGCGTCCGAGCGGCAGCAAATTTCCGACAGTGAAAACAGGCACAGCTCACTATCTGATAACAGCATACAACACAAATACACGATTTTTCAGTAGTGAGGAGAGCGTTGGTGTTAACGGAACCAAAATTGACTTAGGGCAAAGGAAAATGATGGAAGGATTTCTATGGCAGTGCTAAACGGAGCTTGAAGCGCAAGTTCCTGCGGGTTCTAGGGACCAACCTCATCAATCATGACTCTATGGAAGTTGTTCTCCAATTCAGTCATAATTCTATTAACATAATCATGTGTAAACGTAAGACTGAGAAGGGTGGCCCGGGCCGCTTGGGGAGACTGTTGGGGCAAGAAAAAATTGCTAGGGCGCCGGGACAAATCGCTCCTTGTAGCACTGCCAAAGGGATGGAGGCTTTGTCTAAAGATTCCAATCTCACAAGTCCCTGCCTCACCATTTCTTGTCTCATTATCCATTTGGTCCCCCATATCATACTGGAAGTACCTGTCTCATTGGTCATCGTCTTTTCAGTAGCCTTCATGACCCTAATCCCAACCGATCATTGGGATGAGGGTTGGGGTTGTGGTATAGGATTATTGTTTGGAGTTATATGGGTTAGATTTAGGGTTAGGGTTAAAGTATAAGGATTGTGGGACACAATTACTTGAAAGCATGGGATGGGTGATCTATTAGACGCGGGACTATAAGCGTTAAGGTACAGATGAGCCTGGAAACCTACTAAAACTAATACATGACCCGAAAAGTACAACTATAGTAAGCATGGTTAACAGCCAGAGAAAACACAGAAATCGGATTCACACCTAACTGTGTTGTGAACCAACCTGTAGGAGAGGTATGCTTCCATTTATTTTATGAACTTAAAATTTATTTATTCATTCACACTACACTGGGCTCAACAAGAACCTCGGTTTTCTTATTCAATACACCTTCTGTCTAATACTTCTATGCTGTTTTTGTTGTTGATGTTTTTATTTTGTACACTAGGAAACCCTTGGGCCTATGTATTGCCTGTTTTTGTTCTTCTTTTGATTCAGTTTCTCACTTTGCTGTATGATCTCGCTGAAGAAGTTTACAGACTGGAGGAGAATTCTAACTTTTTCGGTTACCCAATCAAGTTGTTAATTTAAAAAATTTTATTGCATATATTTTGACTTACGGATTAAGATATGAATGAGCAGAGTAAATAATCATTATGTCACATTTAACTCACAATTAAATAATGCATATGATCGAACATTAAAAGAAAAAAACTGTATCGATTACACGCACCTATACAAAACTTGGGCGTTAACTTGCATTGTTCTAATCTAAATGTCTTGAAAAGAGTGCCAGCTGCACCCCTGATGTTAAACGTACCTTGGCAAGAACTACAACATTCGAAGAACCAAGTACACCAAAAGTTACAATGGCATCCTGCAAACAACAAAGTATTCGTTGTTAAAAAGATTGTCATTGCCACATTACTTCTTTCTTCCAACTTTATTTTGGACGTATTCGTAAAAATTCGAAATTTCGAATCCTAACTAGTCTACATAATTCCAAATTACCATTCAAGTGCGCAAAGGGCAATTTACGTCGGATTTAATTAGGCTTATGTCGCTTCTTTTACGGCTACTAGTATAAAATAAAATATATGAATTATTTTAATTTAAAGAAATGTTTATAACAAAATAAATATTTAAAGGTCAAGAGTAGTACCCCCAAATATATTTCGAAGCAAAGGCTTCAAATCAAAATTTTCCTCTTATTGCTCATCAGTCTAACTTTCATCATATTTTACAACTTCAGTGTTACACATTCAATGTAAAACAAGCTTTTACTTCTAGTTGATTTCACATTCGAGAAGAAAAATTGTTGTCAAATGACTCACGCCAACCAATCACAAAACAGAACAGTCTACTACACTACTACAAGTTGGGGTGACTGCTCTTGTCCTTTAAGGTTCAATGAACGGTGAGACATTTTTAGGAAGGAATGTTGCATCAGTATTACCCTTTCGACGCAAATGGCTCTAACTACACCGTCTAATAGTGTTAACATTGTTGCTTCTATCCAAGACGCAGTGCTAACGACATCCAATGAAAAAAATGTCCCGCCTGTGCAGTTGATTGGGCTAGCTCAAGCTATCAGGTATCTGCAATTATGATCTAACAGAACTGGGTAGTGTAATTCCCGATATCATGAAGTCGTGCGTATAAATATATCACAAAACATCGTTAATGTTCTAAGCGATACTGAAATAAACCCATAAACCTAGGCTCTGAGAAACATCAAAGTTTTGTACTTCCCATCCATAGACGTACGGGAGCATTTCAGTTTGAGGGTTAAAAGATTCTTTGCCCATAAAATATTACTCTCGCCTGACGACTATGGAAGCGGAACGCTGTCATCTGTTTTCACAGAGCGTATGGAAAATTTAAAGTTGAAAAATCGGCCTCCTTAGTCTGCCGGCAGTCTCATTTCCAAGGCTTACAAGAACGATCTAAACAGTCGCTATTTTGAGTTTATGTTTACAGACAAACGATCACTTCAATCTAAATTTCAGTAGTTCAGCCAGAAATACTATCCTAGCAGAGCGCCATCATTCATTTGCCCGAGACGTATGCTACAGGAAATTTTGGAAAATCGAACCCCTCAGAGGGAACAAAATGGCATCACCTAAGCTTAAAAGGAAGATCTAAGCAGCAGCCACTTTTATCATCAGACTAACCAGATAAGATCTACCATTGAATGAAATGGTCCTGCATCTTTTATGGGATGTAGGGGTAGGGGAAATTTTAAAATGGGATTGAAAACATGCAAATGCAATTTACTTTCTTGAGACTCTTGGCTAAAGACATAAACTGAATTGATGAAACTGTCCACTTGACTGCCCGAACACCTGACTATTAATGATATTACATATTTTCAGATTATACTTTTTGAAAAAAAATGTCTAGTTACGACGTAGGTTTAATCACATTTGCAGAGAGATTCATGGGAAATCTTTCTCATACTGAAACATTAAGAGGCACTGCACCTGAAAAACCTCATTTCACGTGACGTCACGGTTAAATTTTCATGAAAAGTTAACAAGATTACAAATATTTGCTGCTCATTCTGACAGTTTTACTTCACCTGTCCACAACCTTTTACAATGGCCAATTAGAAGGCTCGAACTCGGAAAAGTATCAAAGTCGGGTGGAAACGTTAACTAAGACTCAAAGGAGAAATAATTTTTATACACATTTAGGAAGCGTGTCGCTTAAAAAGCATCAGACTTCTGCCTGTCTTTAAATCATGTGCAACAAAATGGACAAAAAGTTGATAACTTTATAGCTTGCCACATTCGAGTAGGTCGTGGAAAAAGGTCTCATCAGTCCCACTTTAACTTGCCAAAACTCTCCCCGATATTGTTAAATAATAGGACAAAGGTTGGAAAAAGGTGGGACCCTTTCGATTGCCAGATAATCAGTTCGGGAGATCACCGTTTTCCGGTGAAAATGAGGATTCACCAGATCGGGGGAAAATTTACAGCATGAATATTCATGAGCACTTAGTGTGTACCTCTTAACAGTCGTCGCTTTGTCTTATAGATGTGGATATATTCAAACACGAGGTAATTGTTCACCACCGCAGACTGAAATCACAAGAAACTTTCAACAATGTATTGATGAGCACAATTGCAAAAACGAGTATCTTACTCAACTTGCTGTAAAAAAATGATATTGCGGCTTTGTCGAGTCCATTAGTTAAGCTAAGGACACAGAACGTGCCAAAATTGCACGATATCTCAAAATTTCCCTGGTGAACTACCAAACATGATCCGGCTTTTTTGTCACCCTAGCAACTGAACAAAGTTTGTAAATATTCCAAAATTTCTTTTTCCTAAGATCCATGAAATTGCCCAGGTGTTTTGAGGGTTTGTTTCCGTTTAATTTGCGCGGTAGGATCACAAAGCATCGAGGGAAAAATTTGAAAATGGCGCCTCCCATGGCCGAGGTTTTTCACGTGCAGTGCCCAATGTTTGTCATCTATCATGCTCATAGAGCACAACTCGGGTAATGGTTATGGGAATGGGTCATCTTTTTTCCAAGTTTGAAAACTTCCAGACAGTCCTATCTTGAGATATCGTGATAACAAGCAGTGTCACAGCACCCCCCCCCCCCACACACACACACATACACACACACGCGCACATACACTCACATACATAAGCACGCACGCCATCTTGATTGCATTGATTTTTTGTATCATCGAAACAAAAACGCTATACAGACAACACTGTGTTTGTTCTGCTCATCTTTGAATTAGGCCTATATTTATACATACTTTCGCATCACTTACGTATGTGCACGCTTATCGGCATTGCCTTGGAACTTGTATCGACGTGCTACATGCTAGCTACCATTATGAATTGCGTTACAAGGTGGCTGACTGACAACAGATGTGTTGCAGATTCATAGCGTAAACAAGCGGGATTGACCGTCTTTAGGAAAATTGGAATAATTCATCAGCGAACCTATGTGGTAAAGTATGTTTCGCGACCAAATAATATCAATATTTGGGGCTTGTTGTGAACTTCGAGGATGATTTCGAGACACTTTTGTGACCATTCGCTCAACGTTCAGCCTAGGTGACTTAAAATCCCCAGGTGATTCATGCGCCTTTTGGCCAACTTTCAGGGGCGCCGTTTCACTTTGAAAATTGACCGGGATGTGGCTATTTAAGCGGAGCGCGACCATGGATTCGCGCGGGGGTACCCGAAATTTTTTGAAAAATGTACCCCACAGATTGCTGGATATTGCATTTCCCAGACACAATTATGATAAAAAATGGGTCATTCATTTTAATATTTCACGGTTTTAAATGTTTCATGAAAAGCAGTAATTGAAAAAATACAAGAATAAGAGTTATTAATGATAAATTTTTCAGATCAAATACAAACATCACAATGAGCCGATAAAAAACAAGGAATTATTCCATCTTCACCTTACTTCACCGCCCTTTGGGCACCACATTGGGGGTGGGGTCCCTTTAATATGTGCTGGGAGCTACACGCAAGTTGACGCAACAACAACAACAATAGACTACACAAACAAGACTGAACACGAAGTCCTGCATGCCCCCCTAGTTCGACCGCTGGGTTCTGCATTAGCTCCCAGACAAACAAATAACAAATAAACAAAGCAGATAAAATGGCAAATTGTGCTGGAGAAAGGCGAACAGGGTCAGCTAGGGCTACGATGAACAGCATCAGTCGTTGGAGTGCAAAATTAGCCATTGGAAGGGGAGGAAGTGGCAAGTATGTACTTAAGAAGACCGGTACGATAGTGAATATATATCGTGTTTACATGCTACTCTTATCTAAAAGTTTAGAGACCAGGTAGAGGTGGCTATCATACCATCAGGACTTCCATTTAATGTCCTCGTCTGAGGAACCACACGGCTAAACGCAGCATTTTGGAAACTTTTTTCCAATTTTTTTAACTGTTAATTCCAGCGTTCTCAAACCACCCTAACCATTTATATAGTCAACCTTTTTGTATTTGAGACGTGCAATAAATGTTTGCTAGCTCATGGACTACATACGAGGAACCCATTCAACCCAAGACCACAGTAATCGGTAGCCCAGCAAGTTTGGGCCTAAATTCAGGGGGGGGGGGACATCGGCCGAAGGCCGATCGTCGAGACGAGCGTTGGAGGAGGCGCGAAGCCTTGGTGGGGGATCCGGGGGTCTGCCCCGGAAATGTTTGGAATTGAGAAGGGCTTAGAGGCCATTTTCCGAGCTTTCCAGCTTTGGTAGCCGAAAAATAGGGGGGGGGGGAGCCGGGTCCGCCCCCTTGGATCCGCGTCTTAAAATGCATATCATATTTCATTTGAATCCTAAGATATCAAAATATATGGAATGGAAGTCTATACCTCAAAAGAAAAGTTTATAACAAATCCTCCTTTGGAAAAGGACAGTGACGTTTGAGTTTGATCTCTCCTACACTGTGTCAATGGGCTGAAGTCAGCAGCGTAATTTCAACAAAGACTGGTGTTGCTTTTGGCTGCTGGAGACATGGTTGAAGTAAGCACCTCCGGGTAGCATACCGTAAATCAATGAAACAAGCAACAAGTAAGGCTGACAATCAGACTTGTTTCCATCTTTTGCATTCGCTCATTCATTAGTTTTCTTGCTTTTTCTATAACGCCTCACGGGTGCTTGAGATCATGGATAGTCGGACTTCCAAAATTCACTCAAAGAGATGGCGGGTACATGGCATACCATGTTCCCATCTCTGAAAGTTTTGGTGGGAACGCGTTTCTGTGTCCCTGCGGGAAACAGCGCCCATGTACATAATTAGTTAAATGATATCTTGCAAAGTTAGTCTGGTAAGCTTAATTGTTTTGTTGATCGAACTGGAAGTGAACAGAATAAAAAAAACAGTCTTTTTTGCGAGTGTGCATTTCCATAAACGGCTAAAATTCAAAATTATTTGAAGTCGTCAGAGCTAAATATATTTCGGTGTCCCCTAGTCAGCTTCCCAACTGTTAAGTACTTTGCTCAAGATTTCTTGCTTTAGGTGTCCCAATTTTTTGAGCCATTTTTGCTTATATGATGCAAATGATCTTTTTCAAATGTACGAGATATTGTTTTAAAAACAATGTATGAAATGGAATGAATGAAATGAAATTTAGAGAAAGGGGTCAACTTATTTTTGTCTCGTTTCCAAACTTGACAGACCAAAAGAAGATATAGAACTACATCCTAGGTCTAGCTTGGATCCGGAAAAAAAGCTGCGTTACGAAGCTATTGTGCGCATCAAGTAGGCTTATCTGCATGAAACCTTTAATTCGCACCGCATAAGAATTACCTCCTGGAAGTAACGTGCTATATAATTTTTCATTTCACAGACCATTCCACTCCGCTTGAGAAGCTACTACTACATTGCTAGACCACCTGCAACATGTTGCGAACGTGATCAAACCGTGCTTTCGTATCGCTGCACATGTCAAGAATGATTCCACAGAACTGACAGTCGTCAGAGTTGGTAAAGAAGTGGGGAAGTGGAACAACTAATTGAGAGATTTGTCCTTCACTGCCAGTTTATTTTATGGACTTCCTAAGCAGTGTCTCAGTGGGTACTGGGTATATTTCTATACAGGGCTACCTTCCCAGCAAAACATTTAGATCACCTTTACACCTTTATTGATGCAAATTTATTAGCTAAAATTAAATGATTGAACATTTTAAAAAGAAAAGGAAAACTAGGGAAAACATCGCACCAATAACTGTGCAACTTTTGAATTAGATTTATGACTTACGACTAGATACTTGGCATGTAAAACCGTGTGTTCTGTGAAATCAAACTTTCATGCGCATCTTGTTGTTAGATATCGACTTAAATGCAACATTATATTTCCTTGTTCAAGGTGACCGCGCATTTATGACGTTACAGAAATGGGACTGTTCTATAGTTAAGGTACCTTTATTTGCCTATTATCACTGGGTTTAACAGTTTCAGGTTTTTAGGGGAGGTGAAACATTCTAAAACATGGTTGTTTTCTGAAGATGATTTCTGTAGCGCTTAATCAGGGGGCTCTGTAAATTATTGGTAAGACTTTTCTCTGTGTTTTTCGCGTCAACTGATTTTTTAATTTCTATCTTATAGTAAGTCTAATTTGGTGCAAAAGGTTTCAAATAACAGAGAAAGAGCCGAAAGAGCCGATTGATGACAAAGATAAAAAAAGTCGAGCCCCTTCCAGTTTATTTAGCTTTCTCAAGCTATCAGCTATCTGCAATTATTATCTAACAGAATTTGACAGCGTGATCCCCGATGTCGTGGATTCATGCGAACCAGCATGTCGCAACATATTGTTAATGTTTCCAACGATATTGTAATAAACCCATAGACCTAGGCTCGGTAAAGCATCGAAGTTTTGTACTTTACATCCACAGAAGTACGGGAGCGTTTCACTTTAAGGGTAAGAACATTCTTTGCTCATAAAATGTAACTCTGGTCGGACGACTATGGAAGCGGAGCGCTACTATCTATTGTCACGGAGAGAAAAAAAAAGTCTTGAAAAGTCGGCCCACTCATACTGCCGAAAGCAATACTTCTCAGGCTTAGAGGAAGGATCAAAGCGGTTACTATTTTGAATTTTCGTTTGCAGAAAACGCTCACTTCAAACTGAATTCCAGCTAAAAAGACTATATTAGGCGGAACACTAAAATTGGTTGGCTCAGTAAAAAGCTTTTTTGGGACATGCTAAAAAAATTATTACGTACGTACTTAATTATTATTACATACGTACGTGTACGTGGTTATCGTTACGTACTTACGTGATAGTTATTACGTACCTACGTAGTATTTTTATGTACGTAAGTGATAATTATTACGTACACGTCGTAGTAATATTCAGCAGCATTGAGGAAGGCGACAAACAGACATATCACAGTGGAAAGGAAGACGAGTCATGCGGAGGTAATTCCTTGTAAACTTTAGCTCATATATATAAGCATATCTTAGCTTAAAAAGGGGGAAGGGATTCTCCAAAACTGTTCACATACGAGATGTGTTAAGGATAAATTCGTAATTAATGGTTTGGTTCGTTTGAATTCTCAGGAAAGCTCTTGCCAGATGTGGGATGATATTGTCCTACCCAAGAAAGATTAATCATACGTACTAAGCGAAGCTTTTAATAGGAGACTTAAAGCTTTAAACTAAAATGTTCTTCCTTGTTACATTGTGAAATCACAAGCCATATAGCATGATGTGTTATTGCTAACAACGACAGGCTTAATGCGATTCAAGGAGGGATAGCAAGTACTATTTACTTTTGAGAAAATGTACCTACTAGATTGCTCCTGTATATCAGGTGCTGTTGTTATCAATTGGCTGATTGGGGCACATCTGACCATATGCTCTGACATTGCCAGTGAAAACAACGCGTTGCTTAACATTATTTACTTTGCCATTTCACAAATTACAGTTGTAAAGATAACGAGTGTTTGACCTATTTAAATTTATGAAACAAATGCGTATAGTCTAACTATTCATTCATTTTACTTGCGCATTCCTTTTGTTTTGATTGAACACGAGAAAGGAGAAAAGGTGGTCATCTTGTGTGCATACATGTATAACGGGAGGGATCGTCGGAAAACTAAAAAGAACAAAAATAGATCCTTAAAATTTGCAAAATATTTCACTAAGTTGCGTCTGGAGATCCTACAAAGGGTGAAACCGCTTTCCTTAGACTCCTCCATAAAACCGCACTCAGAAGCACCCTCTGATTCCACCCCACGACCCCTACTTATCCTAGACAAAGAATGTAACTACGCCTATTAAACGAACTAAAGATAAAAAGTGATAAAATCGTTTGAATCCCCTCTTTCTTCAAACAAAACTGTGAGGGAACGTCCAAACGTCAAAGGGACCACTGTCAAGGAAGCATGGCAAGGGGTATCCCCCCCCCCCACCTTCCTCACCGCTACATAATTCCTGCATACGCGCCTGGTCATGTTACCATAGAGTAATATTTGTGCTGTATGCGTTACTTAATGAATAAATCTCATTTGAGGGTTTATTATTGGTGAATGAAACGTCGAGATTTCAGATTTGGCAAATAACGGACGAGGTTAAGACGGGTCCGTCATTTCGCAAAATTTGGGTACCAGAAGGTTTAAGAGAAAAAATTGAAGTTTCACAAATGAGTAATATTGATATTCTACCACCGAAAATTGTGTGAAAAGCTTAATTTGTGTCAGGTTTTGCATTTACTGGCCATGCTTTGGGAAATAGCAGATCAGTATTGAAACAACTTGAATGCTGGAGTCTCCCACAGATAGCTAGAATGTTAGTACAATGTATGACGCGTGAAGAGGAGGTCAGACTTTTTGTTAGCGAGGCTGTTAAGTAAGCAACTTGGTATCCCCTACCTTCTCTCTGCGGATCTGAATGACCGTAACGTTATTACGTACGTATGTAATTATATAACGTACGTAGGTAATAATATTACGTACGTTATAATACCACGTACGTACGCCATAATTCTTTTTTACCATGTTCTAAATAGAGCTTCGTAGCTTCGAGCCTACAAAAATTTTTGGAAAATCTGACCCCTCAAAGAGCCGGAAAGGACATCTCCTTTGCTAAGACTGAAGGAAGACCTAAGCTATTGCTGTTTTAATCAGAGCATTACCAGATAAAATCTTCCTCTAACTATGGAAGAAATGGTCGTGTACTTTTTCGGTGGACGTAGGAGAACCATAAAACAGAATTGGAAACATGCTTATGTGTTCTCCTTTATTGCTACTCTTGGCTGAATTCAACATTTATTGAATTGATAAAACTGTCCACTTTGACTGCCCGAACACTTACCTATAAATGATTTCACCTCTTTCACCATATAAGCTTTTACTTTCTTGGAAAAAAGTACCATGTTTTTAACGTAGGTTTAAATGATTTTTCAGGCAGACCCATGGAAGATCTCACATTGTTTCATCATAGTATTTTAAATTTTATTTATCAAATCTATTTTTACATCCATTGCCAGGATTTGGCTGTAGGGGCACGATACGTGGCAATCAATTGGGCAATACCTGAACACCTTCCCGTATTTCCGTTAAATTTGGAAATTGAAAACGTCTCAGTTTTTCAATCTTCGGCCGAATATTATACCATTTCGGGCAAAGATCTGGCAAGACTACAGTATGATGTCGGACTATTAATACCCTTTTTTCACAAACTACTCGATTGTGATATCTTTGTTTTGATATTTCATTTTCCTATGAAAAAATACTTTAAACATAGCGCTGTTTTGGCAAGCTATTATAACTGTATGATGATTGACTATTTTGGGCATTAAGTTGCAAAAGATGTAATAGCAGACCAACAAATGACTGTTTTAAAGTGACAGGCTTCTCAAGCTTGTAGTGATTTTTGTTTTCTTTTTCGATTTTCCGTAAATGTGTTTACCCGAGTATAATAACTTTCTGTTCTCGAAAAAATTATTGAAAAAATTTGGAAGTTTTGGCCATTGTGCTATGAAAAACTGAAAGGCAGGCAGAGAAAAAGCTCACACACAATAGCTTTTTGGACTGCCCAAATGTGCAGTGAATTTTTGAAACCTTTTTAATTTCATGAAAATGTAACCTCGACTTGACGTTTTCTTCCCTTTTTTGGGGGTATATCTTTTTTTTGCGAAAATTTGGGGGCAGTCTGCCCCTTACCCACATCTCAGTCAGACTCCTGCACTTGTTTCGTACGCGCATGTTCATATCGGTGAGTATTCAACAACTTTATGTTAAGCTTAATATTAAACGGTAAACAATAAAAGTAGCACATTCTTCTTTCGGCTTGAATTTTAACAACAGAATTGCGTATTAGTATTTTCAAAATTCTACAGATTATCTTAAACGGAATAAATTTCTTGAAGTCACTAAAACTTAACTTACTTGATGTTACAGGACGGGCAGTGGTTGTGGAAATGTCAGCTATATTTAAAAAAATAACATCTTATGTTAAAACTATTAATGAATACAAAAATTGCTAAATGTCGGTTAACTCAGCGATTGAAAATAAAGGAGCAGGATTTAATTAATGGTGTGTAGGACTGGAAATCATCTAAACTATAGGAGGAATGGTGAAACTTAAATGGATGTGGACACGAATCTTTGTAATGGTGGTGAATGCATACGAAGAATGAAAGGTTTGCTACGCCCTGTTCACATTGTCATGTACCATGGTATTGAAAACATTTTTGCAACAAAGTTGTCATTGTACCAATTTAAAATATCACAAGAGAAACAACAGGAAGCAAGGAATAATTTTGTGATAATACGGTGACAATGAATTAGTTATTTAACATGATGCTAATGAAAAAACTGTGTTTGGAAATTGTTCAATAACGAAGCAGGGTTTTGAGGGAAGGGTCATTAAAACGTTTAGGGTTTTAAATACGAATGGAATAAGAGCTTTACTCTAGGTGGGCAAAAGAATTTACCATGTACAAGTGATACTATGGAGCATACGTATGTAAAAATGTACGACAGCTTCCTTCTTAGACACTTATGACCTCTTCAATTTTAGATCATAAACAAGTAAATTCATAAAAAAAAAAACAATAGTGTGCTTTTTTAAATTTTCCAAAGAAACGTCTTCTGTTAGTTACGTCCATACAATGTTAACAGAACATCAGTATTTACTTTTAAGTTAGTAACTAGTCATCATATTTTACTTTTGTTTCTGCACAATATATAACCGATATCGACATTTATTTACAATCCATATTAAGTTTTTATGGCCAGACAAAAATAACTTAACTCGGATCACCTAACCACTACCACACTTGCCCCGACAAGAGTTTATCTACTCTCAAATGGACGCAGGTTTTCCCAGGTATTTTGCAAGTAGGCAGTCGTAAAGATTGAACCTTGTAGAAAAACGATATTTGTAAGTAAAAATGGTTGTAGATTATTTTTGTATTTTACTGTTTGAATTTATAGAAAAAAATGAAATATCACCTCTGCAAGCAAACTCTATTTCAAGATTTCTCACCCTGGCAACGTACTCCGGCATCCTCGTTGTGACCACAATTATTAACACCCCAACCATTGCTCCTACAATCTTGTAAACGTGCTTCTCTCCCTGTGCATTGTACATCATCCAGCCATATACGTCCAATCCCTTGACCAAATGCAGCATATAAAACAGCATGAGCACCATACCAATTGAATCCAAGTTGGCGACACACTACTGAAGCATCTATGTCGTGCCAGGAATCATCACACACTGTACCCCATTGACCATTATGGAAGACTTCAATTCGTCCCTCGAGTGCTGACGATCCTCCAACCAGTCGAATTGTTCGGGCGCCTGATAAAGACAGTAGTTTTTGTTACGAAGCAAAGATGCACGACAAACAAGCTTAAGTTTTCAAAGAGGTCACAACAACTACAACTAATTGCCATTTTCAACAAGGTTAAATTTTTGGAACCTTATGCCCTGAATATGAGTCCTAAAGATATCCTTATAAGCGATAAATACTGTCTCCCTGAACCAACACAATGGGTGTCAGTCATGTTCGACGGGAACATATCCACAATATTTTTCTAGTGATGGCATCACAACAGATGCGACACTATTATTTCAGGCATGAATATGTATGGCTGGAAATTTTTATTATTGATAAAGGAAAAACAAAATACTTACCGACAAAGTGGTAAAATTGAATAACTTAAAAAATTGAAATATTCATTAGAAAATATAATATTCACAAATTCCCTTGATATTATGACGAACTTGGGCGAGGGAGTTTCGACGGTAGCGGGGTCATCTGCAGGGTGGGATTCTTGGCATATAGGTGTTGTATTTTGATCGGCCATAACGACAGAGCGGCAAGAAGAGAACAAAACGATGACGAAGAAACACATGCGGCATTGTTGTAAGATGTACCATGATTGTAATAAAACTGTAAAATGAAATCAATGCATAACACTCTCCAAAGCTAAATATTGCACAAATATAACTGTTGAAGCTAAAGGCGGATGACTGGAGGGCATCAAACACCTGCCGCCAGACCTGCCATAGCTTTCTTGAGAGGATCCTTTTCTTTTCACTGCCTTGGAGAGAACTGATTTAAAGTTACTTACAAATTCTAAATTTAAACTCAATATACACAACACAACGAAATATGCACTACTTTTCACAGTCAAAGGATATCACAATAAAATTAATGTGCATGAAATGAACATAATAAACACCTGTGCCCCAAATCAAACAACCCCATTTCTGGCACTCATGGATTACTAAAAATATGTATTAAAAGAAATCTTGAAAGCAGCGCATAATAGAAAACATCGACACAACACTTCAAATCCCAATAACTACAATACCATACTATATATATATATATATATATATATACACATATATATGTAAAATATATATATATATATATATATATATATATATATATATATATATATACACATATATATGTAAAATATATATATATATCTATTCCTAATTCGGCAGTTAGGGGAAAAGTTGTTTTTGGAATGTCTACCTCAGGGGGAAATTTGGGGGCGAAATATAAGCTTTGTATCTAACATTGAAGTAATAGGTATATTTCGTACCCCCATATGTACTTTACTATACACTAACGTATTTCCATTAAAACAGTGTTTGAAAACGTAAAGGTGAACGTTAATTTTCTCCCTGACGTTGATATTTTGCCCAAAAATTTCCCCTTATTCCACAACTAGGTATATATATATATATATATATATATATATATATATATATATAACGCTGGATCGACCTGTAGGGGGAAATCGGTATACCGTCAGAACGTTAAGGCGAAAAGGAAACAATAAAATACATGAGAATATATTTTCCCTATGCGTTTTGAGATTTGCATACACATTATTTGAATGGCCCCTCATACATTTGTGTTAACGGATACGTGTATGTAAGTTGGTATACATTTAAGTAATTACATGTACTACGTATGGTATGTGGGGATTTACCATACTGTTACGTATTCCCAATGAAAATGTGTGTCAAAACGTTAAGGGGAAACGGTTTTTTCGCCCTATGGGTAAATTCGCCCTATGGGTCGTTTTTTCAGACGATTTTTCGCCCTAATCCGCAATTAGAAAAATAAATGAACATGTATATATATATATGTATATATATATATGTCTATATATATATATAGACATATATATATATATATATATATATATAAAGTAAAACAAAAACCCAACACACGAGGATTCAGTTTAATTTTCGGGCAGCACAGTGCCCTTGAACACAACTCGAACAACACTAAAACAAAAAGCGAACACTACAAGCCTTAAAACGGAAGAACACACAAGTCTACGCACAAACAGACAAGATTACACGCCATATATATATATATATATATATATATATATATACATACATATATATATATATATTTATATATATATATATATAAATATATATATATATATATATATACATATATATATATATATATGTATATATATATATACATATAAATTTTATGTATATATATAAATTTATATATATATATAGATCGAACGTGGTAGGATCGACTGTAAATGTAGGTCGAAAAATTGGTTATGATTAGATCATGAATTTTAATTCCACCCAAGTACTGGCATTGCCTTTTGAACAACGGAAGAAATATAGAAAAAGACCAGAAGGAAAATTCAGCAAAGCTGGATTTGAACCCAGGACCGCTCGCTTTCCGGACGAGTGCCTTTCCACTGCAATGAACGTGACTGACGTGATTTCCGGCTCGACCCAAAATATAAATACCGCGCAGTCAATTTCCCCACCTTGTTACCACCGAAGTGTATAAATCCCGAAACGGGGTAATTAATTAGGTCGGGATCATGAGGCTAGGTACTCTCGCTCCACACGGCCTTCATGTTAGAATTGACCTTTTGTAATATTCACCCCTATTTGAGCCACTTTTTACTCCTTTAACACTTACCCGTTCGTGCTCTTTTTTTACTGTGTAGCCCTAATTATTATTTTTTCCGGCCCTAGTTTTTGTCTACTTTTCCCCCCTTTTTTCCGACCATGTTCGATTTGTACGTGTACTTTTTCATCCAGGACGCTCTTTTTCTTTTTTTTTTGATTTGTGTTTCATCCTTCGCAATCTTGTTTTCTGACAGTCACTTTCGTTCTGAGAGACCCAACCCCCTAGCACCAGTCATTCCAAGGGAGCCCCGAAACGAAGACGAAATAGGAACATAACCTGGTTCAACCCCCCCGTTTAGTGACAGTGTCACAACCAACATTGGTAAGAAATTCTTTAACCTCTTGGACAGCTGCTTCCCACCTGGGCACACACTACATACTTTACTCAACAGGAACACGGTGAAACTGAGTTACAGCTGCATGGCAAACATAGACCAAATTATATCAGCGCACAACAAATACATACTGGCGAAACAGGAAGTACAACCAGCAACGCGAAGCAACTGCAATTGCAGAAAGCAAAGTGAGTGCCCATTGGAAGGCAACTGCCTCACGAACAACACTGTGTACCAAGCAACTGTAACACGCCACGACAACAACAACGAAGAAACATACATTGGTCTAACAGAGAACACATTCAAAACAAGATACACCGCCCACAAGTCTAGCTTTAAACACAAAGACAAAAGACACGCAACTGCACTCAGTGAATACATCTGGAAACTAAAGGATACAAATGTAGAACACTCCGTAAAATGGAAACTAATGAACAAAGCTCGAGCATACTCCACTTCATCTAAAACTTGTAATCTCTGTCTGGAAGAAAAGTTCTTCATTATACTCAAACCTTCCTTAGCAACTCTCAATAAAAGAAACGAACTGGTAAGCTCTTGTAGACACAGGAACAAACATCTACTGTGTAATTATTCTAATAGGTAATGTATCTTGGCTCGCTGTACACCGTTCGTACCTGTTCACATCGAACATGGAACCAACACGTGCTTAAAAACGGACACGTTCAAAAGCAGCGAACATATACGTATTCAACGTTATTGACATCATTCTACTTCAGGCTTCTGAGGAGTGAGGACCTACATTATTGGCCCTTACGAAACAGTTCTGTAAAGCTATGTTGTAAGAACTTATTGCAACCTTTTCAATATATATATATATATATATATATATATATATATATATATATATATATATATATATATATATATATACATATATATATATATATATATATATATATATATATATATATATATATATATATATATATATATATATATATATATATATATATAAATTCGGACGCTACTGTTTGGAGAAGTGGGCTTGACCATCATCTTCAAACTTGGTGGGGAGGTACCTCGGGTCAGGAAGTTGTGCCTCGCAGACTTCCAAAGGTGAAGGTCAAAGGCCAGAGGTCACAGGTCAAACTTGATGAAAATCGTTTTTCATTTTTTTTGCTGTATTTCTCTTATAAAACATCCCATTAAAATGTCATTTCAGACATATCATACGGTTGCCCTGCCCTACCAAAATATGCCATATCCAAGGTCACGTGATGAAATGGGAAATGTATATTTTTATGTGGAAATTTGTGTCAAAAAATCCTTCTGGAGGGCTTGCCCTTTCCTCTTCAAACTTGGTGGGGAGGACGAGGGTTGGGAAGTTATTCATCGCAGACCCGGAAGCGAAGGTCATAGGCCACAGGTAAAAGCTCAGTTTGTTACAAAATCGTTTGATCTTAGTTTTAACTAAAAAATCATAATTTTCTGCTTGACTTAGCCACTACATTAACTCTTTTGCAAAAAAGTTCACCCAGCAGCCTTGTTAGAGTCCAAAATTATTTCAAGCTCACCTTTCTTGAAATCTTAGCCCAGTCAAAGTTCACACCCCACTAACCTACCCCTCACACGAAAGCCAATGAGTCGGTCAATCATTGCATTACAGATCCATCATTGTTTGACCGTATAAATTTTCAGCTACAGGGGTGAAATTTATGGGCTGTGCACCCACTACTATTGATCCGCAAGTTAAGATGACGGAAATCATCTCCCTTTAACACCCAGTACAGAAATGATCTAAATCATTTGCAATTCATCCGTGTTTGACATCACTTACACAAGGACACCTCCTCTTTCATATTCATAAAAAAAAAATAAGCAGCAAATGATTGTTAAAACATGAGCAGTCAAAGTACTCAAAGGGGACTTAAAATTGGCGGTGTACTGTAGAACTTACTTTCCAGGCAAGGCCGTTCCGCAAATGGTGGGGTGCATCCTGGACGCTCACTTCTGAATGACGACTACCGGTGTAACGTTAACATTTTGCACAGAATTTTGCCTGGCAAGTTATCTACATGAACCAAACGTTTCTCACTATGATATTTCTATATCTAGGCCTTTCTTGTTGTTTCCTATGTTTTTAGTGTTGTTATTATTATAACCCGGCCTACTGGAGTACCTTTCATGAGGGGATCCTGTTCGCGACAGATACTGAAAACTAACGTTAGTGCTGCGATTTATTATATTCTACAAAGTCGCCAAATTTTCTGTTGAACCTTATGGGTGCATAAATTTGCTACTTCATGAGCGCGATGTATTGGCCAGATACGATTACAAATCAGCATATTTTGGTGAAAAAAGAATAGGCCTAAAATCCTGGTGGGAAAGAGAGTTGTCCTCTTGGCCTAGGCCTAATCCCAGTTGCAGCTATAGGTACAGATCGATTTGTCCCAGTAGTTGAGATATTTTAGTGGGCAGAGTAGCAGGAAGTCCCTAAAGTTAAGCACGGCCCTGTACTTTGTTTACTTGTGCTATTACCCATAAGATAAGTTTAACCGTGAACTTAGTCGCTTGCGAGATCGTAGTACTCGTTAAATGAGCCAAGCGAGTAATCCATTTCATATGTGTACCTCGTAAAGCGGTTCCACTTCCAGTTGGTAACGTTATACAGCTGAAACTAGCCTTTGTAACTGTTTTCTTTAGAAATTGAATTAGGCCTAATTAATCCTATCGGTTAATACACTTAAACAAGTTAATGAAAAATGTTTTTTTTATACCTTCCAAATCTTGGGACATTTTAATAGTTTTAGTGGGGTCCAGAAAGACGGCAAAAACAGAATGTCCGAAGTAAAACTTGCCGAACAGTTGGTATATAAAGTTCTTGCACAAACGTTAAAATTCGGAGGTTTAAACATGGGGGACAATCTCAAAACATTTTGAAAATGTTTCGAAAATTTCGTAAAAATATCATGCCAACTTCTTGAAAACAAGTTGCGGGAGTTTGGGGGATGTTGCTCAAGTAAAATAAATATTAAATAAAGAAATAATATATCGTAATCGTCATCATCATCCTAATCATCACCATCATTATCATGATCCTCATCATCATCATCGTCATCATCATCACGGGCCATAATACCTGGAATACCATAATTCCTTTGGTCCCAAATGCTGCGTTCAAGATATGACTTTCATTTTTTACCACTTCAACCATGCATGGCAGAATGGAATAACCACACTTCATATTTTCAATAGTGTAAGGTACTAGGAGATAAGCTCCTCAACAAATATATTTAACATATTAGCAGCACAACACGTTCTTTAATGTACGAAGGCTGATGATAGCCTTCTTTCTGCAAAGTAACTACACAGAGACGCTTGCATTCTGCTCACAATTAGTTTAATTTTTCTTAAATATTACTTCCCTACAGAAACCAAAAGATCCGTTTGGTAGGCAAAATCAAGTAGGGCTTATCGTGTCTTGGAAACATCGTAATGGATTTAAATACCAACGGCACAGGATATAGGACTGAGGAAGAACTGGGCGAGAACAGAACCCTAGGGTGCAACGCTAGGAATTTGAGCAGCCTTGAACATGTCTCCATTCTTCTCAACCAACTGCTGATATCAAGACATAAAGGAAGTAGGACATAAAATAGAAGAAACCAAGTGCTTTCCGTAGATATAATTTTATAGTTTTAGCAAACGTACGTTACTTGTTTTTGCGAGTGTTATGTTCACGTCCTTTTGACTTTTTAGTTCCTCCATGTGATGACGAATTTTAAATTTCAAGTTCAGACAGGAATTACAATTATTCAAACAAAACGTGAAGGTTAATGACCATTTATTAAAATGTTTGGGAACCCCCCCCCCCCAATTTTATTGTAACTAATCTTTCTTTCCTAGCTAAACTTTCACTTTTTTTTCTGTTTACAAAAGTTACCTATTATTCAAGAACATGTAAAAGACAACTAATAAACGGGGTATTTTCCACAAAAGGGGGCACATGTTTGGGTAAAATGCAATTAGATTTTGCTAAAACATATGAAACTACAATTATATAAGCCGCCTGCCTCGGGGGGGGGGGGGGACAAGCAAAGGAATTCATATATTTTCAGATCGACTTTGGCAGAAGTCTCTGTTAGTCTATTTTTTGGCCGAAATAGTCCATTAACGCAAGATCTGCTTGGGGGCAAACCAAAAACGGAATCTTCTCGGGTCATCACAGGAAATATTAGCATCAATTATGCATCAAATTGATAATATGAGTTTATTGAAAGCGAAAACGAAAACCTTTTTTTACCAGTCCTATCTGTCTAGGCTTCCGTTTGCTTTATGAAAAGGTTGTTTTAACGACTTAACGACTTCATTATTTCAGTGGCATTACTTGATAAAAGACGACAGAGCTTCAGCTGCAAATTTTGCTGAAAATTTTAAACAAATAAACATTTTTTTTTTCAAAACTAAGGGGTTATATAAGAATATCGTTAACAAGTTGAATAATATATTATACTTTCCATCATAAGAGTACAAAGTCGTTGGCAAAACACCATACCATTTTTATGGTAGAGCATTAAGAAATTGTCCAATGCCGCAGTACCATGACGGCATGATATTAGGTAAAGCAATGGATCTACTGTGTGTCATTGTTCATGTCTTTCAAAGTAACTTGAAGCTTCTTTTATTCTCCTTCGTCGTTTCTACGGAATTTCACAAGTATATAGTATATGCCAAAGCAAAGCAGTAGCAGCCTGCTTGTAGTCAAGACGGGCAGGGGGCAGAGGTCCCAATTTTCTTCGGCCCAATAGAGACTTTGGAGTTTGCCATCGGCTTAATGCATTTGTACAAATTTGGCCAAACCCTGAAAATTTTCTTACCCTTGAATGGTTTTGTTCCTGGTTTTGACTACGGGCCTAATTTTACATTACATCCTTTAGTTGACGCACTACTTCAGTAGAATTTACTCCATAATAATCATGTCGATTACATTATGTTCTGCGACTAAAGTAGGGTCTTACACAGAAAATGGTACACTTACAAGCGTGGCTAAAATTCCTTCATATTCTATGTATTGTCTAGCATATGTTTTAGTAGGCCACACAATCTTTGTATCAAACGTCGCCCATTTTTTGTGACCAGTGGAAAGGGGCAAGGGGCCTTTTACCTATCCTGAAACAAAATTTTTCATACAAATGTGCACAAACGAGATGTTCATATCCTGAGATTCATTCCTGGACCCCAACTAAATCTTTGCCTTCTCGGAATCCACATGAGATCCGACAGGACACCAAATTAGGCGTTGGAACTGCATCTGCTAGAACGATGTCCTTATGCTGAAACCTTAGAGCTTGCGGAAGTTCCCGGGGTTTCGTGCGATGAGCCATCACCGCCTATACTTCTAACAACTCCTGACCACAAACTTCTTAAGTTGAAAAGAAATCCTTTTTCTAATAATAATTTTTATGAGGAGTTTAACCATTATGAAGTTAATGATATCTAAGGGAACCTTTTGATGCATTTTGTTCTGCTTTTTTTATTCTACTTCAGTCACATAATAAGACGAAAAATGAATTTTAGATCAGGTGTTTTGGGGAGGTGTTAACGATTCTTGGGATTCATCATCAATAATAATTATTACACGTAAGTCGAAAAAATAAACATCTTTTGGACCAACGTGGGACTTCAATTTGAATGGAGACACAAAAAATATTTCTGGCTCAGCAAATCTTAGAATAACTAAGAAATTGTTGTTCCTCCAACAACCAATTTCGATCGAAAAACACAGCGTCGAAATGGAATTGCTAAACAAAAGCATAACTCAGTGTAGCTAGATCGTAGGAAAGAAAGTAATCAGAACTGTTTCACAAAACCAATTTAAAGAGAATAAATAAAACAACTCGCAGGAAGGTTCATTGACCATCACATGACTTCAGATATTATTGTGCCTTAATTAAGTGAAGAGTATCAGAAAATGAAAGAACAAATTGGGTGATCTTTACACATATCGGCCAAGAAAAGGGCCCTCGATGGAATAAGAGACACTGAAATGATCTGGCCAGTTTACTTTGAACTGAATAGTTTGGCAAATCGCTCCAGGATATCTGCTTAAGTATGTCGAAAGCTGAAATTTCACCCTTAAAAAATGGGAAGATTGAGTTTTCCCCCCGGAAATATTATGAAAACGTTGTTTCATTCACGGGATATTTTTGTTCATCGGTATATCATTTAAGGTAGAAGGTGAACATCATAAGGAAAACAAGGTCATCACAAGGTCACTTGCAATAGCTTACAAAGAATGACGGCATTTCCAGATGTGATTGAAATTTTCAACAAATCCCTCTTATTTCTTAACTAAATTCCGTTACTTAGTCAAAACAAGCATGAGATATGGTCAACAAAGTCACAAGAAAGCAGGTCAGTTCCTCTTTGTCAAACATAAGGAAACAAGACGGTAGCAAAGCCACAGAAGCAACAGATATTTCCAATTTGCTTGCAGATGATTCAATTTGAGTCCAATTTCTCCAGCAGTCACAATTCTAAAACTTTCCAAACATTGCAATAAACCGTTCAAAAACAGAAAGTGAACTTCACCTCAAAAACTCCGAAAATCACAATAGCTTTTTTAACATCACAGAACTTCGAACTACTCCTCTAATGAGGAAATGACACTGTCACTGGCCTAGATGAAGTTGACTATCATTTCCTCAGGAGTCCTCCGTATAACCCGTAAAGGCTGTTCATCTGGTAGCCACCTTTATTCCCCATCGTCAAGACTAATAACTAGTCCCCAAAACGGCTTTCGACAGGGCCACCTCGTGCGTCTAGAATCCGCACTTAGTGATGGCTTTGCCTGTGTACATCATGTGGTATCAGATTTGCACGGTGGAGTAGGATGCCGATTTCATTCAAAACGTCCTTGAAGGTCTTGTTTTCCGAGTCTTGCTGCCGAAAGTAGGTAGTTTGTTGTCATGGCTACATAACCAGGAGGTGCAGGGTTGTTCCTTAAGTCCACTTCCTGTCATTCACTCTTTTTTATGAAAATCAACAACATTATCTCTGAGTGGTGAACACTGGGATTGAAAATTCTTGTTCGTTGATGACGTCCCTATTACCTTTAAGAAGCATGAGTTCTATAGAGAGTCTAATACAAAACTGCCTCAATTAGATCCAGCACTGGGCTAACAAAAATGGATTCCCCTTTTCACGGCAAAGACTGTTTGTATGCATTTTTTTGCAACCTGAGAGGTGCTCGTTGGCACCAAGACTTGAACTAAAACGTAGTTCACATCCCGAACTAAGTTCTTTGCCTTGTGCTTGACAGCACGCTCAACTTCAAAGCCCCATCAAGTATCTCAGGCGGAAGTGCTAGGGAGCACTACACATGTTGCAGGATGCCTCAAAGGGGAACTGGGATGCTAACCGCCCCGCTTTACCTCGAATATACAGATCCCTAGTAAACTCAAAACTTGATCTAAGAAATGCTGTTTACAGCTGTGCATGTGAGTCATATACGTCAGTAAACTCCTCCCTATACATAGACAAGGCTTTCCATACCTCCCAATGCAGAGTCTCTTCATCGAAGCTAATAAACCACTAACTTACCCACAAAATGTGGAAAAAGTTGTCAGTCCGGTTTGCACTAAAACTGAGAATTCATTATCAGACCCCAACTGACATACACTGCATAATACATTCTTGTTGGTGGGTCGTAAAATCCCACCTCATTAAATATCAACCAACAATATGTATTACAAATTTTCATGACTGATTCTTCCATTAACTGAGAAATCTCCGACATGATATACTAATTTTAAGGTTGGATACATGCAGCTTAAAGCACTCGAGAAGTACCTTTCGCGGCCTTCTAATGGCGGGGGAGGATTGAAAACTAAGTCAAAAATATTTTGTGCTCCGCTCAGTCCGAAGGTGGCCCTCCGCCTAGATAGTCTTCCTCTTCCCTTAATTTTTTTAGCTCCCAGTCAAAATTTCTGGGTGCGCCACTACCTAACTGGCCCCACTACATAGCAATGTCGCTCAAAAGCTCATTCACGTTAATTTGTCCGCACTTCTGATGGTTAATACGGAAGAGCAGCTGCTAGTGTCATAGTTACTCTGTGGACAATAATTGTGACCCCTTTTCGTATTTGGGGATAAAGAGGAGGCTCGGACCCCTTGGACTCCTCCTTTGTATCCACCCATTTTCTTAGAGAGCAAAAAAGAAACCTTGTTGACGTTTGTTGCGGACCGCTCCCACCTCTCAACCTTCCCTTGTGCTTTTTAGGTTGAGTTATTGTATTTAGGCACGGTGCTGGATATTAATGTTTACAACAAAAGGTGTTTTGATAGAAAAACAATACAACGTATCACCACGGGTTAACACTTTTACCCCTCTGTGGGTAAATTTTGTGGTAAACCGTTGCGTTTTCCGCATGCGTAAATTTGATAAAGTCATTGGACACCGACAAGTGAATTTTAAAAACAGATGTACGTATCTCTGGTTCAAAGTTCAGAAACCTTTCCCACTTAATCGGTTATTAATTCATACCTTCATATAGGTTATTCCCAACAATCTCAATGTTAGGAGAACGAAATGGAAGGCTACATTCCATAATTCCATGGGCAAAAAAATACTCGATTAAACGTAAATGCTTGCCAAATTATCAGTCTTAATTTTACCAATTCAGGGTATTTTCAACACGTTTGGGTAGGTGTTGGGTGGATAACTTTTGAGGTCATTGAAAAGGGGAGACAGTAAATTCTGTCATTGGGTTAAGTGCTACCAGACGAAATTTGATCAAAATAACAGGTGGTAGATAAGGGTATATTTACAGTAAACTGCACCAATACCCATGTATGAACTTTGCTGGCATTGTAGCTCAGTCAGCGTACAATATATCACTCTAACCGTTCAGTTTTGCTGATATCTTATTTCAGTCAGTTAACCATACCCTACATTTCAAAAAAGGTTTTGCCACTTTTTAGCTTCAGGTATCAGAACTTTTGGATACTGTGCAAACTTGGACGGAAAAATGTTGCACTGAATGAGGTTAACATCTTTCCAGTGCTCGGAAACTTTTTCAGGTCCTCCAACATGAATGGTGTACATTAAGTTATATTAGTGATGTCTCCCATTTTTAGACATACCAAACAACACTTTAGTTTTTACACAACGTTCACAAAGAAAACTCTTTTACCAGGTTCCGGCCTAGAAAAGACCAGTCTGTGCTTTACCTTGCACAGAAAACATTCATTGCTAGTTTAAAATGGGTAGTCCCAAAATGAAGTTGAAGTAGGCCTATAGTGATAGCATTTCACTAAACTTTCAGAAAAAATATCTTCATGAAGATCAGTCAGCAACAAAATCAGGCTGTCATTTTCCGTCCAAGTAAAAGTGATGTCCGTTACAATTTGTTAATTAAGTTATTCTAAGTGAAGGGGACTTGGGAACTTATGACTATGCTACATAACAGTCCTTGTAATGTAACACGAGTAAATAATATATGAACCCCAGTTGGATGTACCCTCTATGAACAATTTCATTCCGTCCAAGTTGTTACACATTTGGAAAGATAGGTTGTAAATTAAGCAGTAAATTAATGAAGAATAGCAATGTATTTCACAAAGCATAACACTTTATTCCATACCAAGCTATTATACCAAAATTTAAATTGGCTTTCCGCAGTTTACAGAAAACTGTTGGTTCAAATTTTAAAACTGGCATAACGGACATTACCTTTTAGCTTTTATACTGTTTTGTGCCCAAATGTCAGTCTTTTCGGCATTTCATTGAGAAATAAGTAACCTAATTCACAATTTTAGTTTAATTCATACCTTGTGTGCAAATAGTAGAGGATTAACTGTACTTACAAGGTCAGGTTGCTGTGAAAACCACACAAAGGTATTGATTTGCCCCTCGGAAGACAGGAGGTACACTCGAACCAGAATGCATTGAGGTTCGACGACACATGAACATTCCATTTCAAATAATGCCACCATGTGCCATATCGTCTCACTCAAATGTTGCACTAGCATGTTCAAAAAGTAATTTTGTTATCCCAGAGGACCCTTGACCTCCAGCAAAACTAGGGACCCTCTTCTCACAATAATGTACATTCACATACTACATGTGAAATCTATTTAAGTTTCCCACCTTGAGATGTGTTAACACTTATCAATGTTTTCATTCACATTTTGACCTCCAGTGACCCCAGATGACCTTTGAACTCAACAGATTTGACCTCCAGTTACCCCAGATGAACTTAAATATGGACCTAATTAATGGGATGAAATGGGATTGGATAAATAGATGAATAGAAAGACTCCAGATGACCTTTGCCCCCACCAAAAGCAATAGGTACCATCTTCTAAACATAAGGTGTCCACATACCAATTATGGCATTGATTTATCCAGGTTTCCTATCTTGCCATATCGCGTTAACAAGGTTTTCAGACTTTGACCCTGGTGGCTCCAGATGACCTTTGACCTCAGCAAAATACAAAAGGGACCATCCTCTGACCATAACACATCAACATACCAAATATGTAATCTATCTAAGTTACCTACCTTGAGACACCTTGTTAACAAGAATTTCAGACTTTGACCCCTGGTGATCCCCCAGATGACCTGCGACCTCCGCCAAAAGCAATAGTAAACATCCTCTAACCATAGCGCATCCACATACTTAATATAAAATCTAAGTTTTCTATCTTGATATAGTGTTTTAGCAAGATTTTCAGACTTTGAACCCTTGTGGCCCAAGATGACCTTTGACCTCCGCAAAAAAAAAACAGTAGGGTGTTCCTCTTAATGTTGGCCATCTATCTATCAAGTTTGAAAACTTCCTGATATCCCTGTCTTGAAATATCGTGTTAACAAGCAAAGTGTCACAAAAGGACACACATCCACACCTACTCACGCACACACTCACACGCCCACATACATACATGCATACACATGTCATCATTTATAGATAGGTTTCACTTTCATCGAAACCAAAAGTGACTTGAGGAAGTACAACAGATGCGAGAGTATCTTGCAGGGATAGCATAATATGTCTTCGGCCATGATAAACTGATCCAGGTATATGTTTAAGCTCAAAACTAAACGGCGTGTAACGGACATCACCTCTACTGTACTTGTGGACGAGTATTTTGAGTGGATCATGTAAGTTATTGTTTCCAAACATATGAAATGAAAACATGAACAATACCCCTGTATTCAGGAGTAATGACATTAAATATTATCACATCAGAATTGCTTCTAGCCCTGTAAAATTCACCATCCCCTTCCCACAACGGCCCAAACCTTTCCTTACAGCCTTGACGGTGCCGGATGAAGACCTTGTACTTCATAAATACAATAATAGTTTGGTACTTTGCACTGTATGTATACATGACTGTGATATGAACCTTTTTCAGACAATAGTATCAAGGATGACCACAGCTTATTCCACTCATAATGTGATCACTGCCCGTCCAGAGAGTTGATAACAAGTACCAATTTCAAAATGGGTTCCCAGAATTTTTCATCATTTTCATCAAATATGTTTGTTTCCTTTTGGACTCTTCTCAAAGCAGGCAATTCATGATCAACTATTGGAGACTGAGTGTGTCTTGCAGATTAGGATCATTTACAAATTCAACTAGGCCATGTATCACACATAAATTCTGCTGAATACCGTGTCCCGTCACCAATCCAGTGTCGAATTTTGTCAATAGCAGGTGACTTCAAATAATATAATGTGCATTTTGGCCAGATTTAGAAAAAGCAACGTACCTGGTTCTGAACTCTCCAGAGATATCGATATTTCTTATTTATTCGAGCTATTTTTAATCCTTAAAACTTACACATTTCATGAATAATAATTTTTAAGTCAACCGTTATAAATACACTACTTCTTAAATTATTCTTTCACGAAGTCAATTTTACGGCAAATAATTGACGATTTGTTCAAGAATGGTTCCGTAAACATTAACCTCGGCACTGTTCACTATTGTACTACACATAGTGATTGTGCGAAACAAACTCCCTGCGTACAGTGTATCATGAGTGTAGGTTGAGTCAATCGGTACCTTGAATCGGTCATCTTCGTATAATCGTATGACGCTATCTCACTTGTTTAATGACCACCTTAAGGTGGCACTACGCCAACATAATATTCATTTTATAAAATATCAATAAAAAAAAGATTATTAAATATCTCAATAAGGGACACAGAAGATTTAAACGCTTGAATGGGTTATATGGATTACAGTTTCTGTTAAAAGAGATAACGTTGGGTGTGGTGGTAGGTAGGTGTTGCATGGTTACATGTGGGGAAGGTTTAGACTGTCCTATACGTCCTTTTAAATGGAAGATCAATACATGCATTTGGGGCAGGTTTGCCAAATTGCTTTCTAGTGAATTTGCTTTCATTTAAATTCGCATTAAAGTTAATAAACCTGAAGGAAAATAACGATGCAAGTAAATGATGCAACACATTTCAATGCACCATGAAAAATGTTTGCAAGTTTTAGGATTTGAAGGAGAAACTGCATTTCCCTGAAGCTAGGATATATATACCCCCTACTTCTCAGTTTACTCGTTTAGAAGACCTCTACATGATAATACCATACGCTTGCATTCCTGCAAATGCATGAAATGCTACTGAAAAGTACCACTAGCTTCCTGCTGGCTGTTCCCTTAAACATTCTAGACCAAGAAAAGAGTGGAATGGGTAGTAAGTAGCTAGGATTTTGCAAAACATTCTCACAAGTCGCAACATATTCACATAGTTACCCGTTTTAGACTGCCCGATGTGCAAATTTCTGAGTCTAGAATGAAGGCCATTATTAATTTAACCTCTCACATTTTCTCCAAGATCAAGTTTGAATTTCTTCAAAAATTATTTTGGGTCCTTAAGTAAATGATTTCCTGTGTTAATAGGTGACTTGACAAATACAATGGAAAGAATGATCACCTCGTACCCATTCGAGCAGGCACTAGTTGTTCTCAGGATTCGCAATTGTCATAAATAACTTTACCCTAGCAGGGTTTTGCTAGCTAATTGAACTTGTATTGTTAGGGCTCAATCAGTGAGGTATGCTAGCGTGTTTATAATTGCATTTGCCTACTCACCAAGTGCGTTGATGGACCAACTCTAACTTCACCTACAAACCTGCGCAAATGTACTCGAAAAATATTGAATATCAAGTAAATTTTCCAGGCGACATTATGCAATTGCAAGATCATCTCCAATGGCAAAATTGGAACCAATGGGAAGCTAAAACTCCTTTCTAATCGATTTCAATAAGATTCTCCGTTCTTATTCCTTAATACAGCCACGTTTACTGCAAATATGCCATTAATCGCACAATTATGACAGATTTATCATGAAAATAAGACTTTCGGAATTCGAGTTATCATGTTTTGGTACTCGCTACGCACTTGCTCTTGCATTATTCATCATCTTAAACCTTAGCATATAATCAGTGTTACTTCCGCGAAATGTCATCACTTTCTTCATTTCTGGGGGCGATGCTACAAGAAAACTTGGATTTAAGCTCATCATGTCGACCGTTGTCCAATGGCTGAGATCAAACATCCGTTCATTGGAGGCATCAGGATTTAATTTAAAAAATGAAGGGCAAGTTTCGCGCGAAGCCCGAATGAATCACACAATCACATGGATCCTCTTCTTGGAAAATACCTTTCCAACGACCTTTTTTGATGACAAGCTTCATTCAGTCCACCAGTTGTCAGCATTGGCAAACAGCCAGGGTGGAACGGGACAAATATTGTTTGAGGCTCTGAGTTCCAGAAGACTATCTACATTGATTGCCATTCTCGGCTAGTACGGAGTGTACAATACAATTTGCTAAAACATTTGCAAGTAATCAAAATAGGTTAAACCCTTTACCGTTGTTTGGGTCCTTTTGGACCCATACGGAGAGCGCGGCTGTCACCCGTCTTTCCTGTTTCACCTGGAGCTCGAAACTGCTTGTAGCTACCCGAAAATTCGGCCACAGCAACGAGAGAGACGATAGTTTAAGGTCACGGGGTCAATGGCCTACGGAAGCTGATGCGGGGCGTGTTACGTCCGCTTTTCCGCCCACTCCCGAGGCGCGCAAATATGCCCCGATGGGAGCACAATGGTAAAGGGTTAATGGTAAACAAAATATAAAGGTAAGAAACGGAAACGTACAAATCAATTTTGTAAACCTCTTCCTAAGGAGGCTTCATTCTTCTATGATGTGGCCGAATTAACCGTTCATCGTGAGACTCGCTTTAAAGAAAGCCAAAGGCGATATCGTGGCGGTCATTCCAGGCAGTTTTAATCAATTTAAAAACTTAATAAGAGATGCTTATTGCAATAAAAGGGACCTATCGGAGGCATGAAACGAAATTCGCTAAACCTGCACCTAGAGGACTGTCTTAGCATAGAACTATAAAAGCACCTTGAATGGGCATTCCATGTGAAGTTCCGCAGGAAAACTTAAAGTAAACTTTTAGTTATTAGAAGAATAGGTAGTTTCACTTTTTACATTTAGGAACAAGTAAACAAAGATATCTCAAAGAAATGTTTGTAGTGATTAGAAGACTTTAAGCCGCTATTAGTGTATGCATGTCTCAATATAGTGTACAAGTTTCTGTATCAAAATCGTAGGGAGGAGAACAAACAATGAGGTCGCTTGGATGGAAAAATAAAAGAATAAATGATGACTTTTTATTTAAAAACAATAACAGTAGTGACAAGCCATGGTACACCAACCAAGGCTTACACATATGGTAACAATTTCGGCTGGGGGAAGTGACAGAGGATTTTCTGCCTAAAGTATGCAGTATGCCTGAAAGACTAGTCTGTAAGAGGAATTAGCTCACTCATTATTTTCAGCGTTTTCTTGCAATAAAAGTTATCAGAAAATTAGATAAAACATACCTCTACTATGGGGTGAAACGGTGAATGTAAAGTAGTACGTTATCAGATAAACCATATAAAAATGGGCAAGCCTTGTATTAACCAACCCTGGTTAATTTCGATAGTGTTGCATAAATAAATATGACACTTTATAAAACCCTGGACATTTGTTCATGTTTTCTCCGACTTTGGGGCTCTGAATGCACTTTTGGACACCTCTCCTCTGCCTGCATCAAACAATCGAAAACATTCCAACACTTGGGTGCAGGGGTGGCGCCAGCAGGGGGCCAGGGAGCCATGACCCCTTCTGGAACACTGCCCCCCCCCCCGTCGGGGAAGGTCGGCGGTTTCGTCGGTGAGGCCTATAAACATAAAAAAATAATTATAAATAATGATAAAAAAAACCTACGAGGACTGAAGTTACTGGATGGGCGATCTAGAACATATTTTTTGTTTTGAAATGCTATTTTAAAACATATCGGAATCGATTTTAAAGTCACTTCTTAACCCTGTTCAACCCCATTCTATATACGTTGTCCTATCTCTTCCCCCCCCCCCCCCTCCACGGTTAAGAACGGCAATTTTCGGGGGAGGCCGTAAAGGACTGAAGTTACTGGATGGATGACCATGATTTTTCTTTTTTTGAACTATTTTTTTCTTTTGTAACGCTATTTTAATGCATATCTGAGTCGGTTTTAATCACTTCCTACTAGCTCTTCTATCCCTCATCCCATCTTCAATCCGTGCGCGCAAGGTCATGCCTCCGTCGGCGGACGGGCTACCCACCACGGTTAAGAACGGCAATTTTCGGGGGAGGCCGTAAAGGACTGAAGTTACTGGATGGATGACCATGATTTTTCTTTTTTTGAACTATTTTTTTCTTTTGTAACGCTATTTTAATGCATATCTGAGTCGGTTTTAATCACTTCTTACTAGCTCTTCTATCCCTCATCCCATCTTCAATCCGTGCGCGCAAGGTCATGCCTCCGTCGGCGGACGGGCTACCCACCCCCTGTTGTTGAGAAAATCCTATTTCGTCGGAAAGCCTTCATCTACAGACCTACGATAAAAGATGTGGGTCCGCAGTCACTCGGACGACTTTCTTGGTCTTGCTTACTAGAAGACCACTTTCTTCAAGGAAATTCACAATTCCGAATTCTCCTTACAAAAACGGACTAGGGGTTGTTCATGTGCGTGCAGTACCCAATGGTTTGGCATCTGGCCTGCCCGGACAGCCGAATTCTCACAAAGGTAATGAGTATCGGTCATGTCGTTTTCAGTTCCACATAATGATACACAGTGGTGTGAGAAACTCTCCTCCATGCGTCTGACTGAAAATTTATTTGAAGGCACCTTGTAACTTGCTATTGTTTCAAATACGTTGGGAGCAAAACCATTTAGAGTCTTGGGTTCGGACAGTCAAGTTAAAAATTTCATTTTCATATTTAGTGAACCTTGCAATTGAATTCAACAAAGATTCTTAATACAGTTAAAAATATTTCAGTTTGTTTTCAATTCCGTTGCATGCCCCCCCTCGACTTAGACAATCTTTCGGGCAGGAAAACATTTTTCGGACAAATGAACAATTCTGCTCCCTCCCAAACTCAGCTGACACGCTTCCGTGCGCTTATGACATTAAATAAAATATAAAACTTCAATATATATGCGAAGCCAAATTTTTTCCTGGGGAATGCTCCAATATTGACCGAGGGCCTAAATGTACATGATGATATTCACTAACCTCAACAAAACTACAGATCACCCCCTACTTGATTTTCCTCATGAATGTCAGATTCCTCCATAAAACCCCAAAACTGTCATAAAATTACAATTTTCTCCAATATTAGCTTTATATCGTAAAAAAGGGATAATTTTCCAATTTCGATGGATACTCCGTACAATAAACAACCAAAACCAACTCTGTTATTCACCCGGCATACTACCTAATTTTGCTCCTGAAAGGCATATCACTTAATAAAAGAAACCAAGATTTTGATTTTAACTTTACCAAAAAAAATTTCTTTCCTTAAAATCCAAACTTCCTCCATCATGATAAGCTCTTAATTTTGAAAGATTCGTTCAAAAAAGGGAAAAAATTCCCGGCAAACTTCTAGTGTCGTCTCAAAGCCTTAGTCAGTTAGTAAGTAGGTCTTGTACGATTCAATGCGTTACCCCAAAAGAATTTCAGCTGTCGCCCATATAACGTTTTTTGATTTTTCCCTTATGAAGAGCAGATTCTCCAATAAACATCTAAAAGTTATTATAGGACCAATAAACGCCAAATTTCTTTCATAAGTTTTAATTTTTACTTCAAATAAACTCAAGATTTCTTAGTATTTGTTATAAAGAAACCCCAATATTTCGGCGGGCTACTAGAGCCTCAAATTTACAAAGTCACGTTCAACCAGGACATAATATCGGCTTTGTCAGGGCCTTGAAACTCTGGCCCCCCTGTCGGGGAGCTTTCCCCCCACCCCTGTCGGGCAAATCCTGGCGCCACCCCTGCTTGGGTGCAACTTTGCAAAGTCCTATACTTCCGATGAGTGAAGTATTGCTCAGGAATATGAAGTGCGGATGAGAAATAATTATATGTACCAGCTGCACATATGCGTCGCGAATAATTTTTACTGTCGTTTTATTTTTCATGAATATTATTAAAACTGTAATGTTGTTTTATCTCAGGGCAACTTTTGAAAGTATCCGGAAAAAGTCACACAATCTACAAAGAACTGACAGCACGCCTGAGTTTTTTCAGACCCCTGAACAAATGTCCCTCCTAGAGGAGACATTGGGTTTCGTCCTTCTTTGAAAGCCATTGCCCCAGCCAGGGTGTATTTAATTAATCGACATGACAGCATGTCCATTATTGTGGTTGGTCGCGTTTTCTGATGATTACGTGACCACATTTCTTTCGTTCAGTTTATCGGACGACTCCCATCAAGAAACAAACCGATCTTTTAGGAAAAGATTTGTTCGGCAAAGGAGACGGGTTTGTGACAAGATTGTGTGAAAAAAGTCGCTAATTACGAAATGCGGTACATTTTTCCTCAAATGCTCAATATTTAAATATTAAATAGGCTAATTACAATATTAAGTAGGCTAATACGCCTGGTACTTTACATATGACGCAGTCATGAACGAGGGATGCTGTCCTACTTTGGTCTGTATTTTCAATATCACTTTATTTAGTAGAACTGTTTGGCCACCAAATTTATTATACAGTTGATTTATAAAGTGATTATAAAGACAACTGGATAACTTTGAAAACATTTGTATAATATTCTTCTGGCAATTTCCTGGAATTTCGGCGGACCGGCATGCTACGATGTCTCCGTTTGAACCGTTTAAAATTTGTGCAGTAGTGCAAGCGCCGGGTTTGGCACAGCGTTCAGCAGTATAAAATCAGTATGTACGGTCCATTGCGATCGTGTACAAGCAATGTGACCGATTGAACAAAATTTCGAACGTGTAAATGTTAAATGTTCGTAAAAACAAAAAGGACTTCACATAATGTCTTGCAGAAGGCAAAGCGCAATCAAATCTCAAGTCTGAATTTTCGATTCAAATCTCGTATTTTACCATACGCATAAACCATTAGGTTTTCGATTGGCATAGGCCAGCTTTAGTCAAACGTAAACGTAAACGTCTACCGTACATTAACTGCACGTACATTCGCAGGTTCACTTCATTCCTGCATGGGTACACGGGTAACCCGTGCAAACACTAATTGCAACACCAATGAAAATATTGGGGGAGCAAACATAGACTTTGCCCCTCCAATAATTCAGGCAGATTTAAAATAACAAAAAACAACAAGCAGAATAACCAAAATGTAATAACATTTCTGCATCATTGGGGGCTTCCAGGAAACGTCACTTTGAGTGCATTTGCATGTCATTGTAAGTGTGTAGTGGTGTCTGGTTGTGTGTGCGTTTGTGTAGGCCCACGTGTGCACTCGCTTCATGGGGTGACTGGATTGCTTATAGGATACAGGGTTCAGCAGTCTGTTGGAAATTTTTGTCCCCCAATCCACATACCAGATCAACGTCCATGTTGTCCGTCGGATTAACCGGACAGTCCATCCTTCCCCTACACGGGCTGCCAGAGACTAACACAAAGTCATGTCCATTGCGGTTACGATACGTAAACACATTTTCTAGTTGGTAAGAGTAAACTGGTCAAATTTTGTCCACCTTAGCGCCTGAAGAGTTAGTCATGGAGTTATTAGGGAGGATGCTCGTGTTCTTACAGCACCCATGGGTTCTCCATACCTGTTTTCCAATCCATTTGTTGTTTTTCTATATCTTTTTAAGTCCAATCCAACCCAATTTGTTAATATGGCTACCGCAGTTTGGAGTATCATACTGTTTGTGCCTAATTCAACGATTTTTTTTTTCATTTAACCTTGTTCTGAAAATTACAAAAGATCTTACGGTAAATGGATAATATCGAGACGTCCTATTGGATGACCAGCGTGTGCTTGTAGTGGCCAATTGTCTGCGGGGACATAGGCTACATATATTTGTTGACAAATGCCCCTGCTATGCACCTTAAGAAATCCCCACATTTTTTGTAGACCGAATAGGTGAAGGGATGAGACATGCGGGCATCTTTATGAGCTGTCAATATGAAAGCAAGGATATAAAAAAAATCAAATAAACAGTGCAAGGCAGGCTTGCATATTATATTTCATTTTGCATGCTGTTTCGATCCCGGTCAAAAAGTTGATTTTCTAAACTCAGTTTTCTATTGTCCAAGTGAGGTATAACAAGTTTCCAAACCCACCGCTGGAGGTCTGTTATCATCACTTAAATGAGCTTCCATTCCACTTAGGTTGCAAAAAATTACACGGTTCTTTGGGCAGGATTGTAATGAAAACTTTCTCTGCAAGCACCGCATTCTGTGGCGAAGGATTTTGGAGGGGGATAAAATGCCCATGAATGCGTTATTATTGTCTCTCAATCATCAAATTGTGAAGTGGGAGAGGAAGGAAACCATGTTCTCATTTTTACCGTGACCTCCAGGAAGGGTCTCTTTAAGCTCGATTTTTTGCTGCATTCGACAATTCCCCCCTCCCCCCAAAAATATATAGTTTGCCCTTGTAGCCCCTCCCCAATTTTGACATTCTGGTGCCTCGAATTTTCACTCCCTATATCCACCCTGCTGCCAAACGTAGATGAGATGTCTTTAATGCTGAATCGTATTGCCAAAGGCGTGACAGAAGCAACGGTTTTAAGGGAAAGTTTCCATAAGAACGTTATCACACGTAATACACAGAGTTATAATACAAGTATCTATTCATTTATCAATTTCCACATGCGCAAAGTTTGTTTTATATACAATAACCTGTTGTATAGTAATGATGTATTGGAAAATAATGGCAGTAACTTGTTCAATAAGGAAAACAAAAGGTGCAAAGACAGGTTGCTGCAAAGTTATTTTTTTAAAATTCAGTTTTCCATTTGAAATGCACAGAAAAATTGAACTTGACTCATTTTCATCAAGGAAGGTGTTAAATTTCTTTACAATTTCACTTTATTGATGGAATATTTTGAATTAACTCTAAATTTGTTGATGAAAAATGTGTATTTAAAGAAACTTCTGTGTCAACAAGTGCTTAGTCCATGAAACTTTTAGAAGGCCATAACATAAGGTGGCAGTGAAGGACAATTCGCTTGAAATTGCCAGAATTACTTATTTTTATTCATACTTACCTTCAGTTCTGTGGAATCATGTAGGCAGATCGGATTGGAATTTGCAGTTGCACTGAAATTTATAACAAGAGGGCAATCCACGGAGTTGCATATCTCATCGCTAACATGTGTGCAAGTTGGTTACAGAACTTGAACTATGCATGAGCTAGAAGTTTAATCTGTGCTGAATTTTATGCTACAGTAGAATGCCATTGACAAAAATTACCATAATAAAACTCCATGCCACAATCTTGAAGTCCAAGGGAAGCGATATTTTTTCGTTCCAAGGGATGGGAGTTTTTTTGGTAAGAAAGAGATTGGAAAGAATATGGCACAGACCAATCAAGTTCTTGGAACAGGCGCACCACTTATTCAAAAAAACATCATTTGGATATTTAAATTCTGACACTGGATTATATAAGAACTGGAGAGATAGGCTACCCAGTCTTTGTAACGCTTGCCCTTTTAAACCAGTAGGCCTGTCTAAGATTTTGGAACAAATTTATTTTTTTAAGATGCTGTTATCCCCTTGCAGCACTATGAAAAGACAACGAGCTTGGCTGTTACACTAAACTGATACGATTAGATATGGACGCAACGATTATAAAAGTAAGACGCTTTCGGGTGCGTAATTGTTATTATTCAGGCGCTTGTAATTGTTATTATTCAGGCGCTAGCTGGGCGTATTCTCCATTTTGACGTGACGGCAAACTTCATGTGTGTCGAGCTGATATGCACATCAAATGCGTCTCAATTAAAAAACTGAGCGTGTGCGCGATGCATGTTGAAGGTGTGGCGTTAGAAGATTTCCGGGCGACGCACAAACCTTTTCTGCGTACTGGCCTGTGGCCAATCCTAGCCCGTGGCAATGAAATTGTCACTAACGTTTTTTTGGGGGGATGCTTCAGAACCGCCAAGTTTTAAGGGCACTAATATGTAAGATAGGTAGGCCCTATGCCTAACCTAATGTAAGTCACCCACAGTTTCATATCTTGGGTTATAACTCAACAGGGGCGGCGCCAGCGGGGGGGGGGGGAGGGCGGGGGCCGGGGGCCATCCCCCCCCCGGCCGGGGAACACTGCCCCCCCCCCTCGGGGAAGGTCGGCGGTTTCGTCGGGGAGGCCTAAAAAATAAAAAAAAAATTATAAAAAAAAACCCGCACAGACTGAATTTACTGGACGGGTGATCTTGAACATCAGTTTTTCTTTTGAAACACTATTTTAATACCCATCGGAATCGATTTTCAATTACTTCTCATAGCTCATAGTTCATAGCTCTGTCAAAATGCATTACATATACCTTGTGTCATCTTAAATCCGTGCGCGCAAGTACACCCATAACCAAGACTTGTGTTGCAGACCAGGAAGCTGGAAATTCCACGTGCAGATGTAACCAAGGGTGGCACCCGCGGAGAACTAGGGGCCATACTCCCGTCGGGGAAGGCTGCCTTTCCCCTGTCGTTGAAAAGATCCAGTTTCGTCGGGGAGCCTTCATCTATAGGCCCACGATAAAAGATTTAAGCCCGATTAACGTTAGTCCCAGGACAATCCTCTTGATTTTGCTTTACTAGTTTTCCTAACAAACGGACGAGAAATTGTTCAGGTGCATGCAGTGCGCAATGGTTTGCCATCTGTCCTGCCCCGACAGCCGACTTCGAGCAACAGTAATGATAATCGGTCAAGCCGTTTTCAGTTATACCTAATAATTAACAGAAGTGTGGGAATGTGTCCTGTCCTGATAAGTCTGACTCAAAACTCATTTAAAGCCACCTTGTTATAACGTAACATATTTTCAAAGACGTCGGAAGTAAAATCAGTTATTGTCGGGATTTCGGATAGTCACATAGAAAATTTCATATATTTAGTGGTTCTCGCAATTGAATACAGCAAGGGGTCTCAATAGAGTCCAAAAATTGATATGTTTTCAGTTCGGTTGCACAGTTTTTACCCGAGAAAAAGACAAGACCATATAGAGTTACCTTTTATCTTGTTATTTTCTGATCACATAGCAAGTTGGTTTTTTTTTTCTATAGAAGTAAAACTTTCATAAATAAAGACTGCTTCATTTCTAGTTACAAGTCTGGGAAATGCAAATTTCCGGCTGTCTGAGGGTTAGATTTTTTAAATTTTCTCTACACTCCGCGCCAACTTATGATGGCGCTCCGCTTTGATAGTGTTTTCGTCGAACAGATTATTTCAACAGAACAATGCATGCTTGCAAATTATTCTTCGTTGAAGGGCAATATGAAGTGAAATTTTTAAAGCAAAAAAAGGCTTAAAATAAAGACTGCTTTGCTTCTGGTTACCAGCCTGAGAACTGCCATTTCCGGCTGTCTGGGGTTTTCAATTTTTCAGAAGTTTCTGTGCATTTCTAGTTTGTTCTTAGGATTACGTATTTCAGACAAAATAGACTATTCTGTCTCCTACCAAATTGAAACACTCCCGTAGGCATATGCCAATATACAAAATAGAAAAATTGACATATATGGGAAAACAAACCTTAGTCTCCATGATGTTATTCAAAAAACCCAATAAAACTACAGATCATCTCCTACTTGACTTTTCTCACAAGATGGTCAGAATCTTCCATAAAGCCTCAAAATATGTCATACAATTACAGTTCTACCAACATAATCTTCAGATTCTATAATACATGTTAAAAATGGCAAACTTTTTCATTTCCGATGGATACTCCGTACAATAAAACACTCAAGCGAACGCTCCTAATCACTCCGACAATTGCTTTTGACACGCATATCAATGAATAGAAAGTCCAAATTTTTCATTGTAACCTTACCCAAAAACATTTTTTTTTTCATAAAATTCTAAAACTTCTCCAATATGATAAGGTGTTAATTTTCAAATCTTCGTTCAAAAAAAGTAACTCAAGCCTATGAATTGCGTAGGTTTACCCACAGACCTAGCCTACATACTGTTAACCAGCTTGAGATTTCAAGTCTAGCCCTAGGTTTGACTTTAACTTTCATACTGCAAGGCCTAACAGTTACAGCAACTTTGGAGTGAAAACAACTGTCTGCATAGACCATACAAGAACATTCTAGATATAAGGGCTATCAAAGTGAAGTGCGAGCAGAAACTTAAAAATGTCACTGCAGCATACAAGCTAGTGAAAAAAGAGTTTGAGTTGTGAAGACGAGACTGCTACTACGAAGTAATAACCTAGAAGTCTAGCCTATTTATATAAAATGATGAAAAATAGGCCACTGTAGTAACAAAACATTAAAGTGGGCATGACACGGCCAAGGTTAGTTCCTCGGTAACTGATCTTTGGGTACACCTTGACATAAAGTGAATGATTTCCCGAATATATTAATATATTATGTCCATAAATACCGAAATACGACGTTTTGAATTCCCAATTACAGGCCAGGCTCAGACCATTTGAAATTCGAAAGCGGAAAAACGTATGTGAACGCGTCTCAAAATGGAGACGTCATTGGAGGCACGGTTAGCAACACTGTACCAGAGAGCTCAAAATCATCGAATCATGTGCATGGTAACGCGTGTTAGCGCATACATAATTGCAAGCATCGGTGCTCCGATAGCAGTGAGCGTGGCCACTGACTTCACGTGAATTGTGCATTGCGCGGTGACTGCTTAGTATTCGCAATAGCATCTCCATCAAACAGCTCATACAGTAAAGACGCGCTCGTAGTGGGGACGCGTTTGTTGTCGTCTGCCATACATATTCATAGCTGTATTTATAGCGACCGAACCGCGTCTTTCTTGCACAAAAACATAACTATTTTTACCCGCGCGCATATACACGCGAACGAATTGGCCAATGATTTGCCCCGAATCCCCACCGTGGTCTGTGCCTTTCGCTCTGTATGTTGGACTCTGTATTGTGATGCAATCGTTTTCATGAGGTTGCTAAGATAAGATAACTTTACCGAACGTTACATCAGTTCTACATCTAGATGCGCGCCGTAGGGCGGGGTTTGTGCCGCCAATTGCGTCATAAAAGTCAGGTGAGCTGTTGCGGCATTTTTCGAAATTTGATTTTGAACGCAGTTCTCCTTCGAATATCATTTATGCCGAATTGTACGGGTTTTTAATGGGGTGTGAGATGATATTTGAAAAATACTGTATCTAATCTTGCAATACACAAAAGATTTTGTGGCCGTGTCATGCCCACTTTAACCTTTGACAACCTGTAACGTGAAATATGTCTTTGGTTGCCAAAACAACCACACATATCGGTACAACTTACAGTATCATGCCTACACTTTCAGATTTGTGGGATGCGTCCGTTAAGAGTTAAAGTGAATACAAAAAAAAAAATTATTTGACCCCCTTTCACGTGACCTTTGACATTGGTTGCCATGGAAACTAAATATTTTGGTAGAACTAGTCTACCCTATTATACTTGTGAAGTTTAATGTAAAATGAAGGTTTATTTTGAAGTTTTAGTACAAAACAGGAAAAAAGTGTTTCTTTGCAAAATGTGACCTTTGACCTCTGACCTTTGACCTTTTCTTCCGAGGGTCTAAGAGACACAAGTTCCCACCCTGGGGTATCCACCTACCAATTTTGAAAAGAATCGGTCCAGCCCACTAGGAGGAGTTTGAGGAACAAAAACGTTGTTTTACGAACAAATTGTAACTTGAAAATTTTTTGTTCCACTCTACCACTTGACCTTTGACCTCTGTTGCTATGGCAACCACATATTTTGGTAGGTCTAGATGCAATCATCATATGTGTGAAGTTTCGTGTCAGGAGAGCCTTTCGTTTTGGCAATATAGCAGAAAATGTGATTTTACTAAATTTGACCTTTGACCTGTAACTTTTGACCTTTACTTCCGGTTGTGTATTAAAATGCAATTGTTCCACCTGAGGTACCATCCTACCAAGTTTGAAGAAAATCGGCAAAGTCGTTTACGAGATATTGGAAAAAAAAATTGGACACACACACACACATACGCGTTTTTATCTCAAACTGAGGACCTGTGTATCATGGTGTTGTATTAATATTCACCTGTGGACCTGCACTTATAACCATGAGAGTGGCAAATGAGTACATACATTGATTTACTATCCACTAGAGGGAACTATACACACCCACTGGGAAGTTACATGTGTGTCCTAAGTACACTTTATTTGCACAATGCTGAAAGTCCACAATTTGTATCACATACACCTGAGGACCACTGAAATTTTCACACACCAATTCATAACTTCCTGGTTAGTAGAGGACCCTACCTCATACTGCACCTACATGATGGAAATGCTGCTTTAAATGCAATGCAGCTATGTTTAGCAGAGTGCCGCGATTTTGGTCCTAGGCTGAAAAAATGTCCTCAGGTGATAAGTGTTTATCCAGGTCAAGGTCCTCGGTTGCTATCCAATACAAGTGCTCATACACCAACACACACACACACACACGGACAGGTTTTGACCCCTCCCTCAGCCCTGGACCTTCAGTCACCCCGGGGTACCCCACCATGGGTTAGACCTCGAGACTAGTAACCTGGGGAAATTTACCGTTACCATGGCAATCATTGCGATTTCAGCTGGTATTGCCATATTTAGCCCCAAAGGCAAAGTGACTACAATATCTCATCCTCCTCACGGAGCGATGAGATAGTAAACTGAAAATTCCCTGCTCCTGACTCCCATCGATTGCTTGTTGAGTAGAGAATGCCGTTTTTAGTAACACATGGTATTCGTTCATTATTTCAGTAATGTAATAAACAGTGGCAGCGCTACTGGGGGAAGGTGGGGCTTTTGAAGGTCAGATTTTGTGCTTGCCCTCAGCCCCCCCCCCCCCCTTCCCCTACCCCTAGTTGAGTCACTTATTAGTTAAATCAGCCCAAAAATAAAGATATGCATCATCCAACATTTTTTCATCCGGAGATATGCTAAAAACATCAGAGGTTCCGAGGGGTTCACCGTAAATAAATACCCGGGATTTGCCTCCGGACCCTCGCGCTTCACATTCAGTTTCAGTCTGAGCGCGATAACGTTTGCAACTTATCATTTTTCTTTGCCCCTAGATTCCCTCTCCACTTTTGACATTTTAGCTGGGGCCTCCTCTGTTAATAAATAGGACTGTTATCAAAAAAGTCCAATGAAACCTTTGGCCACAGGTTACGTCAATAGTGGACAGAAACAACCGTTTCATGGAATAATGGACAAACTTCATCCACAATATATTTGTTTGAGACATTAAAGTTTTCAAATAACATAATCTACCACGGTTTCAATAAAAACTTGTTTGCGGAAATAACATTCTTCCTGCTAAAAGAACATAAGAGAAGTTAATTTTATCAGTAATGTAACATTTGGTAAGGCTATCAGTTTAATGTTTCACTGTACATGGATTTCCAACTGGCAAATAGCTTCCTTTATTATAGTTTTTCTTTAAACTGTAGTGCACAGTATCGGATATGATGTATAAGAAACGGAAACTTTACGAACAGGGCCCCGCGACGTTATTTCAACGGGAAATTCCCAAAACATTGCATAAACAATTTTCTCTTAGTGAGGAGGGGACTATGCCATCGTTCAGGTTTTGTCTGGACAACAGTGCTGTTCCTTGTCTTTCTCTTTCTTTCTCTCCCTCTTTATCTCTTTTCTGGCCAGATTTGGAAAGATACTAATGGAGTCAAACGTACAGAGTGTGAGCATGTAGAATTATTCTTATCTGCGGAGAAACCGCAAGGCTGAAACCTTAAATATGATGGGGTCCTCGAGATGATTTGTAATATTTTTTGGGAGAGTTAATTGCAATTAAGAAAGAAATTCTTGTTGTTTCAAATAAACCTGTTTATTACTTTTATGTAGATGATGATGCGTCGATCTTCATGAAAAAAATTGTTCAAACAAGCCTAAAAAGTTGTAGTAATGACACAAAAACAAAGAATAAACGTACAACTAAAATGTTCACGAAGAACGTAACAATTATGATTTTTTCAAAGAAATCTAAATCTAGAAAACAACTTTTGGTTACTTTCTGAAGCTTTTAGGCAGTACTTCTCTGAAATACATCTGAGATAGTGTGCTTGACATATCTTGTACGAGAAAGACTCATTTCAGCAAGTAACACGTTTAATGTAAGATCTTATCATCACATAATACTTTACGCACATGAGGTCGTTAAGTAGAGCGTAAAATAGTGAATCTTACTTTAGAGAATCCGCTCCCTTAAAACTTGGACAAACTTATCCTGTCTTTGAAGTCCTTGATTGTTAAGCAACTGATAGAAAGCCACATTGTTTCCGTTTACATGGTCAAGTGGCTTTCTATTGTTGTGGGTGATTTTCTATTGTTGAAAAATCGTCCAAGTCGTCACGCTATCGGCCAAGTCACGACGTTCACTCTCAAGGGGCAGAGTTCTCTAATGTACAAAATGGAACTTCCGTAACGTCATCATACATTGTGTCGTTGTCATGAAAAACTTTGATTTCTGCTTTATGTTTGGCATATGTCCAAGGTTGCAGATACGTTTATTACGAAGCCGAAGCTGGGTTTAGTTGGGATTCTGATGAAATTTCAATCACTCCGACAATTGCTTTTGACACGCATATCAATGAATAGAAAGTCCAAATTTTTCATTGTAACCTTACCCAAAAACATTTTTTTTTTCATAAAATTCTAAAACTTCTCCAATATGATAAGGTGTTAATTTTCAAATCTTCGTTCAAAAAAAGTAACTCAAGCCTATGAATTGCGTAGGTTTACCCCCAGACCTAGCCTACATACTGTTAACCAGCTTGAGATTTCAAGTCTAGCCCTAGGTTTGACTTTAACTTTCATACTGCAAGGCCTAACAGTTACAGCAACTTTGGAGTGAAAACAACTGTCTGCATAGACCATACAAGAACATTCTAGATATAAGGGCTATCAAAGTGAAGTGCGAGCAGAAACTTAAAAATGTCACTGCAGCATACAAGCTAGTGAAAAAAGAGTTTGAGTTGTGAAGACGAGACTGCTACTACGAAGTAATAACCTAGAAGTCTAGCCTATTTATATAAAATGATGAAAAATAGGCCACTGTAGTAACAAAACATTAAAGTGGGCATGACACGGCCAAGGTTAGTTCCTCGGTAACTGATCTTTGGGTACACCTTGACATAAAGTGAATGATTTCCCGAATATATTAATATATTATGTCCATAAATACCGAAATACGACGTTTTGAATTCCCAATTACAGGCCAGGCTCAGACCATTTGAAATTCGAAAGCGGAAAAACGTATGTGAACGCGTCTCAAAATGGAGACGTCATTGGAGGCACGGTTAGCAACACTGTACCAGAGAGCTCAAAATCATCGAATCATGTGCATGGTAACGCGTGTTAGCGCATACATAATTGCAAGCATCGGTGCTCCGATAGCAGTGAGCGTGGCCACTGACTTCACGTGAATTGTGCATTGCGCGGTGACTGCTTAGTATTCGCAATAGCATCTCCATCAAACAGCTCATACAGTAAAGACGCGCTCGTAGTGGGGACGCGTTTGTTGTCGTCTGCCATACATATTCATAGCTGTATTTATAGCGACCGAACCGCGTCTTTCTTGCACAAAAACATAACTATTTTTACCCGCGCGCATATACACGCGAACGAATTGGCCAATGATTTGCCCCGAATCCCCACCGTGGTCTGTGCCTTTCGCTCTGTATGTTGGACTCTGTATTGTGATGCAATCGTTTTCATGAGGTTGCTAAGATAAGATAACTTTACCGAACGTTACATCAGTTCTACATCTAGATGCGCGCCGTAGGGCGGGGTTTGTGCCGCCAATTGCGTCATAAAAGTCAGGTGAGCTGTTGCGGCATTTTTCGAAATTTGATTTTGAACGCAGTTCTCCTTCGAATATCATTTATGCCGAATTGTACGGGTTTTTAATGGGGTGTGAGATGATATTTGAAAAATACTGTATCTGATCTTGCAATACACAAAAGATTTTGTGGCCGTGTCATGCCCACTTTAACCTTTGACAACCTGTAACGTGAAATATGTCTTTGGTTGCCAAAACAACCACACATATCGGTACAACTTACAGTATCATGCCTACACTTTCAGATTTGTGGGATGCGTCCGTTAAGAGTTAAAGTGAATACAAAAAAAAATTATTTGACCCCCTTTCACGTGACCTTTGACATTGGTTGCCATGGAAACTAAATATTTTGGTAGAACTAGTCTACCCTATTATACTTGTGAAGTTTAATGTAAAATGAAGGTTTATTTTGAAGTTTTAGTACAAAACAGGAAAAAAGTGTTTCTTTGCAAAATGTGACCTTTGACCTCTGACCTTTGACCTTTTCTTCCGAGGGTCTAAGAGACACAAGTTCCCACCCTGGGGTATCCACCTACCAATTTTGAAAAGAATCGGTCCAGCCCACTAGGAGGAGTTTGAGGAACAAAAACGTTGTTTTACGAACAAATTGTAACTTGAAAATTTTTTGTTCCACTCTACCACTTGACCTTTGACCTCTGTTGCTATGGCAACCACATATTTTGGTAGGTCTAGATGCAATCATCATATGTGTGAAGTTTCGTGTCAGGAGAGCCTTTCGTTTTGGCAATATAGCAGAAAATGTGATTTTACTAAATTTGACCTTTGACCTGTAACTTTTGACCTTTACTTCCGGTTGTGTATTAAAATGCAATTGTTCCACCTGAGGTACCATCCTACCAAGTTTGAAGAAAATCGGCAAAGTCGTTTACGAGATATTGGAAAAACAAAATTGGACACACACACACACATACGCGTTTTTATCTCAAACTGAGGACCTGTGTATCATGGTGTTGTATTAATATTCACCTGTGGACCTGCACTTATAACCATGAGAGTGGCAAATGAGTACATACATTGATTTACTATCCACTAGAGGGAACTATACACACCCACTGGGAAGTTACATGTGTGTCCTAAGTACACTTTATTTGCACAATGCTGAAAGTCCACAATTTGTATCACATACACCTGAGGACCACTGAAATTTTCACACACCAATTCATAACTTCCTGGTTAGTAGAGGACCCTACCTCATACTGCACCTACATGATGGAAATGCTGCTTTAAATGCAATGCAGCTATGTTTAGCAGAGTGCCGCGATTTTGGTCCTAGGCTGAAAAAATGTCCTCAGGTGATAAGTGTTTATCCAGGTCAAGGTCCTCGGTTGCTATCCAATACAAGTGCTCATACACCAACACACACACACACACGGACAGGTTTTGACCCCTCCCTCAGCCCTGGACCTTCAGTCACCCCGGGGTACCCCACCATGGGTTAGACCTCGAGACTAGTAACCTGGGGAAATTTACCGTTACCATGGCAATCATTGCGATTTCAGCTGGTATTGCCATATTTAGCCCCAAAGGCAAAGTGACTACAATATCTCATCCTCCTCACGGAGCGATGAGATAGTAAACTGAAAATTCCCTGCTCCTGACTCCCATCGATTGCTTGTTGAGTAGAGAATGCCGTTTTTAGTAACACATGGTATTCGTTCATTATTTCAGTAATGTAATAAACAGTGGCAGCGCTACTGGGGGAAGGTGGGGCTTTTGAAGGTCAGATTTTGTGCTTGCCCTCAGCCCCCCCCCCCCCTTCCCCTACCCCTAGTTGAGTCACTTATTAGTTAAATCAGCCCAAAAATAAAGATATGCATCATCCAACATTTTTTCATCCGGAGATATGCTAAAAACATCAGAGGTTCCGAGGGGTTCACCGTAAATAAATACCCGGGATTTGCCTCCGGACCCTCGCGCTTCACATTCAGTTTCAGTCTGAGCGCGATAACGTTTGCAACTTATCATTTTTCTTTGCCCCTAGATTCCCTCTCCACTTTTGACATTTTAGCTGGGGCCTCCTCTGTTAATAAATAGGACTGTTATCAAAAAAGTCCAATGAAACCTTTGGCCACAGGTTACGTCAATAGTGGACAGAAACAACCGTTTCATGGAATAATGGACAAACTTCATCCACAATATATTTGTTTGAGACATTAAAGTTTTCAAATAACATAATCTACCACGGTTTCAATAAAAACTTGTTTGCGGAAATAACATTCTTCCTGCTAAAAGAACATAAGAGAAGTTAATTTTATCAGTAATGTAACATTTGGTAAGGCTATCAGTTTAATGTTTCACTGTACATGGATTTCCAACTGGCAAATAGCTTCCTTTATTATAGTTTTTCTTTAAACTGTAGTGCACAGTATCGGATATGATGTATAAGAAACGGAAACTTTACGAACAGGGCCCCGCGACGTTATTTCAACGGGAAATTCCCAAAACATTGCATAAACAATTTTCTCTTAGTGAGGAGGGGACTATGCCATCGTTCAGGTTTTGTCTGGACAACAGTGCTGTTCCTTGTCTTTCTCTTTCTTTCTCTCCCTCTTTATCTCCTTTCTGGCCAGATTTGGAAAGATACTAATGGAGTCAAACGTACAGAGTGTGAGCATGTAGAATTATTCTTATCTGCGGAGAAACCGCAGGGCTGAAACCTTAAATATGATGGGGTCCTCGAGATGATTTGTAATATTTTTTGGGAGAGTTAATTGCAATTAAGAAAGAAATTCTTGTTGTTTCAAATAAACCTGTTTATTACTTTTATGTAGATGATGATGCGTCGATCTTCATGAAAAAAATTGTTCAAACAAGCCTAAAAAGTTGTAGTAATGACACAAAAACAAAGAATAAACGTACAACTAAAATGTTCACGAAGAACGTAACAATTATGATTTTTTCAAAGAAATCTAAATCTAGAAAACAACTTTTGGTTACTTTCTGAAGCTTTTAGGCAGTACTTCTCTGAAATACATCTGAAATAGTATGCTTGACATATCTTGTACGAGAAAGACTCATTTCAGCAAGTAACACGTTTAATGTAAGATCTTATCATCACATAATACTTTACGCACATGAGGTCGTTAAGTAGAGCGTAAAATAGTGAATCTTACTTTAGAGAATCCGCTCCCTTAAAACTTGGACAAACTTATCCTGTCTTTGAAGTCCTTGATTGTTAAGCAACTGATAGAAAGCCACATTGATTCCGTTTACATGGTCAAGTGGCTTTCTATTGTTGTGGGTGATTTTCTATTGTTGAAAAATCGTCCAAGTCGTCACGCTATCGGCCAAGTCACGACGTTCACTCTCAAGGGGCAGAGTTCTCTAATGTACAAAATGGAACTTCCGTAACGTCATCATACATTGTGTCGTTGTCATGAAAAACTTTGATTTCTGCTTTATGTTTGGCATATGTCCAAGGTTGCAGATACGTTTATTACGAAGCCGAAGCTGGGTTTAGTTGGGATTCTGATGAAATTTAAAGCCCCAGGTTCACGAGTGGATTCAGTCATTAGGTTTAAGTATTAAGGTTCAACAAATTTAAGCTGTGTAAACCTGCATGCCACTGTAACTTAATCCCCCTGATTCATTTGTAAACACACTGAGACCACACGTTTATCTAAAATACAAAAACGTCATTGTCTTTGAAATGTAGGTTTTTTGATAATACCATTTGCTTAAGCTAATTGCAACCTGCATATGATTAGTTACGTGACAGTCAACCAGGAAGGCAGCTCAAGTGCATTTAAGGCGTGAAAGGAGACGTTCAGTGATCTAACCGAGCTGAGAACCTCCTCTGAAAGGCAAACATCTGGGTTTTGGGAGGTATCATACAAGTTGATACTTCTACTTTTAAGCTTCCTAACATATTGTTTCTTGTACATTATTTCAAATCATAACAGCTTATGGATGGACTTCTAAAATATCTACGACTCTCCTAAATGTATAACCAAAATAATACCCAAGAAAATTAGTCATCTATCCACCCCAAGAATCGGGTTCCTTGGGCTTCTACAGCATAAAACCCATGACCTTCCGCGGATTTCCACCTAAACCCAACTAAGCATTCTAAGGCGGGCCCTTAGACCCCGGCAGCTGCGGTCTTGGTGCTTTGGGATGGCCATGGACGATTTATTGTACATAGTTTCCATAATTGTGCTGTTTCACGCCATCCGTAACAGCTGAAAAGAAATGTACCATTCTGTGCGTTACTTGAAATATTTTCAATCGCTCTTCACTCCGTGCAACAGTCAGAAAGAACATTTTTGTATTTAGTAGCGCAAAACACTCCTCTGGGAATAACGTCATAACAAGTATTTTTGCGATACACCAATGTTGATTTGGACAAGACTAGACATTTTTTCAAATCTAAGCAACCAGTTAATCTTTTCCAAAAGTTATCGAAGGGAAAAACATGCGCAAATTCTTATGTATTACCGATTCCCTGTGATAGAGACTACGTCTGCCTCCACAGGTTGGGTCTGCTTAGCATACCTTTTCTGTTAGTTAGACGGATGCCGCTTTACGACATAAGAAAACGAGTGTGATGTAAATTAATTATTAGGAACCTTGTTGAGCTGCCTAGGAAACAATTTCAGGGAATAGAGAGAAACGAGACCGGTATTGTACGGCTCTGGGTATTTTTTCGATTAAGGAGTATATGCTTACTTGTGCCCTAGCTTCATACAAAACATTCACGGCTTTAATTGTGAAGTTTTGTGTAACTTCCAGGTCTTCAAATGGTTTTCGCGTTCGATATTTTAATTGGTCATCAGAGTAAAGCATCGTATTTCTTCATTTTGAAAACATCTCAAATTGAGACGATCGTTTCACGTTTTCAGCTTTCTTCTTCCATCTGTACCACTGGGTACAATCTTTTCTTCAATAGTCTCTTTTATTACACTTCCGCCTCATTTGCAAAAAAACGTCCTGTTTTCATGGTCAAAATTCGGAGAAAATTCCAATTTCTATATGTGGCATTTGACTCAAGATTTGGAATCAACTTACTTGGTAAGCCTTCTGGAGTCGTTATCCATCCGTTAGCGCCTGTAAGCAAAACAGAATATTATAATATACAAATCAATTCCACAAAAAACGAAAAACAGAAGTTATTTTTCAAGGAATATTTTTAAATTCAATGTGTAATTCCACTTTAACGGATGAAAGAATACTTGAGAAATTTTGCTATAGGTATAGAATACGTAGTAGGTTTGTTATTTGCAGTAAAACCCTTATTCCAAGGGTAGTAGTAATTGTGGTCGTTTATTTCAGACGTTATCCACAACTTCTTTGAAAGAAGCCAATGCTTAGCAATCCATGCTAAAAACCACATTAGAATAAAGGAGCGAGTAATTCACATGAAGGTAATGGGGAATTAATTTAATGGAAGGTAAGGTGATTATGCCGTAAAACACATATTAATGTTGTACGTTATTGCACAATTATCTCGTACGTCGTTCAAAGCAACAAAACTTCTCACAGTATTAGAAACATAAAGAAACAAACACATCTTGAAAACAGGAACGGGTAGTCCAGTAATTTGAAAGGCAAGAGCAGTCACCCCAACAACTCATCAGTTGGGCAAAAGATATAACTAACCATTTCACCAACCTAATTTTGCCCAATAAAACAGAAAGTCAGTCTCTGTAACCGTGTTGAAGGGTATGTTACCCGAAACGTCGTAATTTCTACTCTTCGTTCAGCTCCATTTTTTTTCAATTGTATTGCACTGTGTATTACCATGTTTTTGCATCGACCTGTGTTTTCTCCAGTGCATCGCAGTACCTTAGTGTATATGTGTGTAAATATATATATATATATATATATATATATATATATCTATATATATATAAAAATATATATTCAATATATATATATGTATATTTATATATATATATAAAAAACGCTATTTGTTATATCTGCTCGTACATAGGGCGAAAAAATAACAATGAAATACATAAGGAAAAGTCTTCGCCCTAACGTCTAAAAATATAAACAACGTTATACACATACGTAACCAACGTTATTGACATCATTCTACTTCAGGCTTCTGAGGAGTGAGGACCCACATTATTGGCCCTTACCAAACAGTTCTGTAAAAACTTATTGCAACCTTTTCAATATATATATATATATATATATATATATATATATATATATATATATATATATATATATATATATATCTATCTATATATATATATATATATATATATACATACATTTATATATATATATATATATATATATATATATATAAATATATATATGTATGTCGCTTTAAGGGAAATTATAATATCTAAATACAAATATAGTAATTTTTTTGTAATTTTCAGGGCTTCAAATGGTTTTTGTATTCGATATTGTAAAGCAACGTATTTCTACATCTCATAAAACTATTGAGACGATCGTTTCATGTTTTTAACTTTTTTTCTCCGGTCTCTAACGATGGGTACAATCTATTCTTCAATAGTCTCTTTTATAATAATTATTTTCAATAAACGTCCTATTTTGACTGTCAAAATTCAGAAAAAAGTCCAATTTCTATATGTGGCATTTGATTCAAGATTAGGAATCAACTTACTTGGTACGCTCTCTGGAGTCGTTATCCATCCGTTAGCGTCTGTAAGCAAAACAGAATATTATAATTTATAAACCATGCCACAAAGAAAGACGAACAACGAAGTTATTTTTCTTACAATACTTTTAAATTCATTGTGTTATTCCACTTTAATGGATGAAAAGATACTTCATGAGGAATTTTTGTATAGGTATGGAATATGTATTAAGCTTGTTATTGACAGTGAAACCTTATTCCCATTCTTATTATGGTCCCTTTCCGATTATTATTATGGCCGTTTATTTCAGACGTTATCCACAACTTCTTTGAAAGGAGGCAATGCTAAGCAATCTATGCTAAGTAACCTCATTAGAATAAAGGAGCGAGTAATTTACATGACGGTTATGGATATTTAACTAAATGGAGTCCAAGATAAGGTGATTATGCTGTAAAAACATATTTACGTTGTACGACATTGCACAATTATCTTGTACGTTGTTCAAAGCAACAAAACTTCTTACAGTATTTGAAACATAAAGATACAAACACATCTTGAAAACAGGAACAAGTAGTCCAGTAATTTAAAAAGCAAGAGCAGCCACCCTAACATGAAGTGCTAAAGGGGGCTGCCCTGTTCCATAATCGGTTCTTTAGAGTCGTGTACACTCTAAAAAAAGATAAACCAACCTGGGCAAAAAATTACCCAACTGTTGGCCCCGTATGCCTTCTGACCAAAATTGGGTAAAAAAAACTGTCTGTTTTATTCACTAGTTGGCAAAAGAAATTCGTCAACCATTTCACCAAACTAATTTTGTCCAACAAATGGTTAAAACTTGTACCATTGATTTGGGTAATAAGAAGATTCAAGAACGTTTCCTAAAATTTACACCGTTTGCCCTCCAAGAGTGGTTGGGGGCACCAGGGACGATGCACTCGGTTAATAAAAAGGGCAGCGTGTATTTTCAAGTAATTAAGTCAACTTTGTAAGGGAATGCATTGATCACGTAGTAGTGACGACTTTTCTTCAATACGACCATTGCTCATATTTAAAGTAATTTCGTCCAGATGTTTACTGCTATTCTACCGCTAGCTTTTTATTTACCGAATCCAATCGTATTCAACTATTTGATCTCAATTTACCACTTTTATTAAAATAACTATCTGTAAAACTTAACTGATCTTTCAGTAATCAGCTGGTTGGTCAGTTACATTTTGTCCAAATGATGGGTACTCTAAAACTTGCCCAATATCTTTTACCAACACTTGAATTTTACGCAACCTTAATTTACCCCACAAATATGGGTAGATGGTTAACCCATTTGTTGTGAAATAAATTGCCTATGTTGAGCACTTTTGATTTTACCCAACGATTTTTACCAACAGTTTTAACAACAGTAACAATACGTTTCCTCTTCAAATGTGAAATCTACAAGAATAACCGCGTTGTTGACATTGCATATCAATATAAAAGATAAAAAAAATATGATAAAGGTAGCTTTAAAGGGAAATACGAAAAAAATTGTGATATCTAGCTATGCTTCAAAATACGTTTGTTGCTGCCCTTGACATTAAGAACGTTTTGGATTTCATAGTCGCATATTCTTTAATGTCAAATTACCAGTTACCATTGTTTTTACTGACTTTGCCAATGAAATGCTATATTTCAGTAACAATGAATACAACAAACCAGTGAATCAGGGATTTTGTTATGCCTTGTCAACCAGGCTATCTAATAATATATAAACTGAAAATCCAATGAAAAGTATTTTTTTTTTTTTTTTTTTGCTTTGATGTCCTTCCTTGATTTGGATTAATGGCTGTACAAAGAAACGTACAAATTTTAATAATCAGAAAAAACAAATTTATCCAAATTGAATTACAGGGCAGGTTCAAAAGCAGCGAACACACGTAACCAACGTTATTGACATCATTCTACTTCAGGCTTCTGAGGAGTGAGGACCCACATTATTGGCCCTTACGAAACAGTTCTGTAAAGCTACGTTGTAAAAAATTATTGCAACCTTTTCAATATATATATATATACATACATATATGTGTGTATATATATATATATATATATATATATATATATATGTGTGTATATATATATATATATATATATATATATATATATATATATATGTATATATATGTCGCTATAAGGGAAATTATAAAATCTGCTTGTGCATGGTTCGAAAAGATAATAAAAATAATACTGAAATAGTAATTTTTTTGTAATTTTCAGGGCTTCAAATGGTTTTTGTATTCGATATTGTAAAGCAACGTATTTCTACATCTCATAAAACTATTGAGACGATCGTTTCATGTTTTAAACTTTTTTCTCCCGTCTCTAACGATGGGTATAATGTATTCTTCAATAGTCTCTTTTATAATAATTATTTTCAATAAACGTCTTATATTGACTGTCAAAATTCAGAGAAAAGTCCACTTTCTATATGTGGCATTTGATTAGGAAAAAATGTGATAAAAGTAGCTTTAAAGGCACTTTTGTTGCTGCCCTTGACATTTAAAGGGTGTTTTAGAGTTGCTCTATATTGTATTATTAGTTAAAAGAACGTTTTGGATTTCATAGTCGCAGATTCTTTAATGTCAAATTACCAGTTACCATTGTTTTTACTTTACTGAATCAGAAAAAACAAATTTATCCAAATTGAATTACTTTGCTCAAGTATCATGATGAGAATGTCAGCAAAAGTCAACATTTCTTAAAATATCATTATAACTATTTGTTGGTGAACGCAGTTACATGAAAGGAAGGTCTCAGGATGTTACTAGAAAAATTAATCCCATGGTTTGAGAATCATGTATTCCATCTCTTTTTTTTTTTTTTCTTTTCTTTTTTTTTTTTTGGTTTTGCTTGTCCCTAATCCTGCGAGAGATATGTTGGTCATGAAAAAACAAACAATTACTGAAAAGGGATCTTTTTATTGTATCTTGAAACTGCAAACAGTGGTTTTGTGTTGTATTTGTGAGTTTCAAGTGTATCTTAACCTTTAAATATTAAACTGGCCCTTTGAATGCTAGGCGTTATTTAGACACCAATGTTTGGTGCCTCTGTTACACGCGGCAGACATGATGGAGAGAAATTTCTTTCTTATATTACTTATGTCCATGAAGAGATTATACGCAAGATTTCAAATATTGAGTTTTAAAACTTAGGGTGTCAAAGAAGAAATTTGAATACCTAAACATCATTAATGGGTTAAAATCACTCAATATGGTACAAAAGTATTTAAATATGTTAAAATATGCAAGTTTTGGGGAAAAATGAAACTGACTTGGGTCTAAAACAAATTCAAATAGTAAATTTCAACCATTTCAGATTTCCATCATTCTTTTAGTAGAACATTAGAAACTTTTTTAGTGTCCCCGATATGTTGGTCAATTAACTGGCCAAGTTTATGTTTGAATGAGTCTACTCATACATATTGCTTCATGTAAAATTATTTATTATGTTTAAAACCATTCGTTAATACTCTATCATATGTGAAAATTTCAACCAGATAAAGTGGTTTTTAAATTTTGACCTCATGTCACACTATTGGACCTGATGTTTATATATTGAGTTATATACATATATATATATATATATATATATATATATATATATATATATATATATATATATATATATATATATATATATATATATATATATATATATATCTTTCTGTGATGAGAACAGCCAAGTCCGGCTCCATAGCCTAATTGGTTCAGGCACCTGCACGTAAAGCAGGAGGTCTGGGTTCGAGTCCCACTGAAGGTGGTCAATTTTTCGCTGAGGTTGATTTCATTTATTCTTTTCACTATATATATATATATAAATATTTATATATATATATATATATATATATATATTTCACTAATTCGGCACTTAGGGGGAAAGTTGTTGTTGAAAAGTCGCCCTTAAGGGGAAAAATTTTTGGGGGCGAAATATAAGTTTCACCGTAACGTTTCTACACACTTTTTCTATAGGAATACGTAAACGGAAAGGGGAGCCCTCTTTGATTTACAAAGTAGATACAATTACTTCAAAGTTGTCAAATTAACGAATTAGAGAATCTTAAAATAATCCTCATTGCAAATAACTTTATTTGCGCCGAACAACGAAAGCGTACCCAACTTATTTGGATAATGAGACTTAAGTCACACATTACCGGACTCAATAAGGACCTTGGTATTTTAAATCATTACACGTTTCAACAAACAATTTAATCTTCCCTCCTGACACTGCAGTTAACTGCACATTTCCGTTCTTTTTAATTTATGTACTCATTTTTAATTTTTGTGCTCATTTTGTCTTTAATACTCGCTGAGGAAAGTCCCAGGGGGACTGAAAATTTCGAAATATATTTGTAATCTTTCATACTCCTAAAATCAACCAGTCATGCCCTGTATTGCATATTTTTTGTACTTTAAATATACATATATATATAAATCAAAATTGGTTAAGTTGGAAAATCTGGCTGAGGTGAAAGAACGGTGTTGACTCCACCGGGGTTCGAACTCGGGACCTCACGCTTCCAAGTGCTGATATATATATATATGTATATATGTATATGTATATATATATATATATATATATTATATATATATATATATGTATATATGTATATGTATATATATATATATATATATATTATATAATCGAACCAGTGCGGTATTGAATAGTCGCATGAAGACCTTAGGCCATTTTTCCTCAAACTTAGGCATTGCCTTATACTGAAAGAGGATGTATTTTTTTTTTTTTTTTGAAATGGAAAACTTAGCCTCAAGCAGGATTCGAACCAGCGACCTCCCGCTTACAAGGCGTAGGCTAAGTTTTCCATTTCAAAAAAAAAAAAATAAATCCTCTTGCAGTATAAGGCAATGCCTATGTTTGAGGAAAAAATGGCCTAAGGTCTTCATGCGACTATTCAATACCGCACTGGTTCACTTATTCATATAAGGTCGCTACGTCACTCGACTTACTATATATATATATTTATATATATATATATATGTATATATATATATGTTTATTTATATATATATATATATAAAGTAGACAAAAACTAAGCCCCGAAAAAAATTAGGTCTACACAGTAAAAAAATGACCACGACCGGCATAGTGTAAAAGGAGTGAGAGCTATATATTTATATGTTGGCGAAATTCGGCACTTAGGTGGAAACTTGTTGTTGAGAACTCGACCTTAGGGGAAAAAACTGGGGGGCAAATATATATATATATATATATATATATATATGTATATATATATATATATATATATATATATATATATATATATGTATATATATATATATATATTTGCCTAAGTCGTCACTTAGGGGGAATGTTGTTGAACAGTCGACCTTAGGGGGAAAAAATTTCGGGCGAAATATTAGTTTCGCCTAAACGTTTCCTCACACTTTTTCCAAAGGAATACGTTAACGCACAAGATCGCCCTCCTAGATTTACATACTAGATACAATAACTTCAAAGTTTTCAAATTTACGGACACCTAGCTGTTAATACGAAGTGATGGGTAGCCATTGAAATAGCCTTGTTAATATGTTTAGACGTTAGGGTGAATTCTTTTTCTTATGTATTTTATTGTCATTTTGCCCTATATACAAGCAGATATAACAATTGCCTAAGGTGGGAATTAATATATATATATATATATATTTATATTAATATATATGTATGTATGTATATATATATATGTATATATATATATATATATTTATATTAATATATATGTATGTATGTATATATATATATGTATATATACTGCTATATGCGGGCTAAGGTGAATGCTTTAAAAGGGTACTTTGGTGGACATATTTGTATGGTACAATGGTAAATATATTATACACCATTCAGCCATGTGAGAGTCATACGGCATGTCTACAGTACTCCAGTGAGGCTGCTTTTAAGTCCCATGTTGTATTTGAGATAAAATGTAGGCTCCATATAAAACCGTGCCCACTTAAGGTGTGTCACCTTTATTTGAAGTCCCCAAATTGACCCAATTTGAAACAGGCACCATATATATCATGCTGATTTCAATCACTGATGTCTACTGAGGGAGTCATTGAATCGGGTTCATTTGTTGACACAAAATAGATGGCGCTCTGTATTATTAGAAGTCATGCTCCTGAGTTATTCACCCTCCAGAAAATACTCTTCAGAGAGGCGTGAACAATACGTGGACACGAAAATGTCCACTTAATGTCAAAGTCCACGATTTGACTCAATTATACATATGCAATGTCCACGATAACCCGCATTTAGATATATGTATATAAATATATATATATATATATATATATATATATATATATATATATATATATATATATATATATATATATATATATATATATATATATATATATATATATTAAACGCTAATTCCCACCTTAAGGGGAAATTGTTATATCTGCGCGTACATAGGGCGAAAAAATTAAAAATGAAATACATAGGGAAAAGTCTTCGCCCCAACGTCTAAAAATATAAACAACGTTATTTCAATGGCCAGCCATCTGTTCGTGTTAACAGCTAAGTGTCCGTAAATTTGACAACTTTGAAGTAATTGTATCTTCTTTGTAAATCTAGGAGGGCGCCCTGGTCCGTTTACGTATTCCTATTGAAAAAGTGTGTAGAAACGTTACCGCCAAACTTACATTTCGCCCCAGAAATTTTTTCCCCTTAAGGTCGACTTTTCAACAACAACTTTCCCCCTAATTGCCGAATGAGTGATATATATATATATACATATATAAATATATACATATATGTATATATATATATATATATATATTATATATGTATATATATTATTTGTCCACTTCGGCGCTAAGGGGGAAAATTGTCCTGCAAAATATTAGTTTCGTCCTGTCGCATCATATGGCATCATTTTGTAATATTACGTAACAGCACTTTGACTTCATGTTATTGGCAAATAAGCATAACTACGTTTTCAATAATCTTCACTATTTTAGTGTAAATAATATTTCTAGAGAAAATTTTTCTTGACAAAGCAAAAACGACTTTGGAGGGAAGCTTTGAATTAAGGGATTTTAACAAACCAAAGGCTCTTAACTCGCAAAGTGCAGTATGCGCTCTCATCAAACAGAGTTTCAAGTCAAAGTTCATGTCAACGTTGCAACGTTGACATATGCAGACGACATGTTCGAATACGTATTATAACACGGAAAATCTGATCAAAATTGAAGATAAAACACTCATGGTATTGTAGTAGCATTTCATGATGACTTGTTGATTGCATCACCTGAGAAGTCTAAGGCACTAGCAATGTTGAACCGTAATTCTCACGCAAGATTGCACTTGGGAGTGATGACTCATCTCATCTGCAGGGAGAGTTGAAACTGGCTATCCCCTTTCACATCCTTACTCGCCCAGGTTGAGGAGAGACGGCCGCGGTACGTACGTTAGTAGGTTGAGTTAGTCGAGTATTAGTATTAGCGCAGCGTTGCCGGAGATTGCTAGTGCTGCATGCACTGACTGCACGCACACAAGCATTGTGGCCGTTGGCGAGCATTCCCGCAGGAAGTAGGTTACATGCAAACAGCCTATATTTGGTGGGAGCGCTCCTGTAATTCGAAGCCATCCTGCTGTCAGTTTTGTTTACTTCAGTCCAAGAATGTAACGCTGTCCAAGAATGTAACGCTGTTCGAGAATGTAACGTTCAACTCTCGATGTGGGCTCGCCTTGGCATGAGCAAGGATTTAAGGAATGTGGAAGAAAGAGATGTGCTCTCTCTTAGTTCATAAAACGACTTAGTAATATTTGTTTTACAACAGAGTCATAACGTTAGTCAGAGGGGGAAAGAATGACCTGACGGGGGCCCTTAAAAGTTTGTAGTGCGAGAATATTTGTTCAGAGGGTGCGAACTATAGGCTGTGGAGGCGCTTTTATTTAGGTAGATACATATGCCGCAATACGGTAAAAAGAGTAAAAAAGGCGCTGACAGGCAATTTGAGTCCGTCAAGGAGGGCGACTGCCCCTCTGACTAAATGGTAGCTTCGCCCCTGCGTTAGGTCTAACTTAGCTAACGTTAGTGAAGAACTGTTTCTGGCATTTGTACTCCCTGTTGTTTAGGATAGCATTGTAACGTACGGTTTATGGGCAATGTTTGTTAACACGCATTTTGGGTTGTTCGTAACGGACTGTGGAAAACAATCGCATTCATGATGACTCTGACATCTGCATTAGATTGCTCAGAATTTCGGTCAAAGGAGTGATGTTGAATACTCGTCTTGGATTGAAGCAATAATAGCTACCGTGTGTTTACTATAATGTGCATCATTTCGTGCCTTAATAATTTTTGACTAAATTTGTGCCGGTCTGGCCTGTTTCATAGCAGCGGGGGAGAGTCTCAATGCCCTTCAGATATGCTGTGTTGTCAATAATTTTTGCATATGTTTGAGTTACTACCCGTTATTGAAACAATAACGGATGGTCATGTGGACTGTGTGAGCCAATAGGAATCCAGGAAAAGAAACAATGGTCAGCAAGGGGTTGTAGATATATATATATTTATATATATATATATATATATATATATATATATATATATATATATATATATATATTTATATATATATATATATATATATATATATATATATATATATATAGTGCCATCAGCCACCTATTTCTCTCAGTTCAGAAAGTTTACCAAACAAATAATATACACCAAACTAAGAGCAAAAATATTCATAAGAAAAAGATGAGTTATTTAAGGTTGAACGGCAAAGATGAAGAAGTTAGTTATTTTAATTTGAAGAGGTATGAATTAGTAAATGCATATAGTGATCCATTATGACGTCACCCCTCATCTCATGATGGAACTTTCCATCTTACTTTTTGAAACATTACACACTACGCACACACTTTATGTACTCAGGTTCCATATCTCACTAGATGATCGGCAGTACCAGATATATCATAATTATTATGCAGAAAAGCTAACACACCAACAAACGTGAACACAACAAAAAAAATCTCTGGAGAGCCCATATTATGTAACTAGAGGCCTCGATTACGGGGCTGATTCCCCCCCCCCCCAATCACCCCACACTCACACACACACACATTTTGGAGTTGGGGGGCACTATTGTGAAAGTGTTCCCTACTTTTTGTGACCTGAAACTTAAAAGTTATGTTCTACCAAAAAGACTATACATGTTGGTTGGTTATGAAAGGTGTTCTCTACCGATTACGGTCGACTTTCTGTATCAATAATTCTCCATGTTTACTCTGCAAATGCCCAAAATTTTCGAGCGCTCCGAGCGGTTGCAGTCCCATTGATGCCCCGTTTTCATTTGCATATCAAACATGCATTATTCATCAGTCTCTATGATTATGTCGATTGTTCGTGTGCATAGGGCAGCAGGTGTGGTTATGAAGTAGCACAATATTTAAGAAGTTGTATGAGAGGAATCGTCGCCCTACTTTTTGTTATAATGAAATCTGAAGTCTTTAGTGAGTGACCAGCCTGGCAGGCTGAACTGATTGACAAACACATTTTAAGAAAACTGGAAATGTCTCGATGCACAGTCTGCATGCAACTTTTTCAGAAAAATATATGATTTCTAATACAAACTTTCGACACGCGAACATCACACATTCGTATAGCCATTCGGCAATTTTGTATTTAGACCATAATCAGAGAAGTAAAATCACACTGAAGTTTGCTAGGTAAGAGCCTTCAATCAGGAGTTACAGAATTAGATGTACACCTACATACTCTGTCTACAGATAGATTATGATGAGATGTCGTTCGAAAAAAAACATATTTTAATGATTTTGTATTAAAAATTGTTCACCGGTAGGCCTATGCAACGGTGGCTTAGTAGCTCCAGGATCTTTATTGCAGAGTTGCCCAAACGTCTGACCATTCTATTATTGTTGGGAATTTCAATACTGTGCTCAACACTCACTTACACAAGTATCCTCCATCAGCTTATTCTGATCCATCCAGAAAGCCTTTGAAAGATCTTGGAAAACTTAACGGATATATGGAGACACCGGAATGAGGACACAATTGCCTCATTAACGGCCGTGTTGCTTCTCGTATTGATAGATTTACTATATTATATCACTCCACCTCAACCTCGCGCTTATTCCTAGAGGAAGTGGTACATGAATCTTTAATAACCAACTTGTCAACGATAAATTATTTTGTTTGGAAGTTAGCAATGTCATTAATTCAATGAAAAAGCTTAAGGACTTTGAAAATAATTTTTCAGAATGGTATGACAATCTTAAGTACAAAATTAAGTGTTTCTCTATAAAATTTAGTAAACGAGAGCAAAAGAAACGAAGAAAGGAGAAAAAGTTCTAAGAGAAACAAATCAAATACGAAAGATATAAACTTCAAAAGTTCTCTGATTATAATGTCACGAGATTACAAGGTCTGGAGGAACAACTGGACAACTTGTCTCAAGGGAGTTGAAAGGAGTTTAAGAACAAAAGTACAATGGTTTCAGGAAGGAGGAAAATCTACTAGATTTTTTCTTTACTTAGGCGTTAGTTATTACCTCGCTGGTGATTTAAGGCTAGTTTATCGCGCCGCCATCCTCCCCGTTCCCGACTGGGCCATAAACAGTATTAAAAATGATTAAATTATTTTAAATGAGGTGACAAAAAACATATCATTGCAAATTTTGTTATTTCCCTGCCAAGAGAAAAGGGTTGAATAAATATTTGTGACCTTGCTGTTAAGAGAGATTCAATGCGTATTAGATATATAAGCAGACTTTTAAGCGATCAATTTACAAACTAAAATGTATGATGTTATACAATTGAAATCATTATGCTGGTATGAAGCTTGGGCTGAGCATTTTTCGTACCGTTCCCCAACCCAATTTCATTAGGAAGCTTCCACAATTCTAGCAGGAGTTACTGGTTGCTTGGAAGAAAATCACTGTGAGAACCTTGCTCCCACCTATAACCAGAACCGACATTCTATTCCAACCTCTTTTTCTCACAATCCGTTTATTTTGAATGATGATGGGCTGGTGCTCTTTAACAGAGAATTTATTGATGGTGGATATACCTGTGTAAGTGATATTTTTTATGAAATAATTCCACGCTGTCTTCCTGCCCTGGAAGTCTACGACAACATTGCTGCTTTAAATCCTGATACAAGAGTCACTTTTGTTGATATTTGTAAGCATTTGAGTCATATACTGGATTGTATTCCTCAAGAGTGGTGCACTAAGATTTTTTCAGGTGACAAAATTGTCATTACCCAAGTCACCGAAAATTTGTCTCTGAGAATCCAAGTGGGTGATACCTGGGAAGATGCTGGCGGTCTGACAGCAAAGCGTTCCTCTTTTTTATTACGTCTGGCTGGCGCAACAACCCCTAAGGGCCAGCAGTTCTGGCAGAATTACTTTCCCCAAATTGGTTTCAAGAGTAGGTGGTCGGGAGTTTATGGTGGTATTAAAGGCAATCTCGATGCTGATCTCGATTGTAAGGATCTTCATAACATTCTTTTCACAAACGACCGTCTTCATAAGTATAAAATGATCAGTTCATCATTATTTTCTTTATGTAATTTGGAAGAGGAAACGGTACACCACCTTTTCATTCAATGTCCAGTCATTCATAATTTTTGGTCAACGATTACATCAAAAGTTGGTACCATTTTTTCTGTTTCGTGTTGGGAGGAAGCCACTCTCCTTGGTCTTGATTTAGCAAAGAAAAACTGTGAGGGTGTCCTAATTAATTTTCTTCTGAATATTTACAAAAAAAAAAATCTGGAATACTAGAATTTGCTATTCTGAAAAGCGACAACAGCCCTTGTAATATTGATATTGCATTGTTCTTTCACAATAGCCTGCAAAAAAAACTCAACCCGATTTACCATTATTTTAAGAAGATTCATAAACTCCACAAATTTTGGGCTATATTCGACCAAGGTGATATCTATCGACCAAGGCGATATCTATCCGTAGTCCTCCCACGACATGAAGATTGTAGTTATGAGTATATATTTGACCAGTAATGTGCTATGTAGAAGGGTTACTACTTTCCTTTCGTTTTTAAGTTGGACACACCTCACGTGATGTTTTGACTGGGTTAATTTTCCTTCAGTTGTGCAGTGATCCTGATGTATTGTTTAATTGTGTATAAATTGTAAAAAACGATTTTAAAACGGGTGAGCCAGAGGGCTCTCCTTCCAATAAAAGAGGAAAAAACCAGTGGGCCCCTCTCCACCTCCCTTCCTCGATCTGTGATTTTTCCATAGTAGATTGAAGAATGCTTTTGATCAATTCATGGATTTGCTTTACCTTCTTTCCATTACAAATGGTTCCTAACTATTAGAACTTTTGCACAAACCTTCGAAAACTATGACAGTTTTCTATGTGGTTCAAACTATTTAGAGAGCAGTATCATTTTATAGTTTTACTTGGAGAGTATTACTCATAGTGTATTGCGTCCGCTTTTTTAACATTATATATACTTCATCCCCCGACATTGTATTGTCATACGACAATACAATGTCGGGCACCATGCATGTTTCCGCTGATGACATTCAATTGTTTATGACGTTTGATGGCTCTAGTATCAGATCGAAACCCTAGCAACCTGCATTAAGGACGTGAAACGATGGATGACTTCATTTTTTTTTTTAATTTAAATGATGACCAAGTTGAAGTTCCTATCATTGGTAGTGAGCATAACATCAGGAAAATCCCGTTATTATCTCCAAATGTTAACAATATAAATATTTGCCGTTACCCTAACGTAAAAAAAAAACTAGGTGCAATATTTGATTCTGAAATGTCAATGGAAAAGTTTTGTTATGTCTAAATGTAAGAGTGCAATGTACCACCTATCACCTGTACATCTATTGCTCAGATTCGTCACTCTCTAAACGAGGATGCTATTAGAACTCTCATTCAAGTTCTTGTGATTTCTAGATTAGATTAACGCAAATTCCCTCCTGATTGGGGTAAATAATAAGTACATCAGACGTCTTCAATCAATTCAGAATTCGGCGGCTACGCTTGTAACTCCTTCATCTTTTAGTGATCATATTACACCCTTTTTATACCGATTACACTTGTTGCATGTCGAAAACCGTGTGCGTTCCAAAATATTGCTGCTCTATTTTAATTTTCTTAAGGGAGCCGCCCCTAATTGTTTAATCCAACTTTTAAATATCTATGAACCAAATCGTACTTTAAGTTCTTCCTACTAAAAGTTCCCAAATCATTTTCTAAATTTGGAGGTCGGTCTTTTGAAGTCTATGCTCCTAAAGTATGGGATCAGTACCGCTTTTCCTTAGATCTGACGCTTCTCTGCGCTTTTTAAACGGAATTCAAAGACTTAATTTTTAAGGCAGCGTTTTAATGACGTTTGCTGACCTTGTTGGTTTTTCTGTTCAATTTATCATTTACTTCATCTTTTTATTTTATGTGGCTTTTTGTGTTGATTTAAGTTTTCAGTTTTTGTTTAAGGTTTTGATTTTATTTTTATGTTTCATTGTGTTTGATATACTTTTAAAGCACTTAGAGCTTTCTTTTAGAATAGTTGCTTTAGAAGTGTAATATAAAAATAATGAAGAGTGCACCGGGTAATTAAATTCACATTGACAGTATAGTCCATTGAAGTAGTTACCCAAACTTTCAAGATCATGTTTTGAAAACTTTGGAGTTTCCTAGTAACTCAAAATATTGAAGCATTTAGCACCATTTGGCATCTGGGTCCCTTCTTTTAAAAACCTAGTGACTTAGCTACAGCGGGCAGGCGGCCCTGAAAAATGAGGAATCCGTAAATTTGCCATTTGTGAAACTAGTATAGTGTGTGGTTTTGACATCTCATTAAATTCCAAAATCTCTCCCATTTGAGCTCCACATTCGTCATTATTTGTCTCAAAGGAGCATTCTTTTTTGTTTTAAAATGGCAAAGTTTTCCGGGCGCCTCTTACGAACGCTTTGCGATTACCAAGCAGAAGTGCTACAGTAAAATTTTCCGAGCTCTAGACTTTGTAAGTGAAAACAATTGGAAATAAACTATATGAAGCCCCAGATCATCAAGCGACACCAGTAACCACAGTTCTATTTTCATACATTTCCTTTAGTAAAATTTCGAATTTCCTGCATTATAAGCTCTCGACCCAAACCATGTCTTCGGAAAGCCTCATTTTGTGTGGGTTAGCTAACATTACGAACAACAACGAGTTTTGGTAGCCGCCCAATGGGAAATGCAAATTCTTCAGTAATCCCCCAACTTTTTTAAATTTCTTTGAGGGAAACCCAGAAAAATATTTGAAAAAGGGCAAAAGTTTCAGCGGGCTTCGCAAGCCGCAAATTACGCATCGAGAAAAGCAGTAGTGTTTACACTTAAAAGATCGTAAAATTTCGATGCTCCACGCAAAAATGTCTAGCTACGCTGCTGTACACACCTTACTAGAATAGAACAAAACATATGAGGCCAGATGCCCCCCCCCCTTACTTTGAAAATCTAAGCGACGTCGCTGTTAATGTAAAAACCTCAGAGGAAACCCAGATCGCATTTGAGCTGCTGGGGTGTCTCTGATGTGTTCGTAAGAAGCAAGTTCAAGGCATGGATTTGGGTAAAGATGTTAAACATTATCTCTTGGAATAAATTTACATTACTACCATAACCAAAACAAAACGTTACTGTTGACTTTAAACCAGTAAACACACTGTTGCAAGGCTACTAACGTAATCTGTAACCTAAATGAAAATCTTTGAAGAAGTTCTTCAATTGTTTTGACACATGAAGCCTAATCATTGGGACATTTTCGTCCTCTGCAAAATTGAGTGAACTTAAAGGGCAAGAACAGTCACCCCAGCTTGAAACTTGTAGTCACCCGCTTAGTGGACTGTCCTGTTGTATGTTTGGATCTTTGGAATCATGTGGCCATACTTTTTCTCCTGAAACGTACAATTTACTAGTTAGTAACTGAATGGCTTACCTTGAATGTAATACTGAAGTCCTAAAATATTAAGAAAGATACTTTGAAGAGAAATAAGAAGAAACTGTGACATTTGTTTTGTTAAATAGTTACTATGGGGCGACTGTCCTTACCCTTACCCAAACTACATTGAAAAGACAAGAGACGCAATAAAACAGAAAGATGACAAACAGAAAAAGTGTTACGCATTCTAAAAATTTTTACTCAATCGTTGCCTTTATCGGTAACCAACTCGCATGCATGAAGAATGAATACCTTTCAAGAATTCAGTACCTAAGTAAGGAAATGCCAGAATATCGGTGCATGGGTCCAGTTTTAAACAATGAAATCAATGACACTCTTAAAGAGCTGCGTTTATCATCTGAGAGAAATCTTTGAAAAATGTTCTTCCGTTTTAAACCATTGAGGACCCATTTCGTTATGCGGAAGTCATGTTGAGTCCTCCTCATGTTAAATTGATATTAGTTAACTGTGAAGGACAACCACTCGTGGACTACAATTAAATCATATAACAACACGAACCCGTTGCAAGTCCTACTCCAAAAAATGTAGCAAAAAGAAAATGTAACAACATGAAAATGATCTACCCTTACAACGAAAGACTATTCTAGTGGCAAGAATTCATCTCAATTTTGGTAGAGGTTATTGCCTTTGAAGGCAATTGTGATCGGAAAACATGCCTTCTAATAGCTTCGTATTGTAATTGTTAGACAAAAGCATAGCCCATGCTAGCTAGATTATCCAAAACTATGTAAACCCAGTAAAAACGAAAAAATAACCAAGAAAACCGGAAGAAAGTTTCACCGACCATAACATTACATAATAACGTGGGTCATCATTAGTCGACAATGAAAATAACCTTGATATACTAAACGTCTCCGAAATGCTGACTCTTTCTGTGATCTTTTTTAACCTTTCTTAATTAACAGCTTGGTAGTCCATGTCAGGATTTTTGTTTGGACATGTCGAAACATGAACTTCATCAGGAATACTTAAGGAAGTTTAGAGTTTACCATCTGAAATAATATTAAACACTTGTTTTCATCCACAGGGTGACTAAGATAATCAGAATTACATGACAAATGAAGGGTAAAACATCATAAAGAAAACATATTCATCACTTGTTTACTTGTGATAAGTCACCAACTGGCCAAGAAATGATGGCATTTCAAACATTCGATAAGTATTAACAAGAAAAACTTCGTTCCGTTTCAACAATGAACAATTAAATTACAGCAAATAAAATACTCTCTGGCGAATGTCCACTTCCATACAGTTTTTCGTACCAGTTTGGACTTATTAGTAATCACATGAAGTGTTTGAGCTCTACCGCTTTCAGAGATAGAACGTTTTGCTTGACAAACGTAACAAAAGCCTTCTATGTTGAATGCGTCGGATAATCACCTCACTGTGAAAAAAGTGAGTTGGTCTTTGGAAGGAAATTTTAGGGATAATATCGTGACATTTCGAATTTTTATTGTAACTTTGCAGTAGTATTTTGTTCTGCGAATTGTTGCATGCTGAAAATTTCCATCAACCAACTGGTGGACAGATCCGCAGCGGGGCAAAGTCCTTCAGAGGAACAAAAAATTATACCGCTGTCAAAATACGCCGTGACTTTACTTCTCGAGGATGCAACATGGACGGGCACCGACCCTGAAAAAAACCTAAGGGACTTTTCACGGGGTGACCAACTTACGCTGATCACCACATGATATTACCAAATTATGTAAAGAATGCGACTAAAAAAGGAATGGAAAATAATACTGTCAAAAACTGAAGATTTTTCAAAAATCTATCAGCAGTGGTAAATGGTGAAAAAAGAGAGACCAACATTTTCACACGCAGTAACGTACAATCTCCCATCACATTCAGTGGGTCGGGCTTGCAAAAAATAAAACGTTAACTTGTTAATTTGTAAATTTAACAATCAGATGAATTTTTCCCTTATTATATGAAATAACCTGAATATTATTTAGTTTTCATTACAATTTTTTTTATATAGAACAAAAGTCAACTCACCATGCGTAAGCAAAATGAAGCTACTAAGAATAAGTATTCTTCGAATGAAATGCATTCTGCCTTGATAGTTTTGCAGAAAGTTTTCCTTTTTGTCTTTCAGCAAAACGAAAGGATCTGATCAATATTCTTCTTCTGAAGCCGTTTTATTCAGATACCTTACACACTTATATCAAAATCTGTCAGGAAGCTATGAACTCACGAGGAAGGAAGTTGTACTTAACGTCTTTTAATGGTTTTAACACAGCATATTGTCGAATTCATAAAATCGGGAAAGGTCTGGTGGGACAATATGGGGATTCCAGTCAATTGTCCCGGAATTGGTACACTTTCGAAAAATTGTTAACAAAAGAAGAAAGAAAAAGGGTAAACAGAGACCACCATTCAGTTGCCAAGTACTGTGGCATTAGACTTTCCTTTTTGCCTCTAACAATAAAATATTCAAACACAAACTTTACCCCAAAACGGAAAAATATTCGTAACACCATACTGAATATCAGGACACCCCAATATTGCAGTTTCTTCAAGTGGAGACTCTCCCTGAGACATACGCTGGGTAAACGTCATACGTTGAAACTCTGGAGGAATTTTAAAGTGAGCAGTATACTAAGAATAAATGAAGAGGTGGAGAGGCCCCGGTGGTTTAGCGTACTGCCTTGCATGCTGGAGGTACGCGGGTCAAATCCAGGTGGAACCACGTGGATTTTTTCCGTGGTCCAAAAATTAACTTGTTCAGTTTAGTTATTGAACGAAGGACGTAGCTAAGATTTCAGTAGGGGAGGGGGGGGGGGGGCAAACAAACGCTCAAGGGAGGCAACATCGTATAAGCAATATTAAACTTTTATGAAGTCTAGTGCCGCGTGTCACTTATAACTATTCCCGTTCTTTATAAACACTGCTGAAGAAAACTTTTAAGAAGACTATAAGATTTTTGGATTATGAGAAACGGATTGTATCTGCGTGGATTTGGGGGCAAAAAATGTGGATTTGAATCAATTTTGGGACCCATTTCACCCCTCTGGCTACACCACTGGGCTGTTCACAGAAATGCTTTGAGGGTTTAAAACTGATGAATAACAAAGTTGGGTATTGGTTGGAAGTGGTTCAGAACGTCGGTTCAGCAAATTGTCCGTCTCCGTCTCAGGAAGTCGTTGTACGACTATGAAAGTTGTTCTCTTGCACATTTCAGCTGTTGAGCAGTGGTGCAAAGCAAGTACCTCAACCCCACTGAGCCTTTGGGAAAGACTGGGGATGCGCTCAATTTCTTCGGATAGGAACGTTAAATGGCGGTCCCGGGAGCAGCATTGAGAAAGATTAATACACTCCTGCCTCGTACAGCTCTGAACAAACGCGGACGAAGCACAGAGCATGTTTTTAAAAACCCTTTAAGAAATTGTATATCTAGATTATACCTCACGAAAACTCTTTTCCCTTAACCTTGGACTTTTTATTTTTAGTAATTAGTCTTCCTCCAAGACTGGTACTTTCTCGTGGTATCTTGTTAAGTTGATTGTAGGAAATGATGGTTCCCCCTGGGTAATTACAGCACTTTCTTGTAAAAACCTGTGATTCCGAATTGTATGTTTGTTATTTACTGAGGAAATATACATCCCTAATTTTCAAGTGGTCCTTTGCTATATATAATTGCGTTAATAAAAGAAACCATCAGATCCGTGCTTACTGTGCTGCATCACGCCTTACTATTCCTCTTATATATGGTTTGTGGTTTGGTTTATGGTAAAAGAGGAAATTATAGCTGAATAAAAAAGCCAAGAGTGGAGTATATGAGATATGGGTGATAGTAACCACACCAAGCTTTCATTTTTGCTGACTGTTTATAAATCCATAAAGTTAGCGACTCAAAGCTCTACGAATATCCACCTGCTGTCTAAAAATGTTTAATGGTCGTTAAACAGAAACTTAAACATTGTAAGCACCAAACTCACGATCAGTCACTTCAACCTCCAATGGTTCCTACCCTCGGCATACCAAACCCACTGTTATATACAATCAATCTCATCGCTCCGTGAGGAGGATGAGATATTGTAGTCACTTTGCCTATGGGGCTATATATGGCAATACCAGCTGAAATCGCAATGGTTACCATGGTAACGGTATATTTCCCAGGGTTACTAGTCTCGAGGTCTAACCCATGGTGAGGTACCCCGGGGTGACTGAAGGTCCAGGGCTGAGGGAAGGGGTCAAAACCTATCCGTGTGTGTGTGTGTGTGTGTCCAATTTTGTTTTCCTAATATCTCGTAAACGGCTGGGCCGATTTTCTTCAAACTTGGTAGGATGGTACCTCAGGTGAAACAATTGCATTTTAATACACAACCGGAAGTGAAGGTCAAAAGTTACAGGTCAAAGGTCAAATTTAGTAAAATCACATTTTCTGCTATATTTCCAAAACGAAAGGCTCTCCCGACACGAAACTTCACACATATGATGATTGCATCTAGACCTACCAAAATATGTGGATGCCATAGCAACAGAGGTCAAAGGTCAAGTGGTAGAGTGGAACAAAAAATTTTCAAGTTATAATTTGTTCGTAAAACAACGTTTTTGTCCCTCAAACTCCTCCTAGTGGGCTGGACCGATTCTTTTCAAAATTGGTAGGTGGGTACCCCAGGGTAAGAACTTGTGTCTCCCAGACCCTCGGAAGAAATGGTCAAAGGTCAGAGGTCAAAGGTCACATTTTGCAAAAAAACGCTTTTTTCCTGTTTTGTACTAAAACTTCAAAAGAAAACCTTCATTTTACATTAAACTTCACAAGTATAATAGGGTAGACTAGTTCTACCAAAATATGTAGTTTCCATGGCAACCAGTGTGAAAGGTCACGTGACAGGGGGTCAAATACTTTTTTTTTGTATTCACTTTAACTCTTAACGGACGCATCCAACAAATCTGAAAGTGTAAGCGTAATAGCCTAGGCATGATACTGTAAGTTGTACCGATATGTCTGGTTGTTATGGCAACCAAGGACATATTTCACGTTACAGATTGTCAAGGGTTAAAGTGGGCATGACACGGCCACAACAATTTTTGTGCATTGCAAGGTTAGATACATTTTTTTACAAATATCATCTCACACCCCATTAAAAACCCGTACAATTCGGCATAAATAATATTCGAAGGAAAACTGCGTTCAAAATAAAATTTCGAAAAATGCCGCAACAGCTCACCTGACTTTTATGACGCAATTGGCGGCACAAACCCCGCCCTACGGCGCGCATTTAGATGTAGACTAATGTAATGTTCGGTAAAGTTATCTAATGTTAGCAACCTCATGAAAACGGTTGCATCACAATGCAGAGTCCAACATACAGAGCGAAAGGCGCAGAACACGGTGGGGATTCGGGGCAAATCATTGGCCAATATGTTCGCGTGTTTATGCGCGCGGGTAAAAATAGTTTTGTTTTTGTGCAAGAAAGACGCGGTTCGGTCGCTATAAAAAACAGCTATGAATATGTATGGCAGACCACAACAAACGCGTCCCCACTACGAGTGCGTCTTTACTGTATGAGCTGTTTGACGGAGATGCTATTGCGAATACTAAGCAGTCACCACGCAATGCCCAATTCACATGTAGTCAGTGGCCACGCTCACTGCTATCGGAGCACTGGTGTTTGCAAGTATGTATGCGCTAACAGGCGTTACCATGCACATGATTCGATGATTGTGAGCTCTCTGGTACGGTGTTGCTAACCGTGCCTCCAATGACTTCACCATTTTGAGACGCGTTCACATACGTTTTTCCGCTTTCAAATTTCAAATGGGCTGAGCCTGGCCTGTAATTGGGAAGTCAAAACGTCGTATTTCGGTATTTATGGACATAATTTATTAGAGAAATCATTCACTTTTTATGTCAAGGTGTACCCAAAGATCAGTTACCGAGGAACTTACTTTGGCCGTGTCATGCCCACTTTAATGTTTTGTAACTGCAGTAGCCTATTTTTCATCATTTTATATTAATAGGCTAGACTTCTAGATTAGTACTTCGTAGTAGCAGTTTCGTCTTCACAACACAAATTCTTTTTTTACTAGCTTGTATGCTGCAGTGACATTTTTAAGTTTCTGCCTGCACTTCACTTTGATAGCCGTTATATCTAGAGTGTTCTCGTATGGTCTACAGACAGTTGTTTTCACTCCAAAGTTGCTGTAACTGTTAGGCCTAGTAGTATGAAAGTTAAAGTCAAACCTAGGGTTAGACTTGAAATCTGCAGCTGGTTAACAGTTTGTAGGCTAGGTCTGGGGCTAAACCTACGCCTTTCATATGCTTGAGTTATAACCCAAGATATGAAACTGTGGGTGACTAACATTAGGTTAGGCATAGGGCCTACCTATCTTACATATTTGTGCCCTTAAAACTTGGCGGTTCTGAAGCATCCTCCCCCCCCCCCCCCAAAAAAAAAAAAAACGTAAGTGACAATTTCCTTGCCACGGGCTAGGACCGGATTGGCCACGAGACGGTACGCAGAAAAGGTTTGTGCGTCGCCCGGAAATCTTCTTAAGCCACACCTTCAACATGCATCGCGCACACGCCCATTTTTTGTAATTGAGACGTACTTGATGTGCATATCAGCTCGACACACATGAAGTTTGCCGTCGCGTCAAAATGGAGAATAATAATAATAATTGCAAGCGCCTGAATAATAACAATTACGCACCCGAAAGCGTCTTACTTTTATAATCGTTGCGTCCATATCTAATCGTATCAGTTAAGTGTAACAGCCAAGCTCGTTGTTTTTTCATAGTGCTGCAAGGGGATAACAGCATCTTAAAAAATAAATTTGTTCCAAAATCTTAGATAGGCCTACTGGTTTAAAAGGGCAAGCGTTACAAAGATTGGGTAACCTATATCTCCAGTTCTTATATAATCCAGTGTCAGAATTTAAATATCCAAATGATGTTTTTTTGAATAAGTGGTGCGCCTGTTCCAAGAACATGATTGGTCTGTGCCATATTCTTTCCCCTCTCTATCTCACCAAAAAAACTTCCGTCCCCTGGAACGAAAAAATATCGCTTCCCTTGGACTTCAAGATTGTGGCATGGAGTTTTATTATGGTAATTTTTGTCAATGACATTCTACTGTAGCATAAAATTCAGCACAGATAAAACTTGTAGCTGATACATAGTTCAAGTTCTGTAACCAACTTGCGCACATATTAGCGATGAGATATGCAACTCCGTGGATTGCCCTCTTGTTTTTCTTACATTCGTAAGGTCAAAAATGGCAAACGAAAATTTGCGAACAACAGATTTTTTGCCTTCTAGGTTTTAAGGTTACACTATCAATTCAGATCTTGCGAGAGCTCATTTCCTCGCCTTTCAGAACTATTTCGAAGCCCACAATATCGGTTAACCGGCAGATAATGCTGCATTACTGCGCATCACTAATTTCTTTAAACGCACTCTAGCCGGACAAACTCGCTTCTGGATTGAAGAAAAGTAGTTTGAATCGGTCCAAGATTTGAGAACAAGGTTTCTTGCTAGGTTTAGTCCAAGCAATTCACATTTCGCCCGCTAGCAAGAATTTCATTCACTGACCTATACTGCAATAAAAACAACTGCTATAAAATCAAAAGCTGCCCATATGCTACCATACAAGGATGCACAGATTAGAGATAAGTTTCTTTCTTCCCTCCCTACCCAATGTCGGTCGGCAGTGCTCATGGCGGCACCCACTGACGCGCGGCTTCCTCTTTTGGTCGACAAAGCACAATGTTATTATCTCATCGCTTCCTGAGGTGGATGAGATATTGTAATCACTTTGCCCATTGAGCTGTAAATGGGAATGCCAGCTGAAATTGGCACTGTTATCATGGTAATGGTTGGTGCCCCCAAGTTACTAGTACAAAGGTCTAACCTTAGGTCGGGTACCCAAGGTAACCAAAACTCCAATTCTGTGTGAGGGGTCAAAACGTGTCCGTGTGTGTGGTTGCGTGTGTGTGTGTGTGTGGATTTTTGTTTTGCTAATATCTCCTAAACGTCTCAGCGGATTTTCTTCAAATTTTGTAGGAAGGTACCCTAGGTGGACCCACTGTACATGTTGCATAACCGGAAGTAAAGGTCAAAGGTCAGAGGTCAAAGGTCAAATTTGATGAAAATCGTATATTTTACTATATTTCTGTAATGAAACATCGCACTGACTGGAACTTTTTACGTGTCATAAGTATATATAGAACTACCAAAATATATGGTTACCATGGCAACAGGTATCAAAGGTCACATGATGGAAGGGGAGGAGTATATTTTTAAGCGAAAAAAGGAGGAAATTTGTGACTCTAACTCATCCTAGTGGGTTTGACCGATCTTTTTCAAACTTGGTGGGAAGGTACTCCAGGGTTGGAATTTGTGTCTCCCAGATTTCCGGAAGTGAAGGTCAAAAGTCAAAGGCCAGAGGCCATTTTTCGATAGTAATCATTTTGGGGGGATTTTTGGCTGTATGTCTGGTCTTTTACCGTATTTCTGTAAAGGAACATGGCATTGACGTGAAACTTTGCACGTGTCATGAGGATATCTAGAACTACCAAAATGCATGGTTACCATGGCAACAGACATTTAAGGGTATGTGATGGAAGTGAAGACAGTGTCTATTTTCAAGTGAGAAAAGCAGAAACTTTTAATACGAACTCCTCCTAGTGGGCTAGACCGATCCTTTTCAAACTTGGTGGGAAGATACCCCAGGGTCGGAACTTGTGTCTCACAGATTCCCGGAAGTGAAGGACGAAGGTCAAAGGTCAAAGGTAAAATTTAGGTAAAATCATACTTTTGTCTGTATTTCGGTAGTGAAACATCTTAGTGACATGAAACTTCGCACATGTCATGAGGATGACTAGAACTACCCAAATATACGGTTGCCATGGCTCTGGAAGTGACGGTCTTAGGTCAAAGGTCAAATTGAGTCAAATCGTTTTTTGTACATAATTCCAGGGGAAAACATAGCACCGATATGAAACATAAAACGTATAACAGGAGTGACATGTTCTGCCAAAATATTTCGTGACCATATGGCAACTCAGGTTTGAAGTCGCGTAACAGGAGGTCAAATGTACGGTTTTACTTCAAAAAGTGCTGATTGTTGGCTTTTGTTTAAACGTGGTGAAGATGTGCCCCAAACCAAATATGTCTCGCAGAGCCCGGTCCAAGGTGTAGCTAACCTTTTCCATAATTGTCTTGCGTATAGAAATCTTCTTCTTTAATTGTATGGGGTTTGAAAGTATTGTGACTCAATATTTGTTACCGTTTCATAAGACGGAAAATAACGCCTCGTGGATTCACAAACATCGATGCACGCGGAAGTGACAATTTGACTTGCGCATTGTTCTTTTCGGCAATGTTCTCATACTAAAAACTCACCACATAAAATGCTGTTAATAGCTGAATTTCATAAATTCGTCGTCCATGAAATGAGTTCAATAACCACTGCAATTGCTTCAGTGCACGAACTCGATGGTTTTCCACTCTCCAACGTAGGCCTACATAATTAGTTAGTTTGACTTACACATTTCGGCTAAATACTGCTAAAATTAACAGCTCGGTTTGCGTGTCTGCTACTCAAACGAAGTTCGAATATTACCACGCGACTTTCATGCCGCATCGTAGAAATCTAAAGCGCAATAATTTTAGGGCGGGGACGTCAGCTCGAAGACGTGAACTGTGGGCTATAACGCCGCGTCGCCCTTGCAACGTCGTGTAACCTAAAGCTCCCTTATGAAAGGCGTGGCCGCGTGCAGTAGACTTCGTAATGCGCGTGTGGTAGGCTAAGCACGCGTATCTGATTGGTTAATCAGCTGTCCGAATATGTTGGTGTAACATGCAATGATATGCGTTTTGTTCGTCTCGGCCTTACTTTAGGGAGCTTACACGCGGGCAAAGACCAACTAACGCAACCACCTTCTAAAGGACAAATAACACACATGGAAGCAAATGTGGTGCGTGGCGGGATGTCTTTTAGAACAACTAGTGCGTCCACTGAATTTGACCTTTTAACCTTTGGTGCAAGCTCCTCACAGAGGTCATGTACCGACGTCACTGCGTTGCGCTTTTCTCTATTTTTTCATCCAGGAGTACATTGTGCAACAATTGTTGCTAAGGTTCTATCGTGCGCGCGTATCGGTAACACACCTACTGCGTATGATCAGTAACATCCTGTAAGCCAAATTAAAACACGCCGATGTCATTATTTTCACTTCTGGAACGCGTTTCTAGCGCATCAAATTTGGCATGAGGTTTTTGTAGCTAAATTCCCCAAAGAAGCTTGATAGAATTAAGTCCCGCGTTTACTAGCGATGACATCAGCAACTCCGCGGATTGCCCTCTTGTTTCGATTTGCAGTCAAATCAGGCCCAAACCGCTAGTGTAGTTGCAGCTAATATCGTGGCAACGTTACAAGATACGCGCGAATCTGCTGCCCAAGGCAAGGTGGTGCAGTCTGACTTAGATGACTAGACAAATTGCGAGACAATTGATACTCTCGAACGAAACACCGAAGGAACATATGCTCATTGATCGTGCCAGATACAAACACGGCCTATTACAAGTACATGTATGTTTACCTACAGTAGAGTATCAAACATTTACGCTTTTTGGTGGAATGTTCGCAGCTATGATGAAACAGGAAACATTGTAAACTATTTGATGGAAAATAGAGTAAAAACAGCTGGTCCACCGCAAAAGATTTTTGAAAGATTGTTTATGTCAATTTTTTACAAAAGTAATTTAGGTCCAAGTGACGGTTATATTTTCATACGTCTTTATGTTATTGTATGCTTCTTTTCATAACCAATTTTGGTGTAGTTGTAGACTGTATTGAACCACCGTTTGAAAGATGTTCACCTTGTAAAGCCACCTTTCTTTTTTACTTTTTACTTTCTTTACTAAAATGTAAATAGACATGATAGTGTTTTCTACTTTCCACACAAGATGGGATAATTATCTTCCCAAACCTAACATTCGTACTTTCAAAGAATCATGTTCTCAAAATTAAGTACAATTTTAGGTCAAAAATTTTAAAAGCTCCGGAGGGATGTCATGTAATACCATGCTGTCGCATCCTCTTCTTTGAAGATAGCGAACACTCGATTAATACCCTCAACAGCTCAAGTACGTTTAAAGCTCACCATGGTTAACCAACGATCCTTTGTTCAGAGCCAGAGCTGCACTCAACAGTCAACAATTGAAGACTTCCTCTCGTCCGGTTTCCATGGAACTTTGGGTTAATTACGTAATCAAACTTACTTTATACAGGCGTGTCCTAAGTTCAAAACGATTGAACTCTGGTTGGACACTTCTTGAGAAATCTTGTGAGTATTCATAATTATTTTGTCTCAGACTAATCAGTAACATAAAAGTAATTGCGTATCTAAAAGTAGATGACTTTAAGTTACATGTGGTCACTTTGATTTGAGAAGAACTTCGATTCCGACCTTCAAAGACGAAAGATCTAAAGTCGAGTTATTTCTTTCTTTTCTTACGTTCTTTTATAAACCATTTTCTTTTATCATTGAAGTTAAAGTAGAGGAGAAACACTCAATAAAATTACTTAAACGTATACCGTACGTTTTGTCCAATTTTTGTCTTCTTGAGAGTTAGCCGCGGCAAGGCGCGAATCCAACACAACACTACAATTGTCAGCATTTGGTGTTTGTTATGAACTTTGAGAATGATTTTGGTACGAATTTTTGACCATTCGCCCAACGATCAGCATGAGTGACCTAAAATCTCCTGGATAATTTAAACATACCTTTTAGTTAAAATATGCAAAGCAACGAGGTGGTTCAATTGAGTTCAACAAATGATGTCCAAACATGTTTTTGCAAAGAATCACAGATTTCTGAATCACTGGTGCGCTTATCATTGTCCGGTCACTCAATACCCCCGCCCCTGAAGCTCAGGCATATGAGAAACAGTCTTTTCACTTGAGATGGAGGAATGTTTTAACTGACCGGAAGGGTGGAAAGTGCTTATTTCAGGCAAAGGGGAAAATGGAAGTATTTGTAAGTGATACTTTTGACTCCTTTACCTTTTTTAACTTAGGTTCCAGTCAATTTTATATTGATTCTGCTTACAAAAAATTAAAATCGTGACCTTGTATGCATCAATGTATGCCCTTAAGCCTTTTTCGATTTGAAGTGAAAGTTGTAAATTATATACAACCTAGTTGCTGCGTTGATTTTGTCTAAATGAACCCTATGGTTCGGAATCAGGTATGGCGCATTGGATGGTAAGAATAAAATAAAAATAAAATAAAACGGTAAGAATTAAAAAGCAATGCAAACATATCTGAATTAAGTATACGTCAAAAAGTAATCAAGGGCAACTTTGATCTGCCTTAGCCAGCTCGGGAATAACCTCAAAAGAAAGGCTTCCCTCTTCATCCTTTCGGGAGTAAATTTGGTCTTGGACTCGGCTGTTTGTCTATATCACCAATTACACGGGTTTTTCGTGTATATTCATTTGCGTAGATCCCGGGGTGGAGGGATATATCCCCCAAAATTTGACTAGGGGGGATGGTCAATGTAATCATCATTCCCCCAATGTTCAGTCTACAGATACGTGCGTGCTTATATTTTTTACTGGCAAGTAAGCTTCATTTATTATCCCCTCGTGATTAACATGAATCACGTTGTTCCTTTACCAATCTGCCTATATAATCTGATAATGCAGTGCTTTCTAGGTACACTACACTAGGAAGTGCCCATACTTTTCACATCATTTTCAAAACAGTACGAGCCATAAAATTCACATACTTTAAGTTTCTGGCATTTCAGCTTGGTAGTCACTAATCTCCTATCTTAATGGAAATACTCAAGATCCAGTGCAACTTGTTAAGGGGTTTTGTGCTCAAAAGAGTCTTTCCTCAGTGTGTAAATATGTCAATACCCAACAACATTAAGTCTGTAATATACCCCTTAAAGCTGTTTTCCTACGACCTCTGAGGCGTTAAAACCCAGGAGTTTCCGAGAGCTTTCCCCCTGTGTCCCATCAGGGTCCCTAAGGCGGACCTTGGACCCAACGCGGAATGGGCCATGTTTAAAAGCCCCCCCCCCCTCCCCGGCTAAAAAAAAAAAAATCTACGCCTTTGTGCATATTGTCAGTTGCAAGTGAGATTCGTAAACTTCTTCAAACATTTTAGGTCTAATACAATGGGAAATGCATACTTTGACGGTTTTTTATTATATGTAAGAAAAACTAAGTCCTAATTTGTGGTGCACTACCATTGTTATGTTACAAAATTTTGAGCTGATGTCTTTTCGCTAAACGTTGGCCTAGTTTTGCCATAAATACTTCCCAATGTGTTACATAATATTTACCCTATTTGGGAAAATACTTTCAATTTGCCAGCCTGTGGTAGGCCTAGGCCTACTCTTGTTTCGGAATTAGTTCAAACGCATAACCGACGCTGTCACTGTGTCATTACTGTACTGTAAATTGTGTGTATCTTCGCTAGGCACGTAATAGCAAATTTTATAGAACCAAAATCACGTTTACTTAAACACTCCAAATTTAGGAGTGAATTAAGACGTGAATAGTGCTAGTCATCGTTATCAAACTTACTGAGCGTAATCAAAACATCAATTTTCGAGATGTAATGACTCCTTTGAAAAATGTCACTAAATATTCTTTGGAACGAAAGCCTAGAAAACTATGGATGTACTCTCTAGTGTCTCAGTGTTACCGTTTATCATACTATCACTTATTTGGTTTAAAATATATGCCATTATGTGTTTAACAAACTATGGGAAAAATTTGGTATATGATGGTATGGTATTATAGCATGGACACAACATGCACTGTAAGTATAGTGATCATATTCAATTCACCATAAAGAAATTCTTTTTCAAAACCATTCGGGCTCGGATGAAATTCAAACTGGTTTTTAGCAAATCCGAATGCAGCAAATCAACACAAGGAAACAAATCAACAAAAGGAAACCAACGGTACGTTTTGCCTGGTACAAATATCCTCATGGGTCACATTTTTTCAGTTATATTGAAAATGGACCACTCTTTGTCTAATTTTATTTCAATTTCACTATTGAGATGAAGTAAAAATTCATTTTATCGGCGCGCTCCAGGTAACAACTCTGTGAATGTCACCTGAAAAAGACTATATAGGAAACCAGAGTATGTTTGTGCTTCAGTAATAATGTCTTCAGTGGGTCACCGTTATTCAGCTAATGTTTAAAGTTGCCAATCCTTTCTCTAACTGTCATTCAGTTTCATTACTGAGATGTCTTAAAACGTTAAATTTTTCGTCGCGCTTCGCGAGCCCCTGAAGAACATCAATTTTAAGTAATCCATTCTCCCTCCCCGCACCCTCTGCATTATCGATTCCGGCCTATTTTAATCATACGGAGTGAGAAAATGATTGAAGAAAGTCAAATTGTGATATATGTTTTCTGTTAAGCGCTTATCTTGTGTAATTTAAGATAAAATGCATCATTTAAATGCCTACAATTTCGTAAATACTCAGGAGCTTTGCCCTGGGACCACATACGAGGCCCTAACGGGGGCTCCTGAACCCCACGTTTTTAGAGGGAGCGCTTGTCGCTCCCGCGGCGGTTGCCCAAATTTGCGCCCCCCCCCCACCCACCTTCAAATCCTTCAAAACCTTCAAAAAGAGATCAAATACCGCGGATGACTGCAATTCACGTCAACGAGGGCCCTGGAGAGGTAAACCCTTCCATTTAAATATTTTTGGGAATTTGTGTATCCTTACATGCACTCTGGTGCCAGATATGCAACTTTTGAAGAAAAGTTTGTGTCATGAAATTACGTATTGTTGGTACCTGAAAATATTAGCGTCCATGAGGGGGCATAGCCCAGTACCCCCTCCTGCGTAAGCCAGTAGAAAAGGGCAGATTTCCATAGAGTTTTGGAGGGCCGAGTTTCTATAACAGATTTGTAAATATCCGTAAGTTAACCTGGTCAAAACCCCAAGGGACTAAAAGCGAACTTGTATAATTTGCTCAAAGGCAACAAAACGAGCTTTACATCATACTTCATCTGTGATAGGCTGGCTGAGGTGAAAACCGTTATAACTTACTACTTTTTTAGGAGTATGTTTTAAACATGAACCTTCTCCACCTGTTTTGATAAACAACTGATTCTTTGCGCAAAATCATCTTTTGCTATAAATATGTTTGACTTAGGCCTGTTTCAAAGGAGAACAGTCACTCTTCGCGGTATGCAACCAACGCATGCAGGAGCTTCATGGAGATGACGTTTAACACTCACTTAAAGTACGAAAGTAGTCGGGTATTTTTAAGAACGACACTGTACACCCCCTACAAATAATGTTAAGGGAATTAAACAGAGTAGTCTCGAATGAAACTATTATGCCTAGTTAAATAGGTTATCACTTTAACATCATTAGCTGAAAGGGAGTGCAAGGTGCTACCGTTAAAATCCCTTGAACGGGTAACAAGGCTTCCCCGCCGGGAATTATCACAGCCCACAGCACGTGTCCTAACCTTCTAATAAGATGTGAACTTGCCCCAAAACGAACGGCAATTTAATCACCCCACATAATATGTACTTCCTCAAGATCTCGTCAAGGCTAAAATGTAAGCCTCAAATGATCGAGGGAAAGTTATATGTTAACTAAACCAACACTCAATGGGCTTCACAACAAGTTTTTCGTTTGATATTTCTATTGTCCTATCATGCGACAAAATGATTATTTCCCCTAACCGATTCCATAACGGTTAACTACAGATGAAGTTTGGCCATTATTTGAGACGAAGCAGCAGAAACCGTTCTACAGTAGTCTGGTCATAACGACCAAACGAAGGTTAACCAACCCCGTCAATAAATTCCCTCCGAAAAATGCCTTTTAAGCCTTTCGATGAAATCACGTTTGATAATTTCGGGCCTTTCCTTCAAATGTGCACTGAAGGTTCGTCGACTACCCATGTGACGTCAGATAGCGCACCGTCTACCCTTACTTGAAGTATAATTGTATTTCTTCTGTCGGTGTACATCTTTCTGTAGTAAAAACGCAATATTTTCCATTAAGAATGAACCTTGAAAGATGCAATTTTTAAGATAAACAACAGTGCAGCTTTAGTCAGTGTTTTATAGTTTCCCTGAATTGAAGTCGAAGGAGCGTGTAGTAGTTACCATTGTACTTCAATGTTCTTTCTCCGGTAAAACCAGTCACAATTAAAATGGTGCTTCTCTCTTTAAAAGTTTCTTGAAAATAATTTGATCTATTATTTTTCTCAAACTTCCTCATTGCTACCTTCTTTCATGATGAATTTTTAGGTGACTTTTGTCTAATATTTAACTTAAAAACCTCATGCTCATGAAATGTAAATATTCCATAACTTGTATTTACTCTTCCTCAGGTGGCGCGTAATATAATGTCTTACTATAGTGCTGTTTATTTTGGGGGCATGGGTTTCTTGACAACAGCAAAAAACGCCCCTTTGTCCCATCTAACGGCACTTTTGGTAAAATGTGTGTTGGAAGTACCATTTATATTCCCATACGTTTTCATTCCAGACGCATGATTCACATATTATAAACCAAAGCTGCCCTGCAGAAAAGGGATGCATATTTTGGAAAATTCAGAAAGCCCGAGGTCATTTTTGATTCCCTAAATTTTATCAACATTTATTCGAGTCGCTTTAGATTTTGTTCAAGAAGACATGTACAAAGATCATGCACTGCTCAAAAAAGGAGGTTTACTTCTAAGGAATTACAGAGCAATAGAGAGTATTCCCCTTCGTGAAGGCCCTAGTTCTCTCACCCTAAACAGTGCCAATTCTCCGAACCATCTAACTCAAGCTCCTCCCACAATTGTTTGATTTCACCCTCATTCAGACACCATCTCAGTTTACTGCTCCAGGGTCATTATAGAAAAGCTCAATGTGTATAATCAAAACAGTAGTGTAAGCTTTATATTGTTTCAATTTCCTGTCAATCGAAGTGCTGAATCAATTGAGAATTTCTGTTAACTCCAACAAGAATGGTAGTTTGAGGTGAGGGAATTTCCCCTTAAAACACGGAAATAACATGAGTTTTGTTAGGGCAGCAGGGACTAACCCTTGCTCAAAGGTAAAAACATGAAATATGCGATCAAAAATAACATGAACAACAGCTTGCAGGTACTAAGAAAGGGATTTGTAAGATTGGGGATGGTACGGGTTACTTCGTTCCTTTTTGTGGGTTTATGGTAGAAGGCGTAATTCAAGCAATTAATGGGGGAAGTGATGGAGACGAAGGTGGAGATGGAGGGTATATTGGTTTTTGGTTTTTCGGGCAGTAGTAGCGAAATATTTATGAACACTATCTGTAAGTAGTAGAGTTCACGAATATACAAAAACGTTGTAAGGAAATTTGTGTAATTGATTATAGCATAGCATACTGAAGCGATACAAGCACAGTTTGAAAACTAACACATGGTGACAGAACCACCAACTAAAGAGAGGATACCATAATTCACACCTCTTTGAATCCACATTTGAACTTAATGTAAACACGATGGTGTCGTCATCAATATCATTACCATCATCGCTCAACTTGTCCCTGAAGAATACAAATTTAGGGCGTTATAGACTACTTGCGTTCTTTATCGTTTTAAAGCCATTCTACGGGATGGTAGTCTATAAACCAGAAACACCTCAAATTTTATGAGAGAACTTAATGTGAGCGTCCGTTTTATTCCCGTTCTACCGTCCTGAAATCGACAGCTCGCTGAGAAGGATTTGTAGGGTTTTATCAGCGCTTCTCGTGTCAATACAATTCTAACTTCCATACCAATACCACAGGCCATTACATATTACAAATATCTGCGTAATACAAACATATGCAAGTTGAAGAAATGAAAATTGAAGAAATAGAAAAACAGACCAATACATTAAAGATTTACTTTGACCTCAGAAGAATTTGAAACCTATCACGCCCGTATTTTAGAGATACTCCATGTAGGATCGACAAAAGGAATACGGATCTTGGAAAATCCTGGTGTCACACTTATTTTCTGCATATATTGAGAAAACACTAGTTCAAGTATAGACTTATTTGATCAGAGGATCTTAAGTTATCGTTGTTGAGTAAAACATTTGTAACATGGCAAAAGAGCTTAAATTCGTAAATCTTATATCTCTTTTAATGGGATATCCTCATATTGCGTGGTATTCTCATTTTGCGTGGTATTCTCATATTGCGTGGTATCCTCATATTGCGTGGTATTTTCATATTGCGTGGTTTCAGAAGAAATACCAGACTCACTCCCACAAGTTATGTTTGTAGCAGAAGCTGAATTTAAAGTTTGGGGGATATGACTGCTAGTTTGGACTGGTTGTTTCTTCGAACATTTTGGGAAACGTTTCCTGAACTCGGGGTTGGCAACGCATAGCAACAGAAACATGATAAGCCCCTGTATAGATATGAAAATGCAGTAGAGATAATCGAATATGAATGTCTTTGGATCCACAGCTGCAAGAAATCCAAAAATCCAGGAGAGACCGAGAACGAACCAAAACAAGATTCCATGTCGAACCCTGGTGATGATTTCATTTCGTGTTGCGTTTTCTCTTGTCTTTGATACCATTAAAGGCCTGCACAATACCTTCCGGATTACTAAAATGAAGATGATGAAGTTGAAGACAAATATAACGGCCACTTCAGCAAGAAATCCAAAATACAGTGCAAATCCAGGTTGTATGAAACAGCTGTTTAAGGAACAAAATAAGCTTTCTTCAGTTTCTTTTTATTTGAAATAGGAATTAAATTAAAATAGGAAAATGTAATTTTTCACTTAGAAAAAAAATTTACGAGAAAGCCGAATATGAGCGCAAGGCAACTAGCAAAAATCAAAGACATAAGTTGATGAAGAAGAATAAATGACCAGAGAGCAAAGTCCTCTGGAGTCTGAATGGAATAGAACACCTCTTGAAGCTTCCATACTCGTTAAAGGATGAAACATATGTGAAAGGAAAATGTACAAGTGCCTGTTACAACTAGGATTAATTATTGCCACATATACTAAACATTTCAGTAGTTAGCTAGTTTTAAGAATTTTGAAGATTTTTGTCTTTTTCGTCAGATCGATTGGACATGTTCGTTAGTAGTTGGATATAACAAGTGTTTGAAATTGCATCGAAAAGTCTAATGCCGGGGGTCACACGGCCACGACTCAAACGACACGATGACGACCATGTGCAGCTGAGATATTGGGGCTGTTGTGAACACTCCCACGCCTACCAAGCCAAGTCGCTTCCATGTTCTGAAATGCGTAATATTTTTAGACTACTCGTAACATATTCGGAGTCTTGTCACCAAACTCAACCAGGAGGGGTACTCTCCTATTGGCTCCCCGATCACTCTTCTGTGTTTTACACTCCCTACAGAATAAAGACAGTTTCTAAGATGGATTAACCTGCACTGCTTATATGCGAGCATATAGTAGTAGGCACATTTATGAACACGCACAATCAAAGCGGAATAGCTATTTTATCCAAAAAATACAGAGTATTACACGGAAGTCATTGCATGCCAGTGGCACTTGTAGGGAGAGGGTTTCTAATAAAAAAAATCGAAAGTGTCAGAAATCAGTAACTGTTGTGGTCACATTTCATTGGCATACGGCTTTGTATGGCCTCTCTACTCGGCATTGTGTATCACTTTTTCATAACCATTTGAATTGTAGTAGGATGCTGTCGGTACTCTTCAACCTCAGTCACAACGCAAACACCTCTCAAAACGTGTCCACGATTTATGCTAGGTGTATACGACGAAGGAACCTTGGTAGTGGTGGTGGTGTGACCTGAGCTTAAAACGTTCCGACTACATTCGATTACGATTGGACATGTTCAATATCGGGCCGGGTCCTACGAACCGATGGAATTCGAAGAAATAGTTTTCGTGCCGAGTGTTCACAACGCCATGACCCTAGCCTACGCAGTGGGTCCCGGTCGTCGCGTTTCGAAGAGTTGGGAACCGGGCTTAAGATATATGCCAATTATTTACAGTTTGGAGTCTTTGGTAATGATAACGAAGTGACACGAGCACAGAGCTATTACGACGGATAACTCCGTGAGCTGACTGCATTGAAATTCAATGAATCGTCTCTAAAAAAATAGTACATTATAGATTAAATTAATACGCTAACTTGCACAAGAAATAAAACTTAATTCTTTCGAAGAATAGCCTGCGGAGCAGACTCTGTAGTAGCCGAAAGATGGCACTCTCTCAAAATCATTATACACTTCTCTAAACAGTATAATATACAGAGTCTGCAAACCTTCGTCCAGTTTTCATTTCCAGGAATCCCGCATTTTGAGGGACGAATTAGTAAACATGAGATGGTCACGTGGTGCACGAAACAAGTATGAATCGTGTATTTTGGTTCATACAACTGAATACAATGAATTAGCTTTTTTAGGTGGAAAATGTGCACCAGCCCATATGTTCGATACATAAATATTACCTATTACGCGAGATATAATTTAGTATTTTAATTTTTGTCGTATTTGGTGTATTTGGTTTTCGTCATATTTGGTGGTCGTAAATGAGATTCGCTAGAAAGTTGGCAGGCTATTGTATACCGTAGGTATGCCATGTAACATAGTTGGAAACGTCGGCTATTCAACAGTGAAGCCGTTGAAAGACTCGTAGTATTATTTAGACCAGCGAAAGTAAGATTTTTGATATTTGAATGTACTAGTAATTGAAACGCAAACACAATAGCCTGTTTACAGATGGCTATTTGAAGCACAATACTTACTAGCCTGTTGCTTCATAATCAGAACTGTTGTCGAGGACTGCAACCAGTATAGCCACTACGACAGGGCAACCTGTAAAAGAGAGATAGTCGTTAACTGGTATTGGATTCCAATAGCCTAAGTTACCAATGTTCTCGTTGACAATTGCCAACAAAAAGAACACCAACAATGTATCTACCTTCTCCAAGTACTCAAACCTTCCTTAACAACTCTAAATAAAAGAAACGAACTGGTAAGCTCTTGTAGACACAGGAACAAACATCTACTGTGTAACTATTCTAATAGGTAATGTATCTTGGCTCGCTGTACACCGTTCGTGCCTGTTCACATCGAACACGGAACGAACACGTGCTTAAAAACGGACACGTTCAAAAGCAGCGAACATATACGTATCTAACGTAATTGACATCATTCTACTTTAGGCTTCTGAGGAGTGAGGACCTACATTATTGGCCCTTACGAAACAGTTCTGTAAAGCTATGTTGTAAGAACTTATTGCAACCTTGTCAGTATATATATATATATATATATATATATATATATATATATATATATATATATATATATATATATATATATATATATATATATATGTATATATATATATATGTATATAAATATAACATAAATATATATAAGTATTACATATTTATATAAATATATATATATATATATATTTATATATATGTGTGTGTGTGTAAACATATATATATATATATTAATGTCTAATATGCGACCTTAGGTCGACAGTCACAAATTGTTATATAGCCCTACGTAGGGCCACTGGAAAATTCAGGAAAAAATATCATGATAAACTTTAACAGAACCTGCATCAATATTTCAGGCATATTTATGTGTATGGCGTATACGCAACTTTTTCTTAAATATTAAACTTGTTATTAGGTATTGCGCAACAATTTCGTGTCTCCTTAAGTACATTTTTAGAGTTCGCTGATAGAACACACCATATTACACGTTTTAAAATAACATATCATGTTATCAGTACAAGCCCCAATCAGAGACACTATAAAGGGTACGCCTTTATACGGAGAGGCATTATATATGGTACATATATACTTGTCTTATTCGGGTCTTAGAGGGAAAGTAGTTGTTGAAAAGTCGACCTGGGCAAAACTTTTAGCGTTTTAAAGTCCATATTTAGTTCCATCATAGCCATCATTGCTTTTATTTCAGAATTGGTTGCGAGAGTGACCCTCTTGCCCACTCCCTTTCATCTGGCCATATCCCGAATGTCAATAAAAAGCGTCGACGATATATCGAAACAAAATGAACAAAGGAACACACCGTATCCGAATAAACATGCAACAGGTATAAACCAACGGATGCTCGTTCTGTTCCCTTTCACAAAGAGGTAATACATATTCAAAGCTTCTGCAGACATCCAAGCCACGGTTGCGAGACAGAAAAAGTGAATAGTAGCTGAAACAGCAGCACATGCAAGTTGGCTGGTGATGGCCAATGGACTTGTTAAGAAAGTTAAGTAGAACCCGAGTAAAGATACACAGAGGTTTATGTGAATGTGGGTTGGTTGCTTTGTCCTCAATTGCCTGCAAAATAATACAAAAGTCATACTTTCAGAAACCTGCACGAAGAAGTTCCATATGCGATGGCAAGTACCACGGGCTGACCTGTGCAGTAGCTTTCTGACTACCTATTGATTTCGTTAAAGATGGAAAGGTCTTTTTAAAAAGGTTTTACTCAATACACTTCCAAAATAAAATCAGTGAACATCAGTTCAATATGACAACACCACAGGACTATATTACAGACAGGGTTGTCAACTCTCACCCCTAATAACATTTTTTGTAGAATTTCTCATAAATTTTTAAGTAGCACAGCTCTTCGCCTGGCAGCAATTTTAAAAAGCGAGGTATTTATTCTGCTCATATTGCACAGTGTGTACTGTACTGAGAGTGTTTTATTCCTTAGAGGGCTCTTGTATACTCACCCTGAAGCAATAAACTGAGAATGTGTTTGGATGAGAACAATTTTAGACAGTTACTGAAGGAGCTGAAGTAAGCCGGTTAGGAGAACTGGAAAGTTTCGCGAATTAGGCCTTTAATATTACTGATAATAAACTTTAACTGAAAAAACGTGCCCTCTGTTACTTTGTCTCATTTATTACAAGAAGGAAATGTGCGTTTTCTGTGTTCTTACGAAATAGTTGAAAATGTTACACACGTTAATCATGATAATTTGAAAACCAAAATGGCGCTGTCTGTCCCTTCGATGACATCGAAGGTAAATAGTATTCTAAAGATAATGACTTATCCTCAGAGAATTCTAGATCCTCAGTTCCCAAGGAGAAAACACAAAGAAAAATACTTTAACTTGATATCATCACACCGCTGTATTATGATAAGTTTTGTCAATTACAGTAAATACGCAATTTTAGCCAATTAGATATAGCAAGATCCAAAAACCAAATTCAGTTGTATAAAAACACCAATTGACTTTCGAAACAATACATCCAACATAACATTATTAGTGTACCGTAGATCGTAATGCTTACTCATGAACATCCGGTTCGAGTAAGTTTTTACATGTAGCCTATTACCGTAATGGACTTATCCAACCCATTGCTCGTTTCGTTTTTCTTCTTTTTTTCTCGTCCTTTTCAGGATATCATGCTTTCCTTTCCAAACAAAGCCATGCAAAACAACAGTATTATACCAGGAGAAAACTGAATGAGTTAAAAGCAGATCTTTCAGAAAATGCATGTTATTTTCTGCCTCTTTAATTGCAAATTGGTTACCAACATGATGCTTTCTGTGTAGGTTGCCATGTAAGCAAGTCTGGGGCGCAAACATGTAGGCTAACGTAAAGCAGTTCTTCGCTATTGTATCTGCTTATAGGTAAAATCCTTCCTGGGGCTATAAAGGTAACGTCTAAACGTTGGCCTTTTTTAATATAAAGTGTCTAAGAAGAGCGATGCAAAGGAAATGTTATCTTCAGTCAACTTTTTTTATTCTGCATGACGCATGATTCGCAAAACGTGAAACTGTGGACATGGAATACTTACCTTAACGATACAAACGTTATAATGCAAAGTAATAAACACACACAGGAGATGGCTGATCCAATCACAGTTATATAATACAATGAAACTGGTTCTTCCTTGCCTCCTTTTCTGACGCGCTTTGGAAAAAATTGAGAATTTTATCGTAACTTTGGAACATTTACTCATATTCTGGAGCACACCTTTACACAAGATAAAGAACTTTGAAACATTATCTTAATTCATTTTTATTTAGTGGTTTTTGAGAGGTACACAAATGTTCTACAACTGCTATTGTGAGTATTATGTGTAAAATGGTGCTCCCTTATCAGAATAAAACGGAAAACCTTTTACAATTACTTTTTTACCGATTTTACTGAATCCCCAAAATATATATAAGGGCTCACTTTCATAATTCCTACATTGATTCCTACATTGATTGTTTCAACTGTCTTAAAGAAAAAACTGTTAAAAGTCATTCCATTTTTTTCTCGCTGTGAAATACATACTACCAAAACAGCAAAACTCGCTAAACGTTTACAGGAACAGACTGTCAGATTAAATTCAGCAGGCATCATCTCGCAGCCATCCTTGGACCAAGACCCTTCCTTCTTCGCTTCGTCATAATTCCAAAATACACAGTCTATAGATTCGATAACTTCATCAATTTCTGTAGACTATGAAAAAGGAACAAAATCGAATGACGGAGAATTGGAAATCTCCATATATCCGACATCTCCAACTATGCGTTACATGTATTCTAATAAACAATATTCTAAAATAAATATCTCTGTACATATTTTCCTCATTAAAGGTAACCTATGGTTTTCCTTCTCTTTTAAGTTCTTAATAAGTTAACCCGTGGTAGATTTTTCCTCCGTCAAAAAAAGGTGGAACTCAGTACCTTTACCTGTGATGTCTCCAAAATTAAAATAGTAGTAGAAGAGCCAAGTTAAACCAAATATTTATAAACTGAGCGCAAAAACCTCAACCTACTTATCTGGCATTACTTTTTAATTCATAACATCGATTTCTTTTGCAGGCCATTAGATAATCTACTGTTTGATATGGAAAGCCGAAAAAGTGACCGTACCACGACGTTTATTCAGATAGTATATGCCGTTTGTCCACTAGGTACTTTGACTCCTTTTAAGATATGCCTTTCAGTAAAACTGCTTCTTAAAAATGTTTTTCCTTCTCGAAAATTTTGTCGCTTTTATTAATGTATCCCAAGGCATCAAAATAATTTAGAGGTACCTGCTAAAAGGTTTCAGTAATAAACTATCTCCAGAGAATACACGGCTCTCATTAAAACGACAACTTTCAAGTGTCATAGTTGCAAGAAAGAGGACTGTAAGTGAGGTTGTAAATATGCGATTAATGGGGCAATCTTGTCATCGCTGGATACACCAAATTTGGTAGATTTACTACCTTTTTACAAATGAATATTAAGCCTTCAGTTGCCTATAAGTATAATTAAACACATCGATTGCACTTGACGATCTTACATCACGTGGAGGTGTGGTCTACTTCGTGAAAATCTTGGCGGCTACCAAAACGGATCATAAGAGGTTAGCCGTGTGAAGTATTTTAAATTTGAAAGCATTTTGATGCTTTCCGATATATCACAAAATGACAATCATCTAATTTTAGAGAACTGACCGATAGACATTTCTAGGGTGGAAAACCTGGACGACTATTTTCTGAAATACCTCGCAAAGCCTACCGTGACTTTGGTTCAGAAAAATTTTCTTAAAGCCTTCTCCAAACATTTATAGCCTGAATGTGCTCTCAGTTAAACATTAATAAAAACATACCAAATCTAGAGTGAACTTGGTGATAACTGGTGAGTCCGGTGGCAACTTTGTGGAGGACACGCTTTCATCTTCAACTCGGGCCGAAATGACTTCACTCGCAATTACTTGTATAACCGTAATGTTCGATTCCCCTTCAATATTTTCCTCTTCGGGTTCTACCGTCTCAGAGGGTACAAACAGGTTTGCATTCCCATAAATAAAGAAGCTAACAGGTATTGTCGTCAAATTTGTGCTGGCTGATATTAGTGAAATAAAAAAAAAAACAAATGAATCGTTAAACCGCTAAACATTTCTTGGGGAAAATTTGAAATCCATTTTCAAAATGGATTTTCCATCCCGAAATGTACAGCTGTAGATATGCTATATCATACATATCTTCTGTGTATTTGAGCCAAAGCTTAAAATTGTGGTGGTGAACAGTCGTGAGGTATGGGATAATGAAAATATTACGCTTTTACACTACACAAAAATGGACAGGGATTGTATTCCATGACATGAATAGAAGAACATGGATTTTGAAAATCCATTTCGAAATTGGAACTTGTTAAATTTAGGAGACTCTTGCAATGTCAATAATGTTATCGATACACTAAACGGTTACGGTATATGCAGGACAGAAGATTGCGGTGGCGTTTCCCTTCCGGCTGCTTTACATGACCATGAGTCCAGATCACAGAGCTTTTCTCACAGCATACAATAGGTACCTTCAGACCTGTATGAGACCATAGCTGTCCCTCCACACACGGTAACTGGTGTCCCTTAGCAGACCACGACCGCCACCGGTAGCTCAAGGCTCGCATGTCTTTCCTCGCTCACGCGGAACGAGTAACTATAGCTACCAGAAAACCCTTCCAACTTCAATAAAGACTTCAATAAGGACTGTCATGTGGTAACACGAAGCCCGCCCTCCCTCCGTGCATTCACGTGTTACGTGCACTCACCTTCTGAAGGGGAATCCCGATGACTGCCTTATTTTCACCTGTTCTTATGTAACGATCGATAAGGCGTTGAGTGTGGGCATGTGCTTAACCAAAACTGTGCTTGGGTTTGTTGTGTGTTTGCGCACTGTGCGTGTGGGTGTGTGTAAGAGAAGAAGGTTTCAACACTCCCAATTTAAAATTGTAACTATTAGTGCGGTTTGCAAGTCGAATTTGATACCTTTATAAGCTACAATGGTATACTGACAGGGCATCCCCAAAATGGGCACTTGGTAAGGATCACTCCGTTTCTATCACTTGACTGCGGTAGTAGCCATCATTTAGCACGTTGACCACTGACACATTGAATTAATGTGGACGGTATTTTTCAACTTGAACGCCGTACCCATTTTAACGGTATCAATAGGAGCCCTTACTGATTTGTTCTTAATAATAATAATTATAATAATTAATAATATTTTTCATTCTTAAATGTTCCCAAAATTGGCACTTGGTAAGGATCACTCCGTTTCTATCACTTGACTGCGGGAGTAGCCATCATTTAGCACTTTGACCACTGACGCATTGAATTAATTTGGACGGTATTTTTCAGTTGAACGCCGTACCCATTTTAACGGTATCAATAGGAGCCCTTGCTGATTTGTTCTTAATAATAATAATTAGAATAATTAATAATATTTTTCATTCTTAAATAGCGCCTTACATCAACAGATGACCTCAAAATGATAAAAGAAAGTAAAACAGCGCGGAATACAGAGGTAAAATACCAAATGCCATATAAGCAGAATTGTAAACAGTAAAATAATTCAAACAATGCGGAACATAGCAACTTAGAAACAATGATCATCAAAGTGAAAAAAAAAAAAACAAATGGATAAGGGTTTGTCTTAACAGAAGGGTTTAAGGTCACAACAGGATTATTAAAATGAGATTGCATAAGTGGCATGAGAATTTTACTAACTTTGCATCCCCCAACGGGGAGGTCATACTCCTATTAACTTCAAGGTGAACACAACAGTCTGATCAAACAAAGGAAAACAACGCATCCCTTGTCAATCTGAGGAAGTGATATAAGCTCTGCTGCCCTCAAACTCACTTTTTGAACACAAATTTACTGACTTCATTTACTGATATCTCAAGAAATACATGTCCGATTTGAATGGAACTTTCACCACACTGGGTAGGTTTTGTTCCTCTTTCACATATGAAAATTAAATTCTTGCTTCAACTTCCCCTTTAGGAAGCGATTTAAAAGTAGTAAAAGTAGGTGCATTTCTAATGGAGTTGGAAAAACATTCCAAAGATTCGTAGCAAAATAGGACAGGACCCTTGAACCAAAAGTTTTTATGAAAAAACTGCCAGGTTCCAATCGAACTTCCACTAGTTGCCTGCTTCTCTGACGGGTACGGTTGGCAACATGAGAAGATATAAGATATAGAAGAAGATGGATGACTGACCAGGGAACAAAGATAATGAGGAGCGGTACCGTTCAAAATTTTGTAAATAATAATTAAACATTTAAAATCAAAACGTGCAGAAACAGGCAACCAGTGGAGATTAATCAAAATGTTGAGCGTGTGATTATGCGGCAACAGAGTTTTGAATCAATTGAAGGCGAAAAAGTTGGTGACGCTCTTTACCATACAAAAAACTATTACAATAATCAAGGTGTGAAGTAGTGCACGCATGAATCAAACTTATTCACATTAAAAAAAAAAAATTCGAAGCGCCTACTTTTCTAGCTCTTCGATATACGTGTGTTTGTATGTAACTGTCTAGAGCCTGTATATGATGGTAAAATTCATGTTGAAATCGTTCAGGCTTCTTCTTTTTTGAAACATCGTTCTTTTCTGCCTGATTACCTTTTATCAACTCAAGGAAGACATGTAGGGCACTACCTGTACCGTTGATATAGCGATATTTCACACCTGACTAATTGATAGGTAGTACTAGATATATCAAAATATACGAAAAGATACGTACCGTTTGGATTTAGTTAACATGGCACTAAGGAATGTATGAAATAATATCCACGCGATGTGAGCCAATTGAGAGTCTAAGTCACTTCAGGACAAATGTCAGTTACACCCCACACTGCCTTTGATCTACTGGGTTGTCTGTTATGCATTCTCAAAAAAAAAACCTTGGGCCATTTTGTCATTTCATCTTACAGAGATTTACTTAAGAGATTTACTTAATTTTGAATATTCATTTAAAGATGAAAAAATCAATAATCTCAACTTGCTCGCTTTCATATAAAGTTAACCTTAGCTTTGACTTACCCTCCACTAATAAATCAAGGACAGTGATTGGTAACGATATCGAAGCCGAGGTTCTTTCAAGTGGTATGTCCATCTCATTGCTGAATAATTTTGTATTTGTTTCTCTAAAAGTGTTTTCAAAAGATGTCGTTAGGTTGTCGACCAAAATGCTAGCAAAGCTGAGACTTCCTCCCAGATTTAACGGATCTATTTTTACAGCGGCTATGCCTAAATTTGGTAAGGTCGCTGTGTAGTTTTCGTCACCAGTTTGAAAATTTGATATTTGTTGCTCTAAGGCCGCTATAAATCTACCAGGTTCTGTTTCACCGTTTTGAATAACATTTTCGTCCAAATCCATCAAATTGTTAATCGCCATAATGACTGGTTCCGTAACCTTCAATAAAGAGGGAGAGAGAGTCGATAGCGTGCAGGTACAAGATATGATTTCCACCAAAGATAATCCTTTACGAGGTAAAGGTTCATCCTCTTGCTAAGAGTTCACTTTCAAATTCATGTGAACATGCATAAAAATGCTTTTATTCATTTGCATTTGTTGCCTTTCGATGGTTTATGTTTGTAAAAGAGGACATACCTGAATGGAAGAGTCTCCTGCACCCGTAACAGACTCTAATGAGTTAATAACCAAATCCAAACGTTCGGGATCTTCTCTTAAGAATTCTTCATTGATTGCTTCTTCGACTGTCTCCGCAGCGATTCTTACATCTTCCGATGTCACGTTCTCTTGAGAAAGAGACTAAATTTAAAAGACATATTTAACCAACTGAGTTGTTGTTTTATCGAAATTTTATGACTACCTTCGTTATTTTTCAAGATTGATTGGAATGTAGCGTACGAGTATTGATCAGAATAGGGAGGTGTTACTAGATGGAGATTCATCGAAATCTTTAACTTATGCTAATCCAATTAGATTGATCTCAAAGTGGAGCCTAATTCCTTTAGCTGGGGATCATTGAACTAAGGGGCATGGAATTCCGTTGCGTTATACCTAGGCAACCTCATTCATAACTTCGGTGACTCCAACAAAAGGGATTATTTAAAACAATGCTGCTATATGTAGGAATTGCCGACAAAGAAGTGCCAAACACTGTCCCGACATCTCAAACAACTGTCTATTGCTAATGATCACAATGACCTTGGCTAAAGGACAATTCTGGTGATTTATGCAAAAGAGGAAAAAGGCTAAACATTGCTATTATATTTTCAGTAATACCTACATTCGATCGCATGTTCTAAATGGCACACCCAAATAGATTAAAATACAGAAAACAAGACAGGTATGTTGTAATCCACGTACAAATGCGTCCAAATCGTCAAATTCATTTACTTACTCGAGAGTCTGGCAATATTAAGACAAGGGAAACTTTTCTCGAACTGCTGCTCGACATCTAGCAGACGACTTACCAGGCTTGAACTTAGTTCCTTACACCTGCTTACACCTGCTAAGCCTATTGAGTCATTGAGTCATGAAGAACAGCACACAAAAGAGATCAGTGTCAGCAGCGATAGCGGCTCAAACAAACAGATTCTCGATAGATCTCCATGTGAAAACACCTCCCTGGTTTCAAAAAAGGTTCTGCTTAAGTTTGTAAATGCGTATCCCTAGCTTTGATTAAGCAAAATCCTCACTCCTTAAAACCCTTAAAACCCTTGAAAAAACTTGTTTTAGCTTAGTTGTGAACTAAAGCAACTTTCAAAGGATTTTCACTCAAGCGTTGAAGAAGAAAATTTCACACTGGTTAAGTATTTGTTCTCTTGAGACCCACATACTGTTACAGGACCCAAAAGACAATTAAAGATGTATGCCGTTCACCGACTGGTCATCCTTGAACAGTAATGAAATCATGCTTTACTTGAACTTTACGTACAGAATTATGAAGGTTCTTCGTTGTTATATTTGATTGCAATTTTGGAACTCACGGAAGTAGCGTCCAGTAACCGCCCTTCTAATTCGTTAAACTCGCTGATGGCTTTAAAAAGAGGTGCATTTAATATAGTTTTATTAGAAGATGAATAATCAAAAATTCAGAGCGTGGTTAAAAGAATACACGATATTCAGCAAAACATATGCTAATAACGCCAAAGTTGTAAAACCATAGATTTAGACGACAACAATGGAAAAAACAATCAATTCTCCTGGATACCTTCTAGAACAAGGTGTAGTTTGCTTGGTGGTATCATCAATGCATAAGATTTATTGATGAACTGCTACTAAGCTAGAAATGATAGCTTATTTTTCCTCAGTATCAAGACGTCATTCAACTTTCCAAATGTGCGTTAACCCCTTTTTTCTACCTCCCCTAATTACTTTTCCAGTACGGAATGATGTTAACTAACATAAGCACTTTCAATTCATCCTTCAAGATAAGTTAGAAATCGTGCTCTTAAGTATCTTAGCAAGAAAAAATTCTTTGTAACTTTTTAAACTTACTTGTTTCCTCTGTGGATTGTTCCTCAGTTGCTAAGAAAGTAACATAAAGGGCACCAAAGATGTTGTTAGTCATACAATGACTTCTTCTCATTAAAAGAAAGGTACTATCGTATAATATATTTTATCGACCCCCCCCCCCCCCCCCGCTCAAGTCGTGAAACATATCCAAAAAGCAATACGTGAACCCTTTTCACAGCAACCCTGACACTTCTATAGGAACGTATTGAAGGCATTCATTTACAACAAAACACTTGCACACTCTTCCCCGAGACAAACACTTCTTACTACCAACAACCGTTTTAAGTTCTCGAAAGAAGCATTATTTGACTTTCACGTAGGAATCAACCTTACACCGAAAACCTTTTATTTTTGATGCGAAAACGAACTCAAAAATGAATTTCAAACTTAAAGCAAAGTAGGCATGCAAATGTTTACTCAGGGATAGAACCAAACCAACCTGTAATGAAAATTGTGGTGGGGCTATTCAAATTTATGTGAGCGTAGAACGTTGACTGTTGAGCAACCAAAAGGCAACCATTGCTGTTTCACATGTAGACCAAAGTGTAAGTTAATTTTTTTTGGGGGGGGGGGGTTGCCGTTAGTTGGGGGAAGGTCCCCATATATATTTTGTGCAAAAGTTCGTTTTTGAATTAGTAGTTGGTTATTAAGGGATGAAATTGTGCATGAACTGTGAAATTAATCTTATAAACTGCAAATTAATTGCAATCTTCACCTTAGAGCTAGGGGTTTTACAAGCTAGGGGTGTTACTTGCTCTTAGACACGGGTTTAGTAGTGTATGTACGCCACATATCGCATTTAATGATAAAGGTGACGTGACCTCTTGGTTTGGGTTTTCCCTATGTAAATGAGTGTTTGATATAGATTCGGTCTTGGCATAAGTAAAATGCCATGTTGTATTCATGGTTTGGGAGTGTAATGATCAATCTAGCTGCTCCGTTATGTGAATGTAGTCTATCTTTTGTAGTTTTCACCAATCGACTTGGATGTGCTGCAATGTGTCATGAGTGTTGATCATAGAAGGGTTGTACTACCGAGTGATGTGAATGTTGAGGCTACATATTTGCTGTAACTGCATTTATCGTACATACAAATTTAACCACCACACCAAAGTCGCCATACCGCATTACATTAACATCTCACCTCACTTCACCGGAACGCTTTGGCGTTGAGGATGATTTTTTATATCAGAGGTAATAGGGTAAAAAGGGGGGTTTAACCTCTCAGAGGTGTGTTTAAATACAGCCCATAGGGGAATCCAAAATGAAGACAAATTGTTTTGTTGTCTTTATTGTCCAATTCAATACGCCGAGGCAGTAGGCCTATATGGGTAAAGTGAATCCGAGCAATTAATCATCAAGACAGAGTTCAATCTCCTAAAATGAGTGTTTTAAAACAAAATGCTCCAAACGGATTCAACATTCCCAAAGGTTTCAAGAAAGTTTTAAAAGAACATATTACATATCAAAACTTCACTTCAAGAACATTTTTCACATTTTGCTGTTGATGATGAATTATGAACGCGACTATTCTTATCCTGAAGCTTAATAGATATGCTGAAACCTAAGCTGGAACTTCCGGGGTTTTTGCCCCTGTGACCCAACCCGGACTTTTTCACTGGAACCTACGAGGGACACTCAAAAGCAAAAGCGTGTTCACTCACTTGATGGTTGGTCAGTTGTAGAAACATACTGAGTTGCTGTTGACAAAAGGTGAATAAAGTTGTTGGTTAGAGGTTATTGTATCTCATATACACAATCATCCGGTAAAAATCGAATAAAGGAAAGGAGAAACAAGCCAAAATCATAGCATAATATGGTCTTCTGAGTTTATGAAATACCAGGGGGTGGAAGTAAATACAAAATATATTTAGCTACAATGTTTTCTGCCAAAACAAGTAATTAGGGGTTCCAAGTTAAAAAGAGAAAATTATCCCAAATTGAAAAAAGAAGAAGGCAAAAGAAAGAAGAAAATGAAGGTCTTTCTTATTAGGCTTGTGGACATAATAAATGTACAGTCAATGACCGCAAAAATCGCACACCCCAGAAAAAGGATCCCATACAAGTGCCACTATATCGCAGTAGCAACACAAAAGCCTAGCCATTTGACGATAGAGGATTAAAAGCATGACAGTTTTCATCAAAATAAATCAATTTGGGGTTCAATTTCCCTTTAAGGTCGTTCGGGATTTCGTAATATATTACCTCAATTTCTACTACGATATTTGTTTTGCAAAGGCTATGGAAAAAGTGTCACATATCTGTCATTTTCTTGGTCACAAGATTTTACCGGCACTCGAAACTTTGAAAGTCTTTTTATTAACACTTTGTGCATGTAAGTATGTACCACTTTTGGTAAGCAGAGTGATGTAAGATTTTTTCAGCGGTTCGGGCAAAAGGTCAAAAACATTTGCCTTAAAATTTGAAGTAGTGTTACAGAGTGCATTCGACATGATGAACGTTCCAATCATTTATCCTGTCCTTAGAACATTTATATTAATAGTAATGTTGATAAATTATTTCTCCGCCATAAATGATATTTAACTTTTTTTTTTTTTTATTTAATTTTAGTTAGTGCTGTTTTGGGGGTAAAACCAAGACAAATGTCACCAGACCTATAATTAAAAAGAAAAAGAAAACTTCCACTTCACACAAAGAATGTCATCACTAAAATTTATGGTGCGCCAAACGTAGGGACATAAAACAACATGAAGTCTTTACAGTAGAGTCCAGCTTCAATCAATCATTATTTTCCTAATTTCTATCTAACTTAAAGCATGTTTCATATCAAAATAAAGTTGACGAATTATAATTTTGCCTGGTGATAAGCTTTTTTTACCCAAAGGGTGAGTTGACTATGATATTTACGAAATAGTGCTCGAATGCCCCAAACTTTTACTTAACCATGCTCGTAAAACAAGATAACTTTTCATTTAACACAGCAAGATGTCAGAATACTAAGGTGTCTTTTATATGCTTTGTACTTACTGGGTGTCCTGTCAGTTGTACTCAAAGACTCTGTAGCTGTAGATAGATACAAAGTATTTCTTACATTAAGTTGTCTTGACCAATGCTGTGAAGTCTTTCTGTGATATTGCGATTGCTCTGCTTTAAATTTTAGCATTGTGTTAAACCACTTTCAAGTAGGAATAAACCTTGAAAGAGAAACTTTAATGTATGATGCCAAAACGAACTAAAGAAATGAATTTCAAAGTAAATCAAACAATCCATTCATATGTATACTCACTTGATGGTCTGTCAGTTGTGGAAACATATTGCGTTGCTGTTAAAAAAAGGGGGGGTAAAAAAGTTGTTGATAACATTAGGTTATCTGTTTTTCAAATACACAAGCGTCCTGTAAAAATCTAGGTTAGGTAAGAATTAGTAACAAGGCATAATAATATTGCGAAAGAGACTGTCCAGATAGAGTTACAAAATCTATTATGAAAATGGAACTTGTTCCAACCATAACGGAATCTACAACCATGCCGTTGGCAGATCAAATTTAATGTCTGTATGACACTTTCAATAAAATGATCAGGAAAGTGTGCTGTATTCATAAATCAAATCTGAAATAGAGTGGCACCATTGAAAGAAAGTAGACGCCTGACCCATTAAAAACAAAACATTTGAAATTATTTCTTAAAACAATCTCAAATATGTCTGTTGGATTTTCTTTTGTAGAGTTCTAAAAGTATTTCTTAATTATTCTTAATAATCTTATTGTTATTAATTTAAGGATTGAGTTTTATTTTTAAAATGATGACTGGACATTTAATGATGATGTAGGTAGAAAGTGAGAAAATAATTAAAATGCTTGGGTGGAAGCTATAATTCTCGGCCATCGAGATGAAGCGACATTCCATAAAGGTCAGTGATTTTCATGATAAGTGTTTTTGAGGACCAAGATCATGTCATGATCTTTTAAAATTCATATTATTACATCGCACGGAATGTTCTCAGTACCCACATGGACATTCCTTAGATAAGTGGTTATGAATTATTTACTCACTAGTGGGTCTGTCAGTTGTACTACCATGTAGTGTGGCTGTGGAAAATGGAAAATAGAGATATGAAGAAGGCAAAAACCTTAAAATAATTCAGTTAAGTTCACTTTTGGGGATAAAAACCAATAAAATATTTTTCTTCATTTTAAAATACAATACGAAAACTTTTTCTACTGACGGGGTCAATATCGCCATACTGAGTGATGTATTGTGTTACGTAAATAGTACGTATTTACGGGTTTCGGGAATACTAAAGATCCGTATGAAGAAAGTTATTGAAATAACCCCAAACTTCGTTTCAAAGCAGGTCACATTACGGGATATTAACCTTTAAGGAGATTCGTCATGGCTGCCACAGTTTTTAGGGAAAACAACGGTTCCCAATTATAGTACCCGACCACTGGTTTATTACTCTTATTAGCTGCTTCAATGAGCAGCAGATTTGATTACTATTCTGGTACAATAGAAGTCAAACAACTTTGAGGTTTAAATAAAAACATACAAAAAATCCTGAAATAAGTACTAGCAAGAAGGGAATCAAATTACTTAAAGTGCACTGAAGGGCTACATCCCCTTTCAGCTTATTTTGAGATTAAGTGCTATCAAATGTCAACCTTCATGGTTATTTTCAAATGCTTTAATGAGCATATAATTAGTTCTGAGAACAGTTCCTGACGAGATGGTTCTAAGGGTGTTTTTTCTGACATGTCCCAAATGAATATAAGAAAAGTCTCATCCCTTAATAACAGGAACAGATTGCTTGTCGTTGGTTTCAAGAGGAAACCTATCATAAGTTTTGGCTTACCAAATCTGCAGTGCGCCTATCTCAATACATTTTGAACGGCGATTTTTCAGTATGTGGTACACATGAACTAAGTCATTACAAAGTAAACTTCACAGTGAAAATATCGATTTCGTTTTAGTGAGTATTAGTATTTTCAATTGAAAAACACCACTCTGAGCAACTGTTCTATTGTCTTCTTAAAGTAACATAACATTCACTATGTGAACGTTGTGGTTAATGCTAAGAACTACTCTTATTGGATGAAATTACCCATGACAGGCAAACCTTCTTTCGAATGATAAGGAACATTAAGCAATGATATCGCAAACTAATTATTTACATAGATGAATTGAAGCAACGTGTGCACTTTGTTTATGGCCGATGACTGGATTACCATGAAGTAAACAAGGGGGAAACGTGGGTGACATCTTCAGTGCCTATTTCACAGTAGTATGTATTGCCTCTGTGCTGTCATATAATTATGGGACTGACACTGACATTTAACTAGCTGACGTGTATACTTACTGGATGGTACGTCGGTTGTAGTCAAGTACTGAGTTGCTATGGGAAGACAGAAAATATCTTATAAGAAGATAATCACATCCATATCACACGTAAAGCAATTAAATCTTCCCGCTATAGTATTAGAGTTGATTTACCCCATTAGCTCTCTTTACAGTATAACATTGCATAAGAGAGGGCGCTTGCAAACGAAACAATTTAATCTATGATGCTAAAGCGACAGCAAAACATAAACTGCATGGATATGGTTTGTTTAGTAATTCTTCTTTGTTGGTCTGTCAGTGGTAGAAGCATATTGTGATGATTAATATGAAAAGAGTAATCGATACAGTTGCTCAATTATCGGTCATTTGTAACGATTCTTATACAAGCTTCTAATCGAAATCGAAGTCTTTCTATACTTAGTAGTCTTCTTTCCCTTTTCAATGTTAAAATTATTCCCAGTAATGTCGACTACTTGATTACGACAAATCCATAAATGTTGCACGCACTTTGTGAGGGGACAGAAATATCCTTAAATTTCCAATTTATTACACCCACTTTGTAAGAGATTAGAATAACCCTTACATTTCCAGGTCTCACAAGAATGGATTTATATAAATTAACATTTAGGCACGCCAATGTTATTGTGTCATAACCTTATTAAAGGATGCATCGTCACCGTATTTAAAGAAAAGATTCGCAACTTGCATATTGGATTTGTTAAAAGAATTTGTCACCCAAAACCAATAACTGAATAAACCAATTTTAAGAAAATGGAAGTTTAAAAACATTGTCACCAAAATCATGACTATTGTCATCATTTCTAGCACTACTACTAAAACTTTAGATAAAACGGCTTTGGTGAGGGCGGTCATCCATAATGCTTAATGTTTTCTTTTTTCAAGAAGAAATCCACATAAATAACATTATAAAAATATTGAACATAGCGGGAATTAGACCATTTGAATAGTAATGGTCCAAACTTTGCCCCTTTTTTCTACTGAGGGGGTCAATATCACCATACTGAGCGATGTATTATGATACGTAAACAGTACACATTTACGGGTTTACCAAAAATCCTTATGAAGAAACTAATTGGAATAACAACAAACTTCGTTTCAAAGCAAGTTCCAAATGAATATAGGAAAAAAATCATCCCTTGATAACAGGAACAGATTGCTTGTCGTTGGTTTCAAGAGGAAACCTATCATAAGTTTTGGCTTACCAAATCTGCAGTGCCCCTATCTCAATACATTTTGAACGGCGATTTTTCAGTATGTGGTACACATGAACTAAGTTATTACAAAGTAAACTTCACAGTGAAAATATATAACAAGAGGGAAACGTGGGTGACATCTGCAGTGCCTATTTTACAGTAGTATGTATTGCCTCTGTGCTGTCATATAATTATGGGACTGACACTGACATTTAACTAGCTGTCGTGTATGCTTACTGGATGGTACGTCGGTTGTAGACAAGTACTGGGTTGCTGTGGGAAGACAGAAAAATATCTTAAAGGAGATAATCACATCCATATCACACGTAAAGCAATTAAATCCTCCCGCTATAATATTAGAGTTGATTTACCCCATTAGCTCTCTTCATAACATTGCAAAAGAGAGGGCGCTTGTAAACGAAACAATTTAATCTATGATGCTAAGGCGACAGCAAAACATAAGCTGCGTGGATATGATTTGTTAAGTAATTCTTCTTTGTTGTTCTGTCAGTGGTAGAAGCATATTGTGATGATTAATATGAAAAGAGTAATCGATACAGTTGCTCAATTATCGGTCATTTGTAACGATTCTTATGCAAGCTTCTAATCGAAATCGAAGTTAGTTAACAAGGAAAAGCTCAAAAGCTTAAAGATCATACTTGATTTCGCTTGGAACTAAATGTGTTTAAAAAATGAGTGTGTCGGCCCAGTGCAACCCTGCCCAGACGTTCCCGCAGTATCAACGGTTATTGGATTGGCATTCGAAAGGGTGGAACACGACAATGAAGGTCCTGAGACGTGAAAAATGATTAACACAGTTGGCTAGAACTCAAAGAATTTTTCCAAGACATAATTCCCAATATACGAGCTTTCTCTTGATAAAGTTATTTCTTTGTCCAATTTACCATCGCTTTGATGGAATTTTGGTCAAAAAAAAAAACAAGATTTAGGCCTACTGCAAAAAGATTTAGGGACATCTGAAGATAAATTTCACTCTAGCTATAACCAACCTGAACAGTCAGTTAACCTTACTCCTCAAACACCGCGCTGTAACTGAAAGATCCATTTACTGGAAACTCCAGACAAAAAGTGCTTTGTCCTGAAGAGAGACGTGCACCCTACAGCCTGTATGTGGCCTGGAGCTTAATTAAGATTTTGCAATGCGCTTGCTCAAAAGTAAAAAGAAAGTAGACGCCTGACCCATTAAACACAAAACATTTTTCAATTTTTTTCTTGAAGCAATCTCAAATATGTTTGCTGGAAAAACATTTATTGAGTTCTAAAAATTTTTTCTTCATTATTCTTAATAATCTAATTCTGTTTAATATTATCTTTAATAATCTTTTTGTTTATATTTTATTCAAATATTTTTAAAACATTAAAAGTCTTGCAAAACATTTTTGGAAATTTATGCAGCTATATCTTAACACTTCTAAAAAATTTCAGGAACTATAATAGAAAATTATTTTTGTGTTCATAGGGGAGTGATGTGGAAATTTGCAGAGGTTCATAAAGGTAGAAAAATAGGGTTACACTTTTGTGTGAACAATATTTTTTCCAAAAAGTATTTTTTGTGACTGATGTGGTATGAAAGAAGAGAATTTTAGGACAAGAGAACTGTTAGGCAGAGAAACGATTATTTAGTACTCAAGCCGTGAAAATGCTAATTGTAAATGATCACTGGACATTTAATGATGATGTACGTCTGGAGTGAGAAAATAATTGAAAACGCTTTAGTGGAAGCTACAATTCTTGACTATCGAGATGATGACATTACATAGAGGTCAATGTTTTTCAAGGTAAGTGGTTCTGAGGACCAAGATCTATTCATGATCTTTCAAAGTTCATATAATTACATCACATTGACTGTTCTCAGTACCCACGTGGACATTCCTTAGATAAGTGGCTTATAATGATTTACTCACTAGTGGGTCTGTCAGTTGTACTACCATGTAGCGTGGCTGTGGAAAATAGTAAATAGAGATATCAAGAAGGCAAAAACCTTAAAATTATTCAGTAAAGTTCACTTTTTGTGATAAAAACCAATAAAATATGTTCCCTCATTTCTAAATACAATACGGCAATATGAATATTTCGTTTAAATCATGTTCTAATTGAAAAAATGTGAAGTATTTGGACTCTAAAAAGAATACTTTTGTTTATTTTAAACTACTTGAAACCAACAGTCAATCAGGAAGAACTGGTTTCTTTGATTTTATACCCTTGTACTAAGGTATTGATTTCTCAATACTTTATCAACAAAATTTATTATGTACAATGTTACAGGTACTAAAACGTGACTCTGTACTACAGTGGGTTTACACCTGTAAAAATAGGATAGCCTACCTATAGATAATGAGATAATTATTTTCTGATATTTAAACCAGAATACGGGTTTTGTTTTACTTAAACCTTTTGTGTTTTTAAGCTGTCCTTTTAACTCCATTTAAGAAAATGAATGACGACTGATTTCAGCTATGCTACAATTAGGAAAGAACGTTGTACTTGTTGCTATCAGCATCACATTAACATTTGTGCGCCATTAAAAGATGAGCTCAGAATGAACTGAAATATGACATATTTTTTTAAAACTTGGAACAATAAATAGGTATTAAGATGAAACTTGGCGTGGTTAAAACCCAATCTCTTTTACCCCGTGGACAAAACAGTGGTTTTAATGAAGCACCTTTTAATGGGCACTTGACAATTGACACCTTGGTCATTTTACCTTGCTACGCAATGGTCTCAGAGTGTTTGTGTAGACAATAGTTCTTATGCAAATGTTTTCTAAGGTGCAAGAATTGTAATCTACATTTCTAATTGTATACTCACTAGACTCAGCAACGGTTGTTGTAACCTGCTCTGTTGCTGTTGAAAGAAATTTGCACATCAACAAGAGTGAGGAACAAACCGTACACAATTAAGGTTTCGTAAATCAAGCACCCTTGAAATTATATTAAAGCCTGATGATGTTGCCTATAAGATCAAATTGATAGATTAACAGATCAATGCACCGAGAGAAAGGGAGATCAAAACCGAGACTAAATTGTTTCTTATAGACCGTCAACGTTTCAAAGTAAAAAGACGGTCATTTCGTATTAAAAAGATCTTCAGTCTTTTACAGTTAAGATGCAACTGGGAGATTATGATAGCATTTCCCACGTTGAAGTTTACAACATTTGTTTAATCCATACCCATAGTGTTTGTGCTGCTTATTCGAACCCTTTTAAGTAAACCTTTTTTTTGCTAGCTCAAAAGCAACGAAATCCTGACCTAGTAAAACTTCGACAAGATCAGCTAATTCGCCATAGCTTCATCAAGTATGGCACAGTCATTAAACGTACTACCCAGTAACCACCCCACCACTTGTAAGCATTAAGTGCCAGAAACGGAAATTCGTTGCATATGCATTAGAGAACAGTAAAATTTATGGAACATTTTTTTTGTTTTTGTTGCTGTTGTTGTTATTGTTGCTTGACCGATTGTTGTGGTCTGTAACAGCGGTTGTTGTCGATGCCACATTTGGTGTTTTTGGTTGGCTGTTGTGGTCGATGTTATTGTTATTGCTGTTCTTGCTGTTGTCACTGTTGCTATTGTTGTTGTTAATGCCTGTCGTGGTGGTTGCTGTTATTATTGCTGTTTTTGCAGTTTTTTTTCTTGTTACTGTTGCTATTGTTGCAATTGTTGCTGTTGATAATGTTGATGTTGTTGCTGTTGAGTTTGCTCTTCCTGTTGTTATTGTTGTTACTTCCGTCGTTATCGTTGTTGTCGTAGCTCTTACATCATAGTGTAAAGAATAGTGTACAGATCAATCGCATTGACGGCACGGTGACGATATATTTGCGTTTATGGAAATCCGTCATCGTTTTCGCAGTTTTTAAGTCAAAACTGAGATTGTAAATTGAAGTACCCGACCACAGGTTCATTATCCTAATCAGTTGTTTCAATGTACGGCAGCTTTGACTCCCCCCCCCCCCCCCTTGTTCGAGAGAAACCCAGCAAGAATATAAATAACAACTGGCAACAAATTTTGAAATAAAGTGCAAGCAAATGTCATGAACCATCGAGGAAACATTTACATTCTTGAATGGGCATGTAATTTGTATTGATAACCAATTGTACATGTTATTGGTAATAAGTCTGCAATTATAAATCACCCAACGCTTTGGGACTAGTCCCTTCAAGTGTTTCTACTACACACAAAAGCCTGTCAAAAAGGTGTTAAATTTAAGTACAACAGTGGAAGGAAGTACCTATGTCTTAAAAGAAATCACCAAGAGGAAACAGCCGCAAGTAAAGGCTGTTAGCTTCTCTTTGGACAATTAGCCGGTTTGCTCAAATGACGCATTTTATTGTTGTTCGTATGATATTCTCGCCATTTTGGGCAGCGATGCGTTTAAAGGTCACTGTCCTCTTTAGCTACAAAATATAACTTTGTGTAGAAGCGATGAAGTTTAACCGAATTTCTCACAGAGAGTGTTGACAAACGAAGTCCTCCATGTTAAAAGGAAGTTCGTAGATGGGGTTAAACGTCCCAATTTCTAAGCAATTGGTTTAACACCTTTAATTCCAGTTGTGGCTCACGGGCTTGTTTTCCTTACTCCTCAGCTTTTGCTGGGCACCAAGCACGATGGCGGTAGGGTTCAATTTTTATATTCTTTGGTATGACCCGGCCATGAGTCGAACTCCAGCCGTTGATGTGTACTAGTTAATAGAAGGAAGTAAAAGGAAGTACCATAACAGCATAACAGACCGTATGATCGGATTTATCACTTTTCAACCTCTCAGACTCAAAGTCTCCCAGGGGCAGGGGACAAAGTGCTCCTTGACTGGTGGGACCGGGAAATTCAGCTTAATACAACGGGTTGAAAAAAGGTAAAATTTAAATTTTCCAAAAATTAAAGTAAAAATGGAAAAATAATATTTAAATTCTTCTTGAAGGGAATTTTTCACTAGGTGCACACGGTAATTTGCCCCCCCCCCCCGGACAAGTGATCCCAGATACGCCACTGTTCAATTCGTGTTTTTGTCGACCAGCCACTTTTTGGAGGTCACGTATTAAGCGTGGGTCCAAGGGAGGGACTTTTAAGGTCTCAGCCCTCCCTTTTTCGCCACATCGGTAATAGAACACACGGGAAATTTTCAGAATAACTCCATCACACACCTGCTTTCTCTTTAGTCGACCCCCCCCCCCTCCCCCTTGGAATGTCTGGACCCGCGCTTGCGTATCACTATTAAAGCAGGGATGGGGAAAAGTCTTTTCTTCGACTTGGGGAATCGGGTTCAAATAAAAATAATTTCTTCGTAGTTGTTACTCCTTGGATATGCAGCTGACAAAATAGGGTAGATCCATCACATTTGGGAACATTTTTTCTCTTTTGACATCCTGAACATAGGTGGTCATGTAATGAATTTCTGAAATAAAAATTTAGTTCATAACAGTACAAATACATTAAAAAAATTATGATATCAAATGAGTAAACACTAGTTATACAATCTTGCAGGTCTTCACAGTCTTACTTTTGACACATATAAATGAAAAATTTATAATTCCCCTAACCAGGTCTGGATATCAGGTTAAGTAATCGAATAAAACCTCAGTCCTTAGACCGCTTAGACTAACGCAAAATGGTCGATATACCTGAAGTGACTACATAGCACTCTCCCACGTACAATGTTAAAAGACAGATTGCGTCGTTTTTATGGGCAATTTCCCACTATGAGAAACACCATGACAGGAAGAATGGGAAAAAATTATTTTTCGGAAATGACGCGTGCGAACTTTTGGCTTTAGTTGGATCATTTGAAGTTTAATCTTAGTAATAAACGTTGTTAAATTATGTGAGTTAAATTATAGGAACTGAACAATTTGGGGATTAATTGAAACAAAATTGAAACTATAAAGGAAGCCACCGGCATCTATCCCTACCGAAAGCAAGGCAGTATAATTATTTTACGTTACTGTCTCGGCTGAGGCTTAGATCCCTTGGCCTATCGTGCCAACATGAGTCTCATCGACCAAGTTTGAAACTTGCCACAATGTTCAATCATTACCCCTACCCCACCTGCCCCCACCACGGATTACTGGTTATAAAAAGAGGTACTGGTACTTACTGGTCTCTGGCTGAGCGCAAACCGACGATAGGAAAATGGTGATGGTCAAAACTGAAAGCAAAAACAACTCGAAAACAATGGTAAAGGCTGCCATACCGCAAGGAACCAAGTGCACCTCAACAGTCGTATAGGGGAAAAGAATCCTTGTCATGTAGTGATTTTCAAAATTATCTTCAACCAATCAAGCCGTGAACATTATACCTGTCAAACACCATTAGTTCCTCCTTCACATTCCCTCCTTTCCTTAAACCAGTTGGTTTTATTCGTTGAATACACGGAAAGGCAACCCTGAATATTGCTACCTTCAGTATTAACAATACCTGAAAGAGCAGTTCACAAACCTCTGTATGAATAGCCTATATTAACACCGTCAGAAAAATGTCTGGAAATGGGGTCGATACGTGGTTGAAAATAATTGACAAAAGGTATTATATCAAAATTACACTTGCAGACTTAAGAAAAGCGTTCGACACAATAAATCACATCATACTTCGTAATCACCCACAGACATAGGCGTACGGGAGCATTTCAGTTTGGGGGGCTGAGGATTCTCTGACCGAAAAATGTAATTCTGCCCGAAAGACTATCTAAGCGGAGCGGCACCATCGGTTGGCGCGGAGCGTAAAACAAATTTTGAAAAATCGCAACCCTCAGACAGCCGGAAATGACCTCTCCCAGGCTTATAAGCAGAATCAAAGCCGTCGATATTTTGAATTTTCGTTTGCAATAAAATTTTCACCAAAAATGACCAAAACTACAAAAAGGTCAGAAAACTCCCAGATGAAATGTACCACTTGGCACTACCATTGGATGACTACATTAAGCTATAATCATTGGAAAATGAGTTTGTTTGCGCGTTCTACAAACTATTTTACGTCATGCAGCATGAGATTATCATCAATATAATTTTGAAAATTGAAAAACTTCAGAAACCCTCGAAAATTTCAAGGCTTCTCAACTGCAAGGGAGGATGGCATTGCATCGCATTCCGGCTGCCTATTAAATATAACTTTCGCCGAACTTTACAAGGATCCCGTGTGTTTTAGCAGCCTGTTTAGCTCAGATTCAGAGGCCCGAATTACCTGAGTGGGGATGCCATGCAACGAGTTGGCCCTTAAAAACCGATTAACTCAATTTTCGCGCGATTCCCAAGCAAGGTAGCAGCCTGTTTATATGCATTTAAACAAACAAGGGCGCAAATTATTTCCCAGTGACCAAACGACCTACTGTAAGTCCATATCAACGGTTTTGGCAAACTTGATCCTCACAAACCGTACCCATTAAATAAAAAAGGGCGTTGACAAGGCACTATTCATATATTCTTCCCCGATCCAGCAATCGGTAACTGAGGTTCGTCCTTAAAAACATTTGAGATGTGAAAAAACATAATATAATGATATACCGCACCTGGGAATGTATAAAACATCACATGGTCTTGTATCTTTCCGGGGAAAACTGTAGAACGGAATTAAAAACATGAGTACCGTATGTCTGTGACTCTGTTGCGACCATGGGCGTCCGCAGAAATTTTTACAAGGGGGGGCAAGGTCATTCATGGATGATTCAATTGTGTACACTATCTAAGCGGAGCGCCACCATCAGTTGGCGCGGAGCGTACAAGAAAATTTTGGGCCTTAAAAACCCTCCAGATGGCCGGCAACGACACTTGGCGAGTGTTATAAGCTGCATGTGCCCAGCCCTGAAACAGGAATTTCATGTCTGTAATTTTTAGATTTTTAGAATGTCCAATGTAAAATATTGTTGAAGGGAAATTTGCCTCTCGGTCATGTCCTCGCACGCCTATGCACGATAAAACTTACAACTATCAAACAGCCTATATAGGCCTATATCCGTTACCCAATTATGAATCATACCCCCCCCCCCAAATTCACCTTGTATATCCCAGTTACATTCGCGCGTCGCCACTTGAGATCAGCACGGGACCAAACCAAGACCAACTCATTCATCAATAGTCGGATGCCATATGCACACTACACACCTGACAACTAGTACAATTGTGGCATAGTTTTTACAATTAAAAATTTCCAATACATATCACGAATGATGGTCCCCAAATTGCGATTTCACTATTCAGCATACCATCTTCTCTTTTGCTTTTCCTGGTCAAATGTCCGTATATTTCACGCGTAGACACTGACGCTGTGAGTGAAGATATTTTGATTATTCATTTTTAATTATTTTTATTTCAATTTTTAATTAATTTTTTCACAAGTTTGATTTTCGGGGGGGGGGAGCAAGTGCCCCCCTTGCCCCCCCCCCCTTCCGGACGCCCAAGGTTGCGACTGTTGTCCGAATTCCAGTTCCACTGAATTGATACAACTGTCTATATGACTCGGGCAGAACTCCCGACTATATATAAATGATTTTTCTACTAACGCCGTTTGAGAAAAACCCGGCTTGTCACGTTGCTAGATGTTTTTACATGAATTTGTGGGCAGACTTACTTGCAGATTTGTTCACACTAAATTCGTATGAGTGAGCAAACAAGCTACGCTGATTTGTTTACCATAGCCCGAATTTCGGTTCCTCAGCACTGCAGGTTAAAAAGTTTCGCACAATTTTAAGAAGATCATTTTGAAAAGTGCAAAATCGTCATCTCATTCATATGCTGCCCAAAATCCTCTCGACCAAGTACGTTTCAGCCTTCTGGTGACTATTGGTGACTGTCATTTAGTAATATGGTGCGTCACAAGATAGCTTTTGATTGATTTTTTCGGGAAAAATTTTGGGGACTGTATACATCCTCTCTCCCCTTGTAATCTGGCAATTAAAAATATCCCAGAACTTTTTTGCAACTTTTGCCCGAATATTGTGTCATTTCGGGCAAAGGTTTGCGCAAGAATATGAAGTGAGGCTGACGAAAAATAGTTTTTCACAAGCTGCCCGAATGTGTCGCGAATTTTGGTATCTTTTAGAGTTTTCATGAAAATAGTACCGTGACTATGATGCTTTTTTATTATTTTTTCGGCCAAGTGTTTGAAGGAATTCGAGTGCGCGTAGGAGTTTTCTGTGTAAGTAGAAACAAACCAGGTTTTAAGACTCAAACGGCTGCCCAAATTTTTCCAGATCCCTGCCCGAATTTTAGGTCTTGAGAAAATTTGGGGGGCATTCTGCCCCCCTGCTCCCCCCCCCCCGGCCTCGTACGCCTATGGCCACAGAGTATGGTTGTTAAATCTTGATTGACTTTGAGTATGTTACACTTCACTCTTAGGCAAATATGGTCCAAATTAACCATGATTTTCTAACTATGTACCAATTGGAGACTTAAAATAACTATGGTAAAACTTAATAAGCTAGTTAGGTAATTCGTTTGCAGCATGGAGTTGTGATCACAGAGTGAGACATACAAACCCAGCTCAGCACTTTTTTCGTCAGTACGTGCATACAACACTAAGTGTCTAGCCAACTCGAACGAAAATAGGGGCTCATTCCTACACCACGGCAGAGTTAAATGATAGTTTTACACCAAAAAGTCAATTTGGACACAATCCACTACATACTTAAAGTCACTAAGAAAGAATGATTCCACAAAATTTTCATATAAACACAGATTTTGAAATGTACTCTAGATGTGCAACACTGTTCATAATTCCACTTGATATAATTTGGAAATTCTTTATGAAGGCTTTGTAGGGTAAGTGCGCTAGACTGAGTATCAGAAAAGTCAAGTAGATTTTTCGAGCTTTCCAACTTTCGACACTCTGATGAACTTGGCCATGAGACCCCCCTCCCCCCCCCCCTTTCATTTCATTCATTGGAGTTTTTATGGTATCGAAGATAAAGGCAAAAAGGAGGAGAAATATCCAGGAAGAGTTGAAAGTGAATTATTAAAAGAAGAATAAATTAGCAATGTGAAAATGATGTTACTGATGAGAAGTCAGAGGTGAAGACTTCGTGAAAAAGTATTGATATTTTGATTTACTTTTTAAAATGATATTACATACAATTATATTAAATATGTATATATTATGTAACATGTGTGTAGAAAGAGTGAAATGTTTTGACGCCACATTAGACAGAGACATACATTTCCAAGAAAAATTCTGATGTGAGTCTTGTAATTTTTTGAAGAAAATTAGTTCCAAGAAAGAAATTTCCACTCGTTCCTCATTTTTCTTCCATCCCGTGTTTTCTTTATGTGTATTTCATAATCTAAATAGATATACAAGCATGTTTCATTTTAGTTGATGGTGTGGGACAAGTCCCATTCAACTACTAATAATCAATAGGCAGATAGGACATAATCCAATTCAAATCTTACAGACTCCATGATACTTCAGCTTTAGAAGTCAATGAAATGTTTTAAGAGTAGCTTTTACTTTGGATGGCTCGTGTGAAGCACGTTAATATTTTCCTCCTTCATGAGTAGGGTTAGTATCTTTTTCGTTTGTCATTACCGATTTAGTTCCCTTGAAATCTGTACAAACTTATTATGGCCTTTAAATCCTTTTTATTAATTGAGAAACTGACAAAAAGCCACATTGTTAGAGATAACATGGTCCAGTGAACACCAATTGGTGTTTGCAGATTTCTTTTCTTCAAAAATCGGCCAAGTGATGACTTCGGCCAAGTCATGACTTTTACTGTTCAAGGGGAAGAATTCTCTAATGTGTAGGCCGCTGCCTGATCGACTTAAATCAGAACGAGCTCGAAGTTCTTGTCTCTATGTAGCACACTTTGTAAAAAGATGTTTGGCACGATGATCACGTCGAACAAGTATCACTCTCTTTACTACCCATCTCATTGCATTGCCCCAGAGAGTACGTTAACAATATCCAATGACCAGCTATCATTTGAAGAGCACTTCTAGTATGCAAAAAATATCAAATTCGGAATTCGACGAGCATCCCCATTAAACCCCTTCCCCAGACTGAAGGTCCTTCAACAGGTCAAAGGCAGACTCGAATCTTTGAACTTGCGAACAAAATCAATGGGTGCCATGACATAACCAAGGGGAATGAGTTCAGCTTAATTTGAGGGGAAAGAAAAGTATAGTTGGGTAGTACTGTCAAAGCATGTATATGTCATGTACACGTGGCTGGTCCACTGCCCAATTTTGCCCAGTTTTGTCCAATTTTATGGAAGGAATAATTTTTCTACTGAGAAAAGCAGCATTTCAAATACACGTTTTTAAAGTAAATACATGTTCTCAGATGTAAGGAATTCTAAAGACTTCTTCATTAATTAATTCTTCCAGGACATGTTAAATGTCATTTCCAGTAATTTTAGAGGTATATTGATGGAAAATTTTGGTAAAATGTTCATGTAAATATCTGGTAACTTTACAAAAATTAGCAAATTAGCCCTCTATTCAGGAAATTTATTGACCAGCCATCTTCATGAGTCTCACTTCAAAGCCTTTAAAGCTTAGTATTTGCCAATAGTTGCACAATATTCGGGCGAGAAATGCCAGTCTGTTCTGGGGTATTTTCAACCGCAAATTATAGGCAAAAGGAAGAATGTACAGGATGTACAGAATAGCCAAGATGTGACTCAGAAGAATTGTGTAGTGGTGCATTTTATTAGATAATTTATCATTTTGTAAATTTTTTAACTTTTATTTTACTAATACTATCCCAAACGAAACTTCGAAAGAAGGGCCTGTGACATGTCATTCCCGGCTGTCTTTAAGGATTGGCTGATTTTCAAACTGCCCTGTAGGCTCCGCGCCATCCGATGGTGGTGATTTTTGCTAGAATCTGTATGCACCCCCACCCCAACCCCCATTTCAACATTGACACCCCGGGCAGCAAATCTGCCACTCCAACTTTCGTTATTTTAAAACAAACCTTTATGGGACAGCGATAAACGAGTTTTTTTCAGTACAGTTCTCATGATGTCCAAACCTTTAGATGAAATATCCCCAATTTTCCTAAATGGTTTAATACCACTTAAAATTTCAATCCTTCACAGGACAGTTAGAAAAAAACACTTAAAAAATCTTTTTACTATGACGTCGAAACCATTGGGCTCGAATGAAGTAAACCGCATTGAGCTTTGGATGGTTACACAAAGGCAACAATAAAAGATGTGTCACATTAACTACTTGAAAACAATTTGCATTATGGTGTGTGGAGCAATGTTTCGGGAATCATTGGCAATTAAATACTCATTATTAGCTACCATGAGCTGACAACCATGGCATTAGCAGTTCAATACTAGTAAATTGTTTCACGGCTTTCACAAAACGAGGTTAAATGTCGCCTTGGGTCGATCGTCACCATGTGGGAACGAGAAAGCCAGAAAGCCACCAATTGTCTTTAAAGATCTAAATTTTTTGTCCTTTTGAAGGAAAAAATCTCCCCATTTAAATAGTACAGGCTAAAAAGGAGAAAGGGTTTGCAAATCCTAGTTTTCTTTCTTAGAGAGTTCACAAAAAGATTTAGCATGTACTACAAATCAAAACGGCATTGCTTTAATTTCTTCGTAGCTCACTTTATTTGAAAGTATTTCGGATTATCCCTCTTGGGTTGAGATATTACTAAAACTAATAACCAGTACAGAAACTTAAAAAATTAAAAGCTTTTTCATAGTTCTTCACCGAATCACAAAAGTATCATGAACAGGAAGTATAGGAAGTACGGAGTGGACAGAGCATGTAACGTGTACGTCCTATCCGTAGCTGGTCGCCACCGACTTAGACGAACCTATTAATCGTCTGATTTGACGACAACTCTGTAATATTTCAAGCAAACGTTAAACTTGAATGGGGAAAAATATCTTATTTCTGCAATACGTGAAGTGATTTTGACCTTACCTTGCCATATTTCAAAAATATTTCAACTTTCTTGCAAAAGATGGTAATATACTTGAGCAAGTCCAAACTTTCACATGAAAACATAGCAGACGGCCATCTTGGTGCGCTTTTTCTCACACGTACGGTAGCGACAATATACCGTTGTAGTATGCTCTGTAGTTTCAGTTTCATTTATTCTCTATTTCACCTCGAAGAGGTATAAGAGACTTACAAATAGACATAAAGAATATAACAAATGGAAGTGATACAACAAAATGCATCAAAGTACAAAAAAGAACGGTTTAATGTATAGGAAGTCCGTGATGCTCACATGTACTGCTAATTTGTGTTTCGAGTCACTGCAGAAGTAGATTGAACACTAGTCCCCCATTTTTAAGGACATAATATTAAAGAGATTTTTCTAACGCAACGGCACCAAACTGTTCGAAGATGGATCTTAAGGAACTTTCAATAACTTGGTTCACTTATTTATTTGATAAGGCAGGGTTAGGTACTCCTGCAATAGTAACTTGTATCTAGGTGATATCAATAGCTAGGAACTGCGGACACATCTCGGGATCGTAGACCTCTAGATTGTTGGCGTACTCGGGAGAGGTTGGAGGCGTTGACATCGAGGGCTAACTCATGCCAGACGGTATCTCAGCAACTGGATTGTGAGATTATGTCCCGTTTTGCGTTGCCCATGGTAGAAAAAGTTTACATAGTTCCAGTATTAAGGAATAACAGAGGTTAACCGTAGTGAGGGAAATTGGCGCCAACCTCATCGTCTGTTTTCTTTCGCCATTGATTCAATGCTCATCTATTAACTTCGAGTTGGCCACTAACCTCACTCTCAAAAACTATGTTTGGCTTGGATAGTAGGCCTTACATAGCGATGGTGTAAAGTAGGAAGGCGATGCGCTTTCGAGAGTGGGGGATACAAAAACAGTGTAGAAACCTATCTTCCGGTCGATTGACGACGTTCCTTGGGGGGATCAAAGAGAAATAATTCTTTACGTAAGAGATTTAGGTCCAAATGGTGCTAATTTTGGGAAACATTCCAACCGATTATATCTTCAGAAAACCTCTATGTCACATCAGAAACATTAGCGTACATAACAGCGAGAAGCGCGATAATTTTTATAGTATGCAAGAAACGGCTTTCATCCGGATTGGCCTGAACATGCACATTGATGTGTGTTTATAGGCAAAAAATTTCTTTGTTCACAGATTTATGAAGTTGTGCTCTAAACATCCCATCTACTTTCATTGGGATAAATCCCCATCTCCACATATAGAGTCCACCATGGAGGTAACAATGTTGTTTTCCTTTACATTTTATACGGGCGAACCGGCATTTGACCCTTACGTGAAGAAAACTGATTCAATGTTAAGACAACTCACGCTCTATTCAAAGAGTTGCTAATGAACTCAATCGTTCCTCGCCCATGGTTGACAAAAATTTGTTTATGAGTTTTTATGGAATGAACGACTATTTAAAAGTTTGCTAATGAAATAGCAGTTGCTCTTTTGCTCCTTGGAAATTTCAGCCCGGATACATAACCTCTCCTGGCCAAAATAATGTATACGGTAAGCACTAATTTACAATAATATGCGGCTCTACGCTGCAACCTACCCAACCGAAAGTCAAAATCATGACCACAATATCAGTTAATCTATCGTAGTAAGATATGGCCTGCCATTTTCACATTCTAGATCTCAACCCAATTACCCTTCCAGGCTTGACCAGCCTACTATATGAATTTAAGCTTTACTGAACAGACTTCTTTCACATTGCTGTTCTCACTCGTTATTTATTACTTTTCCTCACATGTTTCTTCTTTATCATTTCCTCCTTTCATTTTTTCCTTTCCTTTTGCTTAATTCCTAGTTTTCCTTTTTCCCTTCCACATTTTCCCTTCAGCCTGAATTTTGCAGGGTGCAAACTTCTCATGTTCCCCTTCCTACCTACGCCACTGAAGCTTGCCGTTCTTACCCTGTGGGGTTTGCATATTGATGTTTTTCTTCCCGTTAAATAATATATTGAATTGAAACAGCTTAAGTACAATTTGCTTCACCGAGAATCATATGTTGCTTTGAGAGTCCCATTTCAGGCGACACAACTCATAAGGAGACAAAGGATAACCGTAATTAAGTGGAGGAAAACAATGAAGAACAACGGTTCTTTCCAATCTTCCAAAATAAATACATTAACACAGTAATGTGAATATATTTGTTTATATTATACATATAAAACAGGAGAAATATGACCAATATGAACCAAATCAAGAAATAAACTTTTGTGAAGATGGAGCAATAATAGGATGAACTCTTTAGACTGTTCAATGTTTCGAGATGAGATTAATAACGTCTGGTCATATGTATGATGTCATATCACTGACATGAGACATGAATTTCACTCTTGTTAAAGCTACTTTTCATTGCAATGGGTCATCTTAGAATTGTTCATGTCTATATAGAGTACAGATAAATCAAATTTCCCTGTTTATGATTTTATTAGGTTCCAACTAACGATATATATTCACTCCACATGAAAACAAGTCCGTTCACCGAATAAAATATATTCTAGGAAGTAACATTCGAAATTTTGACAGAATGTCAAGGAATCGACGTTTTTGCACAAATGTTGGTAGTCCCTAACTTTTATCCGAACGTCTATGTCAATTCTCTGCAAATTTTGTCTTCTTTTCAAGTAGGGCGTAACTTCATTTCTGTAAATTTGATATTATAATAACTTCCAGGAAGATTATACCAATAAATACTCTGATAACTATATCTACTAGCGTGGTAGTCACCATTCAGGTTAGAATTGTAACAACTCTTGTACCACCAGGCGCCACGATAAATGACGGCACAGTTATAACTATAAGCATCGTTGTCACTGTCTTTGGTTGAGAAGGGTTGGTTCCTGTGATAATTCAAGCTGTCATAACCTACAGAGGTGAGAAATACAATTAAATTTAGTATAAAGAAAGTATATTGGCTCTCGGTAAGCTATTATTTCTAATGCAATACAACAAGATCAAAAACCTTAACTTTAGCCAATTTCAAAGCAACGTTTTAAAGCAGTCGTTAAAATGTCCTTATTATTCATTTAACAATATGTATTTACGGTGTTCAATCATTTGGCTGGACGCATATTTGATAAACTCCTGTACTGTAGGTATATACTTTTTACATTGACCTTCTTCAACCAATGGAATCATAAGGATATGGCTCACTCAAGTAGCTAAAATTTCCTTTCATGTCACTTCAATTTAATTTTAGTAGGTTCTTGTAGGTGCCAAAAGTGGTTTACTTGTAGAATTTTTAACAATAAGGAATCGCGACGTGTAATTAAGGTAAGAATGTTTCATCGTCACTTCAATATTTTTAATAAAAACGGATTAAATTTGGCAGACATTTCCAGAAGTACAGCCCAGTGGCAGATTTAACTAAAAAGTGGGCCCCTTTTGCCTGTACGCCACACTTTTAGGTTGGAGGAGAGCTTTAAGGGCCACTGCATTATTTGCTGGCAGGAACCTTTCCTTAAGTCTACCCTTGAGAAGCCTCCTTTTACTATTAAAAGGTATTGCTTAGTCTGCGTGTGTCCTTAAACATTGTGACTGATTTACGACACACTGTTTCGTCAAATCAATTTTCTTCTAAAGAAAGCTCTGTGTAAGCTTTCTTCAAAGAGGGGACGTTTTCATATTAAAACATAGGAACACTTCGAGAAGACTAATTAAATGAACCTATATTACTGAAGGGGTTTATTGTTCTGCTGAACTTGTACATTAGTTGTAGATCATTCAATTGTAGGGCGCTCCATTTCAATGAATATGGCTTTTACACTGAAATATATTCAAACTGAAACTTAAGTAAATTAGTGAAGTAGGACTGCTAATAAAAAAATGTATGCGTGCCGTTTTTTCAAATAGTTGGACCATTTGACAAGACAGCGCCCCTCTCTATAACATTGCTCAAACCACAAACACCAAACTAGGTGTTGTGTCAAGTCGGCCTTACCCAAAAGGCGTTACTTTTCTGCCCTAACAGTTACTCTGTCAATGTTTTAAAGGAATAACTGGAACGCCTTACTTTGAGTTAAGATTGTATTTGATATTTCATCGAATAGGTTCCAGTAATTAATGAGGTAGTCAATGTCCGTAACAGATACAAACCTGCTGTCCCAGAGAAACTGCCAAGACCCACTAGACGATAAAGGTCACCTCCATTACTTATACGAAATAGTGTATATTTAGCGTAGTAAGGTGAACCGAAGTAGTTGACAAGATCAATTCGAAGCTCATAATTCTTTTGCGGTTGGTTGGTTAAGTAGTACAAGTTGTCGTTCCCCAGCCAAAATTCATCACTTGGAGAACCAAATCCTGATCTGTAACTTTCCCAGTTCAAGTAAAAATCAACATCTCCGTCCATTCGTCGCTGAAAAACCTGTAAATAATTTTAAAACGGCAACCATCAAGAATTGGTTACCATGCAGGGACCATATATGACGTTCTATGTACTAACATTAGTTTTATGAGTGTACATCAACGACAAGTCTTGTTTTGAACTGACAACTAAATACGCGATTAATTTTGCAATTCTCAAGGTACTACAGGCGTTAGAATTAGCCTATGCAAACTTACGGGCGGGAAACTACCTGTAATACATCGAATGTAAACGTTACAAATGGTTTGAGCTGTGACGTGCAGGAAGTGCAATGAAATTATCCACTAAACTTTGAGAAGGGGAAGTAACATGTGGATAGATATTTTACATATAGGCATAGGCAGTTCATGTCAAGTGTCTCAGATATTCAACTCAACTACTTGATTTGAACCAATAAACTGAATAGCGCTATTAACCTGTTTAAAAGTTTTCCAATTGGGTTAATCCCAATCTTGCCTTGCATAAAGAGCAATGAATTTACAGAGTTTCAACATACAGAAAACTACCAGTGTCCAATTCTTTACCACAAGTACCTAAATTAGTACTCACCGTCCACCCTCCACCATCCGACATATTGCAATATACTTCAAATGATTGAGGTGAATTGATTGGTTGTATAGTGTAGACACCACTGACAGTGTTTCCATCATTGTACACGTCTTGACAATCAGTGTAAACGTCCAACGTACAAGTTTGCCCGTCTCCAATGTACCCTTCGTTACAGTAACACTGCAGGATGTTGCCTCTTTCATCGCAAACTGCGTTAACATCACATTGGTATGCACCGTCACATTGCATCCCACTAGATGTGCAGTTACAACGACGTGTACAGTCTGAATTCACATATACAGCTCCCCTCTGATAAGAGGAAATAGGAAAAGTAACGTCAAAAGCCACAGATAATCAAATATGACAAGTTTTTAATGATTGTAAGTAAATCCCTCTACAAGTCTAAAGGAGAATTCCGAGTGAACGTTTGCAATATTGTGCTTTCTGTATTGGAAAATAAAATGTGTCGACGTCTGACGTGTTACATCTTTAGAAGGGGAAATGGACAAACGCGTGTACTACCATTTATGAGTTAAAAAAAGAAAGGCCGTTCATAAGCTCAGGATAATGCACGATCAGGGTTAAAGCAAGGTATGCACGAAGCTTTGGCCCGATTGTATTGTGCAATAGCTTTAACCCAAGAGAGTGCATCATCCTCTCTTGGACAGTATTTGAACAGTATGACACTACATTACACATTCGTGTTGGTGTGTCGTTAAATCTTATCTAACTAACTAAGCTACAGCTCAAAGCCGAAGTTGTTTAACCTCCTCATTCGTACAACACGAGATTTTGATTGAAGAAGCTAAACAGAAAAGAACTCGTTTGTTTTGTTTTAACCACATCTAATTTAAAGCACAATTACCCCGAGTAAAATGGAGTAGCATAAGATGACTACGGTTATTCATCACCAGAAGTTTAAGGAGTAATAGTGAAAATCACCCACTAAGTATGAATGAATTGGTAATAATAATTAAATTTACAGTGGAGGAAATATTTTGAAGATTTCAAAGGAGAAATTCATTTTGATGGAGGGCAAAATTGGTAATCTTACCGGGATAACACCTTCTCCTTGTATAAAGCAGTCACAACTCTGTGGAGGTACACATGCGTTTTCTTTTTTCAAAAAACCTTCTGCGCATACGCAAGCCTCTTCTTCGTTGCACGAATCGTCACAACCATGTGGATCATCACACGTTGCTTGACAAGAACAGTTACCATATTCCATGTTTGCCGGGCAGAATGTCACAATTTCATCTGACAAGAAATGATTGATATTGAAAGATTAAAAGTTATAATTTAAAGAGTTGTCGGCTCACTGTAAACTGGAAAAATTCCTGTAGATATACAGACTGAACAAAAAAAAAAAAAGAAATAAAGAAAACGAAAAAGGACACTCTTTCTTATATCCGCTCCGTATTTCTTTACTTTTGGTTCTGGAAATCTACAACATGTCTGTAAATCTGTCAACATGTCTGTGACTGCTGTGGACACAGTCATTTCAATTTATTTTCAATACTTTTTTGAAAATGTTAAATCTGTTCTTGTTAGGGAAAAGAAGGCAATGGTAAAAATTTCCCTAATACCCTTTTTGCTAACTGAACCATCCAGAAGACAAATGATAGAGGGGAGTTTTAATTAGAAGCAGTTAAAATATCACTATTGATTAATTCCTTTTGATTGATCTTTTTCGTAAAACCGTCCCCTGTCTCGCCCTTGCCTTTAACAGCAGTAGTATTTCTTGAAAAAATGTTCAAAATATATCAAAGCAACTATTTCATGTGTCCATAAATCCATAAAACAATCTTTCAGTCACCTTTTTTATTACAAGATTTCGAAGGAAGATTAGCATGTGAAGCATCATTTTTCACATTTGGGTAACTGGGTATGCATGAGCGTTATTGCTCAGATTATCTGATTACCTAACGAAAAACTGCTTTAATGACCTGAAATAAAGCATCCACTTTCCTTCACACAAAACATTACTAAATTAAATATTAATTTTTTAACATATACCCACCTGCCGTACCCTTGTATTCTCCGACGTAGACTACGGGATAGTTGCTCCATTCATCACCAATACGGAATACATCATACTCGATAAAATAATTACCACTGACACTTTCTATATCAAGACGTAGTTGATACTTTTTCTGGTTTGATAAAAAAGATAGCTTTTCGTTTCCTATCCAGAATTCGCTGCTTAAGAAACCAAATCCTTCCTTGTAATCTTTCCACTGACGATCAAAAGGAACGGAACCATCTTCACGACGCTGGATAACCTGCAGTAAAGTACGAAAACTCTTTACAGTGTTTTCCCGTCACAGACAAAACTAAAAAAGCATTGATGCTTCCTTATCTCTCTCCCATTTCTTAGACATGCTTAGCTGTAACATACTAAATTCGATTTATGCCAAACAGGGAATTTCAGGCATACTCGAATGCAATTTCCTCAAATATCCAATTCTTTGTATTAATCTCATTAATAAAACATCTGCCTCTTTCCCAAAGTGTGGAAACTGTCAGCTCCCACCCCGATCCCTCATCCCCACCCCATAGGAACCGTACCCATACTTACGAAACGAATTCAGAATACTAAAGAATTAATTTAAGAGCGTGCCAACGTTTTTCTGTCGTAGGCCTACTAAGCGAAAGATTTTTTAACTTTCAAAAAGTTAAAAATATTCCTCTTTTCCAACAAATGTAATTATAAAGTACCCTTACACATGGCCTACATTTACTGCAAACTTGAACAAGGTAAGGCTCAACACATACCGTCCAGCCTCCCCTGGAACTTTCGTTATCACAGTATACCTCGAAGGGTTTAGGATAGCCGTCCGGCTTGATGACGTAAACACCGCTGGCATTGTGTCCTGAGCACTGATAAAATACTTCCATACAATCTCTTGGATAGTCAGGATGCTGATAGAAAAAATGGGAAGAACCTGCAAAGGAGAAATGAACTATAGATATTTCTGGGTCCAGTTTCATCCTCTCCTGAAGTATTCGTGTCCTTAATTTGAACACTGGAAAACAGGTTAAACAGGCTTAATCATATCACTTAGGTCCAGATTCCTCTGAGAGCGAAATACAGCAACCATTCTCTTCCACTGAGTGATACCAAAAATTGATTTAACAATAACCAATATAATTTAAGGAAATAATGAGATATTTAAAACAATTGAAAGTGTCATCATAAATGATCACGGAGTAACAATCAAAACAATATTTAAAAGCCCAATTTGCTGTCGGTGATAATATGAGGTACCGGTAACGTTCTGCATGTACCTTACTTCGTTTCAGTTATGACACTAAGAGTCCTCGACTATACATCTCATTTTATAGCGGATGTGAGTGTATTGAACTCAGAACCGTTCATACATGCAAGTTACCTCGTTTGTCTAAAGTTATAGCAACAAATACGGTTTTACAGTGCAGTGTTACTACTGTACTATTTACCTTTTCAAGCTACATGCCCAACTCAAATATTAATGAAATGTTATCACATGCCTTATACAGATGAGCATTTACACACATGTTGACGACGAGTGCGTACTAGACAGATTAGCAGATTTTGACCAGGCTAAACAACTGCCTTATTAAACGTTTCTTCATTTTTGAAAACTTTGGCCATTCCAATAATTTGTTGATTCGATCCCTCATGTACTGTTCCTTCCGTCCTTCCATCTGGAAGTCATTTTGCTAACACGCGAAATTGAAGTGAGTTAGTTAGTTGGTTAGGCCTAGTTAGATGGGATTTACGGCCCAATTTCCAACCTATTGGTTCAAGTCGAGCCGGCCACGGCCTTTTTTCCAGTTGTGGCTCAGTGGCTTGTTTTCCCTAATCCATTGCTTATGCGGAGCAGTCACGCACAGCAGTTTCCATTTTTAGAGTCTTTGGTATGACTCGACCTGGGAATAGAACCCGGGCATTCCGCGTGAGAGGCGGATGCTCTTACCGTTAGACCACACGCAACACTGAATGCCTTATACCTAATATCCTTTGGAAATGTAATAAATTATTCACTTATTTATTCGCTTTTTTCAGCTGAAGATCTTATTTGTCAACAAACAGTGGTTCTGTTATTTGCCCCATGCTATAAACAGGTGTTCAGTTTAATGGTAGCTTCAAGTTCTCTTCTGTTTTATCAGCTCTGTAATATATGATGCTTGAAATTTAAATTATTACTTTAGATTGTATCGGGCTTATTGAGTTGTGGTTAGTTGTGTTAGTTACTTGCATGCTCTCTGTGGTCCTTTTACTAAGTTAGTTCAGTTCAATATTCTCCTTCATGTTCAGTAGACACAGCAACGGGATTTCTCATAATTTTTTTCTCCCATCTTCTTCTCCGTGCTCAAATGTAGAAATCCCGGTAGGTTATGTCAACCGAATATGAATTAATTATTAAGACAGGAGAACAGAGAGTGTGAAATGATGGAAGTAACTAATACATTTATTCACAACCTAGTCAACTCAAAGAACGCAACGATAGAACATAAGAACATAAAGCATGGCGTACATACTTACATAGTTTTTAATACATGCCAAAATTAACAGAAGAACTAAAAACATCCATTAAAAACTACACATCTGCTTCTTAGCATGCATACCAAAAGAGCTTCCTAAGATCTAAGGTTAACTAGTCTATGACAAAACCAACGTTTTCGTAAAATTCAACTTACCTATAGTTTCTCCTACCGACCGAACCACACGTTCATCTCCATTTACCTATAAAAGGATTACAAAAACATTAATTTTTGCAGTAGAATTAATCGATCAAACTCGAAATTATGATCAATTTAGTCTACTGCAAACACTAACGTTTTAATATATGTTGTTAAATTTAAGTTAGAATACCTTCCACCAAAAATCTACAGGTAATAACATCGAAAATTTTACACATGGCACAAGCAGTATCGTTGGTATTATTTCCAATCATTTAAATCAATACCCAACCTCTTGATTTGAATCTTCACTTCTACTCTCTTTCAATTAATTAATTTAACCTGTAGAGCAAGGTTTAATTGTTCCCTTGAAAACAGCACTCATTTAACTCACAATACTAATCAAAGTTATAATAAATGCATCCGTTGCGAAGAAGAAGGTGCAGGGTGGGTGGCCATTGTTTTTGTTGTTATATTTTGCTGGGGAAAAATAATATTGAAAGCAGCAAGTTTGAACAAAACCACTGTCATTATGTGTTAAAGTATATATAAGTATATAACAGGGAGTAGAGTGCCCTTGACCATTTCTACGGCTCTGCTAGTATTAAAACCCTGTGTCATGCGCCAATCAAAAAGTTCATTTCAAATATTCAGCGTTCTTTCCTTGTCTAGTAAAATTTCAAATACCTCAAAACCTTAGGGCATGTTTCTAGAAATATGCCCATTTACAGCACAATATGATCATTTTCAAAAAGGGTGTAACTTTTAATTTTTGACAATTTAAGGTGTGGTGTCTTTTAGGAAGCTATAAAATCCGACTATTTTTAACCACTAGTCTTCATTAGTCTTTTTTACCACAATTTTTCACCACAAGTCTTCTAGTTAGTAGCTTGAGCAGCATAGAAATTTTGCTGAGTTACTTCACTCCTATTTGAGCGGGCTAATGTCTACCACAATTATGACGTCTTCGTGTTCAAAGTAATAATAAGATTTTTTCAAGTCTTTTTAAATATTAAGTCATTTCATGGTTTGTTTTCTAATGCTAAGAGTGTAACCTCATGGTCAAGAAACTACCATTTAAGTTTTTCATATTGTTAGCATCCTGTTATTTTTGAGCACCAGATGCTTAAGTTTGCTGTTGGGAAGGCTTTCATTTTCCTTCAACAAGTACGAACTGAACTTTGGTTTTGATGGTATTGCTATCTAATCATTATGGATTGTTATTGCTTCATTCTTTGTTGATATAATACTACCTAAGAATACTTAAAGTTAAAAAAAAAAGCTTTCCAGAGCTATTTAGTTTTTGTTAACTGTTTTGGAGCCTCCGAAACAAAGAAACAAAAGGTCAGGTCTTTGTAGTTTAACTGGAAGAACCATTCCAATGTATTTATCAGTTTTCAGTTTATTTTCCACATCAATTACAATACGATCATACAGTAGGATTGAACAAAGAGGTGGGGGAGAACTGAAAAAGCAAGAGCTTGTTCTGGCAGTTCCCCTAACAGATAAATAAACTGAAAACTGAAAACTTTATCAAAGCGTAGCATGTGGATTCTTAAGTTATCTAACAATAAGAAGAAGGGATATGTATCATCGTTTGAAAAAGTGATCATTACACCCTTTCCTTTAACACTTGAAGCATTTGAAACAAATTAAAGCCTCTAAAACAGCACAAAATTCCAATTACTATTTTTGTGTATCTAGACGGATGGGTTCCATCCTGATTGTGTATTGCTAGCATAAGTCGAGACGTGTATACTATTATAGTACTAAATCCAACTAAATTTTAAGCTAACTTTAAGAAATCGGCAATTTCTAACAATTTTGAAGCCTCCGAAGCAAGTTTGTCAGGTTTTTAAGCTGTTATTTTGATGTAACAGAGAGAAGTACGTTAATCATTTTCTTATTTCATGTTTTCTTTTATCTACTCAGATTACTGTAATGCATTTGAGGTTACTTTTTAGTTTATTTACTGTGTTACAAAGTGTCTTTTTTCGGAAGCTTCAGTTAATACCATCTCAGAGAAGTTGATGAAACTGAAACATGTAATGATTGTAATGGTCTGATTTTAGTCGGCCAATACTGGGGTCCATCACCTTTGATCTTTAAATGTCCTTCCTTACCTGTTCCATGGATGGTTGTACACTGAAGTGTATCTTGATTTTCTCAACTTCACTGAATATGAGGATTTGAAATTCACGTAGACAATAAATGAAGACGATTAAAGGCTGATGGACCCCACTAATGGCTGCCTACAGTCACTAAAAACAAACGCTAATCGGATTCTTCTATAAGTTTCACTGAGAACGGTTTGCCGGTTTGAAGTCAACAAACTACATTAGGATAACAAATGAAAAATGTCCACTGTACTGCATTTTCCCTGCACAGTTTGTCAATTGAGCAATGAAAATTGAAATGTTATTTTCTGCTAAAAAGAAAATGTTCATACGTTTGAAGTAATATAAAATTGTTTCACCATCCAACCTTTAAATCCAAATTATTTATCTTCAATAATTTAGACGTTTCCATGCATGACTTTGTAAGGAAGGACTATGAAACTTATTTGAAAGTCTGGTCCTGAAATCTGACACCCTTTATTGTAAAAATGATCATGTAATAATGTGCTTTCAAGCGGAGGGTATTTCCTTGCCATTTTTTCTTCGCTTTGCTAATGGATATCCACTGATCAATTCAGAATCACTTATTTTACTTTATTTTTATGCCGTAGTAAAACAATAACATAATTAAAGAATTTTAATTTTTCCTTTCCTTTCAGTATTGTATTAATATTAATTTGTTTTAATTTGAAGAGTTTTCCAGTGTAAGAAATTAAAATAATTGTGGCCTCTCGCTTAAGAACAGTACAAAGCTAAGGTAACTTTTCTAAGAAACAAGAAGAAATATCAAAACTTTTACCACAGTTTTGCACCAAACCCTCGGTTGATTGAGTGAAAATTAAAGTTTTTATGCCCCTCTTGACCAAACTTCAATTTCAATGGTAAAACTGTTTTTATGTAGTGCCCCACTCGCAAACTTGTCTGATTAAAAATTTAAACGTGAAAATAGAAAACTATGGAAGGTTATACACCTAGCGCGAACTAGCTTTGTTTTAAGCAAAGACTACAATCGCCTATAAATCAACTTCTTAATTATCAAAGTAGAGATTGGTTTGAAATTAACTTAATTTGCTTCACAAAGAGTAAGTGAAATTTATAAAATTTTGAAACCTACTTACCAATGTCCGAGAAGACTTTCCAACGATGAAAATAACAGTAAACGTTGCATATACAACCCGGAGTTGACTTTTCATGGTATTGGTGTAGACTTGTGGTGCGTTCGCTGCTTAAAAACCTTTTAAACATGTGGCAACAAATTGTCGAACACTTGTTGTTTATCAAATCCAAGAACACCTTTAGGTGGATACGTACGGTGCAGTTAAGGTAACTAGTATTATTTACAGATTTTAATTTAGTTCAGATGCCTAGCATTTGTAATTTGAGGGGACAATGTTAATGGTTGTTCTAAGCTTAAGTCATGTACAACGTAATGTGCATAGTTTGAATCGCACAGAACAAACTTAAAGTCTTCCTTACACGGAAACCACGCTTCTTGCCTTTGCGTCTTTCATTTAAAGGCAAACAAAGTCTAGAGAGGAGACTTGTTAGAATTAACTATAAGCAAAGCAAGTAACGTGATGCTGCTTAAAATATTGTTTTAACTTTTGTTTCACTTCAACAGGAGGTTAGCCATGCACGAATGACGTAGAAATCCCCACTTAAAAATATGAAGTAAAACAAAACTTACACATTTCAGTACAGGGTATGGAAAATATCATTTTATCAAAGTGATCATACGTGTTGTTTACGCACTGAAAAAAATGTTTTGCCAGTTGCTAGATTACACTATTGAAATTAAAATTACATATATTGGTGCGAGCAGGGATAAATGGGATTTTCTAGGTGCATGTATATACTAGACTGATGTTGCACGATGGAACTATTTTTGAAAAATGGCGAAAGGTGAATTAAATGCCACACGACATAACTCTTGCTACATTATAGCAAATACATTGACTGTTTGATTTGTGAAACTCGTTTAACTTATTTCAGAAGATTACCGTTGTTTATTTTCACATATGTTATTTTATTTAAAGAGGTTCATGAGTTGATGTCGAAAACCTAATGATAGTGTTAAAGAGTCATTTACACATGTCAATGCTTATAGTTAGCATAATCAGTCAAGTTTCATATCCAGTAGTTACGGGAAAAGTTGAAATTTTGAAATTTATGAATTTAAATGTTTTGGTTTTAAAGAGAACATATCTTACGATTTCGCAATGTTATGAAGGTTTAATAATAATCGGATTTTTAAATCAAAAAAGAACAAGCTAAATTGAGCAATTATCTAACGCCTTTGGTAAATGCCACGATCTATTTTTCTAGTTAAAGGACCAATCCTTCTCATCGAAAACTACACTTCTTGTGAAAGTTTACAGAAACTCTTAATTGGCTCAACGTTCTGACTGCCTGCTAATTCAAACAATGGAGAGTACCACAGCTTATACACCACAGCATGAAATGTACCGAGAGTGTTGAGTTTTTCTATCCTCACCTTGAAGCAACTTAATCTGAGATTGTGTCGGGATGAAGATAAATTTCGGACAATGGAGGGGCTTAAGAAGGTTTTGAGAATTTGTAACGTTTGGGGTGGGCGGGCGATGCGCACTGTTTAACAAAAAATTTCCCTACTGGCTAACGGTAGTTCTAATCCTAACCTAATCCCTAACCCGAACACAGAATACAATCGATACAATACAATGGCAACAGTCAATCAAGAAACATCTTGTTAAACAGTGCCCATCATGTCGTGTCCAACCCCGCCCCATGACACCACCCCCACCCCATGACACAATTCTGGCTACGCGCTTGTCTTTCACTTGTCCCTATTACTAACTTCATACTTCAAAATGAAGAATATTATTTTGTTCAGTTTTTATTTTTGTTTGTCTTGTTTTTATTTTTATTCAGATTTCCATACAATTCTGGACTTAAAAAATAGAACCTGTACTGCCATTAGGCTTGGTGCCCAGCATACAGTGGCGGAGCTGCCATATGGCCCCCTGGCGGATCAAAATCGTCTGTGGGCGCCCCTTTTAGGTTTTTAACATACTTTACTGTTGCATAATTATTGGCAAAGGACATAATTTAATAGCGTTGTTTTAAGGCCCAGATAACATATTGCTCAAACAGCCACCAGTAACTGTACTATATGCATTTAATTCTGATGAAAAGGGTCTTCTGTAATATAGCGATAGGTTTTACCGAAACATATCTTCATGCTCTATACGCACTAATGAATGTTGCCACTGCGCTAAGTAAACTGCTTCCACCAAGCTTACAAAATACACCGGCTGACATTAAATTCACACTCCCGGCTCCCACAACATTTTTCAAAATCATTTGAAGGGAACATTCAGGTTAAAATAAAATAAAATTGTTATTGTAGTGGTAATGATTTAAGGGTTATAATGGGCAGTTTCTATTTTGCTTTTCTTCAAGTGACCATTCTCATGATAAACGGCTATTTCTGACACTGGGCGATAATCCCATAAAATGCTTATTTCTGTACTTTCGTGGTCTCAAAAGCCAGAAAATTGCATATAATATGCTTGTGTTAAGGCTACTTTTATTTATTATGAATTCGGATTCTTGAGACCTTTTGTCTTAGCTATTTCTTTCAATGTACATAATTAATGGCTATTTCATAGTGGTCACATGATGTAAAACAGGTCAATTAATGTTTCTTCGTGTACTTATCTTGATCTCCATGTGCCAAAAAATTACACCCAATGGTGATTAATTTCCATACCCTTTTCCCACTGCAAGATTGCTTGCTTTTTATCTCGAGCAGGTTTAATCTTTATCTTCACAAAGTAGCCCAATATTACATTAAAACCTGAAAAAAACACAAATTAGAATGACCGTTTTAATAGTAGAATCTGAAAGAGAGGGATAGAAAAAGGGGCGTCCGCAGGTAGGGGCAAGGGGGAACTTGCCCTCCCCTGGAAAATAAAAAACCTGAAAAACAAAGAAAACTTAAAGAAAAGGACGAAGAAAAATTAGCATCAACATTTGTTATCAGTTCCCTCAGTATTTCCCCTATTTACATGCGTTAAATAGGCTTTAGAAATGTCATTTCCAGCGACCTGAGAGGCATTTTGGGCCAAAATTTTCTTGCGCCACCATGAGTTGGCGCGGAGCTTTCCCCTCCTCCTAAAAGAATTTTGCCCCCCCCCCCACCCGAATTTTCTTCTGCGGAGGCCCATGGATAGTAAATCTTAAACATGATTTGATAGAAGTCTAGTCCAGGTGCGGAAAATCAAATGGAAAGTCTGAAAAGCCGTGGCTTCGATCGTGGTGAGGCTTAGGGTACAACTTCTTCGAAGCTCCCCTGCAGACCATTTTCGCCCCCTCTGACCAAAATAGGAAAGCAAAAAATAGGGAAAGCAAGCCAGTAAACCACTACTGGAAAAAAGGCCATGGCCGGCTCGACTTGAACCAGTTGGTTGGAAACTGGGCCGTAAAACTCCTTCTTACTTACTCACTTACTTAATAGTTTGATACAGTATCTATACTTTGCTGTTTCATTTTGCGAAATATATTCTAACCATAAAATCATAAAAAAAAAAATAATTTCACACTGGCTAACCTCGTTTTTACTGTGTATACAACATTGTTAAAACATGGAAGTACTACCTTGGTACTTCCATGGTTTAAACGTGCAACTGATTGACTCGAACTGGCTGCTTGTAATAGTTAAAAGTATAGCCGGTCGTATTTTATTTACAGTTTCAAACTATGGTTTCAAGAAAATCGTAGTAAATACACTGTAAAAATTTCTGTTAATTCACAGAAGACAAAATAATAAAACGCTTAAAGAAAACAAAAAGGGTCGTCAATTTTTCTCATAACGGTGACGGCACTTTCTTCATATCCGCTTTGTAATCCTTTAGTTTTTGCTCTTAAATCCTAACATGTCTAAAACATTTTTTCAGAACATAAAGAAACAAAAGACGGACGAGATTATCTGAGATATATCCTGTTTCGATATTTATCACCGACAACAGTATGTAAATGCTGCGGGTAAATATCAAAAAAAATTCGCAAGTAATCAATGTAGATATAGGAATTACATATGTACACACTCTAGATACTTCTTCAATATGAAATTAACCTCAATACATATATACATATCAAAATAAATTATTTTTGTTTGTTTTTGTTTTTCTTTTATTAAAATTTATCTAGAAACAAAATCCGATTTCAAAATGAATTTTCCAAACCCACGTCTTTTCACCATTTCTATGAAATATGTTTGTTTCCTTTGGGATTCATGTCGTTAATACCCAGAGAGAGTGCCGCTTTTGGCAATAACCAGTGACTTTTTGTCATATGTGCGACAAGTAGTTAGTTCGTTCCTTCCAACAGGCTTGTTGCAACAGTCTGTCGTTGTCTGAGAGGATATCATTTTACAAATAATTTCCGACTCCTTGCCGCATGTGTGACAAAGAGTTGGTCCTTTTCCCACGGAATAGAGTATGAGGATATCGTATGGGGCTATAATTTTGTCAAAATATGCAAAAAAAAAATACAAAAGGAGTTGTCTAGATAAAAGTAGAAAATCAATTAAGAAAATAGAACTTGTTAAGATCCATCAATTCAAGAGTAATTGTATAAGTTGTGGTTAGCTGAGTTCTGTGGAATATAAATTGACAACCATCTTAAAAAAATAAAACCAATTCATTTGTCCATCTCAAATATAAAAACAAATTCTGATGTAATGATTGTATGTCTACCGACATACATTCGAAATCGCCTTTCAATGCTCAAATGCAGGTAATCATATAATTCGGTTCTTAAATGCTTCCTTTAATGCGAAATGTACTCTAGATATAAAACTATTACAGTAGCTTAAGAAACACATTCATTTGCCTGGTAATAAAATATACCTCAGGTCTAGAAATTTAACATAAATATATATATATATATATATATATATATATATATATATATATATATATATATATATATATATATATATATATATATATATATATATATCATCTGTTATTTGAACAAAGGCCAAACCAACTTGGCTTCATGGCTCAGTGGTTAGAGCGTCCGCACTAGAAAGCGGGAGGTCCCGAGTTCGAATCCCGGTGGAGTCAACATCGTTTTTTCACCTCAGCCAGATTTTCCAGCTTTACCAATTTGATTTATATATATATATATATATATATATATATAATGCGATGCACTGGAGAAAACATAGGTCGATGCAAAAACATGGTAATACACAGTGCAATATAATTGAACCAAAAATGGAGTTGAACAAAAAATGGAGTTGAACGAAAAATACAAATTACGACGTTTCGGGTTACATACCCTTCAACACGGTAACAGAAAGTCAACTGAAGTCACACAAACGAGGAGTCAAAGTCAAGGAAAAAGCACCAGTTAACAAAAAGATTAAAATCATTCAAGCAGTGATTCTAGCTTAGAATAAAGGCCATGGGGGTGAAGAGTGCCAAGTTTAAGGATAAGACGGTTTTCAGTCGTGAGACGATCAATATGGGTTCCTTTACAGGTTAATGCGGCCGTGACCAAAAAGTCTGTAATTGTACAAAGGGAGGGCGGATTAAAACGGGCTGCTACAGGAAAGCCAGACAAGTTAAGTTTAATAGATCGGAGGTGTTCAGTAATTCTATCGGCCAGCCTCCGTTTGGTTTCACCAACATACAGAATTTTACAGCGTTTACAACTTATAATGTAAATAACATTGGGAGAAATACAAGTGAAATGATTAGTAACTTTGAACACATGAGAGGGTCCTTGAATCGATAACAGTTGGTCTCCGGAGACAACAGGGCAAGTGTTACACCGTTTGCGTTTACAGGGAAAGGTCCCAGGGTTGGGGACAGGAGAGGGGTGGGGGTGGGAAGATCTTACTAAATGATCACCAATGTTGCGATCTCTTTTGAAGGCAACTAAAGGGGGGTGAGTAAAGATGGACTTAGTGGTAGGGTCAGACATGAGGGTCTTAAATTTCTTAATAATGAAACGCTTAATGGGTTCCACGGAAGGGTGGAAGGGCAGCACCAGAGTGATACGGTCGGAATTAGAATTAGGAGCCTTATTGTCTAAAATAGAGGACCTACTGATGGATTTAACACGACGGTTAGCGGCCTTTACGATTTTATCGGGGCAACCCCTGTTAGCAAAGAAATTCGAAAGTTGATTGGAAGTGTGAATGAAATCGGCGTTAACAGAGCAAATTCTTTTAGCTCTAAGAAACTGAGAAAAGGGGATTAAGTTTTTACACTTAGGGGGGTGACAAGAGGAATACAATAAGAAATTGTGAGAGTCAGTATCCTTGAAATGAATATTAGATCTGACAGAACGATCTACGATGGTAAGCCTTAAGTCTAAGAAGGTAGCACTAGAGGTAGAAATAGTATGGGTAAACTTAAAATTAGGATCAAAGGTGGAAACAAAGTTCACAAATTCTTGAGCTTCATCAAAAGTGCCAAAAAAGGCACCAAAAATATCATCAATATAACGTTTATATAAAATTGGGGTGGTTCCGTTATACTGCTGGAAAAGGTTACGTTCGAAAAGTCCAAGAGTGAGACATGCCACAGAAGGGCCCATTTTAGTCCCCATAGCAACTCCTTTAATTTGCTTATAAAAGCGTTCATTAAATTGAAAAGAGTTGGACGAAAGAACAAGCTCAGCTAAACGAAGTAGGGTTGAGGTTGAGATAGTCTGGTCGCTCCGCTGGTCGAGGTAAAATTTCAAAGCTGTGAGGGCGACGTTTTGCGGGATTGACGTATATAAACTTGACACATCCATGGTAAATAAGTAATAACTACTATGCGAAGACTCTGGGAAACAAAACTCTGACAGCATACGTAAGAGATGAGGTGAATCTTGCACGAAAGAAGGTAGGGAAGAAACCAAAGGCCTGAGAGTAGAGTCTAAAAATTCGGAAATGTAGACTGTAGGACAGCTATGACAAGACACGATGGGGCGTCCAGGTGTGTTCACTTTATGAATTTTAGGTAATAAATAGAAATTAGCAGTTTTGGGGGACGGATTAATCAGACTAACGGCCGAATTCGGGAGTTCCATTGAAGAAATCAATGAATTAACACATGTCGTTACTTTCTTTTGTAAAAATCCATCAGTAGGTCCTCTATTTTAGACAATAAGGCTCCTAATTCTAATTCCGACCGTATCACTCTGGTGCTGCCCTTCCACCCTTCCGTGGAACCCATTAAGCGTTTCATTATTAAGAAATTTAAGACCCTCATGTCTGACCCTACCACTAAGTCCATCTTTACTCACCCCCCTTTAGTTGCCTTCAAAAGAGATCGCAACATTGGTGATCATTTAGTAAGATCTTCCCACCCCCACCCCTCTCCTGTCCCCAACCCTGGGACCTTTCCCTGTAAACGCAAACGGTGTAACACTTGCCCTGTTGTCTCCGGAGACCAACTGTTATCGATTCAAGGACCCTCTCATGTGTTCAAAGTTACTAATCATTTCACTTGTATTTCTCCCAATGTTATTTACATTATAAGTTGAAAACGCTGTAAAATTCTGTATGTTGGTGAAACCAAACGGAGGCTGGCCGATAAAATTACTGAACACCTCCGATCTATTAAACTTAACTTGTCTGGCTTTCCTGTAGCAGCCCATTTTAATCCGCCCTCCCTTTGTACAATTACAGACTTTTTGGTCACGGCCGCATTAACCTGTAAAGGAACCCATATTGATCGTCTCACGACTGAAAACCGTCTTATCCTTAAACTTGGCACTGTTCACCCCCATGGCCTTAATTCTAAGCTAGAATCACTGCTTGAATGATTTTAATCTTTTTGTTAACTGGTGCTTTTTCCTTGACTTTGACTCCTCGTTTGTGTGACTTCAGTTGACTTTCTGTTACCGTGTTGAAGGGTATGTAACCCGAAACGTCGTAATTTGTATTTTTCGTTCAACTCCATTTTTGGTTCAATTATATTGCACTGTGTATTACCATGTTTTTGCATCGACCTATATATATATATATATATATAATTTCAAAAGTTGCAAACTTCATCTCATTCATCTAACTCGCATTGTCATAGCTCGTTCAATTGTTGGGATATTAAATGTTGAAATTTATTCATTTAAAATAAAATAGTTTATGTCGCAATAATTTTTTACTTTTTGTTGTGCAACTTACACTTCTTGGTTTGTTTCCCATTGAAATTAAAAATGATTTTATGATCTTGAACGCTTCCTGTTTGATTGTATGGCATGTTTTACAGGAAGAGTACAAGGACAGTAAGAGTAAAAAAGCTCATATTAGTACAAGGTGTAGTAACTTTCAGAAAAAACAAAGAAATAAAAAGACTGTTGTTTAAATGTGCCATTTAAAATTTAGTGAATTAACTTCGAAATTTTGTACCTCAGTTATGCAAAAAGGTGAAACGGGAGTTGGACTGTTGGAGTTCATTTTTTTTTTTTTTTGCTCTGTTATACATATTTTGACATTTTAGACGTGAGGCACATCACTTTAAGTATTTGGGCCGATGCGCAATATATAACAAGAAATTCCCTAACTGGCCAACCATAGTTATAATCCCTTACCTAATCGATTACCTTATCAAAGACAATCGATACAACATCAAATCAACAGCTTATCAAGAAATTCCTTGTTAAACAGTGCGCATGAGCTGGGGCATTTCCTTATGAAATTACCCTTGTCACCCTTGTATGAGTTCTTATTATCAAGTAAGTAATAGACATGTAATGTTCTTGTGGACGAAGCATTGTTTCCATTATAGTAGTATCAGGCACGCCCTTAAATTCTGATATTATCGTTGTGAAACTACTCGCATTAACTTCGAAGACGCCCTCTATTTTTTCAAATGAAAAAATATCTTCCCGTTCCCAAATGCTTAATTTAATGTAAAATACACTTTAGATTTAAAGATATTACAGTTGCTTAAGAAAGGCCTTCATTTGTCAGCTCATTGGTATTTCCAAATGACATTTACCCTTGTTGGCGACCATAGTATCAAATACGAAGAACTAAGAAACAGAACTCCATTCCGTTTGTTTCTTTAGTGTTCTTACGGACGAAGCGTTACTTCCATCATAATGCCATCAGACACACCATCAGATGGTCTTAATATAAGGTTGCCAATCGGAATCACATCCTCAATTGACTGCACGGAACGGAACTTTAACTTTCTTAACAGTGCTGCAAGTATGACTTTCTCCTCCATCAGAGCAAATTTTTGTCCTGTTGGTAAGAACATGGGTGATTTTGTTTGAAAATTAACTGAAGGCTTGAAAAATTGGGGATCATTTGATGGAGGTGAAAAACATAAAAATGTGTTGCATTCTTCATGGATTATGACATCTGACGTCTGAAGTTAAAACGATGACTCTTCCATGATTCCCGCTGGAAGAGTATTTATTTTGCGTTTGAAAAGATGAGAAGATAATGAATTTAAGTTAGGGCTTGAACATGAGGAAAGTCACTCACTTGACCTCTACTTACTCATGGAAATAATTATTTTACATTGGGATCCAGGTTATTTAGGCAAAAGATACGAAAATTACATTACTCTATATTACATTACTCTTACATTACATTACACTTCTTTTACTTTACTCTATATTACATTACTCTTATATTACGGTATATTGTAAATTACATTACTCCCCTTTTTTCGAAAATAGGCTTAATTCAACTTCAGCTTACCGATGCAGTTTCTAGGTCCGGCCGAGAAAGGTATATACACAAAAGGATTTCGTCCCTCTACATTGTCTGGAAGAAAGTTGTCAGGATTAAATAAGTCTGGTTCTGGAAAGAATTCTGCGCTTCGATGGAGGAAGTAAATACCGATGATGATCAAAGTTCCCTTAGGAACATGATGACCACCTGTGAGAATGAACAATACAACATTGTTTGTACGCAGGTAACCCATCATCAGGCATTACGTTATTTCAAGAGAAACATTTTTTCACAAAGTAGTTAAGGTGTACCTCGAGTCTTGAATTTTAAAAATATGTATTGTAGAAGTTGCAAAATGGATTTTATCCATCCTACTCCCATTATCATAGCTTGTTCCTTGGCTGAGATATTTAATGCTGAAATTTGTAAACTAAAACCATAAAAGTCCATTGTAAAATTGTAATTTGTTACTTTCTTGTTGTTCAACTCACGTTTTCTGCTTTGTTTCCCTTAGAATTTTAAAACGTTCATATGACAATGAATACTTCCTATTTTCTAGCAAACAATATTTTGTAGAGAGTGCTTGCTCGATACCATCACCTCATAATTGTAAGTTTGCTATCACACATTGACACAAGGGGCAGTCTGAGAAGCTTTTCGAAAAACAAAGGAATACAAAGACAGTAATATGAGTAATACAACAGTGACTTCACAAATTATTGAACAATGTACCATTTTAAATTGAGTGAATAAATTTCAGCATTTTATATCTCATTTCAGGGATGTTCTATTAAGATAGAACATGGACTGTTTGAATTCTTTAAAGATGGAACCTGCTACCGTTGAGCTTGGTGCTCAGCTTAAGCAATGAAGTAGGAAAACCAAGACAGTGAGCCACAACTGGAAAAAGGGCGGTTGCCGGCCCGAATTCAAGTTCAAGTTCATGAAATTTATATGATGCATTTTTTACATAATTATTCTTATGCGCCTTACAAAACAAACCATCTAAATTTGAATTCATTTTTCACCCACTGTAATACATATTTTTTTAAATTTCACACTTGGGGTAAACTTTAATATCATATGAGCCCAAATATAAATTATAATTACTTAAAATGGCATCTTCTTCTAACTGTCTACTGATGAGAGGGACTGAAGGGTACAAACGTAAGGTTTCCTTGATGACGCATCCAAGATACTGTAACTTCTGAATGTCCTCATTAGTTATAAATCTGTCTCGATCATTTCCTTGCCAAAAAAGAAACAATGCTAAGTTTATAAAAGTTTCATTCTGTTGGGAATCATCACAAGACAAATATATCGATTAAAATTTTCGATAATGCAACGGGAATTCTTAATGATGACATGTTGCCTCTAGAAAATGCACAAAATCCTATGCCGGATTTTGGATGACGTCACCGATAACCCTTGTCGTTACTATGATTGCGAACCGATTCGATACTTTTTCGATGATGTCACATAATCGATAGCGTTTCGAAAACGTTCGCATTATCGGCGGTACCTTGAATCTGTTCACAATCGAAGTTAAGACGAGGGCATTTTGTGACGTTATCCAGAATCCGGCTTATTTTTATTGCATTTTCACGAGACGACGGACCATCCTTAAAAATCTTGCAGGTCTACGCAGGATGGCACATTTGAAAAACCGACGTTGATGCGTACTAGCCTACCTGTCAGTGATATTTTGAAAAGAATTGGGTTTTCTTACCAAACACGTCATCCAATTCTTTGTGAACTCTTTCTTGGACTTGTGGGTGGTGGCCCAACATGAAAAGTGCCCACGAAATTGCAGCTGCAGTTGTGTCATGACCCTGAAATATTACACAGTAATGTTTTAAGAGTGATCTTGTTGGCAGCTACTTAACGCAAACTTTTAAGTGTCAGTGCTTCTACCGTTACCTTTTTACACAGCATGGGTTTCCTTACACCACTTACTAGGTGTATTATCAGATCTTACCCAAATAGCTACACTAAGTACGACCTTATCCGTGATCAACACCTAACCACACCCTCTTAATAAAAAGTTAGTTCTCAATTCGTCTTCACTGTATTAGACTTCCATCTAAGGTAATGTACCGAGTCCATTAAATTCGAGAAAATTTCCGGTTTTCTTTCAACATGATGCTTATGCTGTAAGGAAGACAAGGGAGCTGCCCTAGCAACTCCTTAGTATAACACACTAAAACCTCATTACCCAGTAAGTGACTCTCATTTGATGGACTAATATTGTAATTTTTGTTCCCATTACAATTTACCTTTACAATACATCTACAGTTATGACAAGTCAACAGACACTGTACCAGTCTTACACTATATTGTTAACCCTTTGCCGTTGTTTAGGTCCTTTTGGACCCATACGGAGAGCGCGGCTTTCACCCATCTTTACTGTTTCACGCGGAGCTCGAAACTGCGAAAATTCGGCCACAACAACGAGAGGGACAATAGCTAAAGGTCACGGGGTCAATAGCCTACGGAAGCTGATGCGGGGGGGGGGGTACGTCCGCTTGTCCGCCCACTCCCGAGGCGCGCAAATATGCCCCGATTGGAGCACAACGGTAAAGGGTTAACCCACAATTCTGCTGTACAAAACCCAATAGCTAGGAATCATTTGGTTGAGGTGTACACAGTACTTGTAATGGAAAGTCTGTTAATTACCTCAAACATAAAGGTATCTACTTCTTCTCTGATATCATCAATCGTGAAATTGCTGTCTTCATCATGAAGCTCTAAGAGAAGGTCCAGAAAAGCCATTTTCTTTCGTTTGACCGGAAAACCATTATTAATCAATATAGATGATTCTTTTGATCCATTCATTTGTTGCCGCTCTCCCAACCTTTCATTAATAACCTGAAATGATGATAAAGATGTATACACTGTAAACACTGTAAAATAACAACCGTAAATGTAAAAAACATTGAAAAAAATTACATAAAGAAATACCTGTAGTTTACTTCTCGATTATTATTACAAAATAAGTTAAAATGTTTGTCTTTAAAGTCATCTAATAACTAACCGACTTTGTCATTTTATGCAGTATCTCAAGGTTTCGACTGTGTTTCCGTCCATTCGGCAGTAATCTGTATATGGCATCTATCCACAACCAAGGGTATTTTTGTCTTTCTTGAATAAGGTCACTCATTCTAAAAAAATAACCAGAATTGGCCTGAAAGTATGTTATGCAATTTAACTTTTACTGATTAGAGTACAACTTCGGTAGGAGTGCAACTTTACACATATAGTCTCACAATAGGAAATTTTTAGCGCGGTTTAACTAATGAGAATGTGGAAGTGTTGCTAACCTCTTTCAGAATGCCAACGATGTTTATTTATTGTCTGGCATCATGTACTTGAATTGAAAATTGGAGGTATCAAATATAGAACGCGAAAAGTATAGAACTCGAAAAGGGCGTTCTCAAAGACACTTCAAAATTCGTAGCTGCTTATCTTTAAACAGCCGTTATCGTCAAAGTTTGTCCTTTTTGCGTTCCGTAATCAAAGCATACCATGAAGCGCAACGTATTTAAGTAGGTGAAAACGGTTTCTATGTTACAAAACCTAAAGGTGTAAACCTTAACCGGGAAGTAAAAGAGTAAAGAGTAAGTAAAGCTAGCCTATGAAGGCCATGCACTGAAGTCACTGCGTTGAGCGTCTTTCTACTTTTCCATCTAGGAGGCCATTACGATATACCGGTAACACACGGTATAACAAACGTATTGTGCACGATCAGTGCCAAAGTGAAACTCGTTGGGGTCACGTGCATGACCTTTATTGTCAATTGTACCCCCGTCGGTTCTTATGTTATTACGGTGCCCTGTTACATAAGTTTATCTTTTCATCTTCTTCAAAACAGAAAACAAAGATTCGTCACTTAGACTGTTGCCATTATTAACTAGATCAATTACGAGAGTTTTATGTAGTTATGTTAAATAGTAATACAGTACGAATAGTAATATAGTACGATTCCAAACATTTCGAAAAATTGTTCCCAGAGAAACTGGGTCATCTTCCTTTCAACATTCCACAGAAAACAAAATATTTGATTAATGAAAACGACTGGTGGAACTACTAACAAGTTCTAATTTCAAAATGGATTTCTAAAATCCACGTCCTCTCACCATTTTTATCAAATATGTCTCTTTTCTTTGAGATTCATATTTACAAATACTGGGCAAGGTCACTTTGGCAACATCCTTGACTTTTCGTCACTTGTTTGGCAATTAGTTAGTCCACGCATCCTAATAACTTGTCGCACCTGTGACAAGGAGTCCGTTCCTGCCTGAGAAAACGGCAATTTGAAAATAGTTAAAGGGCCAAACCTGTTACCCCAAACTACAATTTTGGTACCCGGGTACCGAAATTCTCAATTGGCTCAGCTCTTTGATTGACAGCTAATTCAAACAATGCAGGGTGCCAAAGCTGATACTACACAGCATGAACGGTACTGAGAGTGTTTTAATTATATAAATTTAGTTTTTCTATACTCACCCTGAAGCAATAAACTGAGGTTGTGTCCAGATGAGGATGAATTTCAGACAATTGTGGGAGGGGCTTCAGTAAGAAGGTTAGGAGAATTGGTACTGTTTGGGCTGAGAGAACATGTCCTTTAAGACTCCTTGTTTCACATGGGACAAGGAGTCGGTCCTTTTACTGACCTTGTATTCGGCTATAATTTTGTCAAAAAGGCAACACATTATGCCAAAGGAACTGATCAGATGGATAAAGAAAATCCATTTTGAAAATAGAAGTTGTTTACTGCTTGATAAACCAATGATAAACACTTTGGAATTCGTTGGTGACTTTAAACGAATTGAATCCTTCCAAATCTTAAGATGCTTTGTTTGAATACATCATTTTCCACACTTTTTCACACTCTTTGCGTTGGGTATTGGAAAAATTCTCATGAGCGCTAAACATATATCACTTACTCAAGAATTGCCTGAACATATTCGTTGTTACTTCCATTTTGAGCGCCAACATTTTTCCCCATAGCAGTAGCTGTTATGGAAAACAAATTAAATATGTATAGATATGCTATCAATTAATCAATGGCCGTTCGGTACTATGTTCTTAGTTACGGTGGTGAACTTTGTCTCACTCCACACATTACTGCTGAAGTATTAAACTGTCCAATTACTAGCCAATGGAGACAAATATCTTTTTAATGTAGTCAGATTTCTCAAGATTGAGGACCGATCGCTGAATTTACCAATTTCGGGGTGACTTGACGAGTGTAAGAGACATCTTTTCGAAAGAACCATTCCAGGCAAGGAACTGAGTTAGAGATAGTGTAGTTACCAAATATGCATACTACCGTATAAAGCTTTGGTAGGGGTCCACCCAGCTCCCTATGTGACAAGCCCAGCGGTAAAGGTGGTCACTTCTCCCCAGTGGCGTAGCAACGGGGGGGGGGGGTGGCCGGGGTCAGAACCCTCCATGACCCAACCTTGCAATGCGAAAAATACCTAAAATTTCCTTAGACTTTTTCCTCATTTCGTTCCCCAACCCCCCACCTCATGACACCAACACCCACCCCACTCCCTCCTCTCCCCCATGACACAATCCTGGCTAGGCGCCTGCTTCTCCTTGCTTGCAACGTGCGAAATCATAAAGGGCAAATAGCAACAAGACAAAAATACAGTCATAAATTCTTTACCAAGAATTTCAAAAGATGCTCATTTCCAGTAAAAGTATCAATCTCTTCAACACTTTACCTGCTTTTGTATTGTTAATGATGATCATGACTTATGAGTGAAAATGCCGAAAGTTTAATTACCACAAATAACGTCTAGCGTACAGCAAGTTATTAGTGGAAATATGTCCACAGTGTTTTGTCTGTTCAGAGTACACAGCTTATCGGTCAAAACATGAGCCTGTTCATTAAAAATATCGATGAAGGAATTCAGAATTGAAAAGTGGAAAGATGGTGTCAATAACTTCCTTCTTTTCTGCCACTTCTGTCCTTTGCTGAAAAGAAAAAGATCACACATAAATGGGCTGTAGTTATGCCCGAGATGTTGATTAAGCTCTTTCTTCAGTAAAAACTTCGGTAATTAGCATCTACATGTGAGTTATAGTTATGGTACAAGAGTACTTTCATACTTAAAGTGGCAATCAGAGTTTGATACACTGAATATTAAACTTTTCGTTCCAGCACCTCGTTTAATCTTGAACGCTTATTGTTAACCGAGAATGCAGATATATATTGTAGAGGTCTTTCAGTTTAGAAGAAAAGTTACTTTCGTGTAAAATTCGGAAGGAACATTTCTGAATATTTTTCGGGTAACGAAATTCCACACACATGCAAGACTAGATACCTTCCACTACAATGTAATCAAACAGGACGCTAGACCGTGGTCACGAGTTTTAAGTCCATGTACAAAATGCGATGCAGAGTTAAAGTTGTGAAAAAAAAAAAACGTAAAAAACTCTGATCGCCGCTTAAAAAGATAACTGCGTGTGAAATAGTTATGACTGTAAAATATGACACACATTAAGCGGGGATATAATACAACATCGATATTTAATAGGATTAAATTCCGATTTTTGTGCGTATCATTTAAAATCTTCTCTTTCTCTGGTGGGAAGAACCAAAGATTTACCACTCCGTAAATACATTGTTTGCATAGCATTACCAAGAATATCAAATTTGTAGTATCTTTGTAGTATATTTAGTGACGACACATCGACATCGACAGACATATTTTATTGAACACACGTAGTGCGTTAAAAGCTGTCTATCACTGTAATGTCACAGAATAATTAGTTTGTATTTCATTTTCGAAGTCTTCTGATATAAATCATATATGTTTTCAAGTTGAAAAATTTTTTACCCTGTCCGAACACAGACAGAAGTTTTCCATCTAAAACTCATAAAAATCTTGCTGCAATCCGATCCAATATCACTGTAGTGTGATCCGCGCTTTACATCACCAGCACTACAAACACATTTAGATCAATAGTAAAAAGTTCAGGGCTTATGTTCTATGACAGTCTTTTCTACATTAATTACAAAAATGATAGGAACCCCACCCCGGTGCACGAGAATGGCTCTAAAGTTTGAGGGACCATTTCAGTCTTTTTATTGCATCTGCGTTTCCTGATCTAGGGGAAGACGTCCTATTCTAATGGATCGGCCTAATCGATACAACATTTAAGACTGTCCTACTTTCGGACCAGTTTGTTCGTTTGTTTTTTATGAGCCTCCCTTGTGGGAACTCGGCAACGCCCCAATTAGGGGTCAAGCTTGTAATGTAAGTTTCATGAGACAAATTTAACTCACAGTTTGACGTCTATGATCAAGAGATAGCGTATAAACTACAACCCAGAAAGCTAGACGACAATGTCGGAGCTGGGACTTGAGCTCACAACCTCATGATTTGAATACACGGATCCTTACCACTGTACCACTTGCCCCACAACATTTACGCCTCATGAGAGCCGAAGCAGAGTGGGCTTGGTTTTCTTGTTTCAAAATTCTAATCATCTTTTATTGAGACGATAAGGACAGGAATGGAGCTCTCCTGTCTGATATTATACTTGCCTCAGAAGGAGTCCATCACCTAGCCATGGCATTAACATGCGGTAGAAGGTACCCTTCTCGAGTTGCTTACTACTGCTAAGAATCGTCTGTAAAAAAAAGATTTGTTTGTAATGTTGGTTTCGATATCATCACTTAATTATCACTACTATTAGACACACAAAAAGGTTTAAACGCAGCATCGTACGAATACATTTGATACAGCACATAAATCGAGTGAAATATTGATTTTACAAATGTCTTCGTAAAGGAAGTTTCTCCAAGATTTTAATACCATCAAAATATACTGTAAGTTATCTTCGACTTTCTGACCAAAACTTCCAACATGAAAACAAAAAAGGGAATTAGGTATTTGGATAAGGTTTTACCACGGACTTCCTATACATTGACAGAGCATACTGCAAGGTACATTGTCGCTACCGTACGTGTGAGAAAAAGCGCACCAAGATGGCTGTCTGCTGTGGTTTATGTGACAGTTTGGACTTGCTCAAGTATATCGCCATATTTTGAAGGAAAGTTGACATATTTTGAAATTTGGCAAGGTAAGGTTAAAATCCCTTCAATTATTGCAGGATTATGATATTTTGACCCATTCAAGTTTAACTTTTGTTTAAAATATAACAGAGTCGTCGTCAAATCAGACGACTTATAGCTTGACGGCGGCCATCTTGTTGCGCCTTTTTTGTTTCAGTCTGTGGCGACCAGCTACGGATAGGACGTACACGTTACATGCTATGTCCATGTATATACGTCCGTGGGTTTAACGGATCAGATTCTAAACAAATTGTTTAAGCCGGGTCTACCAGGGCTTTTAGGAATCACTGTCTTTGTTTCCTACTCCATTGCTTATGCTGAGCACCAAGCAAATTGGCAGTATGTTCCGTTTTTAAAGTATTCGGTATGACCCGGCCAGGACTCGAACTCCCGAACTTCCGATGCCCAGTGGTTAAGCCAGGCTTTTGGGAAAGGTGGGGAGGGGGGCTGGTGTTTTACTATCTAAGCGGAGCTCCACTATAGGTTGGTGTCGAGTGTACAAAAAACATCTCCGGGCGTTTTGATCTGCATTGAAACTATCGCTAAATTGACTTTTCTTGTTCTGTAATTTTGTATGATAAGGAATGTTTTGCAAATCATCGGTGAAGAGCATAGAGGGGTTTTATCTATGACCACCCTTAGTCAAGAATATGAGAGTACAAGAAAGGTTTGCCTCACGAGTCGGGACAAGAGCGTAGACTGTCCCCCATATTTCCTCAAAGTCTTAAATTCGGGCAGGTTTTTCGGTCAAATTCGCACATGCCCTAGAGTTTGAAAACTGATATGGTTTTCCATAAAAATTCCTAAGCGTATTGGAAATCTTAAAAAGATATGCCCGAAAAAAGAAAGAGTAAGACGTCTTAGTCGCGGTAAAATTTTCATAAAGAATAAGATTCTCTAACCTTGCTACACCTTCGGCCCCCGTTGAAAGCTTTTATTCGCGAGTTTTATTTAACAGTCTGTTACAAGGAAATGCCTGAAATGGTCGAATATCCTAATTCTTTTCAGCATGTGCCCGAGAATAGAAAGGTATTATAGTTAGAGTAATATATTTGCGAAAAACCAAAGAGACATATAGGCAATTTATACAGTTAAATTTATATTGAATTTAGCCATGAGTCGCAACACAGTAAAATATATCAGCACGTTTTCGATTTCGGTTTTTCCCCAAAGAGATTTTAAGACCATTTCATCGAATGTTAGTGGTACATTTTATCTGGAACTTTTCTGATCAACATAAAGACTGCTTGGATCATCTTTAAAAGCCTCGAAAACGCTATACCCGGCTGTCTGAGGAGAACAATTTTGCAAAATTTCTTGTGCACTCCGCGCCACCAAATGGTGGAGCTCCGCTTCTATAGTCTTTCGGCAGAAGTACATTTTAGGGCAATAAATCTTCTGCCCCCGACCCAAACTGAAATAATGGCTTACGCCTATGATTTGTAGACAAACGACTGTGTAAAGTAATTCTATTCAGCGAGAATAAGTGCTGTTGATTTAACTGAAATGTACACTCACCTAGGCTGCTAGAGTTGATGTTGCATCGACGAAAGTCGGAAGCACAATGAGACTGTAGTCAGTGGCGCGCTTTCACGTATTTCCTGAATGCTATGCATTGTGTGAGATAGAATTGTGTTTTCTGGTACAAAGGCAATTAGGCAACAACCTGTGCTGGAGACCAGGCGAACAATGTACAGATGAACAATGGAAAATGAATATTTAAGCGGAGCGCCACCGTCAGTTACGTAGCTACTGGGGGCAGGGGGAAAGTAGTCCCCCCCCCCTCCCAAGTTAATTTGGGGAAATTTGATGAAATGATATGCCCTTTTCCCCTCTCTCAAAATTTTTGTTAGAATGAGAAATTTTGAGACATTTCCCATACATAATTCGTATTTTCATGCAACAAACTAACCCAAATTTCGTCAGTGTCGCATGAACCGGTCCGACTCGCGTTCCACAGAAATATCCTCGCCGCGAGCAGATTTAATGTTCTCTTGTATACGCGCGGGTGTTATGATCAGTGTATGATCAAGTGCACAGCCTGAGAAGCTGTTACACAGGAATTAAACAACAGCTGATACAGTACAACTAACACTGAAAGATTGTCCCTGCGTTGTGCACTTTGGGAATTGAGTGAAAGGATGTGAAAACTGACCCCCGAGGTTATATATTGTCCTACAAGATAGAAGCGGGAGCGGTTTTAAATATACCGATTTTACTCTGTGTACATAACCATGGATGGGGTGGAAACAATCCATGGCTTACGATAAACATAATCTTAGTCTAGAAATTATGATAAATGGGATCCATGGGCATACTTAGATTTTGTTACTTATAGCCTAATCCTTGGAGGCTTACCGGCTAGTTCGGGAAAATAGCTTTCTGCTCATTGGGGTGTAACAATATAAACGAATTCATGAATACCTTGTCCTACTAGCCTAGAACTTACTCGGTGAATTTAGCCTTCTACACTTAACAGACTGCTGTTCTAACAAGATATCCTGTGTGATCGAGCCAGTATTAGGCCTCCTTTCAGTGGCGTACGAAGGCGAGGGGCATTGGGCCATTCCCCCTCACGAATGCCATTTTTTGTTCTTAAAAATACGTAGCCATACTTTAGTAACACAGATTCTACTTCAAAAGATAGCATACCGCTATGTGGCACCAGATTGCATCATGGACACCCAATTTTTCAAAAATTTCAATGGCGAAGGATTGTCTCTGCAAGGCCCCTAAGTGATGTCAATTTCTTTAATTCCTACAAATAGGCATATTCTGTCAAATTTCAATTTTACTCAAAAATGTAGCCTCTGTATCCCACTGGTGGCACCGATTGCATAAGGACCTACCCTTTTAAGAATTTTTAAAAGGAAAGGCCCGCCTCCTAGACTTTTTCCCCGGACGGCAAAGGCGTACTAAAGCGGGGACAGGGGAGTGGAGGGTGTTCAGGTGCGGTGAGAAATAGTTTGCCATTTATCACGCAAGAGATGTTATGGGTGAAATCCTTAAGAGATGGGAGTTCGATCAGTCACAGACAATTTCATCTAACCAGCGGATCTTTAATATGACCAAGTTAGTTAGGTAGATAGAGTTTTATGGCCCAGTTTGCAACCTATTGGTTCAAGTCGAGACGGCCACGGCCTTCTTTCCAGTTTTCAATTTGGCCAAGATCCATAGAGAAGCATTGGCATATTTTCAATTCGTTGATAAGTTCACCGAAAAAAATCAAGACCATCTCATATAGACCTAATAGTGAAAGTAAATTTATGTGGTAATTTTCTGATCACTTAGCATGTTCCTGATTTTTTTCGTCTTGCAAACGAAAGCTTAAAATAAAGACTGCATGGTTAGATTCTCTTTGCAAGCATGAATACGCAATGTTTGTGCATCTGAGGGGTCTAATTTTTTGAAATTTTCTCTGCGCTCCGCTCCTACCAATGGTGGCGCTTCGGTCAGTCTTTTGGGCAAAATTACACTTTTTGGGTCAAAGTAGCTCTTAACTCTCTGATCACTTTGCAATCTGCGAACATATTTTGGAGTGAGCATTTTATTGCAAGCGACAAAAGAAGACAGCGACTCGTTAGATTCTCCGCATAAGTCTGGACTCGGAAAATGCTATTTCCCGCCATCTGAATGGTCTGATTTTTCGAAATTTTCTCTACGCTCCGCGCCAATCAATGGTGGCGCTCCGCTTGGATAATCTTTATTAAGAATAACGTTTTGTGGCCAAGAAAATCCGAAAATTTAAATGCTCCTTTTTCGCCAATACCGATCGATGCCCTTTTATTTTGACTCCTAAAAGTTTGTAAATTTAATGATAAGTTTTACTAAATAAGGAGGTATAAATGGCATAAGAATGCATGTAAAGACACAAACGTTTCAGTCCCTCATGAACCACGTCAAATCAACTTTTAATACTGTTCCTGTCAAAGTCGAAAATGTTGCACCATTTTGCATCCAGGTTCCTTAAAAACGCCAAAAATTTCTTCCTTTGACCTCTTCCCCGACTGGCGAAAACTCAACATACTAAATGCCCCCCCCCCCCCTTCGGAGAAATCCTGCGTACGCCAGTGCGCTGTTATTACATACAAATCAACCAGATATTGTTGACCATAATAAATATACTAAGCCTAAGAGTTGTTATTTCCAATTGCTCTATGTTATACTTTAAGGTAAAATTACAGATAATATCATATAATGACATGATAATGTTGTTATACTTGTAAATTTGCATATTTTATATGAAATACATACACATTGAGCGGGAAAAGTTTTGGGGAAATTTCATACCTCTGCCCTCTCTGGAAAATATCCTAGCTACGCCACTGGCCACCGTGACATCGAAGCATTATATTTTCAGCATCACCTGGTGCGCCTCTATTACGTGAATTACAGGATACCTCCAAGTCCCCAATCCCCGTCCTACCCACTTTTGCCCAAACTGTTCAGTTCCGTTCAAAACTTAGGACAAATGTTGCCTACATTACTACTTCATTTGGTGATATAAGTCTTACTATGACAGTTATCTTTCATTTCCGATTTTTATAGTTATCCCGATGGCCAGGCCCGGCTACGCCACCGAAGATGCCAAATTTATGTGAAATTAAGGCTAATTGTGTATGTAAAATCGTGTGTTACCTCTATATCTTTGATGTTAGAAGGGGTAATAACAGGGACTGGTCCCATCCATGTAACGCGACTCTTTCTTTCAATGTTTTCGAATGCAAGTTGCACCGACCATCTTTTCATCCGTTGAAAAAACGCTGTAAGTAAAAACGTTTCAACATTTATTTAGACGCAGACAAGAAATCACCCTTCCTGTTGATATATTTGTGTAATAATTGTAGCCATGTAGTCTGGTACCCAAAAAGGAGAGTAAATCACTGGTATTTTTATATACATTCAAGGGAATTCTCTCGTCAGAGTTGCAACTCCCTGGTTGTACGCAAGTTGCAAGTTGTTGCTCTTTGAAATAATAACTCCCCAGGCTGGTTCATTATCACTTTGACAACGGGACTTCCTCTTGAATCGAAGCATAATGAATTCATTTGTACCGTTTACCTCGGTTCCGTTAGTGAGGTCAAGATACAGTGCATTTATCATTTAGCGTCAACGAAAAAATCAGGGAAGAGTCTTAACAGCAAAAGTAGTGCCAATTTCTTTTATTTTAACTCAGTTATACTTGTAATGAATTTCAGTGCAGTCTCATCAATTTAAGGGGCAATAAAGTCACGTAAAATATAACAATAACGATTTCAACTTTATGTGGAGCAGCTAAGTGCTCACTGAACTTCAGAATCATCTCTCTGTTAAGATTTTTTACGCTTCCTTCAGGTTAGTAAAGAAAATAGCATGGGCAAAACTCTTCGATATGTAAGATTCTTTATTGAAAACGTTTGCTAGTCCACACATTTTTACCAGACTTCTCACCTTTTCTCCTGATTCTAAACGTCAAGTTTTGAGTCTAAAATGACCTGTTTTCCTCTTAAAAATGCAACTAAATCTAGGCCGGATTTTGAATCACGTCACAGCTAACCCTTATCGTAATTTTGTTGCTAACCGATTCGATACACTATTAATGACGTCACAGCAAGAAAACAATTGAACTCCGTACGCTATACAAGCTGTTAAACAATATGTAGATATACAGAACAAAAAAAAAAATAAAGAAAGAAAATTGAAAAAATGCTGTCAATTTGTTTAAAAAAATTGGCAGCATTTTTCCATATCCCCTTTTTATTTCTTTACTTTTCGTTCTGTTGATCTACAACATTTCCGTAACACTTTAGCAGGGTGTGCTGAACCCGATTTATGATCCTACTACGTACACTAAGCCCCACAATTCTACACTGCAACGATCGAAGTAACGAACTCATTATAGACGAATCAGATGAGCGCTTGTACGTGTTCATAGGCTGCAGGTAGCCATTAATGGGGTTCATCAGGCTTAAATCGTCTTCATTTGTTTCTACGTGACCCTCATATTCAGTGATACTGAGGGAATCAAGATACAATTCAGTGTTCAACCATCCATGACGAAGGTAAGCAAGGAAGTTTAAAGACTAAACGGATGGACCCCAGTTAAGTCGGACTAAATACAGATCACCACTTGATTGTCCGGATTCGTCTATTAATTAAAATGCAACCAAAACGAAAACGAAACCAAGGAATCCCACTCATTGGCTCTACCTTAGTTCAACGACTCCAAAATGGAGACAATGTTTTATCAGGGAGTTGCAACAGATGGAGTTCTGACTTCCTTTTTTTATTGCTTACATCACTCAAACACTACTTAACCCCCCATCAACTGCTTTTCTTAAGTCTTTACATTCCTCAGTCACCACACAGCCCCCCTGGGACCTAAAACTTCACTTTGGAGTGTAACTAGTAGCCGTCAACAAAGGTTTTAACCATTACGTAATACTTAGACTAGCAGAAGTGATATCTGTGGTGCTGAATCTGTCTCTATCAGAATACACATGCGCAAAAGGTAGGGGATGCATATGCATAGAATAAACACATGTGCAGTAATTGCTAACGATTTCCTCTAATTCATGCAAAAAAACCGCATTTTAATCGAGTTTGCCATTAAAATTCTATTGCAGACCGAAGAGGATATGTTTATACTCAATAAAGGTTCACAATTCGAAATTTTTTGCTCCCGAAAAGAGGGATTTTCGTGACATTGCGCATCGAATCGCATAACTAGACCATGTTCAAACGATAGCTTAAACACTACTGAACAGTACTGGCGTATTCGCGATCGCGAACACTGGCGACCAAAGTTTCAAAAATAGCTATCAAAATGTAACTTTTTTCGAGCTTTTCAGAGTTGTTACCATGGATACGCCATTTTACACTTTGATCGGGAGCCATCTGATGCTCTATTGGCGTTATAATCGGTCATTTTTGTTCGTTAGATATTCGGCAAAATACCTCATTCTTAGTGTATAGATGAAAAAAGGAGCTCTGTACTTACATTTTTCAAGCTAGCAAACATTTTCACTCTTAAAAATTCCTTTTTTCCCAGACTTTCTTAGATGTATCCAAACGGTAACAAAAATGAGTTAACAGTCAATAAAGCTGAGAAAGTTCGCATCGGTTTGCACCTGGTTTGCATGACCCGACTTTATCATGTCCGACTCCAAGTTTTTTCCTTGCTCTTTGGGAAGAAATCAGTCTCTTTAAAAAGAATTTTGGATTATTGTAGCTTAGAGTGGATAATATTTCCTTAGGTATTACTGTAAGACACGGATCAAAACACTACACATGGAGTTTTAGTTGTACGGATGCAAATGCCTGCTTAAAAGTTATATCGTCGCTACACAAAAAATGTCAACAAACTACACAGTCAGGTACACATAATATACAGATACCATGGTACTAAGTAAGCTGCCATTGACTGCTGTACTGATTTATACATTACCATATACCACTACACACAGACCCACGTACAGCACAGTGTTACTCCCTGGCAAGAATAACACTATTACGTAATACTCAGGGCGGGCAGGAGTGAGAGCGATGACACATTGATATGCTAACGGACCCTCGGGCAGTAGGTTTATTACGTAGTTTACCGTCAATCTAACTAGTTGGATTCAAGGAAGAATTGAAAGTCAGAACTCCATCTGTTGCAACTCCCTGGTTTTATAAAATATGTACCGGGTCTATCCGTTTTGATTCGAGTCTACTAAAAGAGGTACTTAAGTTTTCGCCATTTCTTCAACTACAGAAGTATTTCCACAAATTATATATTTTTTTTTATTATACTAGCATCATAACCACTGGAAGAAATCTACAGGTAGGCTACAAAGGAACCTCTAAGGGACGTTGTGATTGGACTATTTACACTAGAACGACCTGTAGTTAGTTTCCCATGAGTTTGAAGCGATAAACCATAGCCTTACCTTTCTGTTAAAACACAAAACATTTCAAAGCTTCGGTAATTACCTCTCGGGTCTCTGTCAAACATATACGTATGTCCGATCAAAGGATAAGCCGTCCCTGGTACACCTCGCTTGAAATGGCTCATTACATACCACAACTTTATTTGCCGCACGAATATATACGCGGCCATAGACCCCAACGCTACGAGGAGAGAAGCTAGTCCAATACTGAACGCCATGTTTGATTAAAAATCTCCTTTCCGACGTAAGATGAGCTGTCTGTCCAGTATCGACAGGAACTTCCAAACAAGACTTGGTGGTTGTAAATGACGTTATGACGTAACAACATTTGTTTGGTAAACCGTGTTAGTGTATTTCCTTCAAGAAATATCAATTACGTTTTTACCCAGGAGATGACTAGCATGGTTATCCTAACTATGCCTTACACCAGTCCTAGATCGATGTCTGATATTACTTACATAACTTAAATAGAAATTGTTTTATCAGGAGCAATGTCGCTAAGGTCACAGATTAAGTACTGTCATTAGCATCTGGCAACGGACTGATGACAGAAAAGTGTATTCACCCCTCTTACTCTCATCTCTGTGTGTGTATGTGTTTTTTTTTTTTTTTTCAATCACTGAGTTTATCTTGCCCAGATATCTTGTCTTTTGTTTATCAACAAGCTCGTAACGCTTATCACCGAAAACGGTATACGTGCAGATTTAATATGTAAACACACTCCCTTACAACTCCCTGCTTCAAGTACTGTATATACAGATCTTTCCATAACTTAACTGTATGTGCGTACACTTGCTATGGTTCGGTTGGCTCAATCAAGACTAGTGACACAAAAGAAAATTTAGTCAACAGCAAATTTAACTAACTATTCATTTTTGCGAATAAATTATACTCGTAATTTCGTTTTTGTAACTGAACCTTAAATCAAGATTTCAAAATTCCCATCAGCAAATGACTGTACTTTAGAATACTCATAAAAACTAATGTTGAACAGTGGGAATTTTAAAAAGACAATTAATTAGCTAAGTACGAATTTTAAGTTGCCAGGGTCAAAAAAGATCACACGGAAAAGACCCCTTAATTTAATGACTCCCAAAAGAAAGTCGTAGTTACCAAATCCAGGTTGAAAAATCAAACTTCACTGAGTTGTTATTCATCTGGAGCATTAACTTGACCTGTTACAATATACAGAAAACTAATCAAAAATAAAATTAAGATAAACTTTTTTTTTTTTTTTTTTTTTTTTTGGTGTTCTTCATACTGCTCAACGATTGTAAAAGTTAACCAAAGCTCTTTGAAAATGGGGGCAATTTGGGGCGCTTATGATGAACTACGTTTTTCCATCTGTAAACTTCCTCCTTTTCCCCTTTTTCATTACGAGTTTGGACGAGAAAAGTGTTGCTTCCAGAAGATTTTTAAATGGTAAGGGGAACTGAGCAACGCTATCCTACCAAAACTGTCAAAAGAAACACACTTACCATTCTTTAAAGGGAAATATTGTGTTTAAAATGCTCCAACACAGTATTTAAAGTAAATAGCTCCAGTCATTTTCAAATAATTTGGTCTCAACAAAAGCTTCATCTGCTAAAAATATTTTGCACAAGAAGAGTTATAGAGTCGCATTTTTTGAAATGTTGAGAGTTTGGGTGAAAAAATTATTTTTGAGCAACAAACAACTGAATTTCTATCTGGTAAAAATTTATTTCTTGAGAAGAAGACCACCATACTGCCTTAATTGTAATTTTTTATCACTCCAAGCCTATAAATATTGGTTCTAGAAGAGTGAAATTTCCTTGTAAAACAAACGCAATATTTCCCTTTAAAGGCAGTCACTCGTCACCCCAAACTACAGTTTCAGTATACATATATCAAAACTCTCAATTGATACAGCTCTTTGATTGGCATCACATTCAAACAATGCATCATAGCTAAATTACATAGCATGGGCACTGAGAGTGTCTTGATTACACATTATGGACTTGTATGACCACTGGGACAAGCCATCAAGCAATAAACTAGGATTGTGTCTGGATAAAGATGAGTTTTAGATAAATGTGGGAGGGGCTAGAAGTAAGTAGGTTGGGAGAATTGGAACTGTTTGGGATGATGAAAATATGCCTTTAAGCCCGGTACACACTGCCACGACATATAACGACAGCAAGCTTAGCGACAAGACGTCGCGTCGGCTGTAGCCCTGGCGGTGTGGCCAATTTCACAACTAGGTTCCGTCGTGTCGTAAGCCGTCGGTCCGATTGAACATGTTCAATCGTAGTTGGATGCAATCGGTGCGTTTTAATTCCCGGTCACATGGCCACGACTGCCAAGTCGTGTCTACGATTTATGCATATTGTGCACGACGGAGAGTCTTCGGTAGTCGTGGCGGTGTGTACCGGGCTTATTTCAGGGACGAGCACACACAATTTTCTAACAAGGGTTTTCTGCTTTAACTGGACGTTATAGTACTGGTGTGCGACATCGTGACACCGGGGTCGAGCTGTGCAAAATTAAAGGAAACTACGGTAACGATATGAAATGTTGGTTGTAATATTTAAATTAGAAACACCCACATGAAGTAGACGAACATCCAACCCAATGGAATTAATCCAGTGTACGGCACGTGGGCTATAATTAAACATGTAAATAGACCAAAAATACTTGCAAAATATTAACAAAGACGATAGACAGAAGGATGGGATGCAAATTTAAGGCATTTTTTCATCACCTCAGACAGTTCATTTCCTCCCAACCTACTTCTAGCCCCTCCCACAACTGTCGTAATCTCTTCCACATCCGTAGCTGACATAATCCCAGTTTGTTGCTTCGTATGTTAAAGGGCGTTTAAGTTGCAGAACACTCTCAGTTCTTGCTGTGTAGGCCTAATATGAGATAGTATATATTCATGTTTTATTTATTTTATTTTTAATAGATGTCAATCAAAGAGCTGAACCTTTTTCTAAGTCCTCCCGACCCCTTGGCAAACGTCCGTTCGGCGATCTTGAAACTGCTTGCCGAAGGAGCTATTACGTCCAGTACTGAAGGACAGCACTTAACGACCAACCTCACGGCCTTCAGACCATTTTCATCATTGTTGCGTCATGTATGGCTCCATATTCTAGACTGGATGAAAAGAACAGATACTACACATGATCTTAACGGCCAAAAGCCGAGAATCAAAGAGCTGAACCAGTTGAGTAATCCTGTAGACTTCTGGTGAAATTGTAGTTTGGGTGACAGATGGTTGCCGGTAATACATCTCCCACGCCCAACAGGCGTTCAGAGAGAGCCAAAGTAAGTGCCTGCACAGGGTCTCTACATTTGCATATTTGACAATTTAGTCTGGAGATGAACAAAATTACAAACTTTAATGCGGGTGATGTAAGTGATTCAACAAAACATACTATAACGGAAGTGCCCCCTCTATTACTTGGTGACGTCATTAGTTATGGTATCTGTGTGTTTCACAATGTTTTCTTTCACAGATCACGCTTGTAGGCATTTGTGTATTTGCATGGTTCAGGACATGTTTCCAGCTCTGGTGGGCTTGGATATTGACAGTCGCGGCGCTAAAAGGGGCAGAGGGGGCAAATACCCCGAGAATTTTTTCCTGCCCCGGGCCCCCACTTGCCCCCAAGATAGGTCAGATAGGAGTTGGGTTTACCGGAAAAAGAGCATACCTCCAGAGACTAAATCATTGATCCACAGATATACCAAAGCCTCAGACCTTTTGGGGGCTTTTCCCCCTTGATGCCACCGGACCGGGCGTTGTGGGCTTTGTGTCCCGCGGCGTATGAATTTTTTTGCCCCAACATTATCCTTTGCCCACCCCCCCCCCCCCTAATTTAGATACTACTGACGCCGCCATTGGATATTGGCAAATTCGACTTGGGTGACAGCGAAAACTTGGAATAGGCATGCAGCGGATGGTTTTAAGTCGGAACCGAAAGTGTTGAGTGGCTCGAGGAAGGACCAAGAAGAATCAACTCTGAGGACCGCCGACCGATGCCATCAAAGTCATTATTGGTGGAGTTCCGGTTCTCGCCGAGATGAAGTGAGGGACGGATAATCATTATTTCTAGATCTGTGGGCTAAAGATATCCTCACTCCAGCCACAGGCCTCACCTTACACTATCAGTGGCAGCTCCCTGGCAGGACAATCATTTTTTTCCACCAATGAAAGTCTGATTCATTCCTTGTTTTGTTTAAATTTAACAGTTTAAGTTTGGAAAAGATGAACAAAATATATGGAAAACATAAGTTGACTGACAAGATTACGAGGAGTCAAGGCCTTTGTACCCTGGACATGTTTCAGGACACATTAGTTCCAACATGTTGAAGAAAAAACTAGACCAAAAAGTTTTGCCCCTACAGACACATGTCGCGGACACACGTTGCGTCACAAGTTACCGATGGTGACTGCCTTGTATACACTGGCAACATTTTCGGACACAAGGTGTTATGACAACATGTTGCGACACACGGTGTCCTGAAATGTGTTCAATGTACACAGGCCTTAAGTTTAGTCTTACTTCTCGTGTCCGCTTGTTTTACCGATGCCAGGATAGCTTAATACCGGTAGCATAATCAATGTGTCTCTTGGTGAATAGTTTGCCCCTCGAAGGGCGGGGACACAGACGATGCATTTAAGTATCGGAACGATGCACACTGCATCATAACTTTTCCCATACCAGCTGATTCTGGAAAAGTAATGATAGTCAGTTAGTATACAGTTTTACGGCCCAGTTTCCAACCTATTGGAAATGTAATGATTAGTAAGTTTAGAAGAGTTATTGGAGTCATATAAGTAACGTGATATCAGGTTAAATCTTTGCAGTGTGGGGATGCCTTTAGGGGATGCTTAAATTTCTTATTCCTGGCAATGTTGAATTTAATGAAATTCAATCATTTTATCCAACATTTCTATCTATTTTTGTGTAAAAAAGGTTTGCTTTTGCAGAAGCAATAGCCAGTTCGCACAGCAAACCCAACTTCCAATTTTTATGTTTAACTCATGCTTTAAAATTGACTAATATCCATGTATGTTTCAGACAAAACAACATCTACAACGTGAAATTGGACATTTGTAGAAAGTTTGTAAAACGATTTGGTAACGACATTGCCAAAAACAAAATGACATTAAAATGTGCCTAAATCAAGGTTTCATTTCTAAGCCTAAATTGCCGAGGTCACACTCTGAAAAATGTGTTTAGCAATCAAATATATTTGGCTCCCACTTTGTAAACGTGTTTAAATTCTAAACAATTTAACCAATTTAAAACCAAGAGTTTAGCAATTATTCCGGTTTTAAAACAAATATTTGAAACTAAGACACGCGTGTTAGCAGGCCATTTACAAAAGAAGGAACAAACAAGTGCTTAGGAAAGCGTTTTATTCCTAAACACCTTTTTAGAGTGTAAGGTTGAATACAAGTTTCTAGTTAGTTTCTAGTTTTCATCGACAATCGTCCTAAAACGTCATGTAGCAGTAATCTAGTCTACAACCTTTTGAGTCAAAATTCATTCTGTTAGAGCTAAGTTTTAGACCAATCAACCGAAAAGGGTAATTCTCACTTTCCTATAGAGTGAATGGCAAGTCTTTATTTCAGATTTCTACATAACTTCACTCTTTTGAATTTTGGAAGTAACTGAACTTTGGCGATACAATTTGCCGAGCAAGGATTACAAAATTGACAGCAATCAATGTACTAACCCTTCGTCAAAGAGTTATCTCTTCACAAGTTTCCTCCGCAGCGGTGGGCCCCTTCCGTTCATCCAAACAGTATCTCGAATTATTTTCACATATTTTCAGTCTTTTAACTACAAAATGCTAACAACGCTCAAGCGTGACTCCAGCTTGGATTTTCTTAAAAGGGGCTAAGCTTCTTTCAGTTACTCAAAACCGCTCGACAAAATACCGTAACAAGTTGCCAAAAGAACTGGACATGCGAAGTTTGAGGAGCGCAAATCGCGCCGAAACTGATGCATTTTTAAATATGGAGCACGTGGAGAGTGTTTTCATGATTGTTACGTCACTATTGGTAAACCACGCACACTACCGGGCAAAGATGAACAGTGTTTAGTGCAATGGTCACATGTGGGTCATCACCTGCTTCGCGGCTAGTTCCACTAAATGCGTAACTACACTAAATTCTTCCCGTCAAAAGGGGCAGGGCTTCTGACGTAGGTACAAGCACCTTCATTCTCGCTTCATAGTTTGGATATGATCATGCCCTTTTTGCCAAAGGAGAGGGGGCTTATACAATCCTGGAAAGTGTCATTTCCGACTATCCGGGATTCGTGCAGGATTCTCAAAATTTTATGTACGCTCCGCGCCAAATATAACGGTGGCGTCCACTTAGATAGTCGTTCGGCCTCGTATTCGAAGGTTCCCAAACAAAGCTTTAGAAATGCCTATATAGAACTTGCTTACACAAGCCCGAGAAATGCCATTTCGGGCTATCTGAGAGGTCGCAGTTTTCAGAATTTCATGTGCGTTCCACGCTAACTGATGATAGCACTCCCCTCAGATAGTCTTCAGTCTCGTCCCCTAGGATTTATCATCCCACTAGGCTGCAGATCTGAAATTTTTTACGTTTGTTTCCCCTTGTGGTAAAAAATGCCTCTGATGTACCGGTACGCCATGCTTATAAAAGCCTGGGAAATGCAATTTCCGGCCATTTGTTGGTCACGATTTTCCAAAATGTTCTGTGTGCTCAACGGCCAACTGATGGTGGCTTTCCGCTTGGATAGTCTTCAAGACTCCTCTTTTTGGACTTACGAATCCTACGAGGCTTCAGATCTGCAGTTTTCGCGTTCGTCCCCTCTGCTAAAAATGCCAGTGTGCAGGCCTTGCTTATAGAAGCCTGGGAAATGCTATTTACTACTATTTGGGGGTCGAGATTTTTCAAAATATTCCGTACGCTCGGCGCCAACCAGTGGTGGCGCTTCGCTTGTCTGCTTGAATAGTCATTGGCCTCGTCTTCAAACGTTTATCCCAAAATTTCAGTTCTATGAAGCTATATATGTTAATTTTTGCCCGCATGGGCCTTGTTTATGCAAGCCCGGGAAAAGCCATTTCCTACCATCTGACCGTGGTCGCAATTTTCAAAGTATTCATAATATTCTGTGCGCTCCGCGGCGCCAACTGAAGGTGGCGCTCCGCTTACATATTCTTCAGCTTTGTCCACACTTATCTCACCAGACGTTCATGTTTCATGTGTTCATAATGTCCTTAACTGGCCTGGTGATCCTTCATTCAGTAGGGAATAGCAGCCAGTCGGAATTTTGGACCATGACACCCTCTAAACACTTGGCCCTCGCGATGGCCCTGATACTAAACCACACTTACTCGCCCCATGCCTCACCTCCACCACATATTTCCTAGAGAAAACTAAGTGTGCCAGATAACTAACGACCATCAGCCCGCGTGTAGGTGGTCTGGATCGATCGGTCACACCAAGTCCCAAGTCCTGGCCGGGTCATGCTGAAGACTTTAAAAATCGAACCTTCTGCCATTGTACGTGGTGATCAGCAAGCGAAATAAGCAACTTTGAGCCACAACAGTACATCAGTAAAAGGGAGGGCGTGATCAAGATTAAATGCAGCTTTACCAACCAACCACGCATACATACATACATACATACATAGCTAATATGGTAAGACGCCGAAGGCGTAAGATAAACCACCCGGAAAAAACGTACGCATGGGACAACAGAACCACCATTTTAGTAAGCAAATTCAGGTACTGAATGTTGCATATTGCGTGTGAGCACGGACTTATATATATATATATATACATGGGCATAGCATGTAACGCGTACTCTACGTCTATCCGTAGCTCGTCGCCCGGCCACCGACTGGGACAAAAAGGCCCACCAAGATGGTCGCCATGAAGCTATTTGCCGTCTGATTTGACGACGACTCTGCAATGTTTTAAGCAAAAGTTAAACTTGAAAGGTGAAAATGTCATATTCCTGAAATTAGTAAAGTGATTTTGACCTTAACTTGCCATATGGTGATATACTTGAGCAAGTCCAAACTTTCACACAAAAACGTAGCAGGCGGCCATCTTTGTGCGCTCTTCCTCACACTACGGTAGGGACAATGTACCGTGAACTCCCCCGTGAAGTATGCTCTGTCCATGTATAGGAAGTCCGTGCGTGTTAGCCTAATTAATATGGGCACAAACTTCGTCAACTTAAACAAACTCTGCTCATTATTCTGTTGCAAAATACTTAAATTGCAAAAATAAACCATCAAATCTGTTTTTCTTTCCGAATGGCTCTTCCAATAATTAAGGAGATTACTTATGTTACATGAGTAAAGGTTATGTTAGGTTCACTAGGTGCATAAGTGCTCCACGTCATGGTCAGGCAAATGTTAAAGTGTCAAGACACAAATGCTGTAGAAAATTACATTGTAGGGCAAAACTTTACACCGAAAGCTTACAAATGTATCGCAGATTGTTGTAGGAGGGTCTTTTGCACATGACTTGTCAATATTTTGAATGCTCAGGCTCTTTTATCCGTCGTACGGTCACACTTAATCATGGGCGTCGATTGAGGAGAGGGGAAGGGGCAACATGCCCCCCCCCCCAATATTTTGAGTGGAGGGGACACTAACGTAAAAAGAAAAATAAATGATTTCTGATAACAAAGTGTCAACAATCGCGCATCACACATTCGTTAGGCTATTCGACCATTTCGTACTTCTGTCGAAGTTTGTTGAAGTAATTACCCACACTCTCAAGACCATGTTTTGAAAATTTTGAAGTTTCCTAGTAATTCAAAATATTAAACAATTTAGCACCACTTTGTATCTAGGTCTCCTTCTCTTAAACACCCAGCTGCCCAGTGGCGTAGCTACTGGTGCATGCAGGCTGCTTTGAAAAATATTTTCCGAATTCTCTCCAGTAAAAGCTACATATTCGTCATTATTTTTGTTTCCAAAAACAAACTTTTTCGCGCGCCACAAATTGCAATTCCTAAGCAGAAGTGCTCGCTCATACCTTCAGTTTGGTAAAATTTTCCGAGCTCTGGAAGAGACTGACAAAATCGGAAATTTGGTATATGTGACACAAGGTCATCAAGTGACACCGGTGTAACCACAATGGTATTTTCATTCATTTTCGTTCAAAAAATTCCAAATTTTCTCCGATTTGCCGATATAAGCTCTTGACTCAAAATATTGCGTTGGAGAGCCTCATTTCGTGACGTTTGGATAACACTTAGGCCTCTGTACAGTAGCAACGACGATCTTCGGTCGCCGCTCAATCTCAGATTTCCCCTGCAATAGGAAATGCAAGACTTTCCAGTAACCCCCAGCTTTTCAAATTTCCTTACAGGAAACCCAGAATCCAAACTTTTCTGCATGCAGTACAAGCTCCATATTTTCAAATATTTAAAAAAAGGGCGAAAATTTCAGCGCGTTTAAGTAAAATTTGGATGCTTGCCGGCCCGCCCCCTTCCCCCAAAAATGTGTGGCTACGCCGCTGCTGACACCTTACCAGGACAGGAGACTGAAAATTTGGTCCAGATGTCTTGGTGATTTTCGTGGAAGTCAAAGGTCTTTTGAGGCCATCAGGTAATCGGGGAGGTCCTTTAGTTGCGAGGCTTGCAATGCGTAATAGTTTGCAATACATCCTACCCCTACAAAACTGTTATGGAAATTAAAAAAACATTTTAACAGATACACTTTATTACAAGTGACATGCACAAGCCCCCCCCCCCCCCCCACACACACACACACTTTGAAAATCAAATCGACGTCCCTGCACTTAATTAGTTTATAGTACTGTAACTTAGTCCTATTTTGTAGAAGAAATGCCAGTACTAGCTAACACTCCTACATGCCACGTGGAACAATAACTCCCCTATTCGACAGAAGCATGCATTTTGGGCTGAAATCATTCTGCTGAGGAGATAAAGTCTTATTTTTAAGACTTTGCCAAGAACTGTCAACAGCATGGGCCTGTATGTAAATTATAGCTTTACATGTTTTTTCGAGACCAGAGGATGGGGGCGGGAGTTGGGTAAGTGTTAAGGTGTTTGGGGACAAGTTTTTTCAGATATCCTGTGTACTACTTTCAATTTATCTGGTGAGCCAGAGATATTTGCAGTTGGGCAGTGCACAGAACCCCGTGCACGTCCTGTGGCCACTGATACGGACCCGCTTTTCCATATAAATTCAGAGGGCTACCAAATGATTTTCAAAGATTGTAAGGGCTAATTTTATAATCGACCTGAGGCACATTGCCATACCTAGTGCAAAAAGTCTAGATCGAATTAATGTTTCAGGCTTTCGGCCAATCACAGTAATCGATTCCCTCCAGAAAATATGTCGGGTGTGACCGAGGGCCGGAGTATGCTCCCACCCTCTCCATTTCAAGCACGAAAACTCATTTTACAATACATTTACTCCTTATACATAGGAAAAAAGCATCGGAAAAATCCTTTTTCCATACCTTTACTTCTAATACACAGGAAATGAAGCATCGGCGGAATCGCGTGAACTCGAATATCCAGAAATTCTACAAAAGCCTGGGGGGATCCGCCATACCGAAGACAGCTAAGGACCTAGTTGTTCAAGCCCCGGGCCCACTCTAATACTTCCCACTCCCCTGCTCAAGCTTATAACAGCTACTTCACAGTCATAATTTCACTGTTAACTGTTTCTGGTCTCCAGGGGTGGCGCCAGGATTTGCCCGATAGGGGGCCAAGCTCCCCGACAGGGGGGCCAGCATTTCAAGGCCCTGACAAAAGCATTGAGTGGGTCCCAGTAGGACGTGACTTGGCAAATTTTGAGGCGCGCGAAGCGCCCCGAAATGTCTGTGTTTTTTAACAAATACTTAAAAATCTGGAGCATATTTTGAAGAAAAAAATGAAAATTTTGAAAGAAATTTGGCTTTAGTAAAGACCATTAAAACGCCGGGGTGTAATTATCAAAGTATCTGTCCTTCCGATGGGCAAAATCAAAAACGTTTTATACGCGACAGATGAAATTCTGTTGCGTTCATGCATTTAATTGTTCTAGACTTATACGTACTTAGGTCTGCAGACGAGACTAGAAGTTTGCCTGAAAAGTTTTTCCCTTTTTTGAACGAAGATTTGAACATCTTGAACTTATTATATTGCAGAAAATTTGTCTTTTGTAAGGTTAAAATGATAAAATTAGGTTCTTTATTAAGTGACATGAATTTCAAGAGCAAAATTAGGTAAAATCTCGGGGTGATCAACACTCGTGCAGTTGGCTTTGGTTATTAGTTGTACTGAGTATCCATCGAAACTGGAAAATTTTGCCACTTTAACAATATGAGGCTTATACTGGGGATATGTTGTAATTTTATGACAGATTTGGGGTTTTTTAAGGAAGAATCTGACCTTCTAAGAAAAGTAAAGTAGGGGATGATGTGTAGTTACTGTACGTTGGGGTTACTGAATATCAACATGCAGATTTAGGCACTCGGACCATATTGGAAAATTTTCCCGCGGAAAAAGTTTGGCTTCCCATATATTTTAAGTTTCATATTGTATATATTGAAATAGGCGTACGGGACCGTTTCAGTTTGGGAGGGGGAGATTTCTGTCCGAAAAATGTTATCCTTTCCGAAAGACTATCTAAGTGGAGCACACAGATATTTTTGAAAAATTGAGAACCCACAGATAGCATGAAAAGGCTGGTAACTAGAAACAAAGTAGCCATTATTTTGAGCTTTCTCTCGCAACAAAATTTACACTTTATAATACTACCCCAAAACGAAGAATAATATGCAAGCATCTATTGTTCTAATCTGTTCGACCAAAACACCATCTAATTAAGCGGAGCACCACCATCAGTTGGCGCGGAACGTAGAGTAAATTGTTGAAAAATCTAACCCCTCCGGCCTCTGGAAGCCCGAAATGGCATTTCCGCACTTGTAACTAGAAATGAAGCATGTCGTTATTTTGAGCTTTCCTTTGAAATGAGTTTCATTTCAATAGAAAAAAAACTTGCTAAGTGCATGACCAATGGTCTTGTCTCTTTTCGGAGAAAAACTATGCAAAGGAATTGAAAACATGATAATTTGTCTGACTCTTCTAAGAATCTTCGTTGTATTCAATTGCAAGATCCACTAAAAAGATTATTTTTTCTACGTCACTTCGGGAACTTCAATCAGATTGAAAATGATTTTACTTCCAACGTAGGCTATGTGAAAATACGTCACGTTACTAGGTGGCTTCAAATGAATTTTCAGTCAGACTTATGGGGAGACATAATTCCCACGCCACTGTTTATCATTATGTGTATCTCAAAACGGCCTGGCCGATTTTCATGACCAATGCAAAAATCCGGCTGTCGGGGCAGGCCAGATGGCAGACAATATTGGACTGCATGCACTTGAGCAACGTCTGGCCCGTTTTTGTAAGGAAAGATCGGAATTGTGAAGATATGGTCTTCCAGTAGGCAAAATCAAGGAGATTGTCCAGGTGACTGAAGTTATCATGCCCACATCTCTTATCGGCTTGTAGATGAAGGCTTCCCGATGAAATTGAATTTTCTCAGCAACGCCGAGTAGGGGGCTCGGGGGGGGGGGGTGTCTTCCCGGCGGGAACATGACCTTGCACGCACGGATTGAAGGTGGGGTGAGGGATAGTGAGAGTAAATAAAAACCATTCAGATATGCATTAAAATAGTGTTACAAAAGAAGAAAATAGTTCAAAAAGACAAAAACAAGTAACGTTTTTCACAGTTTCAGGCCTCCCCGAAAAAAATGCAGTCCTTTCCCGACGATGGATGAGACAATAAAAGGTACACGGAATGAGGTGTAACAGAGCTAAGAAGAAGTGATTAAAAATCGATTCCAATATGCATTGAAATAGAATTACAAAACAAAAAATATGTTTAAAATCACCCACCCAGAAACTTCAGTCCTTTTAGTTTTTTATTTTTTTTATTTTTTTAGTCCTCCCTCAGGTAGCATTCCCATGTGGGCCCCATATCGACAAACATATGGGGCCCATATGGGTCTTGGGTGCAAAAGGTATATGGGCCCCATATGTTTGTCGATATGGGGCCCATATGGGAATGCTACCAGGGCCCCGACAAAATCGCCGACCTTCCCCGACGGGGTGAGTTTTCCCTGACGGGGGCCACCCCCCCCCCCCTCACGCTGGCGCCACCCCTGCTTGTCGCACTTTACGGAGTTTTCAAACCCACTAAAACGATGGACCATTATCCTGCTCTATGCGCTGGGCGTACTATACATATCGGTACGTGTGGGGTGTGTGAGGTCCATCTTGCGAGTTTGACGCTATTTAAAGAATATTGATACAAAGTATACACGTGCAACACACCTCAGTTTTACTATTTTAACATCAACTCTTCCACTTTTAAGAAAATGTTGTCTCGTTTAATTTTATTTATATTTTATCCATTTCATTGTGAGAAAAATCTCCTTTGCCGTGGTCTTTCCTCCACAAAATAACGGATGTTTTAGGCACCTAAAAAGTGTTATTGTGACATTCTGGGATTTACAAATGATTTGGGTGAATTATGAGTATGTTAACAAAAAGATGACATCATGACAATAATTAAGAATGAACATTGTGAGGCTCAAGTTCTATGTACCATCTGGGGATCTACACCATAGGACAAATTAAACAGTGTGAAAGGGTACCAGAAATGCAAAAGTAATAAAAAATGGTTCCAAGTACCACCAACTGCAAGTCACATCCTGCTTAAATGTAATAAAATAAGGCACTGCGGTGCTTCTGAGGGAATTTATTTGTGGAAGTACAAACCATGCTTTTAGACTCCTATTATTATACCGTGCAACAACCAGATAGCTGAATCGCGTGGCTTGATCCTGAAACCCGAATGTCACCAAAATGGACTCTTTCAAACCTTCTGAACTTTTCCCTTCGGTTCTTCGCTTTTTAAAAGAGAATAAGCTTTTCAAAGCTTCAGATATTTTCAAGAAAGAGACAGGACTTGTAAGTAATTTTGGCCTAATTTATTATCAAAATTGTTGCGCAATGCTGTGTTAGCCTACTGCACTTCGTTACTCAGTAGTAAACCGCTTAACGTTAGGCCTATACAACTTTGCATGAAGGCCTGTTGGTTGAATCGGTTTCACGAAACCCAAAGGTAACCTTGTTTCTCAAGTAATCAACGTGCCATACTGGATAGTAGGGCCTTCCACAGAAAGATCTTTGGCGTACGGAAATGTACGTCAACAAATTTGGCGTACGGCGTGCCCGGCTGCTACAGGGAAAATTACAACAGTTTGCATACAATTGCAACAATCGGTGTGGCATATAATTCCAAACACCTCCACCTTGGCGTGATTCTTTGGCATATGACAAATGTACTTTCCAGTGTGGTCAACGTGCATCTCCAGACAGTTAGGTCTGACCTGCACCCGAAACGGACAGGAGAAAATGTCCTGTTTTCCCTTCTTACATGCCACATGTTTTTTCTGTGAAAGTGTGTGAATTTTTATATTGTTACAGTAAGTTGTTCCAGTTCCATGTAGGCTAGGACCATGCCAACTGGACGGTGTACAATGCTTAATGGTAGGACCTACTCCGTACACAGTCCTTGCCCATACACCACCTAAAATCAAGATGTGCAACTAAAGGGGGTCTGTTAGTTTCCTCCTCTAAAATGTTAGTTTCCTCCCCTCATATGTCCTGTTCTGTTCTTTTATTCTTTGTTGAAAGTAAAGAAACGTACTGTGTTAATTTGGCTCCATAGTGAAATAAGCAACTCTGAAATTCAGGTTCCCGGGTACAAAATTTTCAGGCAAGATAGGATTGATACTGTCGGCGGTAGGGGTGGAGGGGTTTTATTGTTTGTCAAGGATAGTTTAAATTGTGTTGAAGTCACAACCGAGTTTTCCTGTGGGTTCTCTAACTGCTTGTGGTGTGAACTTAGCTGTAGCAATGATTATGGCACCCCCTTGCTTGTCGGTATTGTTTACCGTTCACCAAATTCTTGCGTTGAGAATAATCAGAGTTTGTTCCAAATTTTTAGGAAAATTTCTTCTAAAAAGGCTGTTGTGTTTGGGGATTTTAACTTTCCAGATATTGATTGGCATTCCTGTACTAGTGGGTTACATGGGAGGGATTTTCTTGAGGTTGTGACTGATGGTTTCTTTACCCAGCATGTTCTGTTTTCCACTCGTGAGGATAATTGCAGGGATGATTTTTAAGCAATTGAAATTGGTTGTCCAAAGGACAACCAGCTGCAAGAATTTGGTTGTCCTCCCAAAAATTTAGTCGTCCTCCACAAAAGACATGTGAAAACAAAGTTGTGCAATGTGCATTTTGTGGTTTCAAGACAATTCTTTTATTTTTATTGCACTGGCTGCTATTTGCATTGCATTATATCTAGCGTGCACTTTATTGAAAATACACATGAAAGGGGAAAACCATAACAGACAGAAACACGAAGACAAAAACCTACTGTATACAAAGTGAGAACACCCGCATACAATACACTTAAATGGGCCTAGTCAATGCAGAGCCCCTGCAACTTTCTGTTCAATACACCATTTTCAAGAATCTGGACTGAGTGATAGTAATACCTGAAGTAACAGTTGGGGAATCTCCGAGACGATAGAAGTCTGGCCTCCCTGATCATTGCTGCTCCCCCCGCCCCCCACCCCACATTTTATTCATCACCTAATATCTTCCCAGCGTTGGGTAGACACAATAATAATGTGATCTTTAGACACCTTATTCGTACATTAGGACATGCAGTTGAACCGTCAAAATATGGTGCATTAATACTAAACTTGAACGGTAGAAACTCATTCCTTTTGAAACAAAATCTGACAATCGAAAGCATGAACTGTCTATTGAACAAAATGCCTTTTTAAAAGCTTGTTTGTTTCAGCTTTAATAGTGTCTGACCGATTATGCTATAATCGGTAATACAGTACCCTTTTACCGATTATTTAATTAAACTATCGGCCCGATGCCGATTATTAGAAAGAGGGAAGTCACCGTGACATGTTTGTCTCTAAAGCCCCTTGCATCTTGTATATCGTATTACCGTAACCAGTTCAGGGTGGAAAATATTGGGAATCGTTACGAACGGAATATCTTTTTTGTATAGGCGTAATATTTTCACTTCAAAAGTAGCGATACAAATCAACCGTTAATGCAGTTGAATTGTTTGCGGCCGATGTCACATGCCCTTTGATACCGTAATTTAGCTCTAAGGCCAACATCGTGCTTTGTTTAGTTTTCATCCCCCAATCATGTCGGAACATTTGCTGTTGCGTTAATAGCTACTCTCCCGCTTTCATAAACCCCTTGTAGAGCAATCATGATAATCTAGCAATTCTGGGCAGCAAAACAAATGCACCCGATTAACGTATCTTATGGTTCCTTCCGGATATAAATACAGTATCCCCGTATATTGTTAGCAGTTTTGTCCAAAATTTACGTCTACTTTAAAAAGAATGTGCAACTGAAATGCACGTAAGCCCGATCCCCGAAAAATCCACGTATGCAGACATTTAAGGTGCCTTTTCTAGGTGAATTTAGCACGGGGCTCGCCCGGCTTCGCTAGCCGGCTATATAAGCATGACAAGTGCGATCGTCGTAACACAAACTCAACGGGAAAACTTGTCTCCAGACCGAGTATTTTCACACACTAAATCACATAGGCGAAGGCGCGAGTTGTGATTGGCTAGCTACAACCAACGCAATTGAACCAATCACGATGCAAGGGCCAATTTAAATTTTGCAATGGATCCTATACATATGATGTCACCAAGCAAATCATGATACCTTGTTTGGCGGTAAAAAGGGACACGCACGTAAGTCTAGTGTATGCGTGGGCCAAGAAGTTTGCTGCACGAGACCACGTGCATCACTGTTTTCGTTTGCGATGACGTCCTATGACAACATTGTACAAGTCCTTCTGTGAATAACATTACAGAAGGAATGCTGGGGATGGCTTAATTTATGCAAGATAATAACCACCGAACTTCACAAGATTCTACATGCAAAGTGTACAAAACGTGCACAGATATGTATACAAAGTTGGGGATTTGAAAAAACGGCAAACACTGCAGCTAGATGGTCTGTTCTATGTGTTTTGTGCAGAACCGTTTGTACAGCAACTTAATTACGCGGCGCTTTCTACCAGACAGCAAGGAATACACCTTGAATGCAATTCTAATTTAAGGTAATACTACCGGGTTATAGCGGAAAATATCAAACGGCGGGTAAAAATTAATACGTTTGTGATTATCAGTGCATCCCGTTTTGGCGGGAAGTTAAAGGATTGAGTTTTTACAGGAATTATAACTCAACTAAGAGCAACTTTCAAGTTGCAAATAATCGGTGGTAATGATCGGTTGAATGGCGATATTTTACCGCTGCCAATTATTAGCCCGATGCTGATTATATAACAACAAAGACAGGCGAACAGACCTTTCCAAGAACTTTTCGCGCCACACGTTGAACAGAAACCCGGAGAATGTGTATGAGCACGTTCTGTAAAGTTACAGCTGAAACAATGATCGTACACGAGGCTGCTTGTTTGGCGTTGTACGTTCCGTGGTATCCACGGTTGTTTTGTTCTGGTGTGCTTTTCGTGAAGGTACAGATGTGTTTTGATATGCGAGTTCATGAAATGTTAAGATGTTTTGGTTGCATGGGAGTGTTTGTTGTACGCTTTGTTTCTCAATAAACATTACCAAAGGTAAAAATTAGTCGTCCAAAGGACAACCTTAGGTGGTTACTTTGGTCGTCCTGCAGAAATTTTGGTCGTCTCGGACGACCGGACGACCGTTAAAATTCATCCATGTAATTGCCTTGATTTGGTGTTAAGTACAGATGAGAACATGGTTGGAAATGTAGCTAATGGTGGTAAGATAGGGTCCAGTGACCATGACCTTATTTGTTTTGAGTTACATTGTTTCAGCAATCATGCTAGTAGTGACAAAAGAATTCTAGATTTCAGCAAGGCTAACTTTACTCGTGCTAAGGAGCTTTTAACCATAGATTGGGCGGCCCGTTTGTCTCACTTGGGCCCTGCTGAGGCATGGAGTGTTTTCCGGGATGTTGTTTCTGACACAACAAAGTTGTGTATCCCACTTAAGAAAGCTGCGGTTAAAAGTAGGCCAATTTGGATTTCTAGAGAAGTTCTTAGAGCAACTAGGAAGAAATGTAAGTGTTGGCGTCACTATAGGGCCAGTAAAAGTCCAGAAAACTTAGCAGCTTACAAGAAGCAGGAATTCTTAGTTAAAAATTTGGTAAATGGAGCTAAAACTAGGTTTGAAAAGCAGTTGGCCAAGGAGGTTAAGATAAACCCCAAAACTTTTCATGCCTATGTGAGGTCTAAGAAGAAGCTTAAGGAGGGCGTGGGGCCTCTCAAAGGTGATGATAGTACTTTGGTTAGTGACCATCAGGATATGGCTAATTTGTTAAATGACTATTTTGTATCTGTTTTTACAGAGGAATCATCTTTGTTGGGGACATGTAAGGGTTCTGATGTCTCTTCTTCAATCAGTTATGTCATTTTCTCAGAGGAAAAAGTTTGTAAAAAGTTAAAGAGTTTGAAAGCTAGTAAGGCCCCTGGGTGAGATGGGGTCCACCCAGCCATTTTACGTGAATGCTCTGAGATTTTGTCAGTTCCTCTTTCCATCATTTTTCAGAAGTGTCTGGATTCGAGTTTTGTTCCTACTGACTGGCGGGTAGCAAATGTTACTCCAATTTTTAAGAAGGGGGATTGAAGTAATCCTTGCAATAACAGGCCTGTCAGTTTAACCAGTGTTGTGTGCAAAGTTATGGAATCTTTGATTAAGGATAGTTTACCTAAGTATCTTTTAGATAATGAGTTACTTAATCTGTCACAGCATGGTTTCCTGCCAAGCAGATCTTGTGTTACTAACTTACTGAGCTTTCTTGAAGATGTCTCTTCATCTCTTGATTCTGGGTATGGCGTTGATGTCATTTACCTTGACTTTTCAAAGGCTTTTGATAAAGTTCCACTAGGTAGGCTAATGGTTAAACTGCATAGGTTAGGGGTTCAGGGCAATTGTGCTGATTGAATAAATTTGTGGCTTCATGGTAGATCTCAGAGAGTTGCTGTCCATGGTAACTTCTCCTCTTGGAAAGAAGTCACAAGTGGAGTACCGCAGGGTTCTGTCCTTGGCCCACTTCTTTTCTTAATTTTCATCAATGATATTGATAGTTCTCTTACATCTCGTATAAGTAAGTTTGCAAATGATACTAAGCTTTATAGGAAGATTAGCATTTTGGATGATGCCTTACTGCTGCAGAAAGATCTGGATAGGTTATTTTCTTGGTCTCAGACCTGGCAAATGTCTTTTAATGCAGATAGGTGTAAGGTCCTTCATTTTGGTCCCAAAAGTTTTAGCTATGATTATAACATGAATGGTTGTGTTTTAAGTAATGTCACCTCTGAGAAAGATCTGGGTGTTGTAATTACTGGGGATTTAAAGTCATCAAGGCAGTGTGCAGCCACTGCTGTAAAGGCTAATAGAATGCTTGGATTGATCAAGAGGAATTTCATCAATTTTAGTAAGGATATTGTGCTTAATTTGTATAAGCAGTTGGTAAGACCCCATCTTGACTATGCAGCTCAGGCTTGGAGTCCCTTCTATGAAAAGGATAAGTTTCTTTTAGAGCAGGTTCAGAAGAGAGCCACTCGCCTCATTCCTGAGGTGAAAAATTTGCCTTATCATGCTAGGCTTAAACATCTTGGGCTTACCACCTTGGAGATGAGAAGGATTAGGGGAGACATGCTCCAGGTTTTCAAGTTCCTTAATGAAAGGAATCCCCTAATGACTTGTAGTTATTTAAGGGTTCATGGTAATTCTCGGATGCGTGGGCATTGTAAAAAGCTTGAAAAGCCTTTTGCAAGGCTTGACATTAGGAAGTTTAGTTTCTCCCATAGAGTTGTCAACGAGTGGAATTGTCTACCAGATTGGGTAGTTAACTCCCCCTCAGTTCACTGCTTTAAGGTTAACATTGACAGGTTTTTCCATGGCTGTGGTAGAATCTGATTGTTTGGGGCTGTTGTCAAGCTTTGGTGGTTTGACTTTTGATTAGGGCTTGGACTTCAGGGCATCTTATGGGGCCTTGGCCCTCCTTTTCCCTTCAACCTGTTATGTTATGTTAATTGCAAAACACCTACAATCCCCGAAAAAAGTAAATGAAACAAATCACCTTTCCCGATCCCCCTTTCATTGTTGGCTACAACCTTTCAACTATCAGCTAGGACACAACATTGAAAGGGGGAAGGGGGTGGATTCAAGGAAAGTTTGAGAGTGTGAGTGCATTTCGTTACCGTATCAACCATTTTGTTTCATTTGTTTTTTCGAGGATTGTAGCCTACCTTAAGTCATTCAGACATGTGATTTTGTGTGTGCCTCAAATGGCAAATTAATGGCCTAAAAACTTGGTCTAACCTTAGACAGGATACTGTGGGCCACATGATTGCAAATGCTATTTTTAGGCCTCTAAATAGAAATTGTACAATGACAAACTTTCTACAAAATATGAAAGAGAAAGGTCAAATTATTAAATAAAGGATGCTGTTCTCAAAGCCAAAAAAATGTAGTGTAAGGCGTGTCAAAGGTGTATCAACTCATTCCTCATTGAATAAGAGTAGGCTAAGGGAGGAAACTAATGTTCATAGGGGAGGAAACTAACGGTAACCCAACTTGACCATAGGCCTACCCCGCCAATGAGAGACCTCACTTCGCCTCCAGAGTTCCAGTCACAGTGAAGCTAACAAAAGTGCAAAAAACACAAATTTAGAAACAGTCTCTGCGACTGCGCTTCACTCAAAAGAAGAGACTCAGTAAATTGTTCACAAATATTCACACAAATACATGCGTCTTCATTTTGTACTGCAAAATAATGCAATTAGGCCAATACACTGTTACAGGGGCTCCACTCAAAAGTGGAGGCTCAATGGATTTAGCAAATTCTCCACAAATATTCACACAAACATTTGTCATTAATTTGTGCTGCAAAATAATGCAAATTTAGAAGGTTTATGGTCAACTTGGCCCCTGGGACAACTCGGCCACCGAGACATCTCCGCCCTTAGACAACTCGCCGCCGGGACATCTCGACCCCGGACAACTCTGCTCCTGAGACAAATCGGCCACCATTGACTAAGCACTACCCATACTAAAGTTCCGGCTTTCACCTAAACATATAAATAAGATGAAAATAGAGTTATTTAGCTTTTTCTTCAAAATAAGTTTGGAGGGACTTTTACCCTTAATTCAAGAGTGGTAATTTCCAATGATCTTGAATAAATCGATGCATGTTGTCAAATTAAGAAAATCAAGAAACAGAGTAAGGAATGTTCATTTTTAAAAGTTTTCCCTTATATTTTTAAGTTTATAGGTTTACTTTGAGCAATGTCTTAAAGTTGAAGGTTACGCTGTGCAAATTTCCTCAAAAATGCAATCTCACAATTGGTTAGTTCACTTAATACCGTAAGTCAAAAATGGCTGAGATGTCTCAGTGGCCGAGTTGTCCAGGGGCCGAGTTGTCTCAGGGGCCGAGTTGACCGAACACCATTTAGAAATGGTCACTGCAACTGCGCCTCCATTCAAAAGAGGAGACTCAGTGGACATGGCAGAATTCTTCACAAAAATTTTCACAAATACACTTCAATGATTTGTGCAAAATTCTTCACAAGTAGGCCTATTTACATACATCTGTTCTGGGAAAAAAGAAGACTTATGTTGGGTCATTCTCAAAATACTGTAGCATTCAATTTTCTAAAAAGCCACTTTGACCGTGCCTCCTTGTTTTCTAAAAGGTGTTTTTTCGCCGTTTGCACGCTGAGCCCGGCACGCAACTCTGCAACTGCCTCACAGCTCTAAAAATGCACCTATAATTACAACCTACATGCCATGACTGATCTATAGCACTGCATCTTGGCTTGTCAATCAGCTTTTCTTCAAACAGGGGGTATGAGTTGGTTAAAATTTGGAATTAAAAATCAACCCTGTCACAGAGTATGTTACACAATCTAGAAACGCCTGTAACTGTAGTGAAAATCATATGACACAGTACATTCCCTTCATGTAGTCAGGATAAGCCTTCTGTCGAGGTGAGCCTGCCTTATTATACACCTCAAGATGTATGCACAATGCAGGGTCACTCAACGGGAGGGTTACACTGACTTCACTAAACGATGTTCCAGAAGATGTTCCTCTTAAAAGTTCCCACTTAGTAAAATGTCCTTATTTGCAGAAAATTATGATAAATTTATTACATTTAGTAGGCGAATACATCAAAAAATTCTGGAAAGCTTTTTAAAACAATTTTGTCAATATACCATATAGAATTTACATCTTTCTCTTTGAGTTTTGGAAATAGACAACAGATTTTATGATAATTATCTGGGAATTGCCTTTACAGTACAGTATGTAACTTGTCCTCCGATGTGGAAGTAAGTGTAGCTCCATCACCTCTCAAAACAGCGAAATGGCTGTTGCTCATGTACCACTTCTGCTAAGTGTTCTGTAACATTTTGCCTCAGAAATTAACCAGAAATTGTATGTACATATGCATATTTTTGTTAGCTATAAATAAACACAAAACCAATTCCAATTGTTTAAGGATAGCAATGGTAAAATTAGCTGACAAATGAGCTATTTACAGTATGCCATGATCAATTTTCCTCTTTAGTCCTGATATTGCAACAGCTGGGCTTGTACAGTAGCACACTGTGGCCAAGGACTCTTGTGTGGAGTTAAACTAAGTGGATGAAGCATAGAGTAATTCTATGCTTCGTCCACTTAGTTTAACTGTTGAAGGACAAGCCAATGCCTAGCCCTGGAACAGAGCTGTGTCCTCCACATGGCCTAGGGCCTACTGAGGGACATTCCCCTCACAACACAGCCCTTTCCCAAATAACGTTAATAAAAATACCCACAAGCAAGGAAGCCAGCGGACCATCATCTCATGCATCCCCAAATGATAAAATATTCCCACCAAACTTGACACATATGATCTCTGGCACTGTACAGTATTTACCTTTTCCCAAAAGATGTTCACAAAGTTTCATCAAAGAATGGCAGAATTTTCACTGTCAATTTTGACAGAAACAGTAAGTCAATGTGCCATGATTTTACATTCTCAACAACTGTTCTCAGCAGAGGTCAAAGGTTACAATGCGAAAACTTGTAAAAACTAGATACTTCACCTGGGTAGACCACTTCATAATACCAACTTTGATTCAGTAACAATCACGAGTGAATATTATTCAAAATGCTGTGTAGACTTAAGTGCTTCTGTCACCTAGCAACAGAATTTCTCTTCCCATCAAGCATCTAAAGAAAATAGCCACCACTTGTGCAGAAGACAACACCCTCAAGGCTAGATTTTGCTTTAAATATCTTGTTCCAAATGATCCTTATTTGCAGTTAATTGGTGAGATCTCAACAATAATGCATTTTTCATTCATTGTATGGTAGTTGAAGTTGAAAAAGTATCAAAATAGGTCGGTTATTTCATATTTTATGTGTCATGGCTTGTGGATAGCTACATTTAACGTAATCTGCACAAGGGCTGTGTTGTAAGGGGAATGAGCCTAGGCCATGTAAGGAACACACAGCCCTGTTCGAGGACTAGTCTAGGCCTAGCCCCAAAGCCATCCAGTCAAATCGCCCCTGCTGTTTAGCTTCTAAAACGTCCCAACTTTTTACCAAAACGTCCCCGTACTACTTAGATAGGGAATCAAAACGTCCCCACATAGAGGCTTACGACTTGAATTCAGTGATCAAAATTTAAACTGAGTTGGAAACTTGAAGAAAATTTAAATGCAAATTAAATAATGTGCATAATATAAGGATCAAGTATAAGAAAGTAAGGCAGGACTATTCATGGCCTAGACTAACATTAGAAACATGCTTGTTTTCAGTTTGTTGCACAGTGTAGGCAGACAGAAGAAAAACAATTTGAAAATATTTTGAAAATGTTTTGAGAATGTTTTGAAAAGAAATGACAAGACATTTCTTTTGCAACATTTCCAAAACATTTTCAAAACATGCTGTATACCCTGTCCTACACTGTGCACCAAACAGAAACTGACTAACACATGTTTTTGGATTTGTTTCCAGTGGATGTTTTGGAAATCTTTTGCAAATGTTGCTCATGTATACAGGCCTTTAGCCTACAAATGTTAGACTAGCCTGTGGCATAACCGTAGAAATACAACAAACGCTTTGCAATTTAACATTTTCAAGAAAATATCCATTTCATTCCAATGCATATAACTGCAAAAAAAATTATTTAAACTTCAGAATACTGTGAAGAGAGATAAAACTAAGAATAGGCCTAGATAAATATCTGGGAATGATTTTGCACAGGGACATTTTGACCAATAGCGAGGTCGTTATGTTCAGAGGAAGTTTTGACTGATACAGTAAGCACCCTAAGTGAAGCCTAGTGACTAAGTCTGGGGCAGAGTCATCTGTATTCAACCTACTATGAGTATGACATAATTCCAAATTTTCTAGTGAACTAAGGCTCCATCCCACATAAAATTATACCAGTTGTGATAACAACTTCTCTGCTGAAAGTGCCAATCCTCTCACCATAAAATATAATTTTTTAACTGGTTTACAAAAATTGTTCATGTGCTCATCTCTGAGAATTGACAGTTAGGCCCTAGTTCAAACAATGCAATGTTAAAGTTAGGAGGTTAGGAGAATTATACAGTAAATGTTTAGGCCGAGGATCACGCCTTCATTTGTCATCCACTTTTGTGTCTTTGATTTGCCGATAGGCTCATTTATACCTTTTGGAGAAACTTTTGTACATGTAGGCCCCTATTAAGGGAATTTTTTGAAAATAGCTAGGCTATTCATAAAAGATTGAAGGGGCTTGAATATTGGTGATGGAATCTTTATCTGCTACCCAGTATTCAACCTCCTGGTACACATATGAAACCAAAAATGGAGGTAAAAGGACCAAGAGGTTGAATACTGGTCCCGAAAACTGATTGCCAGTAACAGGGGGTTGAATACAGGGTACTGTAGGTAAATTCCAAATACTCAAGGTGATCTATCTCTGAAGGAAAAGACTGGATCCAATATTTTTTTAATGGTAAGATGTTTAGTACAGTAGTATCCAACAAAAACATTTCAAATCATACCATTCCACTTAACCTGGAAAAAAAAATTGCAAGTTCCTTAAAGGTTTGAATGCTGATGACTTAACCCTACGTAGGCTCTAACGTCGGGCCTAACGTGAGTGCTACAGTAGGTCTGGTCACAGACTTTCTATGTATGATGCACTAAATACATATATACTAACAAGGTTGGCCGCTCAACAGGCGAAACCTACAGACAGAGAGCAGAACTGGCCTATTTAGGCAATTTTAGCCTAAGTAGGCTACTGTAAGTAGCTAAGTACTGCAAACCTCTAAAGACTTCAATGTAAGTCACATCAAAAGTTGAACCTCAAGAAACATCCATCTGTTCCTCAGATCATAGATTTTTCTGTAATGGGTAGAGTCATCTTTCTAAGTCATCTTTCTAACTCGCAGTTATGGCCAAGTCACTTGTTTCCTTTGTCCACCTGCCCATACTGGCTGGTTAGATAAATGACTCTCCTCTTACTAATATCACTCTGAAACACCAGAAATTAATAAAAACTTTTTTGTATCGTACCTTGTTATAGCTGTATAATTGACTCTCACCGGTATGTTTTACATTGAGAATTAAGTTTAGGAACTGGGTTATAACTATCTCTCAAAATCCATTGCTACCTGTACAGTCCCAGGGCATTTTGCTTGTCTTGTTTTGGTTATTTGAAAGGGCTCTAATAATGATTTCATTAAACAGAAGAAAATACCTGTACACACAGAGATAGGTTTGAAATACTTTATTAAGAAATCCTGATTGGAAATGTGCAGACTGTCAGTGGGAAAGCTGCATTGATTGTGCACGATGATATCTTTGTGCTCTACGATACTGTATGTGCAAGGATATGATACTGGGACACAAACAAAGTAGTCCCAACATTGGTGGGGCTCAATTGTGACTGTGACTTGTAATTTCATGACTCATTTTCATGCTGTGATTGGGTTAAATGCTGGTCTATACTTCAACATTATACATGTTTACCTAGCCTTTTGCATTCTTTGTTGGTTGGGTACAAAATGTTAACGTTAGTTACGAGGACACCAAAACAGGCACCCTGTCATATTTATGCACCAAAACTCTAGTCAATAATGTAATTTGATGTGATTTTTTTTATAAATGTGTTGGGAAGGAAATTTAACATGTTTGTAAACAACCATTTCCTAACATTTTGCAATAAGTGGCTGACCAGGAAAGTTTAAATGCAAATTTAACGTTGGTTTCGAGGACACCACAAACGGGGACAAAATGGTGTCTTCTGTAACTAACAAAAGATTTGTCACTTACATGGTCAGGCATGCAGAATGTGAATATCTTTAATCAAGAAATATTAATATGTCATTGCACATTGTAATATGAACAACTCTACAGTTAAATTAAAGCCAATTTCAGTTTTTTAACTATATTTTTGAGACCAAATTGTGCTTTGGTGTCTTATGTAACTAACAAAAGATTAGAACCAGATTTTGTAACATAAAACATTTTGACATCTACCAAAGATGTTTTATATTGTGATGACATTTCCTAGCACGGTTATCAACAATTTCCAGCAATTAAATCAATATTTGTTTTTATTTTTTGCTTTAGACACAAGTGTCCCACTTTTGCATCCTAATATCATATCCTTACACATATCTCAGGACACCAGTTCTTCTAACTCCCCAAAACAGATTAACTTAGTATTTTTTCCTCTCTATTTTTCCTCCCAACAGAAAGATGTGAACTCTGAATCCAATCCAAGTTTGACTGATATGTTCAAAGTATGGCAAAGGTCACCTCAAGGACAGAAGAGGAAAGCATCTCATTTACAGTCAGCAGAACGATCAAAGAAGTTAAAAAGGAGCGATGGAGACTCCAGTGAATCCAGCTCAGAAAGTGAAGGGCCTGTGAAGAAAAATGTTTTGGTTCCAGGGCCCCAAAAAGATTCAAAGCAAACTAAAAAAGCAGATTCTAGTAGCAGTGATGAGAGTTCATCAGAAGAAGAGATGGGTGCAAAACAGGCAGAAGGTGCTAAGCAACAAAAACAGGTTTTAACTGCAAAAAGAAAGAAGGAATCAAGTTCAGAAGATTCAGAGTCAAGTGATGAAGATGATAAAGCTGTAACCAAATCCTCAAAACCACCTGTGAAAAAACAGGCTACTAAACCCACTGCAAAAACTCCAGGGACGTCAGATTCCAGTTCAGATTCGGAGGAAGAAAGCCCAAAGGGCTTGTCACAAGCTAAAGGCACACCAGCTAAAAGGGTGTCATTCTCTGCCATGCCTGCATCTAACCAAGCAGCAGCCACCAAGAAAGAGGAAAGCAGCTCTTCAGACAGTGAAGATGAAGGCCCAACTGCCAAGAAACCAACACCAGCAAAGGCAGCCAAACTTTCCATTGCACAAGCGAAAGTAGGCAAACCAGCAGCAGTTAAGAAAGATGACAGCAGCTCTTCAGAAGAATCATCAGATAGTGAAGATGAGGAGCCAGCTTCTAAGAAAGTAGTGCCTGCTAAGAAGGCTACTCCTGCAAATCCAGTCACTCCTGTAACAAAGTCTACAGCCAAGCCAGCAACAGCCAAGAAAGATGACAGCAGCTCATCAGGAGATTCATCAGATAGTGAAGATGATGAACCAGCTGCTAAGAAAGCAGTGCCAGCTAAGAAGGCTACTCCTGCAAAGTCAGTGACCCCTGTAACAAAGCCTACAGCCAAGCCAGCAACAGAAAAGAAAGATGACAGCAGCTCATCAGGAGATTCATCAGATAGTGAAGATGAGGAACCAGCTGCTAAGAAAGTAGTGCCAGCTAAGAAGGCTACTCCTGCAAAGTCAGTGACCCCTGTAACAAAGCCTACAGCCAAGCCAGCAACAGCCAAGAAAGATGACAGCAGCTCATCAGGAGATTCATCAGATAGTGAAGATGAGGAACCTGCTGCTAAGAAAGCAGTGCCAGCTAAAAAGGCTACTCCTGCAAAGCCAGTCACTCCTGTAACCAAGCCTACAGCCAAACCAGCAACAGCCAAGAAAGATGACAGCAGCTCATCAGGAGATTCATCAGATAGTGAGGATGAGGAACCAGCTTCTAAAAAAGCAGTGCCAGCTAAGAAGGCTACTCCTGCAAAGCCAGTCACTCCTGTAACAAAGCCTACAGCCAAACCAGCAACAGCCAAGAAAGATGACAGCAGCTCATCAGGAGATTCATCAGATAGTGAGGATGAGGAACCAGCTTCTAAGAAAGCAGTGCCAGCTAAGAAGGCTACTCCTGCAAAGCCAGTCACTCCTGTAACAAAGCCTACAGCCAAACCAGCAACAGCAAAGAAAGATGACAGCAGCTCATCAGGAGATTCATCAGATAGTGAGGATGAGGAACCAGCTTCTAAGAAAGCAGTGCCAGCTAAGAAGGCTACTCCTGCAAAGCCAGTCACTCCTGTAATAAAGCCTACAGCCAAACCAGCAACAGCCAAGAAAGATGACAGCAGCTCATCAGGAGATTCATCAGATAGTGAGGATGAGGAACAAGCTTCTAAGAAAGCAGTGCTAGCTAAGAAGGCTACTCCTGCAAAGCCAGTCACTCCTGTAACAAAGCCTACAGCCAAACCAGCAACAACCAAGAAAGATGACAGCAGCTCATCAGGAGATTCATCAGATAGTGCGGATGAGGAACCAGCTTCTAAGAAAGCAGTGCCAGCTAAGAAGGTCTCTCCTGCAAAGCCTGTGACAAAACCAGCAGCCAAGAAAGATGACAGCAGCTCTTCAGAAGACTCGTCTGACAGTGAAGATGAGGAAGAAACTGCTAAGAAAGCAGTTCCTGCTAAGAAGGCTACTCCTGCAAAGCCAGTCACACCTGTGGCAAAACCAGCAGTCAAACCAGCAGCAGCCAAAAAAGATGACAGCAGCTCTTCAGCAGAATCATCAGATAGTGAAGATGAGAAACCAGCTGCTAAGAAAGCAGTACCTGCTAAGAAGGCCACTCCTACAAAGCCAGTCACTCCTGTGAGAAAGCCTTCAGCCAAGCCAGCAGCAGCCAAAAAAGATGACAGCAGCTCTTCAGAAGAATCATCAGATAGTGAAGATGAGGAACCAGCTGCTAAGAAGTATACTCCTGCCAAGCCAGCCACTCCTGTAACAAAACCAGCAGCAAAACCAGCAGCAAAACCAGCAGCCAAAAAAGATGACAGCAGCTCTTCAGAAGAATCATCAGATAGTGAAGATGAGGAACCAGCTGCTAAGAAGGATACTCCTGCCAAGCCAGATACTCCTGTAATAAAACCAGCAGCAGCCAAAAAAGATGACAGCAGCTCTTCAGGAGAATCATCAGATAGTGAAGATGAGGAACCAGCTGCTAAGAAAGCAGTGCCTGCTAAGAAGGCCACTCCGGTCAAGCCAGTCACTCCTGTAACAAAGCCTACAGCCAAACCAGCAACAGCAAAGAAAGATGACAGCAGCTCATCAGGAGATTCATCAGATAGTGAGGATGAGGAACCAGCTTCTAAGAAAGCAGTGCCAGCTAAGAAGGCTACTCCTGCAAAGCCAGTCACTCCTGTTACAAAGCCTACAGCCAAACCAGCGACAGCAAAGAAAGATGACAGCAGTTCTTCAGGAGATTCATCAGATAGTGAGGATGAGGAACCAGCTGCTAAGAAAGCAGTGCCTATTAAGAAGGCCACTCCTGCAAAGCCAGTCAAAGAAGATGAAAGCAGTTCATCATCAGAATCGTCAGACAATGAAGATGCACAAACAGCTGCTAAGAAAACAGTGTCTGCTAAGAAGGCTACTCCCGCAAAGCCAGTCACGCCTTCAGCAAAACCTACAGCTGTCAAAAAAGATGTAAGCAGCTCCTCAGGAGAATCATCAGATAGTGGAGATGAGGAACCAGCTCCTGTTACAACTAGTACACCATCTGCTACAAAATTGCAAAGTGGAAAGAACAGCATCACCCCAAATCTGACCAATGGTAAGGAGGAGAGTTCTTCTGATGATTCAAGTTCAGAAGAAGAGGAAAATGAAAAACCAGCAAAGGAGAAAAAACAAAAGGTATGATAATTTTTCATTCATAAAATGGAAAGTAAAATGGAATTTACTTCGTTGATTTACAGAACTGTTTCTGTGATCATGAATCGGGGAATGTGCAAAACAAACAAGGTCCCCTCTGTCATTGGAAACCTAGAAAAGTTATGAAAATTTGAAACATCACTTGCAACCAGTTTTTTTTCAGAGCTAAGTCAAATGACAGTAACTTGAGTCAAGTTTAATTACTTTTGTTGGGAAGTATTCTCCATGACTTGCTATTCAAGTCAATACATTGCAATTTAAATCAATTTTTTTTTTTAATTACAATAGTCTCAGTGTTGGTTCCAAAATTTTTCAGAGTAAACTTATATTTGGAGCAAAAAGAATCCACCCAATATTTCTCCAAATGCAAAATTTGCTACAAATCCATTTTAAGCAGAACTGAACAGTTTAAAAAATATTCCAGCGCTGAAAATGATCAGATAAATCATAAAAGTGACAGTATGGCAGAATAATCTTAACCTTTGCATGCACTGAACCAAAGTGGTTTTCACATACATATTGAGAACATGTAAGGTAGAAAAGAAGAAATTGTGAATGTGATATACAATAGTGTTTGAATTGCTTAGCACTGTAACCATGCACATGCACTGAATCAAGCAATTTTTGCAATGTGAGCAATCCAGCAATTCATTTTAGTTTACCTCATCACCTTGTAATGGATCCTATAGTTCTACTGTAATTAGTCATCCTTGTATGACCCTATGTCAGTATGGTGCATTCAGAGCATGCACGTGTTTCATCTGTAGACCTCCAAATAGATGCCTCACAAGTCAGTGTATGGGTTTATAAGTTGTGGCTTTGAAAGGCATGGTTATTTTGAATAGATTGGCTAGTTCTTTAGTTTTCTAAAATATGTTCCTATATATTTCAAGCTTTTCAGCATGTGCACAGTCAATTTTTTGCCTACCAGTCAGTATATTTGACACTCAAGCCTTATCTATTGGTTTATGGGTGTCTTGAGTTGGACTAAGAAGACAACCTCCTCAAAATTTGTGTCTAGAAAGACAAAAAGTCATATCAATATTACAGGGTTTGTATGGGTCCAAGAAATCCTGGAACGTCAGGGAAAACTGAAATTTGAATTTTCTGGTCTGGAAAGTGCAGGAAAATGGGTAACTTTACAAGGTTACAAGGTTCTTTAGAGGTTCTAGAAAATTGTTCAAGGAATTTAAGGAAGAAGACGTTTTGTACTGAACTTACTGATGTTCAAATACATGATTATGTGAAAAAAATTGAAATATGGGATCTGTCCGTTTTTAAAGGTCCTGAAAATAGCAGTCAAGGTTCTTGAAGGTCTTGAAAAAATCATGGAATTCTTCCAGCTCAAATGTGTATTGAACCCTGCAAAACTGGAATTGGGAGTGAACTTTCTGTGGCAGGTTGTGTAAATCATTTTGCCTCCTTAGTTGTGCTAAGAATTGTGGAATTATTGTGTGGAAGTATTTACTAATTGTCTTTCTTTGTCAAGTATTTTTCTTATCCTTTTTTTCACAGAAGAAGGAAGAATCTACAACTACGTCACCTGCCGTTCCCAAGAATCTAAACGGATCCACAAGGACACCTGGTTCTGCACATAAAAATAGTAATGTAAGTAGACATGTTAAAACACATGCTATTTTTTTAGAGTAAGGTAAAAAATTACCTAATCACCCAGTACACTTGTTAAGTATCCATTTCTTTTTTGCTTTCTTAGTTGACTTTGTTGTTTGTTTGCTCTCCTTTTTCCTCAGTGGCGTAGCTACTGGGGGGGCAGGGGGGGCAAGTTGCCCCCCCTGGAAAAATTTTTGGGGAAATTTGATGAAAATGGGGAAATTTGATGAATCTTCTAATTATTACAAAAATTTCTCAAAATTTTGGTAGAATAAGAAATTATGAGACATTTCTCATACATAATTCGTATTTTCATGCAACAAATTAACTCAGATTTTGTCAGTGTCTCATGAACCGGCCCAATTTACGTTCCACAGAAAAGTCCTCTCCGCGTAGCAGATTGAATGTTCTCTTGTGCTTGTATACGCACGGGGGTTATGATCAGTGCATTTCAGTGCACAGGAAGCTGTTTTTCAGGTGATACTTTGGGAATTCAGTAAAAGGATGTGAAAACTGACAAGTCACTACCGTAGACCCCGAGGTTGTTATTTTCTTCTACAAGCTAGCAGTAGCTGTACGATTTTACTCTGTGTACATAACGATGGATGGGGCTGAAACATTCCATGGCTAACGATAAACTAGAAATTAGAATTAGCGGGATCCGTTGGCCCACTTAGATTTTGTTACTTAGCCTAACCCTTGGAGGCTTACAAGCTAGTTCGGGAAAATAGCCTTCTGCTCACTTTGAGTGTAACAATAAATCGACAATGAGTACCTTGTAGCCTACTACACTTAACAGACTGCTTTTCTAACAGGATATCCTGTGTGATCGAGCCACTATTAGGCCTCCTTAGTGGCGTGCGAAGGGGAGACCATTGGGCCATTCCCCCCCCTCACAGATGCCATTTTTTCTTTGTTCTTAAAAATACGTAGTCTAACTTTATTAATACAGATTTTACTTCAAAAGATAGCATATGTGGCACCAGATTGCTTATAAGGACACCCAATTTTCAGAAATTTTCAAAGGGGAAGGATTGTCCCTGCAAGGTCTTTCAGTGATGCCAACTTTTTTTTAATTCCTACAAATAGACCTAGGCAACTTCTGTCAAATTCCAATTTTTACTTAAAAAGGTAGACTCTGTTTCCCACTGGTGGCATCGATAAAAAAGACTACATGTTTAGATTCTCTTTACAAGCATAAGTACGCTATTTTGACCATCTGAGGGGTCTGATTTTTCGAAATTTTCTTTACGCTCCGCGCCAACCAATGGTGGCGCTTCGCTCGGTCTTTTCGGCAAAATTACATTTTTGGGGTAAAATTAGCTCTTAACTCTCTGATCACTTTGCAGTTTGCGAACATATATTGAAGTGAGCATTTTATTTCAAACGACAAAAGAAGAAAGCGACTGGCTAGATTCTTCGTATTAGCCTGGAAAATGCTATTTCCGGCCATCTAAGGGGTCTGATTTTTCCAAATTTTCTCTACGCTCCGCGCCAACCAATGGTGGCGCTCCGCTTAGATAATTTTTATGACAAAATAACATTTTGTGGCCAAGGAAAACCACAAATACCGATCAATGCTCTCTTATTTTGACTCCTAAAAGTGTGCAAGTTTAATGACAAGTTTTTCTTCGCAAGGTAGCATAAAATGGCATAAGGAAATGCATGTCAAGACACAAAAGTTTCAGTTTTATCCTCATGAACCACCACGATTCAACTTTTAACACTGTTCCTGTCAAAGTCGAAAATCTTGCACCATTTTGCATCTAGGCTCCTTGAAAACGTCAATAAATTTCCGGACACCCCTACCCTTAGACCATACTGCATGCCCCTCCCCCTTCAGAGAAATCCTGCGTACGCCACTGCGTTAGTACATACAAATAAACCGGATATTGTTTACCAAAATAATATACTTTGTTATTTCCGATTGCTCTATGTTTTACTTTAAGATTAAAATGCAGGTAATATTACAAAATGACATGGTAATGTTGTTATACTTGTAAGTTTGCATGTTTTATATGAAATACATACACATTGACCGGGAAAAGTTTTGGGGAAATTTCATACCTTTGCCCCCCCCCCAAAAAAATCCTAGCTACGCCACTGTTTTTCCTCTTATTTTCTTTTTTTGTTTTTATTTTTGTTGTATTGTCTCTTTATGGGCACTAGCTCGTTAAACTATTGTTTTTCTAGTGTCCTCTCCGGTTCTGTATTTCAGTTTATATTTGTACGGACGAAATTAATAAATGAAATGAAATGAAATGTTACTTTTTATTCAGGCAACATGTCAAAATGGTAGGCTGCAGGTGCCTTATAGATGCTTTGTTGTTCCACAGATTTCATCTTGCAGATCAATCTGGTTTGCTATAGGAGTGTGTGCAGGAAATAAATAGGGCTGCCACAATAATCGCAATATCGTCGATAAAATTTTGCCCGGATGATATGGACCCATGTTTTGTCAAGATGTGATATCACAACAGAATCAAACAAATGACTAAACCAGTGTGAAATCTTTTATTCCATTGTCTTTAGTGAGTAACTTATAATGATCTTATTTTATGTTGTCACAAGAAATGAAAAATGACACTTAAGGGGAGAGTCATTTTTCTCACATGCCATTATGGGCAGATGGGCAAAGGAAATACAAAAGTGACTTGGCCATAACCGTCAGTTAGATAAATGACGCTGCCCTTAAAAACCACAAAATATGGTATAAAATCAGAAGCTGTTTCAAAATGCATGCAATGACCACTGTAATAGCTCACGTACTAGACTTGTGTACAGCTGTGCACAGTCAACATTACTACCCATGCATAACCGATCTACACACACACACAAAGATATGTGCATACAGTAGGGCATAAGTAGAGTAGCCTAATTTATACAGCGTTATGTACATACACACACACACTGTTGATATGTCTATGATTTTTAGCATGCTGATGGCGATATAATCGTGGAATTCCTGGTGAAATGGATAAATGAAAAATGATTATCGTGGCAGCCCTAGAACCAAGGATGGATGCAGCTGTGTCAGCTTGGCTGAAGCCTTTGAGCTGCAGCCAGGTGATTTTAAACATGGTGGTACCTTGCCTTGAATGGTGCATTTAATAGTATGGAAAAAACCTGTGGCTTTAAAATGATGGGTTGGGCTTATAGTTTATACTTGGTATGGTCCTAGTGTGGTTCAGCAGTATAATTCTTGCCCCATGGTGAGACAAGGGAGTTATGTACATCTCCAACTTTCATGAGTAATGACTACCAATTGTTCATTATCTCTGAAAGTCCACTTTGAATTTTCATAAAACATCTTCAGAATTCACTTGGATTATTTTTGTCTTTGTAAGCAACTGTGTAGCATTTTTTGCTACACAGTGACCCTCTTTTGTAGCTTTTTGGTATTTTGCCCTCAGCAAAGCCCTTTTATGGGGAAGGGGGTCTGCCCTGTAGTCCCAGGGTTTAATGTTCCCTGTTTTGGTATAATTTATTAAACCATGGGTGACTACAAGGTTCATTATTCATTGTTCCTAGAAGTGCAGATTTTCCCAAGATACTAGGGAACATTGAACCTCAGGAACAGTAAACCTCTGGAACATTGATATAGCCCTGGGGGAAGGGGGGGGGGAGAGGAATAAGCTAACCAGTCTTTTCCCAGTGGACATTGTTTCCCAGTTTACACTGCATCCAGAGTATCACAGACTACAGTACATGAAGAAGTAAACTAAGTGAAGATATTTAGTTGTGTACCACTTTGCTCCAGCCCCCCCCTCCCCACTTGCCTCCCCATCAAGTTGAGCATATTAAAATATGCCCACAGTATTTCTCACCTGTCCTGGTGTAAGAGACTGCTTAAGAGAAGGCCTTTTATTGTGTTTGACAGTATGGCACGCCAAAAGGCTCACCAAATATGATGATGTTCTAAAAATACACGTTCATGTACTAAAATTACACGTTCATGTACCAAAAATATACGATGATGTACTAACTTCATATGATCATGATGTAAATTTACACCATCATGTACTAAAACCATAAGTTCATCATGTTAAATGTTACGTTGTACATGTAAAATCATAAGTTGTACATCTAAAAACACACGTTGTACATGTAAAAACGTAAGATCATCATGTTATTGTCTCTTCCGCACGCCATACAGAGTGAGCCTTTCGGCGTACCAGAAGTCCGCCAAAAGGCTCACCGAATTTGATGTAGTAAAAGTACACATTCATGTACTAACTGCTTACGATCATGTACAGATTTCATACGTTCATGTACTGTTTGCTTACGTTCATGTACTGATTTCATACGATCATGTACTGATTTCTTACGATCATGTACTGACATTTAGTACATGATCGTATGAAATCAGTACATGACCGTATGAAATCAGTACATGAACGTATGAAATTTGTACATGATCGTAAGCAGTTAGTACATGAACGTGTACTTTTACTACATCAAATTCGGTGAGCCTTTTGGCGTACTTCTGGTACGCCGAAAGGCTCACTCTGTATGGCGTGCGGAAGAGGCAATAATAACATGATGATCTTACGTTTTTACATGCACAACGTGTGTTTTTAGATGTACAACGTGTGATTTTACATGTACAACGTAACATTTAACATGATGAACTTATGGTTTTAGTACATGATGGTGTAAATTTACATCATGATCATATGAAGTTAGTACATCATCGTATATTTTTGGTACATGAACGTGTAATTTTAGTACATGAACGTGTAATTTTAGAACATCATCATATTTGGTGAGCCTTTTGGCATGCCATGTGACAGAACATGAATTGCCCATAGTCAAAATGGTACAGTATCTAACCCTTACCTATTTGTCTAAATGACACTATGCAAAACAGTCATGTTGGTGTGTTGTTAAATCTTTTTGGGAGACAGACATTCTTTGAACTCAACTGCTGACAATTAATTGAAGAAGTGTCACAAAAAGCCTGATTTCATGTAATTATCAACCTGTAACTTTGAAAACAGTGTGCACCAGGGAGGGGGAAGGGGCATGAACCTGTAACTTTGAAAACTGGAGGTGCCATTAAAGACAGTTTTCCCTCTTATGTTTACCTTTCCCCACATATAACCAATTAAGCACTTTGTTCAATGTGTTGTACCTCCTTTTACAGACTGGATCAGCTGGTAAAAGGGAACCATTCAGAAGAGTTAGAGAAGAAGACGTTGAAGTTCATCATAAATTCAGGGACAACTCTTTTGAAGCAAAGGTTAGTGTTTCCAATCTTGCATTAGAAACTCCTGTGCTTAAAGATTTAGAACCTATTTTTGTAACCATTTAAACTGTTTATCTTTTACCCAACCCAATTTTGTAACTTGGTGTTGGAATATCTGTAGTTACCACCCACAAAAATTTAATTCATTCCATGAAATAGCCCTTTTCTTAAAAACTGCCTACCACTAAACAGCCTAAAATCTGACTTTTGTGCATGTAAGTCGGGTTTTTACTTGATGTTCCCATCCACAGTTTATAGCCACTCCAATCCTAAACCAACAAAAAAATGATAAAAGCTATCAAGAATTGGAGTGGCTGTAAACTGTGGACATTAACACCAGTGAAAACTTGACTAACCACCCAAAAGTCAGGTTTTAGACTGTTTAGTGATAGGCAGTTTAAGCAAGGGCTATTTCATGTGATGTGTGCAGTGGGAAGAAAAAGACAATTATCTGTTGTGCAACCAACTGGATTAGGATGTTATTACAACCTCCCCTCTGTGGGGTCAAAGTTTTCAGATTTTGAAAAAGAGGAGGTTTATTTGCCCCCTTCCAGTTCTTTTGTGCTGCTTTTGTGTTGCTTTGCCCAGGAAGGTGATGCCAATTCACTCCGTAGAGGGAATTGGCAATCCCCTTCTCCATAGAATCCCAATGATTATGCTGTACAATGATGCCTTGATACTGTTTAACGATAGTGGACGCAGTGTTGCGTACCAATTTGGAAGCAGTGATTGATTCTTAGGTTATCACCTCTGTGGGAAAAGGCCAAACCACATGGCATTTCCTGGAAATTTATCTGCAGGGACCTTTTATCAAGTTAACTCCTTGAATCATTCTTGTAGATGTAGTATTTGCTTCTGTGAAGTAGATCTTTGTTTAAATACGGCCACAGACTGCACTTACTGCTATTGTTAAAAGGTAGAGCATGGATATTTGTACAAAAAAGTTACGGTACGTGCAGGAAATGAGTTGTGAGCCATAACATGCTTAACAAAAGAAGTCAGTCGGCCAGTAAATGCCAGTAATGTAGTGTGGTGCACTACAATAATGACGGTAAATGTTTATAAATACAGTAGTTCTCAGTAACATAACAATTGGGCATTATCAACCGCCATATCTGAGGGCAAGCCTGTACATGCATATACTGTAGGCATGGCCCTTAAACATGGCTGTACTACACCATGTGAAATGCTACTGTGATGTCATTTGAGAACTATCAGTAGTTTGAACAAGTGGCAAAGGGGCTACGACCCACTGCTCAACAAGGTTGTGTGTTTGAAACCCATCTCAAACAGTTTTTGAATTTTAGTTTATCATCTGCTGCTGTAACCCTTAGCCATGAACATTTAATTGTGTGTTTGTCTCACGAAACTGGCATTGCCAGCTCAGGGTTAAAGGGGGTAATTGCTATAGACGAATTCTGATAGCAAGCAATGGTCTGATTTTAGTCAGCCATAATTGGGGTCTATCACCTTTTAATCTTTTGGTTTCTTTGTTTACCAGTACCATGGATGATTGTTTACGAAAATGTATTTTGATAACCCCAGTGTCACTGAATATGAGGGTTTGAAATTCATGTACATAATAAATGAAGACGATTTAAGGCTGGTGGACCCCACTAATGGCTGCCCACAGTCACTAAAAACCAGCACTGATCAGATTCGTCTATTACTGTAGTTAGCATAATAAGTCTCAGACTAGTTTCATTTCCAATAGTTACAGAAAAAGTGGAAATTTTGAATTTTGTGCTGTCCTGACATGTAACAGTTTTGTGGGTAATTTGAACAAGTGTCTGTTCACAAATTTTTAAAATCCAATGGAAGCATTAAGTATTTACTCATAGAACAGTTATTTGTATTTAGGATGTTGGGTTTGTCCACGTTTGCCCATTTGGCTTAAGTATGTAAAGAAAACTCAACAGTCAACAGTGTTGGAAAAATTTGTTGAATTTCATGAACCAACTCAATGAGTTGCTTAACTACTTTTGGACAAGATGGGAGGTGAACTGAATTACTGCATGGGAAGATCAGTAGAAATAAACAGACAAGGGAAGATCATTAAAAACAGACTTCTTATGACGTTTCTGTCATAAGAAGTGTTTTCTTGTGAGAGTAATCCCCAAGGTTTCTGTCATGGTGGTAAAGGGGGATTTGTTCCTACTGTACTTTCCAGAAGGAGGACAGAGCCACCTTTGTTCATTTCAATGAAATATAAGAGAATGTCAGTATCTCTGTCTCTTGTTCAAAAAAATGACACCTTTACAGCATTGTTTGAACTTATCATAAACTTCCATAAATAAATAGTCCTTTAAACCCCTTCAGATTGCACCTTATAGCCCACCACCTTGAACCCACCTGTAACTTTGGCCATCAAGGACAGCATCAGATTAGGCTTTGGCAGTAAATAAGTCTCCCTCCCCCCCCCCCCCCGGCCTTTTTTGTTTTTTTAATTTCTTGCAGAGTCCCTGGTCACAGATTTAAATTTCATGATTCTTTCTTTCTTCCTTTCCAGAGAGGTGCAAGAGGTTCATGGGGAGAAAAAGCTAATAAAGATCTGAAAATAGTGAGAGGTAAAGCATTTAGACATGAGAAGACGAAGAAGAAGAGAGGCAGCTACAAAGGAGGTGCTATTGACACGTCAGTCCATTCCATTAAATTTGACAGTGATGACAACTGAATCTGGCTATAATGTAGGAATGAAGATAAACTGAGATATTGCGGACAGCTCCAGGTCACATGGGAGATAAATGGAATTGTTAAATGCTTCTCAGAAGATTTGACTTTTGAGGGACTGGCAGATTATTAACAGATGTGTTTGTTGTGTTTCTGCATCCCAGAATCTTGAGCATTACAACATCACCTCAAGAAAACTTTGCCCTGATATTCAACATCTATTCTCAACTTGTGTATTATTTTTGAATTCTCAGAATAGATAATTGGGTGAATGGAATGTTAACTTCAAAGTTTTGAGGAAAGCACACTCTTTTGAAGAGTCATCTTGATGCATCTGTCAAAGAGTGACTTCTGCTCAAAAGTTGTTATTTTACATTTCTCAGAGATTCAACAATCAAATTTTTGGGGGTATTGGTAAATTTGAGAGAAATTATTCCTCATTGCCAGTCAGATGGAAGCCTTACATTACAAATCAGCTGTCCAAGGTTTCCATCGGGGCTCAGCAGCACCATGAAATATTGGTACCAGTACCATGAAGCATACCAAACCTGTATTAAATACAGTACCGGTTCTCAACTCGTTGTTAGGAAAGTCGGAGGAAGGAGTCTTAACAGCGAACGGCACCAGTGTAATCCTTTCATTAATACAGCTGGGTGTATGATTATGTTAATTCAATGTAGAAACTTCTGCTTTGGCTATATTTGTATCCTTTTGTGTGGGCTGACATGAGGTGATATTTCCAGAGGGGAAAGGGGTTATTTTATTTCAGTTTCTATATGGGTGTTGAAGTTTGTGTGAAGTGTTTTAATCATCCACACATTCTAACACAGTTTTTTGATTGGTGATTAAAATGAGTAGTTAAGGGAATTTTTTTCAAGAACCAGTGATAGTAACACACAAAATATCTTGGTATTTTTATTACCTGTACTACTTGTACCAGTATTTACTTCAATACCGGTATACCGCCCAGTGTTAGTTCTGATACAGAAGGGAATACGGCAAAAGCCTGGAATAAGAGGAACTTTATTAAGCAGTGGTTTTGAAACTCTTGAATTGTTGAGTGTTTGGTTTGGAAACATCATAACATCTTGAATTTGAAGCCTGACACTTTTGATGGTTTGGACCATGTTCAGTGTGCATTTAGTGTGTTATTTTGAAGAAATAAAAGTCATTTTGTATGGAATTTTTTACTCTTTAGTTCCAAATATTTAAATTTTAGTCATTGAAATATCAGGAAAAGGTCTTGAATTTTACTTTTTCAAAGGTGTGGGAATCCTGGCTGCACTTAATAGTTGTTGGAAAGATGAGGAATGAATCTCTAAGTTTGATGTTGCCATAAAATATCAACGCAATTTGTAGAAGTGGCAGAGGAATTTAAGCCTTCATTTATTAAGCTAAGTTTTCATAATATAAGTCAAAACAACAAGAACTGTGTAAGAATATGGGTATTGAAGAAATATGTTAAAACCAAGACAAAATTCTTAATAGGGCAATGCTTGGTGTAGAGCCTGGGCCTGTTGTGATTGGGTTGAATTCTTTCTTGGGTGTGGCCAAGGGAGGCAATTTGTTCTCAATATTGGAGGGGACATTACATCATGTTAGAAAAAAATTACTGTGTGAAAAATCAAAGTCAGAGGCACATTTCTCAGATATGAGGGGAGACTTGTCCCTGCTGTAACTGTGTAAGAATATGGGTATTGAAGAAATATGTTAAAACCAAGACAAAATTCTTAATAGGGCAATGCTTGGTGTAGAGCCTGGGCCTGTTGTGATTGGGTTGAATTCTTTCTTGGGTGTGGCCAAGGGAGGCAATTTGTTCTCAATATTGGAGGGGACATTACATCATGTTAGGAAAAAATTACTGTGTGAAAAATCAAAGTCAGAGGCACATTTCTCAGATATGAGGGGAGACTTGTCCCTGCTGTAACCCCGAGATGGCCTCCCACTTTTGTAACAAACTTCAACCAGCAGATGCACAGAAGTTACACTTTGTAATAAATACATTATAATGGTTCCTTTGTGGGAGTAAGCTCATAGTTGTTTACTCTTGTGGTTGTTCATTGTTTCAGGGTGGCTGTAATATGGGGCATTGGCATAGCCACCCCACCAAATCAAATTCTGATGAAAAGAAAATATTTTAACAAGAAAATTTACTCCAAATTAATTCTAAATAATGCACCAGATGGTATTTGAGGTTGCTTAATGTATTTGAAAAGTGCCAAAATGAGAGAGACACACTCCCCCTTACACCCCTCCCTTAGGTTGGCAATATGGCCCTGCAGTTTCCCACATAATACAAATCTTTATTGCCCCTGTTTGTGAGGATTGTCAAGCAGCCTTCATAGAGTTGCTTTATTTGTCATATTAGTTCTGCAGTAAAAAAGCGGCACAAATTTAAATTATTTTGTGTTCTTGGCAGAATCTCTGGGCACCACTGTGTAAACACGAACATGAAATTTTCTATAATTACTTAGGCCTCAGGAATCAAAGCATTTTACAATGTTTGATTAGTGTTTACACTGCGTGGTATCAGCTGTAACATAGTAAAATAAGGAAACACTTAAAGTGTACCTCAAGTCAAAAAATTTAAAAATATATATTGAAGAGAATGAAAAATGGATCCTAACAGTCCAACTCTCATCTTCATAGGACATTCCTGAGCTGAGATATAAAATGTTGAAGTTTATTCACTTAAAACAAGTTGGTCGATTGTGCAATAATTTGTGACCTTCTTCTTGTACAAGTCACATAACATGCTTTGTTTCCCTTTAAAATTAAAAATGTTTTTATGACCTTGGACACTTCCTGTGTGCTTGCATAGCATGTTGCACAGAGTGGGCTTAATTAATAACATCACCCTATTAGAGTAAGAGTGCTATCACACCTTGGCACAACGTGCAGTAACGTTCGGAAAAACAAAGAAATACAAAGATTGTAATTTGAGTAGTACAAGAATGACATCACAAATTATTGCGCAATGTACCATTTTAATTTGAGTGAATAAACTTCAACATTTTATATCTCAGCTCAGGAATATCCTATGGAGATGGGAGTTGGACTGTTAGAATTTATTTTTCATGGTCTTTAATATATATTTTTGAATTTTTTGACTTGAGGTACACTTTAATGAGATGAATGTTATTCAGTTGATGATGACCCCAAAGCATGGGGTCCCCTGGAGGAAGGGTCCCCTCTCTAAATTCTAAGGGGCCTATCATGGATTGAAAATGAAATGTATTTTACTAAGTGTGGCACTTTATTTGTTTCTGCTAGCTTTTTTGTCTTAGAATTTTGATCACATACAAATTACTGTACTTCACTTCTCAGGTGTTAATTTAAGGTCTTGTAAAAGTATGTAACTTTGCCAAGGTGGTATCAATCATACAGCTTGCCAAATAATTGAAGATGTATTGAAGGAGTTGTGTCAAAGAAGACCTGTATTCCTGGGGCCAAGTTGCTTGTTGAGCAGTACTGCACATATGGCTTCTCCCAGCTTAATTTGCTTCTTGCTTTCTAAGTTGGGTGTTTAGAGAGAACTATTGCCAGTTACATGGAAATTTTGGTAGCCTCTTACAAGAAAATAATGTTTGAAATTTTGTGGGAAACTTTGACTTGCTAAAATTTGGAAATAAAGTTTATTCCATCAAATGCATATGTAAGCCATTTTCCTACGGTAGCTATGTCTTGTTATATTTCAGGGTTGGAGAGGGAAAGGGGGGGGGAAGCACTGTTAGAATGAAACTTAACCCCTTCCTTTCGCACCATTTTGCTGGGAAACCGTTTATTACCATCACTTTGTACATGTAGATTTGCACCAAACCATAGTACTCAGCTGTGACATGGAGTGCTGTACTTATTATGAATCTATAGTGTGTAATGGTGTTTTAGACATGGAATAGGCTTGAAGAGGAGATACTTTATACATATACATCCTCTTGGAGCATAGGGCATGCAAATATGGCGGCATCTATACAAAAACTTACTATTTTGTGGAACAGGTAGATACGTTTTGTGTATACGTAATATAATGCATAGCTTTGTTTGGTGGGATGGACCCCCTTCCTTAGCAAAAGGGTTTAACGTAAAGAAAATTAGTTTAATAGAGTGGGGTCCATTGTCATAGATACTAGCATACAGTAGTTAGTAGTCTGTGGTGTGTGACCCAATTTTTTTTAGTAAAGAATGCAAATGGGTCTTAAATCTGTATCTGAAAATTTTGAAATGAGAGTAGCAGAAAAAGAAGTTTACTTTGAATGATGTATCATTTGCAATTTAACAGAGCAGGAGGTTGGTGGGTAATTGGGGTTCTCAAAGGGGAAATGCAGTAGTGTAGTACACTGTGTCCGGTTTCATGATTGGCTGTTGAGAGTTTCATAACAGCAGTTCTTTTGCAAGATGTGAAATTTACTTATGGTAAAGGCTTGTTTTCTTTGAATATGCACATTTAAGTCCTTTCATCATGAAAGAGTGCAGTATGGAGGAAAAGAAAATATTGATATGCAGATATAGCATCATAATAAGTTTGGCATGACTGTTGCTTCACATTTAAGACCAAGGCAGCCAGAACCCATTCGGTAGGGTAACTTTGGCTTTAAGTGCCAAGGGTAAGAATGTTTTGTGTACCCCAGAGCAAGTGGCAAGTGGCATGTGCAGTCTGAAAACATTCCACATCCATGACAGCTAGGGGTTTGCCTACTTGTGCTCAAGTGAGTATACCCCTGCACCCTTTTCAAAGGAATCTGCATTGTTGCATTTTTTGAAAGATGGAACAGGGTTGTTATAGCATGCTTTGTGGAAAGAATTATCCCACCCATTTTGCTCTTAACTTAAAAATTTGTAGATCAAATATGAATTCTCGGTTTGAATCCTTTTTTGCAATTCAATACTATTTTAATGTGACTTCTTACATATCACCATCAAGCCAAATAATTGCATATGAAGGGAACAGTTTGTAAATTCCAAGGTTCAGAAAATTTCCTGTGAAATGTAGATTTGCCAATGAATTTGATGATAGTAAAGCTTGAATTACCGTTAATGTAGACTAAGAGAGAAAAATGCAAGGATCCTGTTTTTATAATTCAGTTCATCAATTCATTATAGTCTTAAGCCTTTGTAAAAAAAAGAAACTTGCAATTACCTTCTTCATTTTGTTTCATATTTTATATGCATTATATTCTTTGGTCAATATAAAATTATGTTTGACAGAAGAAATATGTGGACAGACAAGATAACGAAACTGAAAATAGTTGCTTGTCTTTGCTTAGTCGTGTCACACCTAGAATGCTACCCAAGTATAATGTGTGTGATATTGCCTGTCTGCAGCTAAGGAGTCAGGACAATGCCCTCACTCCTTAAAATATTTTTGCCCCATAGAAGACCAAAGATTACCCTTCATTGGCTGTATTTTAGTCTAGTTTGATCTCCAAGTATTTTCTGCCCACCAACCTTCAGACATACTGTACCTTACAAAGACCCTGTATAGTAGTATGCTGTAGCCTAATGTCATTAATGGAAAACCTTTGGTTACACAACAGGGGGAATTTTTTTTTTTTTTTTTTTTTGAGGGGGGGGGTTTAAAGCCTACAACTAAATTTACACATTCAAGACCACAAATCATCCTGATACCTGTGCAAGCCAGCATAAAGAGGATATGGGCATGATCACTCCAACTGTTGCCAAGACAATTCCCAACAAGGCAATCCTACCATACAGGATCTCCTTTCCCATTGACTATTTCAGAGTATCTAGGGTGGAAAAAATGTTCATTCACTCCTCATCCCCTCTTCCCCCACCCCCTCTCCCAGTCTATGTGTATCATTATTAACTTGCAATAACTGTATGTTAATGAATTGATATAGCCCTCCTGGAAATATGTAGGACACCCATATTCCACACTAGACCTTCACCCTTGGTCCAGTCAATTGTCTGAGGTGATAATCTGAAGGAAGTGTGTATAAGAGAAATGCATCAAGGCAGGGAACAGGTCAGTCATGAATAGGAAAGTTATAATGCTTTGCAGGTCAATGCCCTGAAATTTACCCCCTGAGGGATATGGGCTTTCATCAGTTTTACTTGTGTATATTTCTGTATGTAGCTTCCACCTTGGAGTAGGATTACCATATCTCATATTTTCTTAAAAAGTAGGATAGAGTTACGAGTTTTAGGGCCCAGTTTCCAACCTATTGGTTCAAGTCAAGCTGGCCATGGCCTTTTTGATTCCTTGCCGAAGGCAGGCAAGGAATCTATGCGATGGTGATGTCGTGTGTGTGTATGTGTGTGTGTGTGTGTGCGTGTGTATGTGTGTGTGTGACGCCTGCTTGTAAACACAATATCTCAAGAAGGGTAACCCCCAGGGATCTCAAACTTGGCATGTAGATTGTCCACATTGAGTAGATGGTCCCTATTTTTTTTGGTAGAGGTCAAATGTCATTTGGGGTCACCAGAGGTCAAAATGTAAATACCTTGGAAATTGCTTGTAAACACGATATCTCCAGAAGGAAAAATGTGAGCAATCTCATACTTACCATGTTGATTGTCCATATTGAGTAGATGGTCCCTATTGTTTTTGATGGAGGTCAAAGGTCATTTGGGGTCACCAGAGGGAAAAAGGTCAAAACCTTGTAAACACTGTATCTCAAGAAGGGTAAATGTGAGGGATCTCATACATAGCAGGTTGATTACCCATATTAAGTAGATGACCCCTATTATTTTTGGTGGAGGTCAAAGGTCATTTGGGGTCATCAGAGACGAAAAGCTCAAAAACTTGTAAACACCATATGTCAAGAAAGGTAACTGCCAGGAATCTCATATTTACTAAGTGGATTGTCCATATTGAGTAGATGACCCCTATTGTTTTTATTGGATGTCAAAGGTCATTTGGGGTCATCAGAGTTCAAAACATCTAAACCTTGCAAACACTACATCTCAAAAGAGTATATAACCATTGAAGTTAATGTCCATGAACGGTTAGGGTGAAAGGGTAAGAATAATTTGGCATGGGTAATGTAATAGGCATAGGGTATATAATTTTTTTGGAACAGTTTATTAACTTCACTATGTAAATTCTTTAGTGAGGTAATTTTGAAAATGTATTTGTAAAGTACTGAAGCAAACTCATAGGAAGAAGGTCTAAGGTGCACAAAAGGCACATCACATGGTACAGTAGTTACTGTACAGTATGTTGATTCTGGCATGAAATTGTGCCCTGTTATTCCAAGTATTAATACATGAAAAAGTGGGCAGAGCAAAATATACAATCTTAAAAGACAAAATTTCTTCATCAGGCTGGCCTACATGCTTCAATGCTCATGGGTATGCTGATTTTGCAGCCACAAGTAAATAGATTTTCATGAAACTGATGTGGAACATGTGAGTTTAAACAGTCTGTATAAGGGTCATTTAGGGACATAGTCTGAAAATAAGATGCTTCTATGCACACTAAGTAGATGACTGATGTGGAACTTCATAAGTATAAACTTTGAACCGAGAGTACTCTGTGTGATGCACAAGAATCTCATTTATAACATACTTACATTGCTTTTTCAATAACCTTAAAGAAAACCTGAAGAAAACATTAAATTTAGTGGCAAAAAGTGTTAATATTTGACAAACCTCCTGCCTACTGTCCTCATGAGGACATGTGCATGCAAGTATGCATTAATTGGAAGTGGGGATTGGTCAATTAGATATACCACAGTTAATTAGTTTTACAAAAAAGAACCTAATTTACACTGATCATTTGGTATCAAATACCCTTCAGCACACATGAACTGTCATTGCCTAATAGAGTGAATCAAATTGTGACTGACCCATTCTTTGCCATTTGGTCACAGTTATCTGGCCCAATTTTTCACAGTTGACTGCCAGTTATCCCCACAGTGTCCTGAAGGATTACCTCATACAAACATACAGCTCAATTGACTTAAGCTTTTTACTGTATAAGTGGTGTTAATTGACTCTTATAAACCCTCTGAAGAAAGCTTATTTTTATCTCAGTACATAACCATGACAGCCCATTGTTTGTATATACTCCTATTTCCTGCCATTCCCTGCAGGCATTCAGTACTCTATTTGTGGTCAAAATGTCAGACCTCCATGAAAGTCACACCTCTGCTAAATCCAGCATAAAATAACTGTCCACATTATCTTGTCTCATCTGACCACAAATAAAAGTTGTTTGCCTAGCCCTTGTCTGGAGATGGAGAAGTTCATGTACACTGATCAAGTTTCTAAACTGAAAGTGATCTAAGAAATACTGTAGATTGACACCCTTCAGAAATTAGTGTCCTTTACATAGAAGCTGGTGGAATTGAACAAATACTGTGTTTGTATAAGGAATTTTGTTGAACACAACTTTAAACATTGGTGTCTGTCTAGATTGGTGTTTCTGCTTTACAGTTTCAATACATGCTCTACAGTGATTATTTGTCACTTAGTTTCATTCTAGAATTTGTTTTAAATTTTTGATAGCATAAAATGTATCAGCATACTACTTGCCTCATCTCTGCATGTATCTGGATAACCGCACCAAAAAAGTAACCCCTGTGTGAAGGATTATATAGTTATGTCAAATATCATCATCGAGTGGGAGTTCTTGTCTCACATTTCATTTTTATCCATGTCACTATCCCCCCCCCACACAAAAAAAAGGTGTACCATTAAGCTTAATGCATAGAACCATTGCTTCAAGATTACCCTTTATGACACTTTTCAAAAGTATTAATATTTTATTTTGCATTGCTGCTGTCGTTTAAAAGTAGTTCAGGTAATAAGAGCAAGCACAATGTTGTATACTGTGTATTCAAGCAAGGAAAACTTGTACTGTGTGTTATGCTGTACCTACAGTATAAGTAGACAAAAGGGGAATTAAAAGTCTTGTTAAATTATGGATAAACATGCTCCTTTAAATCAAAATTTTGGGTATTGAGGATAGCTCTCTATATAATGATGTCTCTATGATCCAAAAAGCTGACTGCATTGAGGTTAGTGTTACAACAAGCCCTAATCCTATGGATAAACATGCTCCTTTAAATCGAAATTTTGGGTATTGAGGATAGCTCTCTATATAATGATGTCTCTATGATCCAAAAAGCTGACTGCATTGAGGTTAGTGTTACAACAAGCCCTAATCCTATGGATAAACATGCTCCTTTAAATCGAAATTTTGGGTATTGAGGATAGCTCTCTATATAATGATGTCTCTATGATCCAAAAAGCTGACTGCATTGAGGTTAGTGTTACAACAAGCCCTAATCCTATGGATAAACATGCTCCTTTAAATCGAAATTTTGGGTATTGAGGATAGCTCTCTATATAATGATGTCTCTATGATCCAAAAAGCTGACTGCATTGAGGTTAGTGTTACAACAAGCCCTAATCCTAACAGTCATCCATAAATTGGAACATACAGTAGAGACATCTCAACAGAAAGGTGTAACCTTGGCTATAAGTGATGGTCCTTTTGTATTTGTTTTTTGGTGTAATGCCCTTCACAATGCCTATGATATCCTTGAGAATTAACAAAAAATAGGAACCCTAATAATCCAGAAATTAACAAGATTTGTAATTTGCCTTAAATTGTCTGCTTGTACAGTAGGAACACCACATAACAGAGTACAAGTCAAGTGTCCTTTGTTTGATACACAGCAGATACTATTATGCTAGTTTTGATTACCTGAACTACAGTACTTTCTGAAAAACAAGCCTTACTGAGAGTGCTAAATAAGTGTAAGACACTATCTCCAGATAGGTAGGAAATGGTTAAAGCCATTGAGCTGTACGATTCAATGAGAAAACCCCTCAGGACACTGTGGCAGTCAAATGTGATGAATTAGGTATTAAAGATAACAGTGACCAGCAATTTTCACAGACTCTGGTGGGTCAGTTACAATTTGATTCATTCAATGAGACAATCTCAGTTCAAGCATGCTCAGGGGTATTTGATCCAAATGATCAGTTATTTAGTTCTTTTTATAAAACTAATTACCCGTGGTGTACTTAATTATCTAGTTGCCACTTCCATGTCCTTATGAGGACAGTGGCACAAGGTTTGTCTGTAACTTTTAACAATCTTTGATACTAAATTTAATGTTATCTTCATATTTTCTTCAGGCTAACCCTGTGTTTTCCAGTCTGTGTTCTCACATTCCCAGTGTTTCATTGATTGGATAGTGTTACCATAGTAACGAGGCCAAATATTTCACATGCAGACTATAGCAAAATTTAAGAAAATACCTGTCATCAGTGCCATAAATACCTGTGACCTTGCTTGATTAAAACAAACTCGATGTTTAAAACTGCTTAACCCTGCGATTTGAGGTGGACCGAAATTTAAACACCGACCCCGCGTTAACCCATGTTACTCGAGCATGAGGTAACACAGTGTTACCTCGAGCACGGGGTATGTGAGAACACAGTATTTGATCCAATGCTTGTAGGAGAGTGTGTCGATGAGGGCTTGTTTAAACACTAACCTCAATGCAGACTTTTCGAAACATATATAGGCATCAGAACATAGAGACTTCAGAATGGAGAGTCCCCATTGACCAAACTTGATAAAAATGGTTTCAAAATACCGCTTTATCAAGTAATGAGACAGTTTTCTGGCATATTAAAGCCGTGTGAGAAATTCCTCTTGTATGCGGAGATCAAAGGTTTGAGGTGACAATTAGATCAAACTTTGTAGACATAATATTTTTAGGGGGATAACTGTGAGGGATCTCATACCATGGAGGTAGTACTTCCATACTCATACTGTACTAAGCTTAATTTTGAATTGCTCATGTTGGTAAGGTGATCACTATTGTTTTTAAGGGGTCAAAAGGCCATTTTGGGTCATATGAGGTCAAAAAGTTTTAACCTTACTAGTATTATATCTCAATTAAGAAGGATAATTGTATGGGTTCTCATGCATGTCATGTTTGTTTCCGTGTTTGCTATGATATATCATACGGCAAGGAATCACTAAGCCTGTTGGCTTTCTAGTTTCAGTTGTGGCTCACTGGCTTGTTTTCCCTACTCCATTGCTTATGCAGAGCATTACGTTCAATGGCAGTAGGTTCCTTTTTCAGAGTGTTTGGTATGACTCAACCTGGGAAGCTAACCCGGGCCTTCTGTGTGAGAGGCAGATGCTCTTACCGTTAAACCAAACATGTGGTCAAGTAGGATAGGGATGCAAGTCACCCTACTTGGAGACTGGTGTCCCCTTCCCCTTTGGAATTTATTTGGTTTTTAAGGGTATCAGATGAAAAATGGTGCAATATATTTAAAGCAAAATGAGTCAAAACCTGTCAAATCATGTCAGAAATACATAAAACTCAGCCTGATAGTCCAGGCAATGCAAGAAGTCCACCCCTACCTAACACCCATGACCTGGTAAAAGAGGGACATGTTCAATGGTAAATCTGGATGTCTGAAAACCCTACACTAAACATTGATGGTTTGCTATAGCAACTTCTATAACTATGAAGCATTTATTTCCATTAATTACCAAATTTGTTTCTCAACATTGGATCCATTACCAGGGATTCCACTAGACACAAAAAGATGTACTATTATGGGGCCAGATACCATGTCCAAATTGATGGTACCCTTGGTCAAATTTACAGCTGGTGTATGAGGGCAAAAGCTTGCTTCAAGGCCCCTATTAGATGCAATCTGAAAGGTTTTGATGGCTACTAATTTATTAAGTCCAAACACTTGCTGCAAAGGAGTCCTGTAAGTTCTTAATAAGAAACCAATTAGTAACAGACTTTCCATTTTAATAGAAAACACTGATTACCATCAAGGGCTTATACTCAATCATTCATCCACACATTTTATGAATCTTGTTATGTTAGCTAGAGGTGCTGTTGTTAAGTTGCATCACAAAATAAAGAATGGGATAGATGAAATGAGGGAGAGACAATGAAAATATTGCAGAATAGCAAATAGAAATATTTTTGGCTCCCTTTATATATATTTCATTTAGCTTCCACAAAGAAAAAATACACTATTAATTTACAAGAGAGGGGAAGTCTGGAAAAAGCAAAATGCAGTACACATTACAATATTCCAAGCTGTCACAATTTTGTAGCACATGACAAATTCATATCCCATACACTCCTTTGTCCATAACTTCTACCCCAGTAATAATACATATACTGTACACTTCTTGCCACACTCAAGGTGTACCCGATGTTGACAGTTCGAGGATTCAATGTTCCCAAGGTTCATTGTTCCCCGACTTCATATATGTCAATGATTTGGCAATGATTACAAGCTAGGTTCTTATTCCCTGGGTTCAGAGTTCCCAGAAAAGCGGATGTTCCCAAGATTCAGGAACATTGAACCTTATTGGGAACATTAACGCAGTCCCCCGCACTCTACACATTAGCTGAAATGAACAATAATGCGCAAACACTTACAGTAAGAGGTCACAATTACACAAACATGATTTATGGTGTCATTTATGTAATAATATTGTCAACTTCACACATACTTTCCAAAACTTCAATGTATGAATCATAATTTATGGTTATCAGCCTACTATGGAAACATATATTTACAATAAAATTTGTGGAATTTTGGCACTAATCCCAAAAGACTCATGCAATTATCAGCACACTTCAAGTACCAAATAATATGAAGAAAGGCATTGTGAATACAGTCCGGGCATATATGCTAAAGAATTAAATTTGCATATGAAACCAATTCAAGAACACATCACAACAGCAAAATGACTAATGGACAATCACACATTAAAGGAAAGGGAAGTTAAGATGTCCTAGTCTTGCAGCCTAAGCTTTCCCTAAAATAGGGAACTTCCTGAATGTTTCCCTCCGTGGAGGAACACTGCATCACAAAAGGGGCCTGACAGTTCAATGTCAAATATTGCTCTACACTGCTTTCTTCTTTATTTTAGCCAAGTGTTTGAACAAAGAATTTTTTATTGATATAAGAACAAAGGAAGTAGTTGTTCTTTTAAAGTGTGGCATCAATGCATTTAAAAATGCACTGAATAGATTTTGTTGATAATCAAAAAATATTTGAAAAGAGCTTTTGGTATGACTTCACCAGGAAATCCAACCTATTAAAACCTCCCAGGTGAGAGGCAGATTTTGTCCTAGACCAAACACACAGTCTCCAATGTTAGATGAAGTACAGCACTCTGTCTTAAAATACATACTTCTGTTAAAAGTGCTGAATCCTCTCGCCCCAAACTACAATTTTTGTAGGGATTTACCAAAATCCTTCATTGGTTCAGCTCTTTGACTGACAGCTAATTCAAACAATGCAGAGTATCTAAGCATGTATTGCACAGAATGAACTGTATAGAGAGTGTTTTGAATACACATTCAGCTTTTCTATCCCCACCCTGAAGCAATAAACTATAAACAGATTTTGTCTGGATGAGGATGAATTTCAAACAATCGTGAGAGGGGCTTACTGTAAATTTAAAGTCAGGAGAATTGTTACTGTTTGAGGTGAGAGAATTTGCACTTTATAGTGGGAAATGATTAAATGAAGCATCCACTTTGATGATTTATACACATATAAGATCTGACATCTTTATACGAGTTCTGACAACTCTACACCAATATCCCTATAAACCCTATAGTTCTTCATTGCATCCATTTGCTTACTCTGTATCCAACACATAATTTTCACAGAATGTTCAGACCTCTAAACACAAAAAGTGGAACACAGAGCAGTCAATTTTTCCGATACATTAAAGCAGATCAAGGCAATGCCATTTTTAATGGCAGCTGGGATTAATACTACCATTTAAACCCCTTAGGCCCTTCCTTTCCCTTGCTACATAGTGTCACATTTATCAACCCACTTAATCTGATGAAAAGTGAATCAACTCTTTTGTGAAAACAAGGGACCACCCTAATCCATTTACAACCTTGCTGCTAAATTCCCTCTTCCTTATTTCTCTTTCAGCCCATAACAATACTTCACTAATTCCTCGTAAAAGGAAGTACTAGAAAACAAACCTTAACAATAGTGACGACAAATCATGATTGATGTTTAATCCCGTAGTCATATCGGGTGCCAAATGGCCTTGGGCACTCCGTGAAAGGAACCAGGTCATTACCTTTATGTGTCATAACAGACTTAAGAAGTTATTTCCCCTTTGTGGAGAAAAACAGATGAAAAGTCATAAAACAGTCTGTTACCACCTTCGGACCATGACCTTTGGCAGGCAGAATAGTGACCAATGCCAAGTGCAATAAGGACCATCATAATGGTACAATAAAGCCCCAACAAAAATAACTGACAGCTGGACAATGCATTCAATAAAAATTTCAAATAAAAAAGTCAAACCTGTTATTGATATTTTCTTCTCATATTGGAACTTTCAGTTTTTTATCTTTCAATTTTGGTGTGAGATCTTTTCCCATAGTCAGTCTTGCAGACCTAAATTAATTCTCATTTAGTTTCTTTCAGTCTCATGAACCCTTTTGCTTTTGATTTTGGTCAAGTCATACTTAGATCATGTGAACCTTGAACCTCCAGGGATGCCCCTGTAAAAGACTACATTAGATCCCAACATCTATTTTGGCACAGTTGATATGTCGATGTAAAATATTTGATGTACTGTAGGAAGAAACCAGAGTGAAGGAATTGAGATATAGGGTCAACTTTTAAACATCTTGTTAAAGAAAAGGTGTAGAAAGGGCTTAAGTCACTAGGTTGTGAAAGGTAAAGGGATAGGGAACAGTGGAACTGCCTGGTGTGAGAAGAAATGGACTTTTAGCCCTACAAAAAGACCAAAAGAAAGTTGAATTGACTCGACTCTACCACAAATATACAACTCCTCTTCATCATCTCTGCTTTGTGCATAAAGGATCACAGAAAATTTCTTTCATTTTTATGGGTGGAGTTACAGGAAGCAATTTGTCAAGACATCACAATCTGACCTCATCTTAAAAGCTTGATACAAATAATTCAAATGATGCACCCTTGCTGGGCCTCTGTTAGAGCATTTCCTACTTCTAACAGCACTTATTCACATTTAACAAAATAAATTTGTTGCAATGCTTCAACTGACTTTAATCTGCATGACAAGTTTGCAAGGTTGCAAGTTTTTATGACACAGCTGAGAATCAGAGGACATTTGTAACAAATTCTTTTCTCTTTGGTAGAGCATGCATGTAGGACACTTGCAACAACTGATGCCAAAAAAAAGCATCATATTTACTGTGAAGTTGATGGTTCACAAGGAAATGGTACAAGTCCAGCAAGCTTTTCATAAGTGTATCCTGCAAATATAAATTCACAAATACAATAAAGAGTGAGAGATGTGAACTAAGAATTTTATCTAATGAACATTTTTGCATGTTACTTTCTTTCTTAAGCTGATTCCTTCTGAAATGTTACTTGCCAGGATAAGTTGAATTCTGCATGTATGGTCTTAGTCCTCTGAGAAAGTTGTTGGTCTGTTAGGGAGAAAAATTTCCAATTTTTGTTTGTTGTTAAGTTAGAAAATGGTTCCTTCTTCATCTTCCAATACATCTTTGTGCCAATGCAGTTCATACTAACCTGGCCAAACCAACCTGCACAATGGTTGCTACAGTATCACAAAGAGATATTGCAATTAAACCTTTTTTGTTATCACCTCTTATCCCTATTAAAGGTGCCAGAAAATACCGGTTATCAAAACAAAAAGCAATACCGATATTTCATTGTTGCATTCATAGCAGGCGCTGTACATATACTCTAACACCTGCCATCAATGACAGAAGTACAATTTCACTTCATTCATGAACCCAACTGCAAATTGAAATTGATGAAATTGACTCTAGATTCTTGATTGGTTCTGTTGAATTAACATTTATTTACACGATAAAGTTTCGACATCACTCTATGCTGTCAGTCACTCGCACTTGAGCTTGAACTAGGTTAGTTAGTTAGTTAGTTATATGTTTTACGGCCCAGTTTCCAACCTATTGGTTCAAGTCAAGCTGGTCACGGCCCTTTTTCCAGTTGTGGTGGCTCACTGGCTTGTTTCCCCTACTTCACTGCTTAAAGGCATATTTTCATCATCCCAAACAGTTCCAATTCTCCCAACCTACTCACTTCTAGCCCCTCCCACATTTATCTAAAATCCTCTTTATCCAGACAAAATCCTTGTTTGTTGCTTCATGGCTTGTCCCAGTGGCCATACGTATACAAGTCCATAATGTGTAATCAAGACACTCTCAGTGCCCATGCTGTGTAATTTAGCTATGATGCATTGTTTGAATGTGATGCCAATCAAAGAGCTGTACCAATTGAGAGTTTTGATATATGTATACTGAAACTGTAGTTTAGGGTGACGAATGACTGCCTTTAAACCAAGCATCACGCACAAGGGAAGTTGGTTCCATTTTCAGAGTCTTTGGTATGACTTGACCTGGGAATAGAACCTCTGCCTTCCGCATAATAGGCATGAGAGCTTGAAATTGGACAAAATCACACGCTTAATCCTGTTTACTGTATTGGTCCAAACTGCCTCATAATTAGGTTTGGTTTTGCTGATTTTTCGTGGAATATAAACAGTTAAAACCATGCAAATTTTATGAAATTCGGCAAATATACTAGGTATTGCTGATATTCTTGAACTTTCATGGATGTTGGTATTTACAAGTGCAGCAAATATAGGTGAAGAAGTAGTAAGGATCAGACAAGTGGACATGAACAGACCGCAACATGAACAAGATCTGTCTTTCCAGATCAATTGTAAAACACCATCTAGGTAACCCACTTATAAAATTTAATTTGCAGTGCAATCCCTCCAACCTTAGATTAAATCTTCTGTTTCTTGTAGTAGCTGGTGTAAGTATTCTCTTCATATAGTTTCTCACATGGTAGTATGCATAGCTCTATCAGCTATATATTTGAATGGTCAAAGGTCATCACAATGACCCCAATCTATGTCTCAACCTTTCAAGTTGTTCCTGCAACAGTTCATTCTCTGCTTCTGCCTGCTGTCTTGCTATTGCCTAAGGAGAAGAAATGGATGAAAAAAAGACAATTTTAAGTTAAGGATTCTTTCATTAATGAGGAATACCACTGTTGTCTAAAAAGTAGGCTTAAGCTGCTACAGTCCACTGCTACAGTATCTCAAAAAGTAGGCTCTGGCTGCTACAGAGATACAATGTTACTCTCAGATGCAGATCTTTGTACCCTTAAAAGGATAAAACAGAACCAACTTTATGTCTGCTACGTCAAAGAGTAACATATGCATAGCATTCTGGTAAAATTTTCATTCATTTCCCATGTTCTGTTCTTGAGATATTAGCGATTGAAGTTGATACATTTTCTTTAGAAAGTGAACTTAAAGTAAGCAGATGTGATGTCATAGATTCACATTGTTGGCCAATGTTTATACATTACACATGCTTGCTTCAAGTTCACAAGTCTACGAGGATAAAAATTTAGATTTCCCTTTAGACAAAAGAACCAATTTTTTTCACATGCCAATACCTCCATGGATATAACCAAATGTAATAGCTTCACATGACACATCATTACCCCAGGGCTCTTGCACTTTCTGGGAAATTAATTTTCATGACTTTCCCAGGCCCTAATTTAAATTTTCATGACCTGGCTCTTGACATAATACATAAAATAACATAAAATTTGAGGTGCAGAGAATAATAAGTTTTCATATTGTGAGGGAGAATACAGTTTGATATTACAACTAATAGATGTGGTTGGATGACACACCTACATGAAGCAGGAAAATGCTCTCATTGTGAAAATTTCCAGGACTTTTCCTGGACTTCACACAATTTTTCACAATTTCAAGATTTTTCAGCTTTAGAATAATTAATTAAATTTGCATGACTTTCCAGGTTTTATGACTGCAGAAACCTAATTGTTCATTTCATTTCAAATATTATTTTAACTGCTAGACTTCAAGCAATTGACATTCCATCATCTGCCATCAATTTCGTTTGAGAAGGAAATATTTTATCCTGAAGAACTTAAAACATCCCACATGCCCAACTTGAAATATGGAGGAGGCAATCGGATAACATGTCTAATCTTTATGACAAAACGCAGTTGCAGTACACAATTTACACTCACCTCTACAGACAAGCGATTCCTCAAATTTTCCAAATCTTTTCTCAATTTTTCTGTCAATTTTTGCTGTTGACTTAGTTCTTCCTCCTTCAGTTTCAGTTTCCCATGCAATCCTTGCACAGTCCCCTGGATATCTTCGTTGAGATTTTCTTCCAGTGGGAGTGTAACCTCATATTTATCATTGCAGTTCTCATCTTGGGACAACTTCTGTAAGCGTCTTGGGACTGGGATGGGTGATATGGACTCTGTTGACTTCTTCATGTAATCATGAGATGTGCTTGCAAATATGGCCCTTTTGGCAGCAACGCTCTTGGTTTCTCTGAAATTCTGGACATTTTTATTGTTTTTCAAGTTCAAAATATTCACTTTGGGATCTTTCAAAAGTGCCAGTGGTTGTGAACCTACCTCCATGTTCTGGTAGGTGGAAATAATCTGGCTTTGGACATCTCCTTTTTGCCACTTATGTTTTTTACCGCGAAAGAGAATCCCAAGTTCTTTACTGTCATCCGACAAATTGGATGATTTTATTGCAGTAGATGCATTGGAAAATGATCTCGGTCCCATTTCAACATTTGAAATGATATTTGCCGGGTCTTTGTAGGAAACCCCGTATCTTTTTGCTTTTTGATCAGTTCTGGGTTTTGGTTTTGGTGGGATTCTCGTTCTTATAGCCTCTGTTATTGATCCAGCGGAAGGACTACTCCGTGGCAACTGAAGATCAACATTTTCATAAATGCGGTTATTATATTTATCAACTTCTCCTGATTGGCTGTTGTTTCTTTCAATTGCTTTTTCATTGGAATAATTGTTCTCATCCGGAAGATGAATATTCATCACATTGTTTCGAAGCCTCACTTCTGTCTCTTTGGGTAGTGGTAAATCTTGTAAAGAAGCTCTGATCATTGATTCCTTTCCCAGCCTATCATGGTTAATAAGCTCTTGAGGACGATATGACACTTGGCTGTGAAGAACGCTGAAGGGTGGGAAAATAATGTCATGATTTTGAATCAGATAATACACCAGTTGAAGACTAAGGGCTGTGCTTCCCAGTAAAAACTGCCCCTCTGCATGTTCTGGTCGAAGAATATGAGGGGCAAAGATGTTGGCCAGGTTTCCAAGGCCCATCTTGTTATAAATCTGGTGGCGATGGACATCATGTAAAAATTCACACAGGTACTTGAGCAAGTTGTAGTTGACCCTTGGTAACAAAGCGAGCTGCATCATCAATTGTTTCTGACCATCCGTCTCCTTTTCATGCAACCTCTGCATGGCTGGGATGAAATAGCGGCAATGCCTCCATGGTATGATGGGTTCTGGAAGTAGGGTGAAGTAACGCTTCAGCAGGGATGCAACAGTGTGTACACTGGAGTTCCTTTGTTCAAAGTCTGGAATTTCACCTTTATCAAATTCATCCTGCAAACCTTGCACTGTACCATTTCTGCCATTTAATCTGCAATGGTAAGTAAAGAAACAGGGAAGGTGTTGCAGTTTCATTGCAATTCCTGGCTTGAAAACTGAAATAAAAACATTTTGGAGTTTAGGTCTTCTTGTACAAATTGTCTTAATCTCATCTGCATTTTGCTTCACAAAGAGTGCACAGGGAGCATTGCCACCAATTAGAACAATAGTTTTTGCTGTTGGCTGACCAGGCACGTAGCTAGAGAAGGAAGAAATGGCTTCCAGGGGTAAAAATTTGTTCAAAGAACCAAATGAGTAACTGATACTTATAAAATGTTGAGGAGATTTCCCCTTCCTCCTCCACCTCAACCCTTGTTGGGCCTGGCGGCAACAAATATATCTCTCAGTTTAAATGTCAATGTCACATGTTGAAATGTAAAGAAATTCAGAATATTTATCATGAGTACATCCAAAAAGCACCTACCTAAAGAGTCTCTCTCTCTTCACTTCATACAATTTGCCCTTAAATTTTCATTACCTTGATAGGGAGCAATCTTGTCTAAAACTGCCTCCCCCTTAGAATTTGCTTTAAAATTTCACAACCACTGCACTTACTGCCAGAAGACACTCTTTCCTCCATACTTTTTGTTACCAACATTCTAAAGAGGCCTCAACTTAATAGGGATCATATTTATGCCTTTTCACCCCCCCCCTCCCTGTCCCACCCATTTTCCCAGCCTCAACCCACTTCACAAAGTTCTGGAAGTCCATAACACCTACCTGAAGAGTCCCTCCTCCTTCATTCCATTCTTCCGCAAATATTCTACACAGACTTCAACAATTACAGGAATGGATCTGGTTGTTGACTCACTCTCATTGGTAATTGTATCCTCCAAACTTTGGCCAAAAATACCTACATGAAAATTACAGTAACATTTCAATTTCTGATTGAAAATAAGTACTGGTACAAAAAGGTTTGAAGACATTTTTTGCCAGTAGGTTTAGTCAGATGCCCTTTTGTGTACCATCAAAGCTCAGGTATTTCTTTCCATTGTTCATGTATTAAGACTGCTACTTCTTCTATTAATGGTCAGGTCATATAGTGAAGACTTTAAAGACAGAACCTTCTGTCATTGTGCTTTGTGCCCAGGGTAATCAATAGAGTACAGGGAAAACATGCTGGTGAGCCACAACTTGAAAAAGGCTGTGGCTGGCCTGGTATAAAACCAACTGGGTTAAAAACTGAGTCATTAAATCTCAACTACCACAACTTACATTGATGGCTAACTAAAATTAATCCATACTCTACCATGAATCGACGCACCAGTTACAGTGCTTTTCTGAAGCTAAAATGCAAGTCCCTGGGAGTTGCAGTTGGGGAGGATGTATTCCCACTTAAGGTACAACAGAACAGAAAAATATTTGGGGAGGGGTCAAGTGCCAGTAAAACTATCCTTGATAGGTCTACCATCAGTTGGTGTGGAGCATAAAAGGATACCTTAGACTTCATAATAACCCCCAGCCAGAAACAGGGCTTCCCTGAGTGTTCTAAGTCATATCTGCCTACTTTTTGAAGCCACAGTTTGTACATATTGGGGGAAGAGGATTGAACATACTTTTAACCCCTTTTTTCATTGAGGAATGAAGTTCCATAAGATCCCTCTCCACTGTCTCAACAACGGCCCCCCTCATTAACAATACCACAAAATTTTCACAAATGGAATTTTTACCCACGATCCATAAATGCCCCTTAATTCCTATCAACCCCATCCAATTTTCCAAGTAAATCTAAGTTTCTGGATGGATGTCCAAGGAGAGAGTTGCTAAATGCTGATCAGATGATCATGCACAGAAAAGTAGTCAGTACAACCATTCCTTTTGACATGGATTCATAACATGCTACATACAGATTTACTACTGACCTAGTAGATCTGTCATGGGAACAGCAATCATGTAAATGCTCATCTTCCTGATACACTAATGTTCATTTAACAAGCACCTAACAAAATAAATGCCTTTATAGAATAAACCTACATGTTACAAAAAAGTTCATTCACACCTGCAGCAATTAAACACATCCACATTAAATTGGGGAAGCAAACAGGGTTGTCCGGGACAGGTTAATTATTTTCCCTAGGGGTCCATTTGCAAGTGTGAGATCTCAGTGTCAGTAAGTAACCTTGCCATCTAGTTTCATTTTGTGAGAGGATATGTGACAAATTACCAATTGACCATTCAATTACTTGTTACTCAATGATCATGTTGGAATGGCAAATAAATATGCTGGCAATAAAATATGAATGAAAGCTGTTTTATGTTATAGTACACTATTAAATGAAATCACATGTTACACTGCTTTAAATGCTATTATGACAAGCCAAAGTTCCCTGATTTATTTAACAGTAAAACATTAGGATTTTCTAAGGTAAAATCTGCCTGATTATGTCAACATCTTTTACCATTCTCAAGATATACCTCTTCAACTCAATTGTTGCCTATGCAAAACTAATGAATGAGAGCGTTGCAGTGTTGACTTTCATTTTAATTTAATAGTCCTATATTAAAGGCCAAATTTTCTCATCCCAAATAGTATCAATTCTCCCAACCTTCTTAATTAAGCCCCTCCCACAATTGTCTGAAAGTCACCGTCATTCAGACACAGTCTCATTTTATTGCTTCAGGGTGAGTACAGAAAGCTCAAGGTGTATTATCAAAACACTCTCAGAACAGTTCATGCTGTGAAATATAAGCTTTGGTACTCTGCATTGTTTGAATTAGCAGTCAATCAAAAAGCTGAGCCAATTGAGAGTTTCTGTTACCCTATACTAGAAGTGCAGTTTGGGGTGAGAGGATTGTCCCTTTAAGTATCTTTCCATTACTCATCAGATAGATTATGGTTTGGTTATTGATATTGATGGCTTTCAAGGACCCAATTTAAATTTCTGAAATAAAACCAGTTCAGGACATACTAATAATACAAATGTCTAGAAATGAAGATTGCAAAAACAAAGAATAACATTATCCATACATGATATGTCCCTCCCTAGACATCATAAGATTTGCATATTAGCTTATATTTATGCATGAGCAAGGGCAAATCAGAAAGTATCCTGTACACAACGGTCAATTTTTGATGAACTTTGATGGGAATTGTGGTTATTTTCAGGGTTTTTCATGTTTTTTACAAAAAGGCTCAACTTTGTCATTTTCATGTCACGAGACGTCACACAACCTCTATAGACATCTTGTTTCCATTTTAGAGCATTTTAGAGCATATTTTGGGGGGGGGGGGAGGGGATTCCGTCACTTTTGACATGACATTTCTCCTTCTTTTGGTACATGTTGAACAGTAACTTACCCATGGGAACTATACCACATATTTAAAGTGCACTTTTTCCCCAGTGATAGATCTCAAAATGCCACTTCCTTAAGTATTAATACCTCAATGCTGTCATACTGAAACATTTTCACACCCCTGGGGACTTTAACTCTGTCAGCCATATTGGAGCACACATAAGTAAACATTCAACCAGTTGAATACTATTATACCATATATTCACAAGTTTCCATGTTTCAACACAAGTAAGCCTACATAACCCCCTCACCTTACCCTTTAATTCTTAAGCTTATCCTAGCAAATACAGTGGCCTTCATATAGATGTGATAGAATGCAGAAGCATAGACAAAAGAGAATTTTAGAACAAAGAGTAGTCACCATCAAGAGCAGTGTACCATTACAAATTCATAAATGGGGTCTATCTAATATTCCCAGGGTTCAATGCCCCCAGAGTTGAATGTTCCATACTGGTTGTAAATGATTGTGAGATTTCATTATTCTCAGGGTAACAGTTCCCCCTAGGGTTAGGGTCATGGGTAGTGTCACACCCAAGAAGATCAAACCCTTGAAATACTGAAGCCTGGTCACAGGGCACCCCTGTGTAACATGTACCTCCTCTAACCAGGCTTTGAGTTCAGGCCATGTTAAAGAAGCACAGTCTTTATCTCAATTTAAGACTTTATTGAGGTCTCACCTTTTCTTTTCGTCTTTTCTTTCTTCGTTTCAGCCCATTATAACTTTAGTGTAATTTGCGCTATATAAGAACTGTTTATTATTATTATTAAGGTTATAAAGGTGTGCTACAAATCAAACTCAGAAATTAGGGTGTGTGTGTGTGGTAGTTGTGTTGCTTTTTCAACCTTCAACAGATTTAACTAAATTTCCATTTTTTTTTATCTAGTTGTGCAAAACACTGCTCTCCTTACAGAAAGTTCAGGTGAGTGGTAGTGCGTAATCACAGCCACTCACATGCCTCAAAATTCAATTTGTGCTTAAAGGGCAAGAGCAGTCATCCCAAATTAGAGTAGTGTAGTAGACTGTCCAGTTTCACGACTGGCTGTTGGGAGTCATGTGACAACAGTTTTTCTCTTCAAATGTGAAATTTACCAGAATTAACGCCTTGGTTTACCTTGTATATGCAATAGTAAAGTCATAAAATGTAATGAAAGATACTGTGAAGAGAAATAACACGAAAATTATGTTCTTTAGCTTTTCCTTAAAACTAATTTTTGGGGGACTGCTCCTTACCTTTAAATCTGTAACACTAATTCCATTTGCTGAAACATTTATTGACAGAGATAAGGTTAACTTTTGCTCATGGTGTCAATAATATGTGGTCTTCATGAATTTTCAGTTCTTTTTGTCCCCTTATATACATTAAGTCATTCTTATTTTAAACGTGATGATGATAATACACCAAATGGGTGCACACCGATCATGCACAGAAACCATGCACAGTACCTAGGTCTGTATTAAATTCCAGAAAATTTAAAAGAGTTGGTTAGGGTATCTAGCATCCTCTATGGGTACAGTTACCAGTTTATTGCAAGATGGTTGTTATTGCAGGCAATAACAATATGCATAGGTAAAAAGGAATTATAATGAGAAGTAAAACAGATTCATCGTAATTTACAACAGGCATGGCATGCCGTGACATTTCTTCTTGAGAAAGCAACATAGACACCCCAGAAGATCAAAGGCAGTGTGGGGTGAAACTGATATCTGAGTTTGTCACATGATCTGTGCCCTAAGATGAGCTAAGATTTCATTGTGTTCACACTGCGTGAAAAGCAATTAACACATGCTTGATTGACCTGTTAGCTAACCTCAAATGTTATGTAACTTTTTGTGTATTTTAACATTTCTGTTACTGTCAATCAATAAATCAGACGTGAAATGTGACCATATCAGGTGTGGGTGTAGTGAGCTTCATTTCTTCCCGGAAGCAAAAAAAGGTAATGAGGCAGAGAAGGAGAATGTCACAAGAAGTAAGAAGAAACGTTTCATCAAGGCACTGGTTTCCATTAATTAGACGGTGTGACTACATACAGTGCATGGACATTCTCCACCATCCATAAAATGGAGTTGAAAACAATGATGATCACCTCATTTGACACCCTCCATGAATTTTATTCATTGACTTCCTCAACGAATTTATTTCATTTTCTGTTGAAAACATTTCACGACACAAATTTTAAATACCTACCTCCTCTCACCTTCCTTACTTCTCTCTCCCAAAGATCAAGCTCAGCTTGCTTCGGGGAGCACAGCGGGTACGGCTTTCCATGTCTACGGCAATTTTCCAAGGATTCATCACGAACCAGTTTGGATTTCACTAGAAAAAGAAAAAGGAAACATTAGTTTTGGATGTGTTTCCTACATTTCCCTATAACTTATTGTATGAGGATATGACACCATAGGGGACTTACCACCTTTTTTCTTTTTCTTTTAAATTCCAATCGGACTTTAAACACTGCAGGTGTTAAAAAAGGAACCCCAACATTAAGTGCAAAACAGATTAATGTCATCATTATGTATGCATCAACTGAGGAATGTCCCAGAAAGTAAAAAAGAAATGGGAAGGAAAGAATGAACAATAGAAAAAGATCACATGACATTGATAGATGAATTTTCTTTGCACGAGATGAGTCTGAAAGATCTTTACAAAAGTTTTAAAGGGGAAATGCAGTCACCCTCACTTGATGTAGTATAGTAGACCGTCCTGTTTCATGATTGGCTCTTGAGAGTCGTATAACAATAATGAAATTTACTAGAAGTACTGTAACTGTTTGGTTTATCTAATGTAGGGTAGAGGTAGGACAAGAATTAGATGTAAAATTAGAGGAAAGATTAAAGCAAGGATCATGTCTCAGAAAGGACTTGAGCTTAAAGGGTGGAGATACCCTATAGAGTATCCAATCTACTGAATCTCTGAGCTAATGACCCTTCAATCTGGTTGACTCCTATACCCTCTAATTCCCCATTGTACAAGCATTGTAAATGGTGTTACACTCCATCTTCCTCAGAAAAACAACTACCACTTTCCCAGTTTTCAGTCTTTGAAAAATTGTTCGAAAGTCCCTAAGGGTGTAAGAAACAGATGTCATGCTTGATAAGGGTGGTCATTCAAGCAGGAAGTTGTTGCTAAGTTACTACATAATTACCACCTAAGTGACCAGTAGCTGCCAATTTTTGACAGGAAAGCTTCACTTTAAACTTCTGCAATTGCAGGTCAAGGCTGGAATACAGTTCATGTATGACGTCATGAAGATGTTTAATGGATGAACTCAGAGAAAGGTTCTGTGGGTTACTGTTACACTTGACCAAGTATGTTGTTTGTAGCAGCATCAGGTGGTTTCTTTGTGTTCTGGCCATTTGATCAGCATACCCTCTATTGACTGCAGATGGGTATAGACTCTGCTTTACATAGTCCCCATTCCAATTAGTTCCCTGTCTAATTGTTTGGACCTGAATAAGCTTTATACTCAATATCATTGATGTCCTTTGTCATTAGTCTTCATTTCCATCCCCCCCCCCCCCCAACTCATCGGCATTACACCTAGGGATTAAGATGGCCAATTAGGTCTTTGGGTTAGGATTACAGTTAGGGAAAAGGGTTAGGGGACACAATGCCCTACAACCCTGTGGGAGCCAATGTGATGGGGGCCTAATGAGACAAGGGGACTATAGATATTGTCCCAATTATTGGTATCTTTCTTAGTGGAAAAAGATACTCTGCTTACATAAGATACTTATCTGCTTAAAGAGTCTATCAGCTATCAGCTCTAGTTTTTACTAGCATAAGCATGCATGCTAGGGTATATGCATGCTAGTGCATATGCAATCCACTTTCATCAAAAATTTTGGGGGCAAGAATACAGCAGTACCAAATTTGGACAACTCGGTCCAAAATCCTACACTCAGGCAAATATTACTCTCACCATCAGAAATATTAACCTCTGCAATGTATATGCTCACTGGATACCTAGGAACCTAGGTAATCCTCCAAAAGTTGAAGAAGAAAACTTCCCAGTTGCCAGAAGGTAGCACAACTATGTCTACCTTTAAGCAGGAAATGGTGATGATGAGAGGAAGATAAGTGCTATCACACTTTCCTCTAGAAGTGGGAATCCAACACCTTGCAATCTTCTCCACGAGATGTTTTGTTAGGTGCTGCATCTGGACAAAATTCGCAAAGCATCAGGTGGCTGAAAAAATTCAGCCACCTGGATAAAAAAGTTGGGCCACCCATCTGAAACTTATCCAATTCAAACCTTCCAACAGAGCAAAGAGCTACAGCATCATTGATGTGTTGCAAAATGACCATCAGAAATGTTTCTATAGTCATCAAAGGAAGCTAAAATTAGACAAATTATCATTGATTTAGCGAGCATTTTCCCAAGAGGGAAACCACTCCCTTTCTACATGTTAGATAATTTGCCAAGACAGGAATTAAGTGTTACCTTTATTAAAACCAAATTGGAACACCCTGACAAAAATATAAACCAGTGGAAAGCAGCTGTCATAGAGCTTAGATTTATGCCAAATGATGAGGAGTTAAATATATGAGCCGAGGAGCCTGATAGATATACAGTCACATGGTAGAGGATGCTACATTACACACAGCTTGGTATGCAAATTATGAGTCAACCTTGTATCAGCATAAACCTTCATGTTTAGTGGACAGAGCAAGCACCAACAGTAAAGCCAGCATTTCTTTAAACTTTTTAAGTTTTGAAAGTACTTTAGCCACCATCAAAACAAACCAAACTGTAGAGGAAATATAAATAAAAAATACTATCCGTGACTAATTGGGTGCTGCTTTGATCTAAAGGATTTATTCCACTCTTTAGCTGAATATCATTTCATTTGTCCATTGCATGTCTCTATTTTTATGTCTTCTGTATCAGTGAGCATTAAAAAGTCCAGGAGAACTTGACCTTCAAGTGTTTCTGTATCCACTGCGAGTTAATTCCTTGGAGCTGACACTCATTACTAAAGCCTGTCCGGGAATTCAAGGTAATTTGAATTGCAGCAGAAAAGTTCATAAAAAAACCAGTCATAATGACAAGTCAAAGGGAAGAAACCTGTGACCAACCTCAGGAAAGCCATGCAATGACACAACATATTAGACTTAAAGGTGGAGTTGGTTCATGTCATGGGATGTGGTGACAGGTGTCTAATCGTCTTTTCTTGAAAGGCAGAAGAATAGATAGAGATCTGAGTTTTAATCATGATCCTTCGTCTACCCTAGAGACCAGTGAGGATGTTCCTTGTATCCTGTCGTATGAGGCAGCCATATGTTAAGTAATGTATTCCTTTGAAGCCAGTTGACTGTACATACCAGTGTCAAAAGTTCATTTCTTCTCATGTACAGTAATTGGCATCTCTCTTGAGACATTTTGGATATAAGACCTTTTTTCACAACTTTCATTGAGTTGCATATCTCTCTGAGAGCAGTTAGTTGATTAGACAGAGTTTCATGGCCCAGTTTCCAACCAACTGGTTCAAGTCAAGCCAGGCTAGTCATTCATTTCATCACAATTGTTCTAGGGTCCTGTCATGCATGCTAGGGTGCATTCTGCACATGTGTAGTGACTGCCAATATGTCAAATTTAAATGCACTTACTATATAAAACATTTAAAAGCCACAGGACTAATTTGAATAGTTTAATCTTTATGAGGAAGAGGAGGAAAGAGGAAAAATTCTGCAGAGCAAACTTCAAAAGGTCACAAAAGCCAAAATGTACATGCTTAGAGGACACTTTCTACATACTTTTACACATCAAGAAAAACAGTATGTCCTCTAAAATATTCATCAGAAAGCAATGATATGAATACATTCTAATAAGATTTACTGAATTTGCTTCAACTTCAACTAATGATATTTCATTTGAGATATGTATGGGCTTCTCTTTTCCCAACAAAAAGCATACAGTAAACTTTCTGTCCCTACAGTGAACCTTCTGTGGCTATGTCTTTTCCCTGTTACGAAGGCCAGATATTCCCTTTTCCATACTGGGATATTGACAGACCTTGACGATAGTATCCTTAGATGTACTGTGCTATGTACAATCTCTCACTGCAAGCTATATTGCAATTTGTTTTGAACACCATTGCCTGTATTTTCATTTTGATTCCACTGAAACAATGATGTGTCTACATCAAAGAAGGAGTTATTGTTTACCAAAGTGGCAAGGAACCATTGCAGTGTTTATTTTATTTGGATCCATTCACATACAGTTAAACAGTTCTACTGCCACTGTGAGATGAGATTTACGCAATATTTTATTTCTGCAATTAGAGTAAACCATAAAAGTTTTCTTTAATTAACAGCAAAAGATAATGTCCATCAAGATTGAAATTTAGAAATTCACATTTTCAATGCCTTAAGTTTGGGGGTTATTAAATTAGAATCCTGCCTTCATACAAATTGTTCCAGCTAGATATTATGACCATACAGCTCCCACAATAATTATATCCTATAACTGAACATTTGGAACTTTGGTTGCAACATTCTCGAAGAATAACACTGAACCGTAGCAACAGGAAATAACTTATGTGTATATCTCTCTGCTTGCTAAAAGAATCTTTTTTCTACAAGATTGGAATCTTTAAATAATATCACTTTTAGTGAGACAATAAAACAGACAACAATTTATTTTTTCAAGCATAATTAATTGCCTCTAAAAAAAGTTAAATTTAGTACATTTTAATTGATAAGTAAGGAAATGTGGAAGTGTGACCCCAAACGTGTTGTTTCATTTTGGCCACACCACTCCAAAAAGGAACAAATTATTGCAAATTTGTCATAATGTTCCACATGCTTCCTGTAAAGCAAATTGACTTTTGGCAAAGTGCTTCAGTTCTCAGGAGATCAGACTAAAAGGGGAAATTCTTGAAATTTAGATACGTGACCACTTATGGGGCCCAACTGAATGGTATCACATGGACAAATCAAGGAAAAGTCTTGGGGCCTACTACTGTATCTATTTCAAAAGGCTCAGGATGTTTCTGGTTAATATAGCAACTAACAGATGTATCTGTGTGATATTTACTTGAAGGTTTAATATTATAGGAAAATGGAGATAAAGTTACAATTGGATATATGTTTTATGATGGATGTGTACCTTCCAGACCAAAGGTTCACTAGATCAATAGCATATTGGGTATATCTCATTGGAAATGGTGAAAATTTGGGATATATGCATTGAATGTTACTGACAAGTTTTTAGTATGAGTAATACAAAATCATAAGAATATTGTTCAGCAGGGACTTATTTTTATTCCATTATCTCTATACTCTTCATGTATGTAGAATATTTCAGGCCTATATCAGGTTAATTGACCCTCAAGTCCACAGCTAACAGGGGAGGGGATAGGGGAGAAAGCCCCTCCAATCCTATACCCCCATCCCATTTATACATTTCCATTGCTTGATACATTTTTATACATTTGCCCCTCCCACTCTTAACACCTTAACTGGCTTTGAACCTGCCAAGCCTTCCACCATGGGCATATGACTAAAGTATTTTACCCCTCCCCCCCCAAAAAAAAAAAAAACCCTTTTGTGCATCTACCTGCAGTGGGTATCAGATTTAAGAAATAACCATAAGTTCAAGAACTGCAAACATGTAACAGTGATACATGCAAGGTAAGTCACACCTAAAATATTGTGAAGTGTACTCACCAGGGTGAAGTTCCAGGACAAACCCAAGGGGCTCTTCAGGATCATGGCTTGTTCTTGATAGCAGTTTGCAACCCTTCAACGGAATGGAACCAGCCAGACGAAAGTAATAGATTTGATCGCCAGCAAGAACGCACCAGTATGGTCTCCATGGGCGGAAAGGAAGTCGACTTGGTCCTCGAGTCACCAGCCAGCCATTTAGAAGAACGTCTTTCCTTGTGAAGGGAATAACATCCATGGCAAAGTTGTTTCCCTGAGGTGATGATTAAAAACACTGAAATGCATGAATATTTTTTTCATTTAGAATGGCCTTATATGGGACTCTACAAGACTTGTGGATTAAATTTATATTACTTTGAACCACCTTGAGGTCATAGGATTTATTCAACTCATAAACAGTTATATCTGTGCTCTTAATCTTTATGATCTGACAAATGTTACCATAAAACTCTCACCTTAATCTTACCCAAACCTAATCATTGTCCTAACTTCCTTATGGTGACAGCCATTATTGTTTATATTTATATGGTAAGCTAGCAACATTTGCCATATTTTCAAACAAAACACTTATTTGTTGATGTCCTGTTCCTTTCACTTATTGATGAATTTGATCAGCCCTTGTGTTTAGTAACTGTAGGCAGCCATTAGTGGGGACCATTAATCATAAACTGTCTTTATTTATTGCCTCCAAGAACTTTAAACCCTCATATTCAGTGAAATGGGGGGTATGAACATATGTACATCATGCACATGTGCACATCCTCCATCCAAATAGTCAAGATAAACAAATCATTCTTGCACCTACAACATATTGACAGTCACATGAAAAGTTTGTGAAATCATTCTTTCTTTATAATCTATCCATAACATTAGGAAGAATCTTAAGAGCGGTTTTGTGTTGTGGTAATGTGTCTAAATTGCATTGTGGGTATAAAAATTTTCATTTTATTCTACCATAAAGGTTGAGACCCATTTTCGATCAGCTTGGCTGGTACTTACAATTATACTTAGTGTTCTATGCACATACCCCACCACAACTAGGAAATGCCATACAATATGAGCTCAATTCAGTTTGTGTATTCCTCTGCCCCAAAATTCCATGTGACAGAGAATTACTGAACTGGCTTGTTACCACTTCTAAATTGGGAGGAAAATCTTGAATTGTTTATTCAGAAGTAACAATGAATTAACAAAGAGTTATGTTAATTTTTCCAGAATTCAGTATTCCTGTGTCTGATGTTCCTAAGGTTCAAATGCTTCCAGGATTTGATATTCACAAGGTGTAATGTCCTCCAGGTTCCATGTTCCCATGGTTCAATGTTTGGTTTAGATTTGGGCTTAAGGGTTTAATTTAGGTAGGGGTTAGGGTAAGGGTAAGCTGATTATTGAACCCTGGGAACATCAGACCCTAGCAACATCAATCACTGTAAACAATGCATCCTGGAACATCAGGTAGATCTGGTATCCCAAGATGTAAACCACCGATTATGTAAGGTTCTCATAGTTTGATTTATATTGAGGGAGCTAAAGTTACCTTAGTGTGGTTGATTGATTACACTCTGGGGTGAGAGCAGGTGGCCTTTAAAAGAAACAATGACAGATGAAAAGCTTAAAAAGAAAAGCATTGCATGAAGCAAAATTAGAGGTTGTGAAAGAGCCCCAATATTGAAATTAACAAGCAAAGGTATGACAAACCGGCAAGTATCTGCCTCTGGAGCGAAGGTACAGTGTGACAAACTGGCAAGTATCTGCCTCTGGGCTTCAACCTTTTGCTCCCCACAACACTGTAATATAAAACTGTACACTAAACTTCCCTTTATAAGAAGATAAAATACTCTTTTTGTCTTAGCAACAAAGAAATCACGTCTTCCTTACATGATCAACTCTCTTCTCCAATTACAATTTTAACATTGTCAGATAACCAACAAGTTCAGGTGCTGTATTTTTTAACAATCTGGACATTCAATACTTACCTTAAGTTTCAAATGTTGAGTAAACTTTCCTCATTGACTTTTATCTGTCACTGATGCAACACAAGATCTCTTCCCTGCAGACTGCTGCCGATGGATTGTAATCCATACCCTAGTAGTCAAGGGTTTAAAACTTTTTCCCCTAAAAACTTATCCAGCTCAGATTGTAGACAAAACCGCAAACCGCAAACACTCTGTATTTCCCAAGCAAGTTTAACGACCACAAGACATGTGCTTCTGAATCAACTACCGTACTCTCAGAAGTACATTTATGACTGGATGTCATTTAGTTTGTGAATAGACTACAGAGTCCATGCCTTAAACTGCACAGCACTTTTAATAAACAATTAATGGGGCAGGAAGTTTGACTCAGTTTGCCATAGACGCCATCAACTTGAAGGATCTAACCATTCCCACCATCAAATGTACATCCTTCCTGCTCTCCGTCAAGTTGTCAGAAGGAGAGGGGAAAAATTGTTACAGGGAAACTGGACGGTGACGAATCCACCATACAAATTTTAACAAGGAAACTTAAAGGGCAAATACACTAGTTTAAAACATATCCTGGTATCTTTATTTATGAAGAGCATATTTAAACCATATCACAATATTTAAAGATTTATGGACTGTGCATTAGCAGAGAATAATGCATGATTGAGTTCAATATAATTGATACACGAGGGCAAAGCCTCTGATCATCCAGGGAAGCCCCAAAGAGTACATTATTCTGTTTTAATGCACGGTTCCAAAGAATGAAGTTATACATTTAAACCAAAGAACTGACTACCAAGGGAAGAAAGTCTGTTTAAAAGTACTATTGCAGTTAAACAGTATATATCCAATCCTCAGAAAATTGAAGTTAGCATATACAAATAAGTGCTGTTTTCCCTTCCCTGAATCTTCATAATGTAATGGACTATCCCCTGACAATAATGGACTATAACTACTGAGGATGAATGAACTTTGTTGCAGCATTGCTTAACATCTCAGGTGTAAGAAGCATGGGACTAGGGGCTGCATTCTGAATGGGAAATTTCCTACAAAATCACTTGGAAATATATTACATTTGAAGCCACTGAAGGGAAAATTTATATTTTGGGGTAAAAGAGCTCTCCCCCCCCTTCATTAGTGGAAGTATTTTAAGGTTGCTGACACTTATATGCCATATTCCCTCTACTGACATATTAATATAGAGGGCAGTGTTGAAAGAACTATAAAATGTGATTTTGTACTGATTTAGGAAACCACAACGTTCCCTTAAAAGTGTTTCCTGATATTACTGTAAAAAATTTCACATATATCCACGAGTCCATTAGTTTAATTGGTAAAATAGTTTTATCCAGAGGTAATTAAGAGTTATTATACTGAGACTGAAAAATGCTAACAATATGTGAAAGGCTGGATGGAGTGCTGAGAGCAGGGGTGTAACATAGAGTCATGAAACAAGCCACCTTCTTAATAACCTACTCAGTTTTTATTTTTAATGCAATGCAATACCTTTTCAGATATGCTGTACACATAATATCAAATACCATATGCTTTCCTTACATGATCTTGTACTCTATAAGCAAGCCTCCCTCCCCCTTCCATTACTCTGTTATAACACCACTATTCATAATAAGTCATACATATCTGAAAACTTGCTATGAACCACATACACACAGGTGGGACATTAAAAACAACTACCATACTGTATACTGGCAGCTTCAACTAAGGCTGCAGCTTTGATGGCAAGAATATTGCAACAACAGCAACTGGCAAACAGTTTTCCATGCAGGGCGTGAATTTCAAGGCACACTAACACCACCGCACACATCACTCACTTCACATTATTGTAAGGTGTGTGATTTTTTGCACACCTACTATAGATGAAGATTTGGAGCTCATATAAATCTTTTAAAGTTTAGTAAAACAGCATAATTATACCACTCCTTAATTTTCCAAGGAGTGTAATTTTAAGCATACATAGAAAATTTAAAACTCCGGCCTGGTTCTCAGCATTTGCTATAATCATACTTACATACATAGATACATACACACACATTCAAAGATAAACAGGTTTAAAAAAATTTGGAAAAGATGAAAATGAAGCTTACCTGACATATTGAAGATATCATTCCACATTCATTTCCTCTCTGAATATAGGAGGAGCTCAGTTCATCAACCTGATTAAAATAAAAATATGAATCTTAGATGACCATAATGACCATAATTGGTCAGATGGACAGAATATTACATGCAAGGCATAATTACCACTCATCTTGGATCATGCAGGCTTAAGTTAAATTTGAATGTTTTAAAAAGCATGGAGGAAATGGTTACACTCACTCAAACCAGGTTTCATCTTAAAGCAGAAATCAAGAGTTTGCTTTTAAACTCAAAATCTGCACCACATTTTGTACATAGATTAAAAACAAACAAAAAGAGACCCATGATTGATAATGTTTTCAACATTGTGACTGGTTGCAGTGTAGAAGAAGCCATCTAGTCTTGTAGCTGTGTGGAATTCTTTTACTTGACAAATATTAAAAAATTTTCATTTAACATTAATTAACACAAAATTAATGATTCTTCTAACCTGAAAAACCTCTTCAATGTTTCCTTGAATTGAAAAAATCTTGATTTACCTCGATTCAAATAACACAGTGACTCAAGACTCGAGTGGGATAAAATGTCTAATTGCCTAGACTTGCCACAATACAGGCTTTGCAATTACGTCACTGATCTGCGATGCTGGCAGACAATATGCAAAATACACATGGATCTGTGCTAAATGTACTAAACAGTGCACAATGTGATATGCTGGGTGTGTACACATTCAATGAGTGAGCTTATCAAGTTTGGTCTACTATATATACTGCAAAGCAGCATGTAGAACATTACGGTCACTGGGGAAGATTATGATGTCATATAAAAAACCTCTCTAAGAGTGACTTGGCTGCAACTCTTGACTTAAGAGGAAATTTTACAAATATTCTAATTCAAGCTGCATTACTGTATCTTAAGCACCTGACAGCAGCCATGCAGTCACTTACCTTACTTTGAATAAATGTTTTAGATGTATCTTGATATACATTACCATCTACTTGCATCACTGTGAAGACACAGCAATCCTTTCTTCCTGGTACATATCTTCAATGAGGCCCTCCTGAGAGCACTTTTTTGCACAATAACAGTTCCATCTTTGGATTTGTTGTGACATCCCATAACAACAACAGTTATGCTTGCTCAATTTCAGGACTGCCTCTTGATTTCTATGAAGTTTTCTGACCTGTAGGGTTATAACTCTGTTTGGGAGTTGTGGCAGGATTCGGCCCAGAGCACTTTATCAAGAAGGGATATTGAGCTGCCAAAAAGCCATTGTAGTCATTCCTGTCAGAAGCTGGATGCCATATGCCAATGATCCAACCTTTATGTCCACATCCAAATAGCACCATTGTCAAATTGATTTTTTGGTACAGTCTCATCGTCTTCCCTATCATCACCAAATTATTGTGAGCTTCACATTCCTTTTGCTTCCCCCTCTCCTTGACCCCTTAATGATCACTGCCTTTCAGTGAGCAACAGGCCATAATTATTTATGTAGTCATTTTTTTATTGCTACAGCTTAACCTCTGACTTACTTTTTCTCTTCATCCCGACTCTCTGACAATATTTGACCAACCTCACAGCCCTCGAACCATTTACATCATTGGTCTGTCATGTATGGCCCCATTCTAGACTCTGATGAACTTAATTCAAGTTGCACTCTCACGTCAAGGTGTCATTGAAAAGCTGGCTGCAAATAAGCCTTTCTGTATTAAAGAAAGATGCCCTTGGGATTTTTCAGCCCACTATAACAGATGCCGTTATTTTCTTACAATAACAAATAATCAATTCCCATGTACCATAAATTTGAAACTGAGACTATAATCAACAAAAGACTGTAAATCATACTGTTTCTGTGCCTTTTAACTTTATTTTGAAAAAAGGGAAGCATACACATATTTACATTTTTATTTACAATGAAAAGTATTGAAACAATAATACAGATGGAATTGATTATTAAACAAGTTATCAAGATGAACTAAACAAGTAAGCTTAACAACCATCCTCGGAATACTTCAAGTACTGTACATGCATAAAATGGGCAATGCATAGAACTAAACAAACTAAAAAACAACCTGCAAAGTAGCAGAGGCCAAGTTGAAGTTAAATTGTGATAATCAACACTGACTAGCTGTACTGGCTGATGTTTATGTACATGGGTGGAAAAAGTTGGAAAGGCAGAAAGCTCCTTCCCTAGAAATTTTGCCATCTGGAGGGAATTTGAACAATTGAGGGAAAATTTCCTTTTCTGTACTGAAAATATATGGGAATTGTAGGACTTTTTACTTACTCCCTTCCAGTGAAATAATTTTACACCCTTCTTATGGAATAAACACTTTTTTCCAGCACTGTTATGAGAACAAATGTCATAATTTTGTGCCACATTTGTTCAATGCATACATCATAAGATCAGGAGTATCCATCACAGAGGCAGCCTCTGTGTAATCAGAGACTATAGTTGCTGGGGTTGTCACTGTTTCCTGGCTCTGGGATATGTTAAGAGCATTTTGTAATGTGTTGTACATGCTTCCAATGTGTTGTACATAGTGTACATTATCACGCCAGATAGTGTTTCCTTTGTATATCCATTTCCAAGCACATAAAAAGCTAAACCTGGAAAAAAAATTGATTTACAGTATTAAAATACAATGGACCCTTCTCACCTATACACTGAACATTTCTTGGCAAAAGGCTGTCATGGCAAAGGCAGAACAGGATGCAGATAACTATTTGACCCCAAAGTGACCGCTCACTCACTGAATGTATGGGGTCACTACTTTACATACACAGAGTTTGCAAAGGTGCAACATGCAAACACACACTGATTCTCCAACATGAACCCTTTAACATGTCTATTTTAACACAGCCAGTACTTCATGCGAATTGACTCAAAATACCATAACTTGTCCCCTGCTACTACCGTTCCACTCTATGCAGCACATGCAGAGTGTCTTAACAGGGACTTATGTCAATGTTCCCATCGTTCTTAGCTCAGAGGGTTCATTGTTCCCAGGCTGGAAACATACTGATCAAATTTCTGGGCATCGAACCCTGGGAACATCAGGCAAATCCCACACTGCAGGTTACAACAGGAAAATTTCTCAAACATTCCTGTAACAAAGGAAGGTTTGAAATCACATGGACCATGGTCACTTCACTAACACCTTAAACTTGACCATAAGCAACATCTCCAGTTACTTACATGTGCACTATGCCTTCTAAGTCACAAGCCTATAAAAGCCAAATGAATTCTTCATATCTGTTACATCAGGGAAACTATGTATTTAAAATCAAACCATTTCTTGCATCAAAGATTGTTTCACAAACTTAGAGCAATAAGGAGTCTTCACCTACTGTATGCACAAGATTGAAGGATACAGTAACATTTATGTTGCTCAGAACTCAGGGCTCCAAATACAGGGATGCCTTGAATAGGGTGCCTGAGTGCCTTTGGGTATCTTGTTTTATAGTTTGCACAACAAAAGTTCATAAATTGCGTAGCTGAACATGCCCGACCAGGCACTTTAAGTCATTGTATTTGCTGGGCAGACAGATCATCACACTGTTGAAAGTTGCTCATTATTACTTCAATAGGCGTACGGGGGTAATTTTCTACAAGGGGGCAAGAGCATTTTTTATCGTTTATGTTGTTTTGTCCATGTTTTGCCCAATTAGATGAACTGCTTTTGCCCAAATTGGGAGGGCTATAGCCCCCCTGCACCCCCGTCTCGTACGCCTATGATTAGTCCAAGAACACTTCTATACTCCTGCCATAGCACATTCCTCATGGAGCTCTTATGCAGTGTTTGCTACAGCGACTGCCATTGCAGTAAACAACAGAAACATTAGTTAATGATGCATAACCATATTTTCTTTAAATTCTGGAATTCTTATTTCCTCTTTCTGAGCAACAATCAAGCTAATTTGGGCAACCAGAAGTTAGAAAAACAAAAAATAGACTGCCTGACAGGACAAAGGGGCATCTCAAAATTTTTCAAAGCCCTGATCTTCTTCTTATCATTTACATTATTTTATTTACATGTATGGTATCCAACACCTTGTGGGAGATTGTTCTTTCTCCCATCATTTCCTGTAAGAACATCACCTTGCATTTGCCATATTTGTTACAAAAATCATTCTTAGAATATGATTTTTGTCAAGTTCATGTTCCTTTTGAAGTTTTTTCTTTTCTTCTTTTTTTCTTTTTTTGTGTGTGTGTGGGGGGGGGGGGGGGAGTGAAGGGGTAACATTTTTTTCTGTTTAATCTGAAGGTGTGGGTGATGGATTCATGGTGGTGTAAGATTAGTTTCAGAACTGTCAGGTAAGAAGACAATTTTTATAGATTGTGGTTTAGTAGGCAAGCAGACAGGCGAGTTAATGGATAGATTAGCTTATGGACAAGCTTGTTTTAAATAAAAAAATAACCAAGATCATACCACTTTATGACCACATTGGCATGGGGAAGGACAAGAACACATGAGAAGACCCTTTTCTGAATATTGATAACAAAGATATGTGGTTCACTTTTTGGTGCATGCAATTTTTGCTATGGTAAGATGTCATTGACAAAAGTTGCACATACCAAACTTTAATCCCACAATTTATTGCTGTAAATAGTAGAGAATGGTCTTTGCACTATGGAATCACCAGGGATGTAGCTATGGTGGGTAGTACTGGGCCTGACTACTAGCACTGCATATTCCCACCCAGCACTCCATGAAAATACATCTCTCCCCACCCACCACAAATCTGCCTAATTAGACCTTAAACTCGCCCCAAATTCACAGCTTAAGGTAAAATGAGTTAAAAAATATATATTGATGGCTGAAAAGTGGGGTAGATGCCATGAGTTGGGGTGAGGCACTTTTCCGAGATCACACAATTACCCGAAACTCAAATTTGGCTAGCTACATCCCTGGTACTCAACCAATATAAATTAGATAAACCCATTTCAATAACAAATGAATTTGTCACTCATGTGACAATAAATACCACTTTACTGTTGTCTTCATTACAGAAAACTTAATGCTTTGAAATGAAATGATTTGCAACATTAAGAGTGTTTCTGAAAGATGAACAGGAGCACATTTTGTTAAAAAAAAGCACATATCAAAGTAAGAATGATGCAGCTGCTTGTCTTTCAACTGGTCTTTAATACCATTTGTTACTTCATAACACCTGAATATAGTGTTGTAATTGAGGTCTGACAGTTTAAAACAGAGGCAAGCCTCACGTAGAGGCTTACAACACTACAAGTATAGAGGACTCAAGATTGCTTTGCGAAGTCCATGTTTGGAAGGCCGCTTTTGAAAAGTCGACCCCAGCCGCAAATTAAACACTGCTGAATAGAAATAGACATTGTTTGAAAATAGAGCTTTATAACGGCCAAGTCTAACGGCATCCTAACACAAATAACGCACAATCTTTGTTTTCAGATAATTGCTCAAAGTTACAAGACACTTTTTCATGTTGTAACTTGCTCCAAGTTACAAGACACTTTTCATGCAATTGCTTCAAGTTACAAGTAGCATCTTCTAACTTGCTACCAAAAGTTTTATCAGCCAGTTTTACACATAAAATTTATGATGTGTTTTTGTAGCACTATATAATTTATATTACATCAATAGAACTCGGGGTTTTCATGCAGAAATCTGCATAAGACTCCCGAACTTTCAATGACAAAATACCCTTGGACATGGAGCAGGATAGAAGATAAATAATACCCTAACACACCCGTCCAAAGTCTGCCACTCCAAAGACCCTTTCCCAAACAGGAATTCCAAAGTATTGTGGGATTGACTTTTGGTAAATGTTTTTTTTTTTTCATTTGGCATTTTTCTATGGCAAAGACTGAAGTTCACCAGTATTCTATCCCAAAATGCATTGTAATAGCTATTTGGAAATGGGTCTACCACCAGCAGCACTTGATCAGTTTTTTTTTTCTTTTTGTCACACAAATACTGCCCCTTCATGCTTCTACTCTGTACCAAAGAAATTTCAAATTGTCTATGGAGGCAGAGAAAATAAACTTCATTTGCTGTACCAAGATAATGTTAACCAAACATTATCAGATCATACCTGAAGTAAGTCTGCTCCACAACATAGCTGTGACGGGAAATTATTTCCTTGCTTTCATTGATGAATTTTACATTGATACAAATTATAACACTAGGATTGGCTCTTACTCTGATTCATTTAATCTTATTTTTTTATTTTTTATTATTGTTATTATATTTTTTTTTTTGTTTGATGTAAGATTGTGAAATTACCTGCTTGGAAAGAAATTTCACAAAATTTGACTATATTCAAGAAAACCATTGAGATGACAGATTGTGAAGAATTAGGTCTACAAGACAATGTGCATTGTTGTGGTTCTATGACACCAGACTTACTTCAAAAACATCAGTTCTTCCCGATGGCAGCCTCCATTAGCAGCTTATTGTAACAAACAATTAATGTAATGCTGTTGGCTGTAACTTTTTACTGTTTTCCATCTCCAGTTATATAGTCATTTGGGTATTGCCTCCCGTGTAGAGATTTCTCACATTTAAAGCAGCTCACTGAGTTGGTTCATAAAATTCAACAAATTTTTTCAAAACTGTTAATTTTCCTTCACAATTGCAAATGGTCAAACTTAGACAACCTCCATAAATAACTGTTTTTAGAGTGCATATTTCACAGTTCAATTAGGTTTTCAAAAATGTGTGACCAGACACTTTTCAAATTATGCACAAAACCGTTACAAGTTAGGACACCACAAATTCAAGGTTAAAGCTTCTTTTCATAGCTGTTGGATATGAAACTTTCTCATTGTGCTATCTATAAGCTTTGTCATGTGGTAGTGAACCTTTAGCACTTTCACTACTGATATCAATTCAATGAGCCCCTCTCAGTCTCTGAGTTGTTTTGGAATATGAAAGACTAATATATAACTAAATCCCATGAAGACTTTTTACCCAGGACAGGTGTAAAATCTTTTGAAAATCACTTCTCCTTTCAGTATCCTACGCCAAAGTCTTCAAACATTTGGCTTTGGGAACTGATTTCCACCTCCATAAAAAATTTCCCTTAAATTTCGCCTACTCAAAGGCCTTTGTTCTGAAGTGGACGACCATCACTCTTTTGGCAAGACCATAAGGGACCCTCTTCCCCACCAGAAGTTGTCCAAAACTGCCCTCAACAGTTACTCTCCAACGATCGAGTGAGACTAGTTAAACAGGTTTGGTTAAACTATCACTTCATCAGAAAATATTCAATGACAGTGTCATATGCAGTCATTCTACTTGGTCCTATACAGCTATTTTGGTTTCTGCTAACCCAGACCAATTAACATCTTCGATTATAATGATCTGACTGATACTGGACTACTTTATTTTGCTAATCTAATACAATATCAATCATTTCCCAAACATTTGAGAATCACCTCACTTCTTGAACTTTTTGGTGATGGGATGTTTCTTGGGTGGGGTCCACTTCAAGCAGGTAGTGTCCACTAGCAGCCTTGGCCTCTTGAACTGGGTACTTCGAAGGTGTTCATCCACCAACTTGGGAGTGACACAGATCACATGCTGACCTTTCCAATACTTTACCATGTTGAGTGCTTGTAGGGTACTGATGATGTCATTTTGGGTGATGCTTGTCATTTGACTGTAGGAAGACAGCAATAATTAAAATAAAAATCCTTCCCTTAATTTGACCCTTCCTACATTTTGACTAGAATTCAGAACTTTCTAACTTTAATCTAGTTCTATCAAATTTGTGGAAAATCCTGGAGAAACAGAAGGAATTTCAAAACAATGATCAACAAAAAATACCATGAAAAAAATAAATCCAAGGTTGCATACCCAGTTTTAATGACCTATCTCTTACTTCACAATAAATATTGGACTATGTTGTGTATTTTCACAAAGTATAGAGCAAAAATTCTACCTTCCCAAACTTGAACCCAGAAAAAATTTAGTAATTCTTCTATTCCATTCAAAATGATTGCTAACCATTAAGAACAATTTTTTGTAATAATATTAAAGCATCAGGCAAGTCCTTCTGAAGATAATTTGAAATTCTCATTTGAGACAACCTGTCAGTAACAATTATGAATGGCCTCGGTTAGAATGGAACGAGCTTTGATCCTCATATTGTTCTCTTATATGATTTCAACAATGACCATGATACCATTTAACACACTCGTGCTGGTGTGTCATAAAACCCCATCTAACTATCTAACTAACAATTCAACAATGACCAGAGACACTGATTGTCAAAATGCAATAAACTACGACCTTTGACTGTTGCCATGACCCTTACAGCCCTTCCTGATTGCTATGACCAGTTCTCATGTACCCAAAGTAACAGGAAACATTCCAAGTGTTCATAGGTAATTGATACTTCTCCCTGTCACAGAAGACTTTTCCAATTAACAAGACAATATTCCTATTTTGATAAAATCTGGCAGCAATTGCAGGTTTTGGCTCAATATGTTTTCACTGGAGGGGGATTCACTGCAGATGCTAAAGAAGGATAGACTTCTGGAACAATGTGATAGACCCTTTCTTTTTAGAAATTACAAAGGATTCTGGGACAGTGTTTTGGTATATAATGTTCTGCCAATGATATTTTACTATAGACAAGTAAGATGAGTACCAAAATTGTATCCCCAAAATTCTTTGTAATCAGATTTCGGAAAAAGAGTCTAAGGAGTATTTAAATACAAGTTTTATTGTCTCACCTCAAGTCTCTGATTGATAGTGTTCCCTTAAAGTCTCTGAGAATTTCCAGCAGCACCCATGACCAGTAGCTTCTGTAGCTGAGCTTACCCAAATCAGAGAGAGGCTTCTCGGGAGACCCTACGGTTGCTTCTATTTTGGACAACTCATAACCTATTGAGGATAAAGAAACAAAGAACTTTGAGAGAAACTGCTCTTGGGGACATTCTCACAACAAACATGTGACCAGGAATACATCACAAAATATACTAAGGAAAAAAGTGAAGCTCAATCAAAAGAATATAGGAGACATGTCCCTGATTCTGATAGAATGGATCACATGTGAGTATAAATGGAAAAAATATTAAAAGCAGATGCTTTGGAAGGGTAATTTTAAACAATACCTAGTCAGAGGTGCAAATGAAAATGGACTTTCTGAAAAAAAAAATCATCTAATTCAATCTAAAACCACATCCTAATGTTACCCTGCTGTACCACTGCAGGTCCAGAAGCCAGGCTCTACTTCTTTCAAAAAAGCTGCAAATAAAGTGAAAGCACTTACTGAAAGCAATCAGGAATTTGCCATAACCTTTCCTCTGGTATGGTGGAAGAATAAGAATACACGCCACATTGTTGCCATCAGGCGATTCTTTCTCCTAAATGTCATGTACCAAAAATGAGAACAGAATTAGAAATTTAGCAAAGTGATAAAATAACTCCAAAACAGCTGCACAGTTACAGAGTAGCACATACAAATTTCTTTTTTACTTTTTGGCATCATATCTCTTACTCCCCCTCCTGCCTACCCCCCTCCTCTCCCCCCTCTCCTTCCTGCATTTACTCTCTAAGTAAGTGTCTTTTCTTATTCTTTGCTTGATACATAGGCCTACACAATTATTTAGTTCAATTCATCATCATTTACCATTAATCCACAGCTGAATAATCCTGTGTGGAAAGTCTTACATGCAATTCTATGGCACACTGGACATATCAACATTAAACCAACTGCTCATTACACTACTTTGAACATTACCACGCAAGTGGACTGTCACTCACATGAAAGTCATGTGGTTGGGATGGGTGGGTTCATTTCACTCCCAACATGTTTTTAGGCCAGATTGTAGAGTCACAACAACTCTGATCATGTTCAATTTACCCCCTTTGCTCCACATGATTTCATGTAATTTACCATTGCTGTATATATTTATTGTTTTGTTGTGAAACCATAGTACTTCTGTGCCCTGGAGTACGTTTGGTGTTTAATCATGCTTTGGACACAGAATATGCTTGAACATGAGATATTTTCTACATATTGTGCACGCTCTTGGGTTACAGTGAATGGAAAAAAGGCAGCCTCCATACAAAAACTTAGTATTTACTGTACCCATACACACATACTGTGTACAAATAATATAGCTCAGTGTGTTAAGATGGGCCCCCAACAGAGTTAAACTAATCAAGTGTTATAGATTTTTCACAGTCTTGGGATAGCAACATTTTCAAATATTAAGATGCAGCCTTGTCAATATATGGGTATATCAGACATTCCTTTACAATGAAGTCAGTCTGTCCTATCCATCCACAAATTTTGACACCACAGACTATGTGAGAAGTCCAAGAGTCAAGAGCTCCAAATGACCAAATGCCTGAGAGCGACATCTCACAAACCCCTCTCTTTGCCTAGATGTCCTTTAGAACGACCAATAATAAGGGTCTTGAAAGTTTTAACGCCCTCCAGCATAACTTTTAGTTTTGTATAATGAAGTTCACAGGTTTAGGTCTACAGTCAGTTTTAACTTACAGCTTTCCACCAGCTATTTTGTTTAGGTGCAGTGATGCATGAAGACAAAATTTACAAAGGTGTTTTGTTTTTTAACAGATGGAAAAAAGTGCCATCCAAATAAGAAATTGAGCCAAATCTACCAATTTGAAAGCATGTTTTCAACACAGCCATTGAATCTCAGCCAAATATTAGTAAGTAATGATAAAGAGAAATGTTTTAGTCATCAAAGAAAGCTACATTAACATTCATTAATAATTTTAAGCAAACATTTTCCAAAGAGAAAGTCTTTCTTTATCACTTATCAAGATAGTCATCACTATAACCCCTCAACCTTTAGTGAACCCATGCAGTTAAAACTTCAACCAGAGGAGAACACTGATTTGGTTTTTACACTCTGGCAAATTCTTATTAAATCAATGGAACTTAAAACAGTTACTGTTCTTGAAGGTTCCTCATTGAAGTATCTAAAATACCTCATTGCCAACATTATATTATTGCTTCACCAAGTTCAAATCCCAACTCACCTTGGAGAAATATCCCACTAAATGTGCTCCATGCCTATCAACTTCTGTGAGAACATAAAACATAAATGGCTCCACATCAAAATATAGAGTCTTGTGATCAAGGAAAAGCTTGGCCAGTAAGCACAAATTTTGACAGTAAACCTGCAATGAAGAGAAGGGGTAGATATTTTAACCCTTTACCGTTCTTTGGGTCCTTTTGGACCCATGCGGAGAGCTCGGCTGTCGCCCATCTTTACTGTTTCACACGGAGCTCGAAACTGCGAGTAGCTACCTGAAAATTCGGCCACAACAACCAGAGAGACAATAGTTTAAGGTCACAGGGTCAATGACCTACGGAAGCCGATGCTTGGCGGGCTACGTTTGCTTTTCCGCCAACTCCCGAGGCGCGCAAATATGCCCTGTTCGGAGCACAACGGTAAAGGGTTAAAGAGTCAATTTTGTTTATGTCTTGATATCCTATGCCCTATGGTATCACAGTGTTTAAAGGCAGTTATTTATCTCCCCAGAGAGTTCCAATTCTCCCATGGTACAGTACTTGGTGCTTCTAGCCTCTCTGTCCCGAAGCTGCCAAAAACTCTTCCTTATCTTAACACAATCCTAGTTTATTGCATCAGTTTGAGGATCCTAGTTGGTATACAAGACCCTATAATTATGTTAGAATGCTTTCAATGCAAGCTGCATATGAACTACCCTGCCATTTTTTTTTTTAACTTGATGTCGATGATGTCAATGGAAGAGCTTTGCCAACTGAGAATTTTTGTTACTAGTAAAAATGTAGTTTTGGGTGAAGAATGAGTAACTTTAAAATACCTAGTGGCTTTATACATTTCCACTGTTATGAGAACCTAGTTGGTTGAACAAGGGGTCGGTTAGGTCAACAGATTAAAATACCACACAGCCAGTGTTTGTTTCCTGTGGGACTCAACCAGGCTAGTACACACAGGGTACTTTTAATTCAACTCAGCAATGATCTGAACAGATTACTATTTATAGAACAAGCCAACTGACCTGTGATTTTAGTTTCAACATTCTAGTCTGTCTGCATACATTCTAAAGAAAAAGCGCATAAATGACTGGCTCGCACAAGGCATTTACTAGTACACCCAACCATGTTCTGAAAAAATTTATGGGCCAACAAGGCCTCCCAACAATTTTTTTATGTCTACACGTGTACTGTAAATGACAAGCAAGCATAGGGCACTCTGTGATAACTAACTGTCCCTACAATGACCCGAGTTTTTTATCAGGCAATGCAAGCCAAGGAACCTTAACAACCTTTTGTCTGCAAATGTAAATGACAGGTTAGCACAGGGCACTCTCTACTGGCTAACCCTACAATGATATGAGCAATTTATAGGGCAACACAATACAAGCCAACTAACCCTCAAGATGATTTTTTTAGTATGCAAATTTAAATGACTGGATGTATATGTGTGTCAACTTCCAAACAGTCATACATTGTCTCAGGAGGGTATGAACTTGACCAGTTGCTCACAAAATTATCCTAAGTAGGGACTGTGAAAACAAGCATTATGCACCATTCACTCCCATCCCTCTCCCACTCAGTCACATGATGCTCTTGCTGAAACACCTCCATGCTATGGCTTCCTGCAAACATGCAAATCTGCTCTCTTCGTCAGCAACATCTATAAAACCTAGAAAAGAGGATTTCACTCTGTAAGGGACTGCCAATTATATAAGGACCTATACCAAGGGTTTCCTTCAAAGGGGTAAAAGAAGTCAGATTTGTTTCCCCATTTCCAGAAGAAGGATAAAATCCCCTCCTTCTTTATCATTTCCATAAAATATAAGAGATGTCAGTATTGTGTTTCCCATTGAAGAAGAGGACACCTTTGCAGCAAAGTCTGAACTTACATTTAGCTTTCAGATTTCACCTTAAAGGGAGGGGCCTCGAAGGAATCTTTTGCCACCCTGACCCACCTGTAACTTGGTAGCATTTATCTGGACTTGTGGTCTGGCAGTAATAAGTCCCTCACCCCCCTCCCCTGTGAGTTTCTATCTGAATCCCTGCATACTATTGTCATTCAGAGAAAAAAAGTTTTCTTTCTTTCAACTCACCAAGGTCAAGGAGCATCAGTGTAATCTCTACATGTTGGCATGTATTCACTTTTTATGTGATGGTTCACAGGGAAACTGTCTACAGTGAAAGTTCACTCTACATTTACTACAGCTTAGGAGATTTTTAGCTGGTGGTGGTGGGTGGAGGGTCCACTCAAGTATCATATACATCAGAAGCATCCTGACCCTAATATTTTCACCTTTTAAAGTGGTGGTGGTGAGTGAAGGGTCCACTCAAGTATCATATATATCAGAAGCATCCTGACACTAATATTCTCACCTTGTAGTCTCTACCATCCACTTCATAAACTGATATGGAACCCTTTCTGTAAATTTCTTGACCAACGGGCTGCCTCCACAAACATTCCGTCTGGGGAAAAATTCAAGAGCCAAATAAGAGGAAAGAGCATTGCAAATGTAGGCTGAAGGAGAGGATGCAAGAAAGTAGTTCCAAACTAAATCTCAAAGAAAAATTTAAAATGCAGAAACAGTTACCACAATCATTGTCGACATACATATAAGCCACATATTTCAAACAGCCAAAATATGGAAAAAATTAAATTTAGGGAAAAACAAGAGCCCAATGGGCACTGTGGTTACTTGCTGGATATTATAAGAACTGTACAGCCAGTCTCCAAAATAGAGCTAAGCAAAAGCTCATACTCAATGTTTGTAACATCTTCACAAGAGGTATTTTAGTACTAATATTACGTGAAATCAATGATTAAATTTTTGTGGCCTTACTTACATTCAACTTATATAATGCTTGGTGATCCTTCAAAAACATTTCTTCATTTCCATATGTATTTATGCTTGTAATCAAACTTGATATTATCACCAATAAACAATACACAATGTGGTCAGAGAGAGAGAAAAACACCCCTTGTACTTCTCTCATAAGTTATTTTTACCTGTTCTCAAATAAAACTTGCTATTACTTTAAAACAATCTACCATTTGTCCTGTTTGCTATCTCTGTACACAGAAAACAGGGTTTATGCAGCAGTTAAGCAGAAAGCAAGTGGTTAATGGGGTGTGATAATAGAATGAGGATTAGGTTATCCCACAGAGCACAGCAGTACTAAAGACACATACTGTATAATCCATGCATTGCTTCCACTGGCAGAGAGAACTGTTTAATGCAGTATGACCTATGCGGATTGAAATCTACAGATTTCAGTTAATGCCCTCTTACAACTTTGAATGATCCAAAATCTGTGTACAACCCGAAGGAATCATTACTGAACGAATGTTAAAGCCAAATTTCTAAAGTGTTTGGGTGTGTAAGCATGCAAAACCAGGTGAGATACAAAATCTATTAAACCCATCTTTTTCTAGCTTACAAGATCTTCTAAATAACATTTCCAGTGGTTGACCTCCAGTGACCTTGATGACCTTTGACCTTAACCAAACACAGATTGATTTGAAATCTGTCCTTTCAACCTTACAATACTGTGTTAAAATGTTTTTCAGTGTTTGACCCCTGGTGACCCCAGATGATCCCTTGACCTTCACCAAACATATTACATCTCATCCTTACATCATAACACATAAACACACCAAGTATGACATCTATCCAAGTTTCCTACCTTGAAATATCCTGTTGAGAAGGTTTTTAGTTTTTGACCTCTGGTGACCCCAAATGACCTTTGACCTCCACCAAAAAGAATAGGACACACCTTCTCCCTATGACGAATCTATGTACCCAAATCCCAGTTCCATCCAACCTTCCCTTGTTGAGTTAGTGCGTACCGAAGCAAGTGTCACACACGCACACACACACACATATACACACACACACACCAACCTGACTACATAGGTTCCTTTGCTACCGCAAGGAAACAAAAACAATAGTGCAAAAACACTTGGACGCATTTTTCAATATATATAAAATATTGATCTTGGAAACATTCCACCAAGAGATTAACCTGATTCCACTTGTTTCAAAAACTTTGGGTGACAACTTAATATTTACTTAAATCATTTACACTACACAAACAGTAGTAATCCCAGTGCAATCCTAAGATTTTCACTTGCCGAAAAAATATCATTAAATCTCAAACTAAAGTGCACCCTCATATGTTCATTACTGCAACATTTGACTCAAGATTACAAAATAATTAAAGGTTGACTTACAAGGTGTCTTCTGTGTGTTTTTTCAAACTTCATATACTTGATGCAATATTCGCATATCCACAACTTTGGCTGTTTGCCATATTCTTCAGGAAAAGGCGAAAAGTACCATGTGTCAATCTCATACTTCCCGATCTGTACTTTGTCCACATACTTGACTTTTGTTATCTGCAATGGAAAATTGAGAAAATAGTGTTTTGTGATTTCAACTTGACCAACAAAAGGACTTCAAAACCATTTGCAACTTTTTTTTTTTTTTGGAGGGGGGCCTTTTTTTACTTGGAAGGGGGAGTCTTGGGAGATCCACAGACCATCAAGTGAATGCAAAACCATCAGCAACTTTTTCTGTTTAGCATTTTTTTTTTTAATTTTTGTTGGAGGAGTTTTGGGGCCCCCCATAGTTACCTAGACCACAGATAATTTTTATATGCTCGTTACTTTTCTGTGATATGTCTAAATTTGGTATTTTTCATCTTCCAAATGATTCCACTCATGTTTTGGTTTTTAATCAATTCCCAAGCAAATGTCTATCTGCTAAAAGCCATTTAGGCTGTGCCTTCTCCAGTTAATATTTTGAGCTTTGAAAACTTACTAATTCATGTTCTCTTTCCAGTGCTGCAGTCGTTGGATCCATTTCTGCATAGCTCTAAAAGACAAATAGAGAGACAATATGGGTATTAGTAAAAGGAAAACAGTAGAAATTCTGATTCTCAAGTTCTGTTATAATTTGCTTTCCTACAGGTTGGTTCAGATAACAGGGGCAATATAATTGGCTTCTAGACAGACATGGAAGGTTGACAGAAAATGACAAATTATATCTAATTCAACCTAAAGCAGCAATATCTTCAGCTAATCACAACTGCCACCAATCACTTTTGGGGCAATTTGAATGTCATAGGGTGGATAGAGATGGTGACAACTTAGAACCATTTTTACCCAAATGTTGCTGAATTAAGTCAGGCACTTTCCAACAAACCCCTGCAGTAACAACATTTCTCCTTCAAAAAGAATTAACTGTTCTAATATGTAGACCAGAACCACAATCTACAACATGAGATAAAAAAGAAAATAGAAGGCACTCTTTCAATGCAATTTGTACAGGACTACTGTAGTTTAAAATTTATGTTTTAAAGCATTCTCACATTGACTTATATTTGTCAATAACAAGATAAGGGTTATACCGTATTTACTCTATTAAACGCCCCCGGGACGTGAAATTTTCATTAAGGGGGGCGTTTATTAGAGTCAAATTTACAGGCAAGGAATCTTACCTTAATATCAGCAGCAAGTTACAGGAGCTTTTGCAGACGTTTTATTAAAGACTGGGAGCCAAAGAATGTCAGTTCACAGGGGAACTCTAAGCCGCCAGCAGTCTTGCTATGTCTCCGTTTTTCTGTAATTGTAACAGCGACTCTTCCCCCGTGCTTCACAAAATGCCAGAAGATTCGTGACTTTTCTCTAGGCAAGTGTCCCACAACTTGTTTCTTATCTGAGCCCTTCTGATAAACTGCTATGGCGTACAGTATTTGTCCATTTGGTTGTCACCTTTTACCATATTGTCTTTGGAATTAACAATTTCACTTTATATGCAATGTGACAAAAACGTTGGGGGGGGGGGGGGGCGTTTATTAGAGAGGGGGCGTTTAATAGAGTAAATACGGTAGTTTCACTCACTTTCTGCACATGATTAATTTCATCATGTTTCCTCTTCTGATTCCTTGTAATTTTCCTTTCAGCCTGTTCCTCAAACAACTGCTCTGTCTCACTCTTTGTTTGGGGAACTCCCTTGATGTTCATCCGTTCCTGGACCACCCATTCATCCATGCGTCTGTTCACTGACAAAATGACAGAAAAGGATGACATCTTTCATAAATTTTCACAAGTAACAAAATGAGGTGCTGTGATGTGTAGCTTGAATTCTGACTCGCATCCAAATTTTAAAATTCTTTCCCTCTCTGGTTTGGAGTACTCAAAAATCACAGATAGCTGCAAGATTTCTTATGACTACTGTACCAGAAGTATTTAACCTCTTCACTACGCAGTCTACCATACTATGGTTTTGCCACGAAACCATAGCACTCAGCTGCATTCTGGCATAGCTAATTATAAATCTATGGCATGTTATTGTGTTTTGGACATGGAATAGGCTTGAAAAGGGGATATTTAACACACATGCATCCTCTTAGGGCATCCTGAGTGCAAATAGAGTATACTGTATGGCGACATCCATACAGAATCGTAGTATTTTGAGGAACCGGTATATTCATCAGAACTGGTGCATGCATACTGGGTATAAGTAATATACAGTATACATTGTTCATTATGGCGGGATGGGCCCCCTTCCGTAGAGAAAGAGTTAACTGTGTGCATCCACTTAACTGACTACAACTGGTTGTTATTGACATCAGTGTAGCCAGATGGGGGAGTAAAGGGGATAATTCAACTGCACCCCACCCCCTCCCCCATGGAATCCTAGGAAAAATGTTTTGGAACAAAAAAGTTTACTTCAAATGATGCTGAATATTGTACCATATTGCATCTGACAGGGCTTCCAAATATTTATCTTCAGATATCTTTGCACTGTGTGATATGTTCATTGCACAAATAAAGGATGGCCAAATCCCTGCTCCCTTTTGCATATTACAATATCTTTGAAATAAGCAGACATTTGTCTCTACACTTCGAATCATCTTATTTTGTATTCACTGAAAACAGTTGTTATGGGCAAATCTAATGGAGCAGGGTTACAAGTGGTTCAAGGTGATTTGGCAGGGAAACGAAATTTTTCTTTTCTGCAAAGCATAAGCAGATGATGAATGTTTTAACTATCAGTAGGGCATCAGCATCACAGAGAAAAAATTCTGGGTGAGTGCATTCATGAGCTTGATGGAACACAGCAATAGATACTGTATGAGACTCCATAGAACCAACTATTGTACGCCCTGTCTGGGGACAATTTGATGTACACAGCATAGCCATAGCCCAGCCACCACCCATCATGTGCATGGCTTTGTACCATGATGAAGATATTGCAGCTGCCCTGCATGCATTTTACGTGTAGGTAACATACTCAAAATTGTTGCATCATAGGAAACAGTGTCTCTGTGGCACAGGCCAGGCAGTTGCAAAACTTTGTTTTATAGTGGAATGCAATTTTTTAAATGGAGGTTAATATGATTCACAGCTCTGGATATTACATTAAAGGAACTCCTGCAGCTTCTAGAAGTACAGTAGTTCTATTTTTCCATACTGCAGAATAGGTCAGAAAGCAAATAATTTTTCAGGAACAGCATTTTTCCTGTTTCCAGCCTCGCAGTTGCCATCATCACCAGAAAAATTCTTGTAGGATTACAAAAATGCCAGAAATCTGGCAATTAACAGAAATGTGCAGGAAGTCTTACATCCCTGAATGGTGGGATTAAATCAGTCTCTTGATCCCTTCATGTAATGTATCTAGACCAATCTGATCAGCACTTGTCTTTAGTGACTGTAGGCAGCCATTATTAGGGTCCATCAGCCTTGAAGTACATCGTCTTCATTTACTGCCTACATTTTAATTTCAAACCCTCATATTCAGTGAAATTGAGGGAATTCAGTGTACAACCATCCATGATACAGGTAAGCAAGAAACTTCCTGTAATGACTTAGGGTAATGGACCCCAGTTACGTTCAACTATGATCAGATCATCACTTGACTATACGGATTCGTCTATAGCAAAGCCAAGAAACCTCTAGAGCCAACTTACTTCCTTCATAATGGATGTAATACTCCCTCCTGTTGTTCTCAATTTCATTTAGTCTCATTTGAACAATTTCTCCATTGTCTGCAACACAAGAAAAAACAGGTAAAAACAGAGATCGAGAAAATAAATTATTATAAAATTGGGCATAAGTAGGTAGTTAACTTTCTTTACAAACTCGAACATTTCTCATAGATGAGTGTCCTGAACAGCAATTTCAAATGTGTAAAATAACAGCAACCAAATACAAATATGGTTTCCCCATTGTCCTGTAAATCACTTCAATTCTGTCTTGTACATGTAGATGTGTACACAGTTTGAGTTCAGCTGGCCTCCATAGAAAATCAATTATGTCAAGCCTTTTGTACAATGTAGGTGTGCAAAAAATTCATTGACACTGACCACTGTTTCAATCTATATTCGGAAAAAGTGTTTTGCATGTTTTCATTCAACCGTGAAGCACCAATCAGTAATGCTTCCAACAAATTCTTAACTCCATTCAGCCCTGTTCCTTCAGTCTGGCAAGTTCCAATCCTATCTTCCACAGAATAATGCACTCATACTGCCATTGAAAAAGTACCTTTTCTGCCATGGCGGTAAAACACTTTTTCTGTGGCGGAATGAGCACGATTTTCTATGACGGATTGGCACAGACCTCCCCCCCAGGCTAGGGCGAATACAGTGTCATTCCACCATCGGTTCATTCCGTCATAACATTCTGCCACAGGTTTCGCACCTTTCCGCCATGGCGGAAAGGTGGGAAACCTATGGCGGAAAGTCATTTTTTAAAATTCTGTGAAATAAGAGGAATTGTTGTCATTGCAACTACTGCACCAAAACAGTCATGGTTCGTTGAATAGATTGAATGGAAGTGCAAAGAAGTAAGAACTTTGAATAGAATTAATGTGTACAATTTACTAATGGATTTGATTGTAGGCTGTGGGGAATAAAGTTCAAACCTTTTAAATGTATAAACGGTGGCTGAATAATGTCTTAAGACTTGTAAAACAAAAATATCAACTTAAATAACCACACGTCCGCACGTGTGTGCACATGTATAGGGGATTACTGTACTACAGGTATCATTGTACTCAATAGGGAAGTAAATGTTCATTGACACTGACCACTTACAAACAGTAACTAATCGGGTAGTGATTTTGCTAGTGTTCGACCGATCATCTGTTAGGTAATCGGCATCGGGCCGATTATTGCGTTATCGGTAAAATTCTGCCATCCACCCGATCACTACCACCGATTATTTGCAAACTGGAAAAAAGGGCTAAATTTACTTAAAACTTGCTCTTAATTTCGTTAAAATTCCCCTAAATACTCAATCCTTTAACTTCCCGCCAAAACGGGATGCATTGATAATCACAAACGTATACATTTTACCCCTGCCATGGAAATGATCGTTTGATGTTTTCCGCTATAACCTGGTAGTATTACTTGGAATTCGATTTAGATGTGCATCCAAGGTGTATTCTTGCTGTCTCGCAGAAAGCGCTGCGTAAGTTGCTGTACAAACTGTTCTTCACAAAACACATAGTACAGACTATCTAGCTGCAGTGTTTCACCGTTTTTTCAAATCCCCAAGCTTTGCATAGCCTACATATCTGTGCACGTTTTGTACACGTAGCACTTAGAATCTTGTGAAGTTCGGTGGTTATTACCTTGCATAAATTAAGTCATTCCCAGCATTCCTTCCGTAATGTTATTTACGGTAGGACTTCAGCAATGTTGTCATACGATGTCATTGCAAACGAAAACAGTAATGCATGTGGTCTCTTGCAGCAAACTTCTTGGCCCACGCATGCACTAGACTTGCACGCGTCCTTTTTTACCGTCAAACAAAGCATCATATTTTGCTGGGTGACATCATATATATGCAAAAGATCCATTGCCAAATTCAAATTGGCCCCTGCTTTGTGATTGGTACAATTGCATTAATTCTAGGCAGCCAATCAAACACTCGCCTTCGCCTACAGATGCGCCAAGAATGATACCAACCGCCGAATACCCACAGTATACCGCGCTTTGACCGACGAGATTCCCTAAAATTTGCGACCTAGTGGTTTTCGGCGGTTTCAAAAGAAATAATCCCATAATCTAATGAATAGCTTTCACAAAGGGTTTCTACCCACGGAACCTCTTGCCGCGAGGAGTGGGACTGAGCAAGTTTATTTACACGCTTGACTGAACTTCCTGTGTGATCGATTTAATGTGTTAATCACTGGCAGAGCTCATTTATATGTGGGCTAAATTGTCCGTGTACGTAGTATATATATCCACGGAGATATTCTTTACAATAATATTTCTGATTTAGACGTCTACCGCTGGCTGGGAATTAACGCAAATACTGATCAGTTCCCAATTTTGATTTCCCCACATGTCGTGCCGAATATGGACTGGACGAGCGAGCATCTTATCAGTGCTGCAGCTCTAAGCAAAAGAGTACTGCCTTGGTTGGCCTAGAACACACGTACTGTAACGATGGTATAAATTGTACACAAATATTTGAGGTCTAACGTTACACGTTATAAATTTTGGGTTATTAAACAGCAATGCCATTGTTCCAAAATACAACACGACCTGTGTACAAAACTAAAACGAAGGTTCTTTTGTATTGTAGGCCTAGCCTAGGCTAGTTTTTTTTTCCAATTTATGCAATTGAATGTTGTTTACAAATTACAAAAATAAAATATCGACAACGTTTATTAAGACGAATTTCCGCTTTTGCCGTTGCCAGATTTAGCCTATTATTGCACAATTTCTGCTTGTGGTTTACAGAAGCAAAATACCGGTAACGTTCAGTAAGACAATTTCCGATTTTGCCGTTGCCAGTTTTAGCCTATGATCGCACAAGCAGTAGCCTAGCAAGATTAAAATTTAAAGGTGTTCCATGATACATAGTAACTTTTATACTTTTGTGAATTCCGGGGGGTATTTCCCCATCAGTTTAGAAGCCAATGGAAACTTACAACTAAATGAGTAGCCCTGACCTACACCTGAAATCCGGGATGGACGAGATAACCTAACTAAATGTCTAAATACATGAAGTTCTGCCCCGCTTCAACAGCTCCATATATCGACACCTCCATATCCCGACAACCCAATGGTCCTTCACCCCTGCAGGCTTTCTGTATTCTGACACCCCTTCATTACAACAAAATAGAATCCATTCTGTTTCAACACCCCTTGTTCCGACAACGCGATCGATTGATACTTTCTTTTTTAAAACGTACTTAGAAACGGGCACGTTGTAACAAATAGACAACCCAAACCGGCCGGACAAAAACACAAATTCTAACTTAACCATTAACCATCTAGACACAAAACAGGTAACCAAAAGGTCTGTAACAAACGAAAACGACGCTCCAACCCCGCCCCAACTCATTCACAACCACCTACAACATCAACCCCACACCAACCCCCAAGACAACCAAAAACAAAATCATCAAACCCCACCCCTTATGGCCACCCCACCGCCCAAAAGGCAACAGCACGCCCGAAGGCAACAACACGCCCGAAGGCAACAGAACTGAAAAAGCACAGGGCAAATATACAGGTACTCCTTGCCCAAGGGTGCCCCGGAGGCCAATCGATTGACAGTGTAAATACATAGGGGTGTCGGATTTCTGGAGTGTCGTAAAATAGGGCAGTCAAATCAGTTAGCACGGGTAGGCTACTGCTAAAAATTTTAATCTTACCCGTTAGCGTCGTGTGGAAAAGAACGTCTAGTCCAAAGAAAATAGTAGTAATATTCCATTTAATTCCATGCGAATTGAGTACATGTTTCTGAAGTACGAACTGGAGAGGAAAGCATCAATGTACACCGCTTACTGAGTCCGCCAATCACTGTCAAAACTTTCGTGCCCCCTCCCCCACCCCTCCAATCTTATCTGCTATAGTGGGACTGGAGCAACGTTTATTTTCCGGCAAGAAAGTCTTTATCTACACCCTTCCCCAGCTTGATGCAGGGAGACGCACTGCCACCCCGCCCTAATTGCTCACGCGGCCCTCGAGCATTCTTTATGAAAACAACTACCCGTAGGCTTTGTTAACACGTTGACACAGCGTGTCACTAAAGAAGCGAATTAACTTCAGCTAGTCCCAGAATTAAATTCAGCTAGTCCCAGTTTGTGCCTAAAAGGGAAGAGAGACAGACCATTGAAACTCGCGCCTGTTACGTGTAGCGCTGTACCTATCTAGCCCACGCTGTACTGTACAGTGATGTTTGCATGTTTCAACATGTTGTGGGTCGAACACTCACGGGCCTGTGCACTGTGTACAGCTCAAGAAAAGTAGAGCATTCCCGTCACCTTTATCCCTCCAATGACCGTGGTCCCCAATGTCATGTGCTAATCGTGATGCTCCTACAGCGAATCAAAATAGCGGATCTGGGGGTGTGGTAGGACGATGCAGTAGATCTTGATCATACTACAGTTTGCACGTACAGTATGCAATACTGCTTGCAGGGATATTTTAGCGAAGCCACTCACACTTACTTGCAATGCACAATTGTACTTCATCCCATGACACTTATAAACCAATCAGTGAGCACGATTCATCGTTGCTGGGGGTATCGGCACGGCAGCTGTATCTTGCAAATATATTGAACGTTGTGCCATGCACAGTAAAACTTGCTATGTACGGTACGTTTTCGGGTGTAATGGAATGTTGCATTCAAAACTTTTTCTAAACACATTTCAATTTACGATTAACAGCTATCCATACAAGACACAAAGACCTACATATCATGGTTGGAAAGATTAATGTGTCATCTCCTGAAAAATATTTGTTTTGCTTACGATGTAGTCTCTGTACTGCTTTTGTCCCGATTTTAAAATCAGGGCAAAAATAGTTTCAGTTTAAATTTGTCAAGACCGTAAAACAGGCGAAGTGCAATTGACTCCTTTTTCTGCAATCCAGTAAGTCGGACATTTTGTGGTTGATCAACATGCGTGATTGTGCGTGTTTTGGTGGAGGAGGGCGGGGGAGGGGGTTCACTGTGATGTCTTCCGAGTCCTGACCGTGTACCGTATCGAATGCAGCCTCTAACCCAGGGTTCGCGCCAGGATTTCCCCAACGGGGGGGGAGGAGGCAGCACTTGAAGGCCTCGACCCGCGGAATTTTTTTGGCTTCACATATATATCAAGTTTTATACTTTATATATTTACAAGACGTATGGGAGCGTTTCAGTTTGGGAGGGGACAGAATTTTCTTTTCTGTCCGAAAATGTAATTCTGCCCGAAAGACTATGAAAATGCAGAGCACAGGTTTTGAAAAATGTCGCCCGGGGAATGAAGTGTATCAGACCCGGCATCTCTTTTCATTTTTTTGTGGGCATGTAGCTGAAGACTCTCCGACATTAAAATAGCGTTACAAAAGAAAAAAAAAATAGTTCATAAAAGGGGAAAAAAAATCCATGATCGTCAATCCACCTCTGCTCTTACCCCCTTCTTGACTATGCATTGGGTGGCATGGGCGTCGATTAGGTGGGAAGGGGGACATGTCATCCCACTATTTTTGAAACCGTTACTTTTTTCACAGCTACCATAAATTTTAGCTCCGAAAGAGCCCTAGAACGTTGGAAACATTAATTGAGAACACTTCGGTCTCCTCTAACATTTCGGTCCCCCTCCAAACGCACACACACTTTCAAAATCAAATCCATGCCTATTAGGAAATTTTGTGAGTAGACAACCGTAGCTAGGCCACCGTGCTTGGAACCAAACCTATTGTTCGTCCTCATTCCTATAAAACGCCCATTGTGTGTCTGCCTTTCAATCCTTACCCCAGTGTCCCGAGCGGTTTTAAACATAGCCGCGGCTACACCGGCAAAAGCTTTATCATTTTCAAAATATGACATCACAAGCTGGCACTCTCGGTGCAATTTTCGCCCTATGCATTTTTTTTAATTTCTCCGAATTCTGTAATCCATATTAGGGTGGACATTTGTGGGCCGCGTCTACACTAGAAGCGGCCTGAAGAAGATGCATGAAGTGCGTGGGGGTAATTTTAACATTGCACAAACACAAAAACTGAGTAAGATGTTCAGGGCCCGCGAAACCAGGCCTGGGGGAGACTTTAGCCCCCACCCTCCATTTTTTTTCTGCAGTAGGCATTTTGGGTCACCTTCATTGTTATTACATTGTTGAAGATGTTCGCCAGCTTTGGTGCTTCCCACTTCACTCATTCCGCGGCCCCTGATGTTACGACCAGGTGTTCCGGTGTTGGGGCAATGGGCACTGCTTTACAAGAATTTCCTAACTGGCTAACGATAGCCGTAATTCCACCCGGGGTTAATCAAATTTGAAAAAAGGCACTCTCCCGTCAAGGGGAATCGCGGAGAGCGGCTTGTCCAGCCCGTGGTCACAGTTCATACATGCCACACAAAAATTGAAGTTCTATTGGGACAAGGGGCAAAGGCTACGGTACCGATTGAGGAAAAAGCTTGAAAATGTAGGTCTTGTTCTAGTCAGGTCACAAGGCGCCGAAGTGGCGGGAAGATTCTAGACTTTGCTGCACAATGCGACAACGGGTCTGAGAGCGGTAAACATGAAAGGTACGCAGCGCGTGTGAAAGAAGAGTCAGTGACCAGCTGTGTGAAGTGTACGTATGATTGACAGACAAATTCTAGGGCATTTCTGAACCCTGGGAGATCGGTCCTGCTTTCATGTTTTGTTGTAAACAGATGACAACATTTTCACCACAGACGCACTACATATTTTGTGTTTGCATTAAATCAGAGCAAGTTTGTGGCAGTACCTGCAACTCTCCTGACCAGTGCACGGTGCTGCTTGCCGTGAGATCGTCCAAGTACCACAATGTAGGCTTGGCCCTAGGCTTTCAGAATTATGTGTCCGCCCTCGTTGACGAGATTAACGTTAGTTGGATTTAAACGGATTTAATTTGGATTGTATGTAACCTGCTTTTGTGTGGAATTTATAAACTTTATCTGTGGTAAGACACTTTCATGTATAGTTTGAAATCTTCAGCTTTAGTTTATTGGTTTCCAAGGAAGAAAACACCCTGCTCTTGCTTGATTAGCAGTAAGTGTTGTTAAAGACTCCAGCTGAAAATGGGCTCTTGTCTCCAGCGCATGTAATGGGTAGATAAAAAAAACGACACCTACCCCCTCCCAAGGTCGTCCCGGCTATTTTCTCGGTTTCTGATGCTGGACGATGTTTGCTGCTCCGCCTTTGAAACTAGCAAACCTGCTTGTAAGTTATAGCTAGGGACGATATTCGGGCCGAGCGCCAAGGGCACTCAGTTACTTAGTAACATGTCTAACGTTTGGAAACCTTCCAAAAATTGCAAAATTGGCATGCATCGCGGCTGTTTTATGTTCGGTAGTGCCAGGGCCGTAGCTTGTGTGGAGGGTGGGAGGAAGCTGCCCCTTAAATATTCAAATCATGTACATGGCTAAAAAAGCAAAGCGTGTTAAATGTCGGAAGATATGTGGATGTCCGCAGGTAAGGTTGATAAATAGGGTTATTGAATATATAGGGCAGTGGTCGTCTAGTAGGCCTATATAGCCTGTGGCGAATTTTTTATACTTTATGTATCGAACATTTTAATAATTTTCATCCTTCAATTTGCAAAGAAGGACATTTGAAAAAATGCTGTGAAAGTGCTGAAAATGATCGCGGGAAGTCGTATTAAAATTCCTGGGAAAGGCGACAGCAAGTGATGGAAATAGAGGCTACGTATTGACCTTAAAAAGGTTAAAATAAAAAATCATGAAGGGATAATTTACATATTGACGGTGCTCATCAAGGGATTGATAAAAAAATTAACAGCGTAGGCCTACCCTTTGTCGAGGAAGCTATGGGCAGAAGAAGCAGGGTGAAGCAGACAGGGAAAATCATCCTGAACATCGCAGATGGCTATTTATAAACTAAATACGGCCAAATATAACAGTAACTTTCCAATCCGAACTTCAGAGAATTGGCCCTAGTTCCCAAACCCAAGGATGCGGAAAAGTAACATTCATTGTACGAAAAATAGCAGTAGCAAACTCAAATTGCAGATTTTGTTAACGCATTCAGCTGCGGAGGGGGTCTATGTCACTGTTCCCAAGGTTCGCTGTTCCCGAATTTTCGGAGCATACGCAATTCTGGGAACATCGAACCCTGGGAATAATGAACCTGGCAATCATATTCAAATAATCGAAATATACGAAAACGGGGAGCATTGGGCACATTGAACCCCAAGAACATCGGGTAGACTCAGCCGGGTTATATATGTCGCTTAATATGCGTATTTATAATCACGTACATAACACTATGATAACAGAAATGTTGACAAGCTTTCTTATGATCGTGCATGCACAGTACCATTCACACTGCTTGCATATCGGCAAATTAACGGAACTTTAAATTGTTTCTTCGTGACTAAGTAAAAATGAGCTAATAACTCAGGAGCGAGTACATTCAGACATCGGGACTCGAAGAGAATTAAAATTTATGCCAATACTGCACCGGTAGGCTTTTGTAAGACCTGTTAACAATCTTAAACATATTGAACCTGCATTAGAATGTTTTTAACCTTTCCCAAAGATCGCTAGTTTGAAAGTTTTAACTTCAATTCATTCCAGGTCACATTCACGCAGTACGGTAGTCTACCACTTTTTTCCGATATAGGCTACTGCTATTATTTAGTGACGGCCATTTCCGTGGTATAGGTATTGTATTGACTTTTCACACAAGACAACTAAGGCAAGGTTTGCTATCACAGAAGCAACCTGCGGACACAAAGGGACTTCCCTCCTCAAACACAAAGCCACCTCGGTATACCGGGCAGCAGATAATCCCCATTGAAGGAGCGCGGTATTCAAAGGTTCTTTTGTACTCTGAATACACCGCGACGCGACCGGAGCGAACATGCACATTCATTCCTGGCGTATCTGTATGTGATTTAGAGTTGGAAAATGCTCTCGAGACAAATTTTCCAATTGAGTTTGTGTTATGACCATCGCGCTTGTAATGCCGGCTAGCGAAGCCGGGCGAGCCCCATGCTAAATTCACCTAGAAACGGCATCACAAATCTCTGCGTACGAGGATTTTTTGGGGATCAGACTTACATGCATTTCAGTTGCAGATTCTTTTTAAACAAGATGGAAGTTTTGGACGAGAACTGCTAAAAATATACGGGGATATTTATATCGGAAAGGAACCATAAGATACGTTATACAGGTGCCCATAACTGCTAAGATTATGATGAATGCTTTACATGGGGTTCGCTAAAGCGGGAGAGTAGCTACAGTACATTAATGCAACTACAACCCAGTAAAGAAAAGGAAAGCTATGTTCCGACTTGATTGGGGGATGAAAACTACAGTAGACAGAGCATGATGTTGGCCTTTGAGCTAAATTATCAAACGGCATGTGACATCGACTGCAAACAATTGTACAGAATTAAGGGTTGATATCTCCACTTTTGAAGTGAAAATATTTCGCCTACAAAAATGATATCCCGTTCGTGAAACGAACAGAACTATTCCCAAAATTTTCCATCCTGAACTGGTTATGGTTATACGATATGCACGAAGTAAGGGGCACGTACTTTAGTGACAAACATGTGACTTCCCTCTTTCTAATAATGGGTGATCGGTAATCGGCATCTGGCCGATTGTTTAATTAAATAATCGGTAATCGGGTATTACCGATTATAGCATAATCGGTCGAACACTAGATTTTGCATCTTTCATCCATGAAGCACCAATCAATAATGTTCCTAACCTAACCAATTTCTTAACTCCATTCATCCATGTTCCTCCAGTCTGGTAAGTTCCAACCTATCCTACCTTCCACAAAATAATGTGCTAATTCCACCATAGAAAAAGTGCCTCTCGGCCATGGCGGAATGGCACTTTTTCTATGGCGGAATGAGCACATTTCCTATGGCAGAAAGTACCGGTGGCGGAATAGCACAGTCCCCGGCTAGGCCTAACTTAGGCCTAGCTAGGCCTAGCCTAAGCAACCTCTGTTTTCGATGTTATGAACATTTCACAATACATAATAGGCTATACTTTCCAAGTTTTTACCGACTAAACAAACAAATTTCAAATAAACTAAAAACTTCAGTAACTTCAGTTCATTTTACAATATACAACATCCTTGTTTTGACGCGGGGACATTTTGACCAATGGCTGGGATGTTTTGGTACGTGGACATTTAACTTTGGGACATTTTGGCTGGTAAGCTCACAGTCACACAAAATAAAATAGGCCCTAGTGAGTTATGGTGGACTGCTATAGCCTAGTATAGTATAGTTTACTAGCCTAACTTAGTAACAAACGATTACTCCCGGAGGAATTCTGCTCCCTTAAGGAGCTTAACGTCCCAAATGGACAAGTACGCCCTCCAAAGGGCAAACACTCAGTGGTCCTGCTCTAGACTGGCTGAATAGAACAGAAGCCACAACCTGGATGCAGTTTAACGTCATGCCCTATACTAACGTAGCCTAGGACCTAGCCTAGCCTAAGTGGTAAGTGAAGACTGCATTGCAAACAATAACAATCTAAGATTAGAGTCATGTACAGTATGCTGCATTAAGTGTGCACGTTACAGGGCAATTAAATAGGCTAAAGAAAAGTCGCAACAAACACTCACGCCACGTGTTGTCCAATCGTTTCACGAGAAAAGTGTCGCCAATCTTCAAACCGTAAGGGTCATCAGCTTCCAGATCTTTCCCTTCCAAATAACCAGCTGGAACATTTTCTTTAGATTCTTCATTTCCGTCTGTTTTGGGAGCTTTTTCATCTGGTTTCGCACTAGTCGGCATTGTTTGTTGTGTTTCAGTGTCGGCCATATTCCACAGATGGTTAGCATGACCGCTAAAGCGCCGAAGGCGCAAGATACGATGAACCTACGAAATGTACAGTATACTTTTGTACACAGTTTTGCCTGCTAGATTGCCTGCTGCCTTCAGCTCGGTCTACGAAACTGGATGTAAGGTACGCATAGGTACGCAAGCGTAGAAAGGACATGCAACTAGAAAAAAGAACTCTCTCGGCAAAATGACATTTTTTGTAAAATTGATATATTTACAACTTAGTCAGCTCTTCAAAGTGACAAAAATCTGAAATTTGTCATTTTGGCGTTATTCAGCATCTGTGTTACAAGGACAACATTAAGGAAAATTGACATTTTGAGTAGATCTATTAACTGAACATATGTCACAATTCAGAAAATTGTCATTTCGCTGAGTTAAAAAAAATCTCGACAAAGTGACAAAATTCAGAAAATTGCCACTTTGCCGAGTTGGAACATCTCGTCAAAATGGCAAAATTCATAATTTTGCCGTTTACTGTTTCTGAATTTTGCCATATTGACGAGATGTTCCAACTCGGCAAAGTGACAACTTTCTGAATTTTGTCATTTTGTCGAGATTTTTAACTCGACAAAATTGAAAATTTGGGAATTTTAATGTTTTGACAAGTTAATTAAAACGCAAAATTTCGGTTTTTTGTCATTTTGAAGACTTATTTAAAGTGTACCTCAAGTAAAAAAATTCAAAAATATATATTGAAGACCACGGAGAATCAATTCTAACAGTCCAACTCCCATCTTCATAGGACCGATGGCTGCTCCCATGGGCGTCGGCAGGTATGGGCAATTGCAATGGGCAATTGCCCCCCCCCCCCCGGAAAATCAAAAATTTGAAAAAACATTTAAAAACCAAAGCAAAAACCCGAACAAAACGTGTTTTCCAAGTTTCCATGCGAAAAATAGGCTTTAAAAATGCCATTTCCGGCGATCTGGGAGGCATTCGGGGCTGAAATTTTCGCATGCTTTGTGTCAATTCATGGTGACTTGAAGGTTTTGCCCCTCCCTAGAAATTTTGCCCCCCCCCCCGACTTTTTTTCTTCGGACGCCCATGGCTGCTCCATGGTCTACCTGAAGATTAAAATTGCTACCACATCTTCCGAAAGATTTTTCCTTATAGCAAACTTGCAATAAGAATTTTAATGATTTACACCAATTTGAATAAATAAAGTGACCTCTAAAACACTCGTGGGAGGTCTGCAAGGTCTAAGCCACCCGCGCTAGATGACGGGTTATCCATTCATGCCAATTCGATTTACCGGCATGACCACGCCCTCAGACAAATGTTGCTGGTGTCGTTCAAAGTTTCCCTACCCTTATCCAGGCCTATACTTTTACTGATTCATAGACTGATTCCAACACGGTCGTCAGTTTCCAATCTCATAATTTTCTAAAAACTGTTTCAATTGACCTGAATTTTAGCATCAAAGATACTTCAGCTAGTCAACTATTGTATCAAATCGACAAAAGCCCCATCCTATCCAGCGACATGTTGAAAAAAATTGTCCCAATTTTCCCTATCTCTTGATAATATTTTGGTAGGACGGTGGCGTATATTGTCAGTGAGACGGCAATAAATACACAAAGAAGACTTGATCAAGTTTAAAAGAACCACTGCCTCTGTTCAAAATCAGCTAACCATGCTACGAGGACAATAGGCACCTTAGTGCTTAAGCCTACCCCTAAGAGATTTAATGAGTTGTTGCAATAGAAAAAAGCTTTTTTTTGGAGTCGAGAAGTTATGAATATTCATTTCAGAAGGCTTTCTACCAAAATCGAGAGTCGCTTTGGAAAGATATACAAATTCGGTCTCAATATAATCAGAAGCCCCGGCTACATTCGTAGCCGGGGCTTCTGATTATATTGAGACCTTTCCAATCAAATGCTAAGTACATTTAAAATGGAATAGTATTTATCTTAAAATGGGAAATCATTCGAAAAATTATCTCCAATTTTCAGCCGAAACACTTTCTGGGGGGGGGGGGGGTAACGTTGATCGACGTTATCATGTGGGCTATATGCAACGGGGTCTTTATTGACGTGATTTAAGAGTTTACAGTAGGTTGTGATTAAAAAACAAAGCCTCACCAATAAAATAAGAGCCAAAGAGAAAGTTGGGATGCAAAGGAGTCGTTTAAATGTAGACGAAAGAAGAAAAACACGAACAAAACAAAGCAAAAGAAGGGCAAATGTAAAACATGGAAAGTTTTAAATTGAATTGGAACAATTGGATAAAAGAATAACACCTTTTAAAGAAACAACTGCATTGTTTTATCATGTACATTTTTACACTTCTTACAAATAGTTAAATACTCGAAGCAAAAAATTGGAACATGAGTAAAACTGCATACCACTTACTCACGGTTCATTCCTTTTCTTAGGGGGGGGGGGGGTGAAGTGAGGAGAGAGGAAAAATTATTACCGTCATCCTTAAACATAAGTTACACGTGGATACTAATATCATTTAAGCAGCACGTAGACAAAATATCTAGAAGTATTTCTTTAAGTTCGACTCGTTCGACTTTAATTTGCTCTATTCGATTTACCTATACTGACTTGCGGCGGTGTTGGAATTCAGTTGGAATATGTTTTAACTTGTACCGTAAGTGTATAGCACAGTACGACGTACAAGTGAAAGTTCGGAAGAAGGGGATACAAGACATCTGTAACAAACGTCCTTATTGTTCCGCATCCTAAAATATTTGTATTGTATTTGATACTGTCTGAAACATGGCCCAGATTATGTTGTAGCAATACTTGAATGTTCCCCATTTTTCGCAACGCCTGTAAATGTTTGTTGGTTTGTCATATAAATTCTATTACAATCAGTGCAACAAACAGCAAACCGTGGCTTTTGCTTGGTAGAATTCATCATTTCTTTTTCTCCCGACATATATGGTAGTATATGTACAACAAAATATGTAATCCCGACACTGCAAGTAGCGCCAAATGATTTTTCGCCCGACACGGTGCCAAGCTGCCTAATCCGATCGTGCGACTGCAGTCTGAAACCGCGACATCTTACTCTGGGTTGCCGAAATTTTGTCGAGCGAGACGTTTTTTCCGGCACTTTTCGATTTTATCTGGCACAACTAATATATTGCAGGATTTGTCGAGGTGACATCTAATTGTGAGATCACTTTTTATGTGATCGCTTGTCGACGAAATTGACAAATTTAGCAGACCATGCGGAATCCTTCTCAAACGTTTGTTACCTCTGTTACAACGATGGTCATTTCCCCCCACGTTTTCCCCTTTCTTGGTTTCAAGCGAGAGCACAAATATTTGAGAAGCCACGCAAAATTTCGGCATTTTGCTACCTGTGGGTAGCAGACGACTACTCCAAATACTGTTACTCCGAAAAATATCGACTGACAGATAAAGTGCCTAAAATAATTTTGGATGTTGTTTCTTAATGTGTAACTTTGAAGATGGGATCAGTTTTTCTTTTTTGTAGGCAAGGAGCTGGAGTACACACTTTGCAAAATTCAGGGCAATTTGAAAACTTTCAGTGACATTTGTTCTCTAGCTCAAAATTTCAGTTGTCGTGAAATAAAAAGAGCCCAAATTCAGTATGAGCTGTAACCAGAAGGTTGGCATGTCCAGGTTGAAAACTTCTACAAGGAGCTATGGGCTGAGGAAGGGGCCTGATTCAATGTGTAAACCAAAGAGAAATATAGTAAATAAAATAAGTGCGCGCTTATTCGTTGTTTTATCATTACTTCCATTTGACTTCATTATAATTGCTACAAATTTCAAAAGTCATTCGAAAGGACCAACACCAGTTACGTCAATTAAGAGGGACCGATGGCTGCTCCCATGGGCGTCCGCAGGTATGGGCAAGGGGGGCACTTCCCCCCCCCCCGGAAAATCAAAAATTTGAAAAAAAAAACATTTAAAAACCAAAGCAAAAACCCGAACAAAACGTGTTTTCCAAGTTTCTATGCGAAAAATAGGCTTTAAAAATGCCATTTCCGGCGATCTGGGAGGCATTTTGGGCTGAAATTTTCGCATGCTTTGTGTCAATTCATGGTGACTTGGAGGTTTTGCCCCTCCCTAGAAATTTTGCCCCCCCCCCCGACTTTTTTTCTTCGGACGCCCATGGCTGCTCCATGGTCTACCTGAAGATTAAAATTGCTACCACATCTTCCGAAAGATTTTTCCTTATAGCAAACTTGCAATAATAATAAATAATTTTAATGATTTACACCAATTTGAATAAATAAAGTGACCTCTAAAACACTCGTGGGAGGTCTGCAAGGTCTAAGCCACCCGCGCTAGATGACGGGTTATCCATTCATGCCAATTCGATTTACCGGCATGACCACGCCCTCAGACAAGTGTTGCTGGTGTCGTTCAAAGTTTCCCTACCCTTATCCAGGCCTATACTTTTACTGATTCATAGACTGATTTCAACACGGTCGTCAGTTTTCAATCTCATAATTTTCTCAAAACTGTTTCAATTGACCTGAATTTTAGCATCAAAGATACTTCAGCTAGTCAACTATTGTATCAAATCGACAAAAGCCCCATCCTATCCAGCGACATGTTGAAAAAATTGTCCCAATTTTCCCTATCTCTTGATAATATTTTGGTAGGACGGTGGCGTATATTGTCAGTGAGACGGCAATAAATACACAAAGAAGACTTGATCAAGTTTAAAAGAACCACTGCCTCTGTTCAAAATCAGCTAACCATGCTACGAGGACAATAGGCACCTTAGTGCTTAAGCCTACCCCTAAGAGATTTAATGAGTTGTTGCAATAGAAAAAAGCTTTTTTGGAGTCGAGAAGTTATGAATATTCATTTCAGAAGGCTTTCTACCAAAATCGAGAGTCGCTTTGGAAAGATATACAAATTCGGTCTCAATATAATCAGAAGCCCCGGCTACATTCGTAGCCGGGGCTTCTGATTATATTGAGACCTTTCCAATCAAATGCTAAGTACATTTAAAATGGAATAGTATTTATCTTAAAATGGGAAATCATTCGAAAAATTATCTCCAATTTTCAGCCGAAACACTTTCTGGGGGGGGGGGGGGTAACGTTGATCGACGTTATCATGTGGGCTATATGCAACGGCGGCTTTATTGACGTGATTTAAGAGTTTACAGTAGGTTGTGATTAAAGAACAAAGCCTCACCAATAAAATAAGAGCCAAAGAGAAAGTTGGGATGCAAAGGAGTCGTTTAAATGTAGACGAAAGAAGAAAAACACGAACAAAACAAAGCAAAAGAAGGGCAAATGTAAAACATGGAAAGTTTTAAATTGGAACAATTGGATAAAAGAATAACACCTTTTGAAGAAACAACTGTATTGTTTTATCATGAACATTTTTACACTTCTTACAAATAGTTAAATACTCGAAGCAAATAATTGGAACATGAGTAAAACTGCATACCACTAACTCACGGTTCATTCCTTTTCTTAGGGGGGGGGGGGGGGGTGAAGTGAGGAGAGAGGAAAAATTGTTACCGTCATCCTTAAACATAAGTTACACGTGGATACTTATTTCATTTAAGCAGCACGTAGACAAAATATCTACAAGTATTACTTTAACCCTTTACCGTTGTGCTCCGATCGGGGCATATTTGCGCGCCTCGGGAGTGGGCGGAAAAGCGGACGTAGCCCGCCCCGCATCGGCTTCCGTAGACCATTGACCCCGTGACCTTAAACTATTGTCTCTGTCGTTGTTGTGGCCGAATTTTCGGGTAGCTACTCGCAGTTTCGAGCTCCGCGTGAAACAGTAAAGATGGGTGACAGCCGAGCTCTCCGCATGGGTCCAAAAGGACCCAAACAACGGCAAAGGTTTAAAATAAGCCTGTGGAGTGTGTTTACTGCAAAGCTGATGCCACTGTCTCTGCGTGTGTGCACGTAATCCTTTAGCCGAGTGGTAAAGATATTTTAGATTAAGTTCGACTCGTTCGACTTAAATTTGCTCAATTCGATTTACCTATACTGACTTGCGGCGGTGTTGGAATTCAGTTGGAATATGTTTTAACTTGTACCGTAAGTGTATAGCACAGTACGACGTACAAGTGAAAGTTCGGAAGAAGGGGATACAAGACAGCTGTAACAAACGTCCTTATTGTTCCGCATCCTAAAATATTTGTATTGTATTTGATACTGTCTGAAACATGGCCCAGATTATGTTGTAGCAATACTTGAATATTCCCCATTTTTCGCAACACCTGTAAATTTTTGTCGGTTTGTCATATAAATTCTGTTACAAGGAGTGCAGGGAACAGAAAACCGTGGCTTTTGCTTGGTAGAATTCATCATTTCTTTTTCTCCAGACATATATGGTAGTATGTACAACAAAATATGTTATCCCGACACTGCAAGTAGCGCCAAATGATTTTTCGCCCGACACGTTGCCAAGCTGCCTAATCCGACCGTGCGACTGCAGTCTGAAACCGCGACATCTTACTCTGGGTTGCCGAAATTTTGTCGAGCGAGACGTTTTTTCCGGCACTTTTCGATTTTATCTGGCACAACTAATATATTGCAGGATTTGTCGAGGTGACATCTAATTGTGAGATCACTTTTTATGTGATCGCTTGTCGACGAAATTGACAAATTTAGCAGACCATGCGGAATCCTTCTCAAACGTTTGTTACCTCTGTTACAACGATGGTCATTTCCCCCCACGTTTTCCCCTTTCTTGGTTTCAAGCGAGAGCACAAATATTTGAGAAGCCACGCAAAATTTCGGCATTTTGCTACCTGTGGATAGCAGACGACTACTCCAAATATTGTTACTCCGAAAAATATCGACTGACAGATAAAGTGCCTAAAATAATTTTGGATGTTGTTTCTTAATGTGTAACTTTTAAGATGGGATCAGTTTGAATAAATAATGTGACCTCTAAAACACTTGTGGGAGGTTTACAAGGTTTAAGCCACCCGCGCTACCTGACGGGCCAATTCGATTTACCGGCATGACCACGCCCTCAGACAAGTGTTGCTGGTGTCGTTCAAAGTTTCCCTCCCCTTATCCAGTCCTACTTTTACTGAATCATAGACTGATTTCAACACGGTCATCAATTTTCAATCCCATTATTACCTCAAAACCGTTTCAATTGACCTCCTTCATTTAAGCATTAAAGATGCTTCAGCTAGTTAATTTTTGTATCAAATTGACAAAAGCCCCCTTTTTTTTAAAGTATGGGGACAGGGATTAGGAGCTTAGATTAGGAGATTAGAAGAGAAACAGCTCTGGGGGCAAGCTAGGGGTGCTACTCCTTTTTGGCTTTTTGGGGTTAAGATGCTTTAGGTCATGTATCACAACCACCTAAACACACTAAAACCAACATAGCCAATCAATTCTTCAGCGTTTGTCTTTGGCTAATCAAATTCCATGATTTTCCAGGATTTGAAGCATTTTGCCTTAAATTCCATGAGTTTCCAGGATTTAAAGCTCCATTTTTAAATTAAATTCCATGACTTTTCCAGGTTTTCCTGGTAAGGCTGGGAACTCTGTTATAGAAGCTGTTTACCTTCATCTCATACTTATTCCATTTCTTTCACCCATCCATGTAACAAACCACCCCTCTCCAACATGGTGCACAGGGATTACTTGACCACTTTGTTGGGGGGGGGGGGGATAGTGCAGTGAGCCACGGTATTGAAGTGGCACAGGGGGTGATTTGACAACTTTCATTAAGTGAACTATGAAGTTAAATGGCTGTTTATTTGTACTGACTTCAAAGTTTTACCCGGTCCGCACAGAAAAAGACTACAGCCATAATATTTAAAGGGAGGGGCATTACATTTAAACGGAGTGGGAACTTAGTGTTAGAGATGGGACTGACAGCGGCGTATCTCGCTGCTTTCAATTACATAGATTTAATAGGGTCCACTGTATAGTCCCCCCCATCTCATTAGTCCCCATTCAGCGTAATTCCTCTCATTAGTCCACTGTCTCATTAGTCCCCTGTCTAATTAGTCCCACTGGTTAAGGGTTGGGTTTAGGATTTAGGGTTATGGTTTAGGGTTAGGGGAGCAATGAGATGGGGGACTAATGAGAGGGGGGACTATTGACACAAGGGACAACAGACATTATCCCGCTTTAATAAACAAAAATAAAAATAACCATCATATACAGCAAGTTAGTTTCTTTGCTACCATGATTGCTTTAATACTACATTTTGAGCAAAATGATGACATTCAAATTATTCAGTTCTTCAAATGTAAAATTTTAATTTAACATTAGCATCAGTACTGAAGATTGAACTCCCTTTGGATGGCAACACCCCCATATCATTATGAAACGAAAATGCATATGGAAGCAGTGCCGGATTTAGCACGAGGGAACCCAGTCCCCATTAGAAAATAGTTCCCAGATTACTGCTGGAAATGGCATTTCATATGTATGAAGTAAAGAACAAGAGCCCCTCGGGTAGGGGCCCATGTGTTTATGGAAACTTTTTAACTGTTGAAGGAAAGATTGATTGTCATATGATTCTAACTTTTGACACCCAGAAGTGGGGACCCTGGGCCAGGGCCAGGGCCAGAGCCCTTTCATAAACCCTGCCATGTATGGAAAATGCAGTGGAAGAGGAAAAAGATTTCATATTCTCAACAAAATCTGAAATATTTGGGGGATAAAAGCTTCCCACGATGGACAAAAAATGGTATGGAAAGGTCCAAGGACTGTTTTGAAATATTTTAGAACATATGTGCCCATTCTTTCAAGCTTTCACATAGCCATTCTTTCGCTGACCATTTGCAATTCTTTGGAAACATTTGTAAGGAAATAGCACCACCTTGTAGAAGAAAAAATAATATCAAATACATACCATGTAAAAGATAAACATAAGCCTTTGAGATATCACTAATCATTAGAAATATAATTGTAAGAATACTATAATTAAATTTAATTTATATAAACATTATAATTTCACTGATGAAGTTGACAGAGGAGGTCCAGGGGTATGGGATAGGACTTCCCAAGGGAAAGCAGAAAGTATAAAGATAGAAAAGTGATTAACAATTATTGAAAAATGTCAGGTTACATATAGTTGATGAAATTTTGTACAAAGACATGATATATCATCATAGGCCTTGATCTTTACTGGAAAGTGGGGGAGGGGACATGGCCACTTCAGTCAAAAATTTACTGTGTCCAAGTTTTAAATGGGCAACTTTTCAAAAAGTGGGGCAAATGTCCCCAAGTTTCCCCACCTACAACAAATCGACCACTATGTATATCATTTTATGAAATTTAAGGCCCATTGAATTTTGTCGACACATGATAAGTGTCATAGTGGAAAGCTTACTGATTGACTTGTAGTAGACATGTCCACTCTGGTATGGGAAGCATCGATGAAGTAACACAAATAAAGCCTCCATTCACCTCAACCATTAAAAGTCTACAAACTATCCGTCAAATGTTGGAAATTTGCACAATTTAAGGAAAACGAACAGGTTTACACATAGGGTCAAATTTGTTGCTGCAGAACTGGTGGGGGACTTGTTGTTAACATGGAAAACCCATGTATGCTTTGGAGCAGAAGCACAATTTGTTCTTATAAAACAAAGTGTAAAAAGGCAAATAGATCCTGCCAAGTTCATTGTTATTGTATCAAGATGTAAAATGTGCGCAACACAGGCAACGACCAGTCAGAGATGAGTGTTCAGGAAAAAATCAAATTAGAAAACTTTTCTGAAACAACTTTCTCATACCATTGCATTACTTCTCATTTAGAGCAAAGTTTATTTTTGGTACTTACTACCTCAGGCTATTATGATTGTTAGATGTGATGAAATTAACATTTACCAAGTCAGAAACAAAAACAATTATTTCCAGAGTTGTATTTCAAAAGGTTTCTGGGTGAGGTTCTAAGAAACTTTCACTTTTCAGCTGTTGTAAGTTTAGGCTTCAATCTCACAAAACTAAGGCACCATCTATTGCTTTTCAAAGTGCTCATCAACTTTGGAAACTTTTCCAGGGTTTTATTGATTCACCAAACACAAACAGGGGGAGGTCAAATATGATTACTGTATCAGTTGTTGACTTTATTTAGTGCACCCCCATTCCCACCCCCCCCCCCCATATTCTAACTGTCACCTAAACATCTAGTCTTAAATCTTCATATATTCTCCTTATAAAAAGAACAAACATATCATGCGACATTGCCTTACAGACACCCAACCTTAAAAAGAGTAGTCCAAAATCAAATTTATTTTGGGTATGTTAAAGAGGAATTATTCTAAGCATTTTGGCAAAATTTTTATTCATTTCCCATATTCAGTTCTTGAGGTGTTGTTAGTAATTGAATGAGGAAAATTTTCTACATAGAATGAACTTGAAGTGCATTCTGAGCAATGGATTTTTATAAACCTTCACAACAATAGAATAAAAAATAAAAGCAAAACTTTGGCCAGCAATGTGAATCTGTGACATTATACTTGCTCTGCTTGAAGTGCATTTTAATATTAAATGTGTCAACTTCAATATATTGAAAACTGAACGTGAGTAATGAATGAAACTTTCGCCAGAATGCTTAGAATATGCTCCTTTTTAACAAATGAAAGATACATTTAACTTTGAACTATTCATTTAACTACCACCTGATGAGTCATGTGATGATAACATTTGTTTACCATGCACAATTACAATATCAAAGATTCTGCAGGCTCGAAAAATTCTGTTTCCCAAATCTTATCTAGTATTTACAAATTTTTAGTGATGTTAATCAAACCAAAGAACATTTATTTTGAATGATGCTAAACTTGCAAAAAATATACATCTCTTCATAATATAACTTCTGCAAAAATTGGACATACTCATGTTAACTTTACTATGTAATAAGCCAGTATAGTGGTAAACTAAAATAGGTTTAATGTGTATAAATGTTTGTTCAATGTGTAGTGCATGTAAAACAAAGAAAGAATTTTGAATTGAAAATTTCAAGGCAATAAAATGATCCTGCTTTCTTGAATCAACCCCAAGCATCTAAAAATATAAACATGAATTGCCATCAGAATTTTTGAAAATCAGAAATTTGAGAACTTGCAGAAATACTGTGCAGTTACCTTCAGAAGTATTTTGATGACAAACATTTCTTGCCAGTGAAGAAACACTTTTGTTATAGTGAAAACAATGTGAATTATCCAAAATATTTTAAGTCAGGTCAAAGGTAGTGAGTCAGCAAAAAGATGGAGAAGGAACAATATTTGCCTGTTTAAAACTTTTGACTGAAATAAAGTCAAAATCATGTTGTTGAAGTGATGAAATACATACAGACATAAATACAGCAAATTAAAACCATGTAGTTCACATGTACAGCAATGTCTTATATTTGCAACTTTTTTACAACCAATTTTAGTCCTTAAGTACCTACTGTATAATGAGATTTGCCAAAGTCAATCATCCAATGCAACCAGCTTCTGGGGTAGATGCCCACTGTTTAACAAGGTGTTTCTTGATTGGCTATTGCAACTGTATTGTATCAATTGTATTCTTTGTTCGGGTTAGGACTTAGGTTAGGGATTAGGGCTGTTGTCAGCCAGTTAGGAAATTTCTTGTTAAACAGTGCGCATCGCCCTGCTTCTGGAAGACAAACAAATGCACTCAAATCTCAAGTGCTATATAAGCAATACCTGGCTTTTGATGCAGTGTCTTCGAGGTCAACTAGCACATCAAATGGATTTGACCTTTTGACCTTTGATGCAAACTTCGTATAGACCTTATGCACTGATGTCATGCAATGTCATTTTGGTAGACTAAAAATGAAGCAAGCTGTTAGTGAGTGTACACTTTGCTAGTTATACACATATCACCTTATACACAAATGATTAAAATCAAGTGCTTTTGTTGGTGTAGGATACAATAGCCACTGTGTTTCATCTCCACTGGAAGGCACACTTTCCGTTTTGGTGCTCAGCATAAGCAGTGAGCCACAACTGGAAAAAGGCTGTGGCCGGCCTGACTTTGATCTACTGTAAAAAATTTTAGTTGTAAAACCTCATCTGTAACTATTTGTACTTTTTCTGTACAAGACCTCATCACCTCCTGCCTCCCCCCACCCCCTCCTCCTCCTCCCCCTCCCAATAAAGTCAGTGTGCATCAACTTTAGCCTGCAACCATATAGATCCATACAAGGGAGCAAGAGAGCACAAGTTTCAGATGTGATAACAAGCAAATTATATTTCCACCCTTGTGCATTAGTTGGTACTCTCCTCACAGGTCTGAGATGGACTGACTCATGGTATTCCCCGCCTGTTGTAAGAGGCGACTTAACGCAAGATTTGCACTGTATTTTAACTGTATGATACTATATAACACATCTGTGGTAATGTGTCATAAATATTGTCTAACTTAAGTTACTAAAAAACAAATTCAACTTCATTCTTATCATCTTAGAATAAGCCTAGTCTTTGACTCCTGTATTATAAATTGAATTTTCCTTTGCACAATTGGTGTGAAAACCTCTGGCAAATTATGGCTTCCACTGCCAAACACATGGGATCTTATAATTTAGGATGCAGAACAATATTTTGTATGATTAGAAAAGGCTGAGGTCAGGATATACGCAGCATTCCATTAGAGGTGTGAGCTTGTTTAATGTTACTATTCTCACTGAACATTGCCAGGCCCAATGGCAAAAGCTCTTTGAAGGATGTGACTAAGACCTCTCCCCCCCCCCCCCCAAAAAAAAAAAAAAGAAAAGAAAGAAACTAGCAAGGTAAAATTTCAACTTTATTAACTACTGAGTGATATTATAAGAAAAACTTTAAACCTCTTACTTACTGATACGTACAAACCCATCTCATCCCCTATTCCTTTTCACACATACTCCTAGTTTGGTTCATGCTATTTTTTAACACACTCTTCTCCATTCAGTCTTTACAGTATGCACTGCCATCATTGAAGAAAATAAGCAGTTACCCCAAATTTATTCCCAAATATCACCGTAATCTCACAAAATTTCCTCTTATTTCTGTCCAAAAAATATCTTTCAAAGTTATCCTTATAAAATAATTTCATAGAAAAGGTTAACTATATATGCTGCGTGAGGTGGAGAACTTCATCTACCACAAGTATTGTCCGTCAAATGATTAACCACTGCTAATCATGAATTAGGATAATGGGGTACACTAATTCAAATTGGGGTGACTGCATTTTCCTTAAAAGGAATGTAAAAAAGGGAAAAACATTCTTCACTTAGGTTCTTTTGCAAGAATTTTCCATTAAAGGCAAGAAAATGAAAATAATTCTAAATATCCGACTATTTACAGACAAACATCATATGTAAGTAACAAGCTTTATAAAAGTATGAATATTCTCATAAATTGAAAGACCTATCAATAATTACACATGTCAAATTGACTTAGCAGTATTTAGCAGCCAATCAAACCTAGTCTCTAGGTCTTTCTTCTTTCATACAAAATGATAAAAATCCTTTTCAAAATTTAATATACAAGAAAATAATCTTGAACTGTTCTGTTCACAAAATATTCTAACCAGAGGTCTTGAAAAATACCATCTCATTTGGCACAAGATATGTTTGAACTTTTTTGAACTTTAGAGTGCACAGCACAATTAACAAAAAGTGAACATAAAAAATGGAAACTAAAACCTGTAACAAAATACCACAAAAAGTGCCCGAATTTTCACTCTCTGCTACCATTCTTTGACACAAAAGTATAAACATAATATCAGTGAGATTTAAAGGATAGGCACTAAAGGACCTTTCCACCATGTATGTGGAGTAACATTAAGAATCCAGTCCATGGCATGCTACATTCCAAATCTTTGTCACAGCCAATAAATTAAATATTTTTTCATCCGAGTTCCTTTTGTTCCCTAAAAGCAGAATCCAAGATTGCTGTTACATCATCTCTTCCGATGTCTTTCACAACTTGATATAGCTCAGCTAAGGTACCATCCATCAACTGTTAGAAAAAAAAATAGGAGAGTCAGAAGCATTGGCCAGGAGATTTATAATAATAATGAATAATAAAAATAATATAAAATAATATAATAATAATAGATGGAACTTATAAAGTGCCTTATCCAATTAAAAGTTTAAAAGCACTAAGGCACTGTACAGAAGTAAGAAATTAAAAAAGTAAACTGAAAAAAGCAAACCAGAACACAAAAAGAAAATAAACATGACAAAGTAAAAAATTAGAAAACTAAGAGTATCAACAAAGAAAACCACAAAAACAACAACAAATAAGAAATAAGAAATGAAACATTAAGATAGTAAACAGACTGGCAAACACAGAAAACAGGAACAAGGCTTGAACAGAAAGCAAGAAAGGATTATAAACTTAAAATTAAACCAGAATGCAAAAATGCATTGAGGTTTCGATGATACATACATGCTCTTTTCAATAAAATGCTACATTTCTTGTAACAACTGGTGACCCAAAATGTTCTTTGACTCCACCTGTAAGTAACTGGTTTTTCTTTTAACCAAAACACTTCTATATTCAAAAAGCAAAATTTCATACTGTGCCTTAAGATATTCTGCAAACAAGTTTTTCAGAGTTTGATGCCAGGTGATGCCAGATGACCATTGACCTCCACCAAAAACAACAAGTACAGTACTTGCCTGAAGCCTCAAAGTTACAGGAGCCTGTGGGCCCCATTTCCCTAAAAATTTACTGGGACCCATAGCTTCTACAAGATAGACCTTAATAATTCAAGGGTGGAGTTGGCTTGCTTGGTGATTTGAGTGTACTGCCTTGCATGCTGAAAGTCCCCGGATCAAATCCCGGTGGAACCACTTGGAAATTTTCCAGGGTCTAAAAATTAGCTTGTTATAGCTGTTCACAGTGATGCTGAGGGGGTTTAAAAATGGGTGAATTACAAAATTGGGTATTTGGTTGTCCCTTTCAGGAGGATTTCCAACACAGGAAGCTGTCCGCTTGCTCAGTTCAGCTGTTGAGCAGTGATGCAGGGCATGAAGTAACCCCCACCCAGCCTTTGGGAAAGTGGTCAAAGACTGGGGATACACTCACACCCGTCAGATGGGGAGGTTAAATGGTGGTCTGGGGAGCCGGACTGGAAGCGACTAGTACATGTCTGCCTCATTGCCTCTGAGCACTAGTAAAAAAGAGAAGACAAAGTTCACCGGTGTTCATCCACGCTCACTCTGGCATAGGGTCCTTAATGTAATTCTGACCCTCAAAACGTTAAATTCAAGTTCAATTGTACATAAACTTCTCCACACACTGCACAGCCTGTGTATTTAGTATGCAGAGCATCTTGGGAGTTACAAGAAAATTTTGCCAAACATTTTCAGAGTAAAATTTTCCCTGTTTAATATGAAAATATATACTGTATATATAATGTGCAGGTCTAAGAAAATGTACACAAACTGATTCAGTCCAGTTTACTTGTCTCTTTTGTTTTTTTTATTTTAGGGTCCACTGATTTTTCATTTGGAACTGGTTGCCTCTCAAAGTTTGATGGCTTATTTAAACCCCTGTATTCCCTAAATATTTAGAGGCTTTGTTTCATGGAGAAAATCTGAGATATGGGTGTGCATTCAAAAACTGGAAACTGATGAGGGACTTAATACATCTATTGCATGTATTGGAAGTCCTCATAAAATGACGGCAGTCCCCTGTGGCATCCCAGTCTCCTGCCCACACATAAACATAAGTTGAACCAAATTTTTCAAATTGGGTAAAATCTGGGAACGTAACTACTGCCTCTAAATTGTTGATACAGCATTAACATTCATTCATTCTTTGCAATGCCCTGATTCCTCAAAACTCTCTGGTTTGGGGATCTACCGGCCATGATACTTACCTCCTATTTACATAGATGTAATCCCTAGTAACCCTGCAGTAAATCCCTTGCAAGCTTCTATAATAGCACAGCAGTACCACACAACCTCCAATACAGGTACCCCTATGATGTCCTCTTACTGCTTACATGGTCACTATGATATTAGAAGCTTGCCAGGGACTTACTGCAGGTAAGTAGGGATTACATATGTAAATAGGAGGTAAGGGAGGGCCATGTAGATTGGTCCATTAAGGTCATGTGACCTGGCTTATTCTAAAATAAACTTGTGGTTGTGGATATCTACACTTATGTTACACTTCCCATTTTATTTGTGCTGCTCTGTGACAGTTATTAACCCCCAAATTTTTCTTTTTTTTCCCTTTTTTTTTAAACAAAAAATTGTAAATGGTTAAAGAATGACCAGTGCATTTGCACACAATAATGCATCCTGATGGTTAACACTATCCCTGGATGTATTAGTGCACAGTGTGAGTGTATAGCTGGCATAAACCCTTAAGAATGTCTAATCCCTTTCCTACTTGCACCATACATCATTGTTCAACCTTTAAATCTTTATTTAAAAGTGTGAATCATAAGCAGATTTGGTCAAAATAAAGATTGTTAATATCCAATTCATGAACCATTACTCACATCATACTGATCCAGAAGTACTTCAGCTGGACATGAAAATGTTCTCAGGTGATTTATCATGTTACCCATGCCAAGACGGTCAGCAACTGCCTTCCAATCTTTGGCCAGAGGATGAGGACCCTCCAAGGCTCTTGTAAGTGATTTCAGATGTTCCTTGGGCAGAAATTTGATGCCACCACCTTAACAAAAGAGAAGCATTTCATAGTATCAAATTTGGTAGATAACTATAGGCAGATTGAGAAAATATTACAGAACTTATAAGACCAGGGGCCCGTTCCACAAAGAGTTATGCTCAATCTTAAGTATGATTTACTGTTGGCTTAAGTATGGTGAATCAAACTTAAGATTGTGCGTAACTCTTTGTGGAACAGCCCCCAGGCGGAGAGAGGGGTGGGGGGGGGGGCATCGTCACCCAAAAGCGAAATCTATGAGACCAAGTGGATTTGGTTAAGTTTGGGTTGCTGATTCCGAAAATCGATGGTATATGGGCCCTATCCGGGCTTTTCTGTGCCATTTTGACTTTTAAAGTTTAAAAGGCGCCCTCTATTATCAAAAATCTCGTTTTCTCCATAAATTTACGGTCCAGTCATTAACTGATGTGAGATTTGGTTCTAAAATTCTGTAAATATAATGTCAAATGATAAATACCGGGAAATATCAGTACTCATATTAATATGCTAATTAGATAAGGTTAAAGGTCAAGTAATATTGTTAGCAGAGAAATAGGCGGAGTGTTTGAGTCATGGAAAATTACATCAAAATAAACCTGCCTTACACCCTTAAAGGATTAAAGGCCCCATTTTCTCATCTCAAACAGTACCAATTCTCCTAACCTTCTTAATTAAGCCCCTCCCACAATTGTCTAAAATTGACCCTCATCCAGACACAATCTCATTTTATTGCTTCAGGGTGAATATAGAAAGTTCAATGTGTAAAATCACAACACTATCAAAACAGTTTGTGCTGTGCAATATAAGTTTTGATACTCTGCATTGTTTGAATTAGCAGTCAATCAAAAAGCTGAACCAATTGTGAGTTTCTGTTACCCTATACTAGAAGTGTAGTTTGGGGTGAGAGGATTGTCCTTTTAATTCTTATAGCCACATATATATCGAAATGGCTAAACGCGTCCTGCATGTCATAGGTAGCAGGAGGAAAAGAATTGGTGTTATTTGGGTCTATAATTTTAGGTAATCCGCATTTGTGTGACATAATATGACGCTTTATTTGGGGGCAAGTCCCCAAAATTATGACGTCACAATATTTTGAAATTGTCAAAAATCATGTATTTCGGATGAAATTTGGTGTTTCATGGGTTGCTTTCACCTAGACATATCTTTTCGAAGCATAATAAGAAATTTTGGTGTAAAAGAAGCAAATGATCGTTTTTGTAAAAAACTTTTGATATGGTTGCCCAATCAAGGCTTGACATATAATCTATGACATCTTTCAGAGAGATAATTAAAGTGATTTCATTTACCGAGCCTTGGTCAGCACGGTTCTCAGAATTGGTTCCCGCTCAATGGCATAGGGAGGAATACGTGCATAAAAGTGCCATTTATAGTGGATGTGTACGAAGGCGTGGTCGAGGCATTGCTCAACTGCCCGGTACGTGGGCTCAGATTAGGCTCAGGAGTGAATTTTTAAGTGTGCGGCTATTCATCTAAGTGGCTCATTTTCAGGGGTGGTGTTAACTGGGGCCAGAAGTTCGGATTTACTTGGGAAATTTCAATCCCTTGAGGGGCAGTGATTACTACTTCGGATAGCCTTGTCCTTGGAAATATATGCAATGTGTGTATACAAATTGTCATGTTTAGCTATGGAATCGTAAGGTATCAAGCACTTTTGCAGTTTGCTTGTCCCTTGTGGTACTTTCTGCCATTGTTCCATGAAAGCCAAATATTCTGTTTGGTTACTGAAAGAAAAGCCAAGTGAACTTTTACTCCATCATCTCATGTTTGGGCAGGAAATTAAAATGTCAAGCATTTAAAGATCGATGTTAACATGTTTCATAGGCTACTTCTTCAACTTTGGCTTCAAGTTTACCCTGATGGAATTTTGACCACAACTTACTTTTTTCTACCCAAAATTTGGAATTTATTCCCTAAATTTTCACTTGTTTTTTTTTTTTTTTTTCTGGAACTCGTCTCAAACTCCTATGCCCTCATATGAAATACACATAAGACTGAACTTTGAAATAAATCAATGAGGTATTCTATCACAATCACATCTTTAAAATCAATTTTATTGACCTATTATTTACTTAGGCTACTGGGGTAGAATTGCATCAAAATTCATCGGTGATCTCCACTCCACTTCCTTTCCCTTTCGTTCAAGTCTTCTCCAAATCTGCCGACTGAGCAGGCAACGCAGGAGGGAAAATGTTCGAGACATGTCTATAGCCCTCTCCCCTCCATATATATACACGTATGCACACTCTTCTGTAAAGAGCATTTTAGTCTGCTTCAAAATGTCATTTGGGTTGCTTTAATTTGACTAAAAAGGGGGAACAGGTGGCAGTGGGATTTTTTTCCATGGGGACTTTAGTGAGAGGTGCATAGCAAATTGAAGGCTATGACATAAATTACATGTTATAATTTGAAAGCATATATCTTGGGAATTTTTACATTGATTTTTTTCGTATATTTCACGCTACAATGCTATCCGAAGGAGTAATCATTGTCCCACAAGGGATTGAGATTTCCCAAGTAAATCTGAACTTCCGGCTCCTGCAAAGGACCCACTTAAATGAATAGTCGCGCACTTAAAAATTCGCTCCTGAGCCTATGCTGAGCCCACAGGCAGTTGAGCACTTCCCTCAATCAAGCCTTCGTACACATCCATGTGAATGCACATATTACTCCCTATGCCATAGAGCAGGGACCGATTCTTCGAAACCTGCCGATTAAGACTCGGCAAATGAAATTACATTAAATGTTCTCTCCAAATGATTTCATGCAATTTATGTCAAGCCTTGATTGGACAGCACTGGTACTATATTTGTTCCCCATAACTACAATGGTATGTATTGTATATGGTATGTATTGTATATAATTAATCAGTGGAGAAAGAAATCAACTTACAAACCACGATCGTGTGATGACCAACCTAGCTCTAGTTGTCGGCATTACACTTATACAATTTAAGTCTTCTAAAGCGGTCCTTTGTTCCCAGATGAGGAAGGAGGGGGTCATCAGATAGTGCCAGCCCTGCCGCTGGCTCTAAAATGAGTATCTATTGTGTTTGTAGGGTGTAAGGCAGGTCTATTTTGATGTAATTTTCCATGACTCAAACACTCTGCCTGTTTCTCTGCTTACCTTATAACTTGACTTTTAACCCTATCTAATTAGCATATTAATATGAACACTAATATTTCCCTGTATTTATCAGTTCACATTATATTTACAGAATTTTAGAACCAAATCTCACATTGGACCGTAAATATATGGAGAAAACAACACTTTTGATAACAGAGGGCGCCCTTTAAACTTTTAAGTCAAAATGGCGCAGAAAAGCCCGGATATAGCCCGTTTACCATCAATTTTTGGAATCAGCGACCCAAAATTGATCAAATCCACTTAGTCTCATAAATTTCGCTTTCCCCTTCTCCACCTTCTCTGAATGGTCTATAAGACTGATGGTGTCAATGCAGAGCTAGTGATTTTTTATCTACATTATTAATTTAAATCAAAAGCAATGACAAAGATCATCATCTTTTCAATTAAAATCTTTAATAGACTTAATCTAAATCAAATAACACCTTATCAGCAGTGCTGTAACAAGTCACTACTCAAGTCACTTCCTCTCAAAATGATAGTGACTCAAGAGAATTCAGGAGTAATTTTCCCAATGAAATTGTACAGTGACTCAAGTCCATGACTCAACTCGAGTCACTTAAAGGTTTGAAAACTGGTGACTCGAGTCACTAATCTAGTGACCGATTACAACACTGCTTATCAGGGACTTGGCTATTAATTCTGAACTTAATAAAGCTTAGCCTTTTATCTAGTTGAAACTATGAAACATGCTGGTGTTTGTGTGTTGTGAAATCTCCTCTAATTAACTCATTTCTGAAATGTAGCTCACCACAAACAGATCATTATTTTATATTTACTAAACACCTGGCTTTCATTCTCACCACGCCTGTGATGAATGTCAAAAAGTCAGGACTAAAGCGCACGTCACACTACAGCGATGTCGGATAGGAGTATGTTCCGATTTTGGTGAGTTTTGCTAAAAATATCCTCCATCTTTGTTCAGAAAGAAACAGGATTTAGCCAACCTGTGGAAATATATGATTTGTATCGCAGGATTTCCAAAATTAAATTTATGCTAATTATTTCGTCACATCATATCCTCAAAAGATTTTACTGGATACACATAGCCCAATTAAAACTGTTTGTCACCGTGAAGTCATGGAATAATTGGCTTACATTTCATTTTCATGGTCCTCACTCACAAATCATGTATTTACACTGGATGGCAATTTTTTTTTTTTTTCTGCCCAAAGACAGAGTAGATTTTAAGTCAAACTAACAAAAATCAGATCATGACCAGATCTGATATCGCTGTAGTGTTACCTGCACTTATAGGGTAAAATACTGGATAGGTAAGTTTCTCTGAAAGTCATGTCAATAATTAAAGCCAAACTAACAATACAACTCGTAAAAACATAAAAAAAGATGATCATTCATCTATTGAGGATAAAACAGATGAGATTGTAGAACAAAACTCAACAAATTATGTCCAACTTATTTCTCACCTTACTCTCACATTTACATAAACACTATATACTTGTTTACACAAACTCTTATAACAGTTTCATAACTGCATAAAATTTCCATAAGGAATATAAAATGGTAGGGCCAAGAAAAACTTAAGGAACTGGGTTAATTTGATCAGTGATGTTTAAACAGCTAGTAATAGTGACACTTTATGCACTGATTTGGGGCTCCAAATGCCACCTCGTTCTGTTATCATGAAATTTGAGCATGAGGAACATTCCAGAGAATTGTTACAAATATGGTATTTTTGCTCAAATCTTTGCCATGCATTCCAAAATTCACGTTCTGCAAGAACATTTATTTTGGACCTTCAAACACAATCAGGACTTAAACAACTTCAGATATATGACTTTTTGGTAAAAATATTTCTTACAGGGGTACATGTGCAGTTGATATTGATAACTTAACAAGGGTGCTGGAAGGTATAACCACATGAAAAGGCTTCATAATACTACAATGCCCATAACTAAACTTCAGCACCTTCTGGAAACTCAAAATTCCTGGAGCTGACTGTCTCAGTGGGATTTTTACTGAGTTTTTTTGGAATACTTATTCTGAAAGGTTATACAGAGGTGCATATCTAATCTCTTACACAATAGCTCAATTGATAGTTAACGAGAAGTGACTCTGACAACCTGTTGATAAAGAAGTGGTTGTCGATGGGGATCTACTAATTGGAAGATTGTTTGCTCAGTACATGAAGCAGAGATAACAACTTTGGGGATAAGTGGAGCAAGCTGTAGAGGAGTTGCATTTGGCTAATGCGTCCTGTTGCGACATGTATTTTTAGCAAGCTATATTTTACAGGCCTTGGGTTTTTATTTTTTCAGGTGTGCTACAAATCACACCCCCATGGAAGCTGAGGAGTGTGGTAGCTGGGGTGCTGTTTTATTCCACTTGATTTACATAAGACCCCATTCTTCATCTAGGTGTGCAAAAAATCTCACTTCTCACAATGATTTAAGGTTAGTGATGTTGTGGGGTTGCACTCACACACCTCAAAACTCGAGGCCTGTTTTATATCAAACAGTTACAGAAGATTAAATTTCTAAATTTTTTTGTGTGTCCTGTCTTGGACTAATTTTGTGCATGGTTTGAAAAAGTGCCAAGGTCACAAAAGAAATTGGAATCGTAGCTTGCTCACTCATGAAACATTTATTTGTATGTATTTCGAATCATAAGGATCCCATATTTCAGCTTTTATATACAAATTACTATCTGGACATTGAGAAAATGGGAGCAATAAGGCAACTTTCTAACATGCAAAAGCTTTTCCAGGAACTTTTCAAAAGATTATCATTTTTCCACACTTTCCTGGACAAGACATTCAAACATCAGATTTCCTTGACTTTCTAGAATTTCCGGGACCTGTAGGAACCCTGGGAAATGATTGGGATAGCCTATTGCCTATATTTCTGTATGTAAAAAAAAAAAATTTGGTCAATTTCATGAACCAACTAAATAACACAGCTCTAAAAATGTTCATTAATTTTTGGTACTACCTTGCTTCATATCCATTCTGGCCGTTTTCAAGTTTCCTATAAGCCTTGAAGCCAAAAGATTATCTTCATGCTGGTTTTTGGAAATTTCTTTTTTGTGTTCATTGTGTGGACTGTTCAGTGAAAGCTTTATTTCTTGATACCCTTGGGTCAGAGGAACATATTTCTCTCCGAGAAGTATTCTCTTCATCTGCAAAAAAAAAAATCAAAATTAAAGGAAAAGGTGATACAAGAAAAGCATGAGAAAAAATTTAAAAGCATATTTTCATCATCCCAAACAGTTCCAATTCTCCCAACCTACTTACTTCTAGCCCTTCCCACATTTATCTAAAACTCATCTTTATCCAGACACAATCCTAGTTTATTGCTTCATGGCTTGTCCCAGTGGCCACACAAGTCCATAATGTGTAATCAAGACATTCTCAGTGCACATGCTGTGTAATTTAGCTATGATGCATTGTTTGAATGTGATGCCAATCAAAGAGCTGTACCAATTGAGAGTTTTGATATATGTATACTGAAACTGTAGTTTGGGGTGACGAAAGACTGCCTTTAAGATATAATTCATGGGGGTGGGGGGAGGGAAGGGGGATTAGACGACTTTAACAAATTCAAGACTTTCGTGGAGCTTTTTACCCAATTGGGAGCAGGTACTAGCAGAACAAGAGGAAACACTTTACAATGAAAATGTTTACAAAAACAATGACAACTACTGTTTACACAGGTGGGCAGGGTGGTGGTGACACACGTCAGGGTGATCATGGACATACCTGCTCCTGATAAATATAAGTTCAGTTTCATCATTTAATTTCACAGTCCATGGGCCAGACAGAATATTTAATTGTGCCAGTAAAGAAGTAGATATACCCTGAAATCAGGGATTTTGTATTATCACCAAAGTAAGCCTCATATCCCCTTTTCTGGACCAACTGCATGGTCAAATGGCCATGTAAGAACCAAGAGCTTTGGTAAGCTGTAATTCTAACAAATTGTATGAACTTAAAGTAGTTTCCTATACTTTGTTTCAATGCTAAATATGCTTTGTATACTCATTTTGGATGTGATAGAAATATAAAAACATAAGATTGTAACACCATAATTAAATAAACTGGAAGAAAGACAAAAAAAAAAGGAAAAAAAAACAAAACACTGAAGGTCTCTTAGTTAGCACCCATGAGTTAACCAGTGCTTAATTTTCTTTTAAAGCAACTTTTCAGTCAGTTTTACACAGTACTCCTGTGAGAGGGTTTGTTTACTTTACACAGAAGACTGCATTTTGTTGTCTGGGTAGAGACATCTCCATGCTTACATGGACTTCCTCAGCATTTACACACTGTTGAAGATTTTCATTCTCTGTTTGGGTCTACATAAGGGTGACAGTCCCTTTAAAACTCTATTAACCAAAAACTTGCCAAATGTGGCATTTTGCCAGGTTCCGTTGACAACTGTCAATTACACAATGGAACTGAAAGACACCAGAAGATAAACTGAGATGTGAAAATATTTGTTTTGCTAGCTAGCTGATGTAAATTCCCTTTCATCAAAATGATCTGTAAGACAGGAGAAAGTAGGGATTACAGAGGCTGCACTGTGGCTTAGAAAGTTCACATTTGGTTTGAAAACTAAAAAGGACTTCATGAATACATACTTACACAAGAAGTGTACACGCCAAAGGGAACAATTTTCAAACCTTTTGCATGTCTCCATGTTTCTGCCAAATCAACTGTTAACTAACAGTCAGATCACCCTGCCTGGTCAGCAATCTTTTCACTTGACCATATATATAATGAGCCTTATGACAGATGCTTGCCTAGCCATTGCATGTCAGAAGTCAGTTAATGATTGAATTTATTTGTTTAAACAAAATGTGCAGCATATCTTTCACTGTTGTTTTTTTTTTGTTTTTTTGAAGTGCACAAAGTCTGCCAATTGGTGGATATTTCAGGGAACTTGAAATTTTATGAAGCATAAGGCACGAATTAATAAAAGATTCCCCCCTTTATTACCTGATCACTTTTGGCGTAGTCCATCGCTGAAGACCCCAACCTCTCTTCATCATTGTCCTCATCAAAGTCCTCAAGGCTGTCACCACACCCCTCATCGAGAAGAGAATCATCTGATTCGCTGACAGTATCGCAGTTTCTCAAGTCAGGATTAGCTCCAGCTGCAATCAACAGGGCAGCGACTGCAGTCAGGTCATACGCACTAGCGATGTGAAGTGGTGTGTTGCCTGCAAAGTCTTCAATTTGAATATTCACTTTAGCATCAGCTACCAGGTAACTCAGCATTGAAAAGTTTTCCCCGACAACGGCATAATGAAGTGGTGTTCTGCCACTCTTTCCGTCCTATGAACAACAGAAACATCCAAGTAGTTATAAAAAAGCAAAGTTCACAATATCCTTTCAAATATGGTTCAAATTCTAATGCAGTTTGAAATATGGATCAGCACATTTCAAGTCCTCTCTTTTTCAAAGTCACCTCTTGCAACAGGTAGGGAAAAATTCTGCCACATCCAGATGACATGAAGAGTACAGAGTGTAGGCCAGTAAGGCAAAAATACAACAAAAATGATTTTATAGCTAGAACAGCAATGCTGTTGTAGCTCACACATTCTCTCTTGTCTGTAAAAAATAGCAATTCAAAGAACCAACTTTTATTACTTCTCCATCTGTTTCCACAAAACCTCCTCACCTTAACAATGGTAAATAACAGGTTCAAAATGATTAAAGAACTCAAAACCCTACTGCAAAATCACAAGGTATGCTAAAAAGTCCCTCTCCCTCTTTCAAAAAGTGCAAACTTTCACATCAGAAAGAAAACAACCAAATTGACAGATCTACAAATACTACTGCGAAAGTTTGTAAAATTAAGAAAACCTGTTGAGCTATACAAAATTAATAAGGAGCATTTTGGAATAAATTCTTAATTTGTAGGGTGTACCAAGCATATTTTAAAGTACTGCAAAGTACATTTAGTTTCTCCTACAACTCCATAAGAAACACTGCGTGAATTTGCACTGGTAAAATAAAAACATGCATCGCTCCTCAAATGGCTCTCCTATTGCACTTGAACTCAAAGAGTTATTACAATTACTTGCCTTGACCAACTTAATTGATCTAGAAACAGAACAGATGTCCCCACCACATTAAGCCCATTTCCTTTCTTGTAGGCTACACTTGACCACAGAATTGCTCCCAATTTTGTGTGTCAAGTATCCCTAGCTGCTCAGTCCATGAAGCTCTCTTCACAATACAGTGCTATTATCTCCAGACACTGTGATTGCAGAAACCACTGATCCGTGTCCACAGGTGAGTCAGACATCAAACAACAGTCTGCTTGCAAGGCATTTGCAAGACAGCGATTGTACACACAACCAAGTTCGCTGCAGTCAGCACAATGAATAAACAGCTAACTGTTAAGCAGGCACAATGAACTCTGCTCTACATAAATAGCTAAAAAATTATGCTTAACACTCCTACATTGGAATGAAAGTAGGTGGGTTATAATGCTGTACTGACAAACAATCATATACCAAAATTTCAGAACCAAATCTCCACAAATGGAAAGGGAGTAGGCTTCTGTTAAAAAGTTGACGCCATCTGGCCCATTTGACAACCTCACACATGTACTGTGTACATGTGTGAGCTAAAAATTACCAATTTAATACCATCTTTAACCAATTGTTCTTGTGATATTCACATCATAAATATGAAACTGTTCTTTTACGCTCTTTTAGAAATCATGTTAAAATCACCAGGGATATGTTGTCCTACCCTCAAACACACACACAAACACATACATACATACCCACACTCAATAATCAATACCACATCTGAACATCACAACAGTCCCAGTAAGGAAGTCATCAGAATTTCCCTTCAGCAGGTGAGTATGTGCACCACATGAATGCCAAGAGGGAGGGTGGGCTCCAGACAACCAGACAGCAGACATCATCGAAGTGACAGCCACACCAGTTTATGATGAACTCCACATGAGCAAAGAATGACATGTGAGACTTGAGCTCTCGTGAGTGCGTGTGGTCTGTCGACAGCAGTGTTTCTTGGTGCACACATGTGTATCCCTTGGCCAAACAGTGGAGGTTCAGCACATGCATGCCCACACTCAATGCCTTATCGGGAAATAACAAGTCTCAATAAGGAAGTCATCAGAATTCCCCTTCAGCCAGTGAGGGCATGCATCATGTAAATGCCAAGAGTGGGGGTGGGCACTGGTTACCATGTGGCCAACCTCATTGACATAACAGCATTTTTGGGTAGCTATGTAAGGTACAAGCTCTGTGTGAGCTTGAACATGAAGAGACAAATTTCTGGGGTGTTAAATTTCTTAATGATAAGGAAACCTCTCTGGATGCTCTCCTAATAACACATTTGTCGTTGACTAAGTCAAGTGTAAATAATGATTCCACAAGTGCCACTGACTACACTGTTCATTGACTGATTATACTGTAGAAAAGCAGACTAGCAGCACAATGTGCTTCACAGTCACAGTAGTATAGCTTCCTAAAGAAGAATCTCCTGGCACCCTATTTGCAACTTCATGGTCCACTGGGGCCAGGGAGACATTACACTAATATGCAATCATGAGGCTTAAGGCCCCTTGGAATGCTAGTTCACACCTTTATCTTGACAATTGACCACCATTTCCTTTTTGCTGGGTTTTCTTCCACACGCAATTGATTGTTTCTTGAAGTACATTCACAACCTTTTGTATGGCTGGAATATTGGCCTTAATCTCAAAGTCAAATAATCCCATGTCTGGCTCATTTGAAAACTCAAGGCTCTAAGAATGAACATTATCTGGTTTCAGAAAGCTGAATATATGAGATTCAAAACAGCATCAGAGGATTTGTAGCATGTAATGAAGAAGAAAAAGACCCTGAAAAAGGGTAAAACACGTGGGCTTTTGTAGAATGGGGGTAGTTGGCCCAGTGATTTACTCCATTTAGATTTACAGAAATATACACTTTTTTGAGTGCAGTTCTCTCTTAATAAATTTTTCAGATGATAAAGATAAAAGAACTGAGGCAAAAAAAGGAGTACTGTTTATCAACGTTTTTTGAGGATCTATGACACAACAAAAACCTTCCTAAGATATTGGAAGAATGTGTAAGACAAAAAATATCTGCCTACCAAAACATTCCTGTCAGCTCCGTTATTGATGAGGCTTCTTGCTGCTAACAAGTCCCCTTTATCCACTGCCATATGCAACGCTGTGCAACCTGGTTTATTTTCACAAAATAAAAAGGAAAAGTTAACAACTTTCAGCAACTCAGTGGAAAAATCTTAAAGAGGAGAGCATATCTTCCTTGATATGAGCAAAAAAACATAAATGTCACATGTTGTTAAAATAAATGTTTGGCATTTCAAAATGTACAATCTATAATGAAAAGTTCACTGAACTAAAAGATACCAAATGTTCATGCTGAACTACTAAAAGATACCAAATGTTCATGCTGAACTACTAAAAGATACCAAATGTTCATGCTGAACTACTAAAAGATACCAAATGTTCATGCACATGCTATGAGTGGCTGTCAAAGTAAAGCTACTCAATCATTTTTGCCTGTATTCATGTCAGCAGTTACAACTTAAGAGAAAAGGTCATTTGCACTTGGTGTAAAATTCTATGTAAAGTCATACAGTCATTTGAATAGTGCAAATTCAATTTTTCATAGTAGACACTGCAACTCCGTAGTGTTTACTGGATATTTTGTTTCAAACACGACTGCTTCCTACAGTCTTATACTTATGAATGGCAAAATTTTGGCAACTTATCATCCCAACATGGAAATGTTTTTTTAGAAATGGGTTTCAAAGGAGACACCTTTTTTTCTGATATGCTACTATAACCCCTTTACAATTCCATTCCCTGATGACATATTGCATATGAGGTATAACTAGTATTCAACTTTGTTACACAATCTGTGCCTTCCATGATATATGCTTTCACTGTGTGCACACTGCAAGAAAAGAAATTATTGCTGACACATAATTGGCTGGTGTGCTAGATAATCCCAATTGTGACACATCTTTTTATTATTTTTGGTGTTTGTGGTACTGTCATCAATTACATGTGAAAGCTGCCCATATCAAGTGTGTTTGTACTGTGCTTCATTTCCTCCCTGATATGACAGAATATTATAAGGCAGAGAATTGAGGATGTTTTAAAAATTAGGAAGGAAAGTTTCATCATGGCCCCCATGCCCTTACTAGGAGAAAGTAAGAAAACATAGGAATTTTCAAGAAAAAATTATGAGATGTGGGAGTAAGGCTGAAAAGAAGGGGTACACATTTCAAGTTGGTGTCACTTGAAATCATGTGCATACAATGAAAAAAAAAACAGTAACAAGTATATGAATCATTATATATATGAATATATATGAATTTATTTGAATATTCAAGTACCATCAAGATTATGAGCATCCTTCTCAACAGTGATGACAGGTATGGCTGGTTTTTCCTTGGGACCAACCATCAATGATGTCATGACCTCATGGAACTGGCCATCGACAGCTAGGTGGAGGGCATTGTATCCATTCTGATCTAATATGTTTGGGTCAGCTCCACATCTCAGTAAAAGATGGACCATCTCCACGTCTTTGGTGATGACAGCTAAATGGAGAGGTGTCTGGCCAGATAAAAAATATGAGATTAATGTAGAAAAATGCATCAAGACACCATATTCCATGGAGCCAAAAACTACAGTGATTTTAGCCATGACTTATCCTGTGCTGGAAAACTTATTGGAAACTGTCATTCATTCACTGATGTTTTGGGAAAGTGCTTTTTTTTGCAAGGAGGCACTTTTCTTGCCTGGCTAGCTGACAAACAGTTGATGCATTAATTTTGAGCTTTCCTTATATGAATCACATTAAAAAAGAAATTTTTATTCATAAAGGTGGCAGAACCAGGAAAGAGAAGACCTTAGCCCAAATGACAAAAGTGGGGGACTTAAGACATGATCAGACCACGAGGAGAATTTTGAAACGGGTACTGATGTGAAATTGCAAACATGAGAGCCATATTTTAAGGCTGGATACATGAAACTAAGAACACTTCCACATATTTACTGCCATCTGGGGGTGTGTAAAGTCAAACAGTCACTCAGTCCACCCCCCTAAAACTTGTTTTGTTATGTCACGCCTGATTTTTGCACTTGAGGCCTTCTTGTACAAATCACCATACTGGAAAAGTGCCGTTATACTCTATCATGACAGATGAATAAAGCAGTCATAGAGATGCCAACTTTCAAAAATGGTTTCCAGTATTTTTTACATAAAAAAGTGTATTTTGGACATCAAAATCGTATCCTCTGGAAACTATTCAAGTTCACGTGAAACAAGTTAAATCATGTAAGGTTAGGCCAACTAAAGTTACTTGTTTGGCTGGGCCTAATGTTAGCTACAAATTTCAGCTTTGTCTACATAATTACAGTGCATTGGGTTCTACCTGTTCCAATTTTCCTAGGCTTACTTCCTTGGCTTGCTCACCATAATTTCATAATTTTTTGAAACAAATAACAATGTCCTAACTCATTCAGTCCTGTACTGTGCAGCTTCCCAGCCCAGCTCTAGATGCACACAAGAGCGCGATACTCCAATGGCACAACTAGCCTGCAAAAGGTACCGTGTGAGTTGATGTGACTGTGCAGTCCAGTGCATACTAGGAAGGTACTGCACTTTGTACTGCAAGCAGTGCAGGTCAAGTTATGATAATGTGACCTCTTCGGTGTAGTCTCCAGCTCCAGCCACACTTTCACTGTATTTGAGTTGTTATTTCACAAGAGATCTTATTACTGTGCTTTAGCCATCATATTTTTTACCGGACAAAGTGCATGCCTGTATTTACTATGGAAAACCGTACTGGTTGGCATCTCTGCATTCAAAAACAAAGAATATAAAACTATTATCAACATGAAGAGAGCATGCACTCTCATTTCACTAGCCCATCCCTGAAAGTCAAAGATAAACCATTGCATCAGATCTGAACACAATGTCTCACTTTTTTCAAATTTCCTCAACCTTTTTAATGATCTTGGCAATCAGTCAAATTCCTGTTTTTCTACTTTATTCACAGCACATGCCAATCAAACCTATGCTAACCTTCCCTTTAAGTATTATAACATCATAGTATTTCAACTCATCATGAACTCAACCTTGTACCTAAAGGCATACACATCTTTTTATGTTCTATATCATATTCACTGATCAAAATCCCAGGAAAAAGGTTTTTTTTTTCCATTTTACCTGCTGGAGTTTGTTCTTTTGATCCACAATCTCCTGACGTTCTATCGTGATAATGACACTCAGAAGGGCAAAGAGGGCTTCAGGTTGCTTATGAATAACAGCCAAGTGTAGTGGTCTGTTAAAAATGATGAATAAAAATGAAAATCTTCAGGCAATTAATTCTCCATCTTTTGTAAAAAAATGAAAAGAGTATTTTTGCCCTGGTTACATGCTTTCTGGCAAATTGAGAACTTGAAGGTTTAAAATATTTCATGACTGGAATATAAGAACTTGTGATGGCAATTTGCTAAAGGGTTAATTCTAGCTATGAGGATATGAAAGACAAGAGGAAGGTGACGAAAGAAGAATGGTAATGATGTTTTTACTTACATGTGAACACAAACGCTATAGATGAATCCGGACAGATTGTGATGGTCTGATTTTAATCTGCCATCACTGGGGTCCATCACCTTTAATCTTTAAATTTCCTTCCTTACCTGTTCCATGGATGGTTGTACACTGAAGTGTATCTTGATTTTCCCAACTTTTCTGAATATGAGGATTTGAAATTCACTTAAACAATAAATGAAGACGATTAAAGGCTGATGGACCCCACTAATGGCTGCCTACAGTCACTAAAAACAAGCGCCAATCGGATTCATCTATAAGTGGGGTCCTTCAGCCTTAAACCATCTAGATTTCATTGTTTACATGCCATGCTAAACCTTCATTCCAGTTAAATTGAGAAAATGAAGACTTATTTTAGTTTACAACTATCCATGATACAGTAAAGCAAAGAATTGCGAAGATTGAAGCTGACTGACACCAGCTATGACCGACTCCATCAAACCATCATTTCACTGATCGGATTCATCTGTAAGAGCAGCAAAAGCATTTTGCTGCTTGTTAATTAAACCAACAGTGTTGTAGTTTAACATTTAATCCAATGAGTTACACATAAAGTCACTTACACCTCTGCTTGCAACCTTCTGGTTTTATCTAGAGATACTGTTTAAGTTTCTTCCAATTGTGGGCCATTGGGTTGTTTTTCTAATCCATTGCAAAAGTAGAGCATCACACAAGGGGTTAGGTTCCATTTTTAAAGACTATGGTATGACTCAACAACAATAGAATCAAATGCATGCCTTCCATGTGAGTAACGAATGTTTGACCACTAGACCAAACATGATGGAAGACAAAATTTGAGTTACAGAATTATTTTGTATTTCAAACACATGCACAGATCTGAAACAACTACTGCACTATGCAGAGGCATGATAGGACAAGATGAACTTCAGATTGTAGACACTACGTATATTGACATATATAAGTGGGAATGCATTGTGGCTTGGTATACAAAGGGGGAATGTTGCATTCATTTTACCACAAATTTTTATTTTTTGAATTTCAATACCTGTAGTTAAGTTAAAACAAAGAGATCGATAACTAATTCAATTAAGCTGTAGAGTAGCTTTCTTTACAAACAGTTAGAGCAATTCTCATGGTTCAGCCAATTCACTTAATTGTTGCTCTGAAATAATTTGCTGGTCTTCACTTTCAAACATATCAATGATGCAAATTCTGTTTATCTTGTAATGCACATAAAGTAAATAATTTAGCTATTGTTGGTCTTAATTAACAACACTGACTGGTACACTGACTGGTTACAAAATGAATACAGCTGTTTTCTTTGTATTAATGTATCACATATTGTTGCATTTTTTTTAAAGTTGTGTTTCCCTTTAGTAATTTACAGTATCTACAAACTGAAAACACCTTTATTAGAGATGGTGTCATATTTTGATACCTCTAGGCTCCAAGGTAAAACAGAGAATTTGCTTGTCACAAATTTTTTGAATGGTCATAGTGAGATAAAAGATGAGCAACCCTGTGCTGATCCTCACACAATTTTTCAAAGCCCTATGCCCCTATTGACAGATCTGCTTTTAATGTTCTATGTTCAATATTGCTAACTATTCAATAAATCTCCTAGAGAGCAGAATGAGCAGTTGTTGGTTTCACTTCAACAATGCTGAAATGAAACCTGGGATCAACCAAACAGTTTCAATCATGTGTCAACCCAAACTACATCTTTGGTAGCAGGAGACCAACATTCTCAATTTGGTCTGCTCTTTGATTGACATCAACTTCACAAGATGCCAAGATGTCTGTGCAGCTCATGTTACAAGGCATGCACAGGGAGTGTTTTCATAACACAATAGGGCCTTAATTGTATGCTCACCAGGATATGGTGTTGAGCAATTACCTAGAACTGTGTCAGCACATAGAGAAGTTTTAAGCTGCTGTGCTTGTAACTAGATGAAAATAGTTTGCGAAACTGGAGCTAGCTGTTTTGGGTGGGAAGATTTTACCTGTAAGTTCTGATACATTAAAGAGGAATTTAGGATCAAAACATGATGATGAAACTTTACTCCATTATTCTTGTTTACGCTGTGCTCACTTAAAAGTTAGGGTCTTCAGCTGGATTGGTATTTTGGTAGTTCACATGTATGAAAGTTTCATGATGACACAGTTTTTAAATTCCTCTTTAACAGGCCAAGGAATTTCTGGGTCTAGATATTCTGTACATATTGCCCACCTGACATTTGTGCTTTAAATGTTTCATATGTTGTTGCAAAAAAATCACAAGGTGAAACGAACAAATGAAGAAGCACGAATTAATGAAGGACTGAAAAATTGAGCAGATCAAAGCTAGACATCTACCACTCAGGTAATTAATACCCTGACATATCTTTACAAGTAAAACCATAATAATGCAAACGGAGAATAAACCAGGCAAAGCAGATGGAAATGAGATGTATAAATTCCAATTTTAACATGCCCAAGAATATCTGGGTGTAAATATTTTATAAATGTTATATTGGAAATAAACTGTCTGAATTTCATGTTCGTGAATTTTACAGAAAGTGACGTGGCGAAACAAACATATGTAGATGCAAACCTGGATGGCAGGCATGGAAAAAAAGGCGGAGAAAATCTGATACCATAGCTAGTGACCAACTTGGATAATAAATACACAAACAAACTTTCTAAACCAAAACCCTAAAAGTGAAAATGTGGAACATACTCTAAGTATGAAATATGCAAAGGGGAGCACAGAGAGATTCCTCTTAAAACATACTCAGGAATACCTGGGTCTAAATATCTCATGAATGTTAAACACCTGTCTGAATTTCATGTTACTTTCCTAAACAACTGTTCATATTATTAGCAACACTCCAGGGACAAGTATTTTCTTTTTGTGATTATTGTGCTGGCTCTGCTTTAACTCAGGAAGTTAATAAACAAAGTAATTGAGTTAACATGAATATAATGACCCACGCTAAAGCCATTTCTACATTTTCTTCGATGCAATTGTAAGCCTATGACGTAGTCACTTGTAACATGATAAACACACTCTGCAATCTTCAGTCTTCAGTTACTCAAACTAATCTTTTCATGCAGGGTACGCTCCAAGAACTTTGTAAAGTAATGCAACGTTAAAATTAAAGCAACAAGGAAGTAGATCTGCTAATGTATCAACCTGGTGAACTATATATGGAACATATATGAGCTATAAATATTCACATCACAAATGGTTCAAAAGAAAATTAAACAAGGCAGTCAAGAGCTTGAAGTGCCAACACTCTGTGCAGATATGAGGCATTGACATCATCTGACTTCAATTTGGAGAAAATCAAGAAAGCACACCACATGCATGGAGAAGACTTCATAGACCTATTTCCAAATAGCAATTACAAAGGATTGTGGGATAGGGTTTTGGTATTCACCATTTTTGTCAATGACAGTTTACTGTGGCAAAATATAATGCACGCCAACATTCTGTCCCACAATCCTTTGCAATTGCTATTTGGAAAAGGGTCTATGCTCATATAGAATAATACATGAACAACCATTGAAGAGGTACACAAAGCAGCTGTGTTTATTTGTTTGAGTTGTGGTTAAATGGAGTTTTATGGCTCAGTTTCTAACCACCTGGTTAAGTCAGGCTGTCCATAAAATTTTTTTCAGTTGTGACCCAGTTTATTTTCCCTGCTCCATCGCTTATGCTGAGCACCAAGCACAATGACAGTAAGTTCAATTTTAAAGTATTTTGTATGACCTAAACAGGATTGAGCTAACTCCAAATGTTTCTGCTGCAAGTCGGGTGCTCTAACCACTTGACCATGCAGTCAGTCTGTGTATTTGTGAGAGGAAGATGTGATGATTCAAGGTCTCCATTTGAAAAGGACTTCTTGGTAATTTGATGTCATGCATGCTCTATCCTACCTAAAATTTGTAGACATGTAAATGTGATAGGAATAGGCAACCCTAAAATGGTCAGGTGAAATAGTTGAATAATTTGTAACAATTATACTGCCTGCCACCAGTTTACAAATGTAATGGTAGGAAGCAATGAATGATGAGCAACCAAAAGCAGATAACTTTAACACACACATTATTTGACCAAGCTTCAACTACAACAGAGAGCTAAGTGGACAATTGACTAAGGCACCCAGAGTTGTGATCTACAGGTTGCTGCTTTTAGTCCTGCAGAGTTCTTCACACTGTGCCTTTCTGCAAGATGCTTATCTTTATTGCTTTTCTCCAACCAAGAGTTGAACAGGGCTGTAACTTACATCAACTTTTCTTTGATAAAGCTGCAGCCCCTACTGTATAGAGGGCCCTAGAGGGGGTTGTCTCTATGATGGGTACGCTACTGCTAAACAGGGTAATATTTGTGCAAAGTGCTTGGATCACTGAATGAATCATTGCTGAAAAGGTGCTATTTGAAAATCAGATACTATTGTTAAAATTAATATAAACTTCCAAATCTTAATACAATAGGTCCTTTATCCCCCCTACCTTACCTAACCCTACCCCTGTACTTTCAAACATATTCCCACTGCTGCATACAATACTCTAACAGGAAAGAGAAGAGAGACCTGCCAGTGGAAATTCAATTGATGCAGACTACTTCCACAGAAATGCATGTAAGACATCCACACATTTGCAATTACACACAAACTCAAACAGGAAGGTGCCATTTCAATTGTATAGCTTATATTAATATTTCCTGTGGTGAGCAACCTAGGTCACAATCACTCACCAGAGCATGGTGACAAAAAGTAAAATGTACTTTTACAGTATAATGACATATCCATAGCAGATAATAAAATGATGGGCTTTGAAATGCAGCAAACAACAGTCAAACAAAAGCTATTTTTCAACAATTTGTAAATTTCCTGAATGTAAAAGCAATTTAGCTCAAACTCTACAGTGTTTACCATTTCTATTTTATGACTTCTTCAAACTCCTGTGTTCAACTTTTCAGGTTTTCTAAAACTTACTTTAATCTAAAACTTGTTTGAAAACTTTGCTGCAGCAGCCCTGGTAAAGTGACCCAAAAGAAGGGACCGTCAGTCTCAGCATTCAGTTGAGTAATAAAGTGTTTTGAGTGAAACCATCTGTATGATGCATTTAAACAAATGAATTTGGAAAGAACTTTTCACTCTCCAGTGTCAGCCTGCAGTGTCATGGGGTCTACTTTTAGGGTCTTTTGTGGTGGACAAAGTTCCTGGAAGCACCTCAATTATTCAAACATTTAGCATTGTAATGTATTTATATGTGACAAACTTCTAGAACAACTACTTGGCTGGTTTTGAGCTCCGTGGTATATGTATATCTGGAAGCATTGCCAATTGGCCCACATGTTTCACTTGAGCTTGTTAGGTTAGGCTATGTAGAGTTTTATGGCCCAGTTTTCAACTGATTGGTTTAATTTGGGTTGGCCAAGGCCTTTTTTCCAGTTGTGCCTCACTTGTTTCTTTTCTTTTTAAGGATATTAGGGGTGATTTGTTTTCGCTTGTTAGGGATGTTAATTCATTGCCATTTTTAAAGCAGGCACACAAAATTTCAGCCGGGCAGGAACTTTCAAACTGGGGACTATTAAAGAGGCACTGGGCACTGCACCCAGTCTAAAAGGGCTGGCAATAGCAGTGACATTTATGACAGCTTAGAGTGTAATTAAAGTATCTTTAAAAGGTCGCTTATAAAAGTGAACAATCAGATGAAACAACTTACGTATCTCCATTCTCATCATCAATAGCACAAAGGTATCTCTGAGCTTGTAGAAGTGCCCTTACATCTCCAGTCTCTGAATACAACAGCAATGCTTTAGAAAATCGATCCATGAGTGACGCCATTATTTCATCATTGGCTGGAACAGGTAAAATGTTAAAAACATGTAGATACAATATATGTAAACAAATGCAATTACTTTCTTCACAAGGTGTAGTTCTGTAGTAGCATTTAAATCATGACATAAAATAGTTAAAGCTGGTTTCAGACCAGTTTGAATTAAAAACACATTATAATCAGTATTTTAAGACTTAAACACCATGAGAATGAAAATGTACCCTAAAGCATTGTCTGTATGCCGGTTCATGTATAAAAATATTTTCACACTTTTTTTTTTTAAAACATTATTTATTTACAAGTGATGAAAATAATTCGGATTGTCCCATGTGTTCTTATCTCCCTCTCAAAACCATATCACAACACTAAAATGTATTTCTACAATGTACTTCTTGTTTATAAATGTAGCAATGCCAAAGCACCTTTTTCCAGTTTTCTTGCACTGGACTGTTTTTCCCAACTCTTTTCCTGTAGAGGAGCACCATGGAAAAGCAAAGTGCAACACGCACTTCCACTAATGGTTCAAGTTCCACCCCTTATGCTGGGTAAAAACTTAAGTAGTAAGAATAGCTGGCTGAGAAACAGCTTAAGATCCATGTGATGACTGAACTGGATGACTGTTCAGATGTGGCTAGTTAGTTTGACAGAGTTTTGCTCAGTTTCCAACCAATCGGTAATAGTCGAGCAGGCCACAGCCTTTTTTTCAGTTGTGGCTCACTGGCTTGTTTTCCCAACTCCATTGCTTATGCTAAGCACCAAGCACAATGGCAAAAGGTTCCCTTTTTCAAGTCTTCAGTATGACAGGGCCATGACTTGAACTCCCATCCTCCCGACTGCATGTCTGATGCTCTAACCACTTGAACATGCACTTCGGGCGTGGCTACCCAATTATTACATGATGTGAGAGCACTCAATACACACCCTTTTGCCATCAACAGGATCCTAAAGTGATTCTATTACCTTTATCATATAAGCTATCTCCTCCAACCATCACATCCTTCATTTTGTCTTGCTCTAGTCCAGAATCTTTTATTGAACTGTCGACTTTCATGTTCCCCGAGTCAATCACATCGCAGTAAGGGTAAGTTGAATGATTTTCAACATTCACACAGTCAACAATGCCCTTCATCTTCTCTTTGTGATGGAATTCCTTGCGATCAGACATCCCAGAAAGCGCTTCACAAGAATCAGCGGTGATGTCAAGTGGGAAATCCACCTTAAAGTGATCACTTTTGATGGGGGGTGATTCGATATTCATCATTATTTCACGCTCCTTGTCTGAAATCTTTACCTCCACTATGTTTGCAGGGAGATTTTCCTTCAATTCTGAAAATATATGATAAAAAACTTTCACAAAAATTTCCCATTGGCATCATTACTACTATAACCTTTGCACCAACATACTGTTGTTCAGCATATTTTTATGATTACATGAAAGGAAACACCCTATAGCAAGAAACAATGAAACTTTAGTTATAAGCAAAACTTTTTCTAAAGTCTCCTTGGATTTGTGGAAGAAAAGCTACAGCACAAAGTCAAACAGGTACTCCCTAAAGTTTGCTCCCTGAAGGTGCAGAATCTGTTCAAGAATAGCAGCATTGCATGACTCTGTTTACAACTAGCAGCATCCCATGACTCTTTTCACAACTAGCTGCATTACATGACTCTGTATACAACTAGCTACATTACATGACTCTGTTCAAAGATAGCTGCTTTACATTTTTTCAATTCAATTCAATTCAATTTACATGACTCTGTTCAAGGATAGCTGCTTTACATGACTCTGTTCAAGAATAGCTGCATTACATCACTCTGTTCAAGACTACAATCCTGTACAAAAAATGGGGAGTGAGGGACTGTCCCATGTATTTTTGGCCAAGATTGAAGCTGCATGATGTGCTTCTGTTCTAGACTGCCTGAAAAAAGGAGATGCTAGTACTGCGCTAGCCCTCAAAAAGGGCTTTGTGTTTGTAACTTGGCCTAGGCTCATTACTCTCACGACAAAGCCCTTGCGGGGATAACTGGAACAAATGCACCCACTATCCACGACACCTGCAGACTGTCATCTCCTGCTTCCTCAGATAATAAAATATTCTCACCAAACGTCACACTGATAATCTTTGGCACCATATTTACCTTTCCACAAAAGATGTTCACAAAGTTTCATCAAAGGATGGCCAAGTTGTACTGTCAATTTTGACCAAGACAGTAAGTCAATGAGCCATGTTTTTGAGTTCTAGACATTACTGTTTTCAGTAGAGGTCAAAGGTCACAATGCAGAATTACTTTTCAAAACTTGATACTTCACCTGCGTAGATGTCTTCATAATACCATCTTTAATTCAGTAACAATAAGAAGTGAATATTATTTGGAATGCAGCGTAGACTCAAGCTGCTTCTATCACTTGGAAACTGAATTCCCTCCCATCATACACCAAAAGAAAATGGCCGCTACTCATCCAGACAATGGCACGACGCAACACTAGATTTTGCTTTATATCCTGTTTCAAGTGATCCTTACTTGCCTTTTTTTGGTGAGCTCTCGACAATAATGCATTTTGTTTTCATTGTATGATAGTTTAAGTTGTAGAAGTATCAAACTAGGTCAGTTATTTCATATTTTGGGCATCCTGGCTAGTGGGTACATTTATTAACGTTATCTGCAAAAAGGTTGTGTTGTGTGAGGAATGCTTTGTTATGAGAGGAATGAGCCTAGGCCATATATGTAACAAACACACAGCCCTGTTTGAGTACTGCACATGATCTTTAAGAAGGGATCATAAACAATGATTGACCATCCAAGCATATTTTACCGTCACAGAGTTATTAACTTGAGTAGCGATGTCACTGCTGCAGAATCTCAATATTCTGTGATTGTAAAGGAGACAGAGTTTCCGTATTGTTGCTGATGACATTTGATGTAAATACAGACCTCCTTTGGTGCTTTTCATTAAAAGATTATGCATCTATTGTTAATATCCTGATGCATTTCATGTTCAAAAATGATCAAATACTAGAAAACAATTTTTACAATAATACAATAACACTAAGAACTAAGTAAAGAGTGTAATCATTGTACACGACACTGAAACTAGTTAAGCACAAATAATGAACCAGCTAGATGCAGATCAGTGACATCTTCTAATAAATCCAACAGTCCAAAGATAGACGTTCTCCTCCTGCATTTCACACTATTTTCTCTTAAATCACACTCCCTTTAATGCTATTTTCACAGCCTCATTCAAATATTTTGGTATTTCACAACTTTTGAAGGAGTGAGAACTGTTTTAATGCTTATACCTTTGTATTTTTTTTATATTTGTGTTTGCATTGTTACACTGAATACCAAGTGGGTAGATACAGCACTATGTAATACAGTATGTTGCAGATCCTCAAATACACTTCAATAAACTCTCGAGGGGTAATTTTTTTCATCACAACATAGAGACACTTTGATCATGCCTCCTTGACACATTTTGTGTACTACACTGTAACATGATAAACTCTAAATAAGCTTACTCCTCTCAAGATAACTCCTGGGCAAATATCTGCTTACAGAGACTGTATTTATGCTCAGACTATAAAAGCAAGATTATCTTACAGTTACTTCATACTTGATTTAACAGAGGTGAAACACCAAGCTTCTAGCATATGAAAGATAAACTACAAAATGTAAACATGTTAGCAGTCAGTAGGTATCTGTGCCTAGCAACCTTTGCCTTCACCTTTGCCTTGCTGTGTACAAAGGAATCACAGCTTTCTTGAAGTTTCCACGAAAACTGAAGAGTTTCACCTTAAAATTTGCAAAAATAACTAAGCAACACTAAGCAACCATCACTTTTCTATTGTTGAAAAAGTTAATGTCTTCTTCCCCCACCCCAAAGGGCATGCCCTCAAATTCTGAAACTGACCATTGATCAAGTCACATTTCCTTGCTCTTAAGAAATTTCATCCCCTGCCTTGTGTGACAATATTTCAATACATGTTATGTATTGAGATAAAAATGAGTGGAATGAGAAAATTCTCAAATTTTTATCCACTTAAATTATTAAAACATACTGTAGAATGTTCAACATAATACCTTGACAATCTAGTGGCTCCACCTTCACCTTCGCCATTTTGGGACCCCTTCGTTGAAGTCCAGGTGGGACTGTGTTAGCAGGATTGAAACCTGTTGATGTGAACACAATAATGATTAAGTTTGATTACACTGTATGGTTATGACAATGACAAATATCTTGGTTCCAAACACTGAAAATCCCCCAAATTTACACATAAACCTTTCATACAATCTGCCATGGCCCTCTCAGATACAAGCTTGCAATAGCTGAATTACTTCTTGCCAGTTCTGTAGAAGATCTATATTAATATAATGTAACATACTCTGTCATGTAAATAAGGCAATTTCTGCTCCAAGACAAAAAAAATGTGCCTTTGCTGATATCTGTCAAAGCTACCACAACTTTTAGGGAAAAACTGCTATTGACAATTGAAGTACCAGACCACTAAGTCACTACTCCAATTTAATTAACTCTGCAAAGAACTCCGATGATTATTCTGGTAGAGTAAAGGCCACACAATTTAGTGGGTTTAAACTTTAACAACAAATTCAGACTAAGTGCTGGCAAAAACAGGATACATTAATGATTTTTTTCAATTAAAATCAGGATTTTAATCTATGTGATTTAAATCAAACAACTCTGCTTATTTTTATGTTGAAGTGTTAGATACATTTCGGTTTAATCTGTGATAGAAAAATTTCCATGAAACACCAATCATTAGGGCTATCTTTCTCGGCATATGCTTAACCCTTTACTGTTGTTTGGGTCCTTTTGGACCCATGCGGAGAGCTGGGCTGTCACACATCTTTACTGTTTCACACGGAGCTTGAAACTGCGGGTAGCTACCTGAAAATTCGGCCACAACAGCGAGAGAGACAATAGTTTAAGGTCACGGGGTCAATGGCCTACGGAAGCCGATGCGGGGTGGGCTACGTCCACTTTTCCGCCCACTCCCGAGGCGTGCAAATATGCCCCGATCGGAGCACAACAGTAAAGGGTTAAGCTAAAATACCTGCACCACTCGGCTAAAGGTTTACGTGCACACACACAGAGACAGTGGCATCAGCTTTGTAGTAAACACACTCCACAGGCTTATTTTAACCCTTTACTGTTGTTTGGGTCCTTTTGGACCCATGCGGAGAGCTCGGCTGTCACACATCTTTACTGTTTCACGCGGAGCTCGAAACTGCGAGTAGCTACCTGAAAATTCGGCCACAACAGCGAGAGAGACAATAGTTTAAGGTCACCGGGTCAATGGCCTACGGAAGCCGATGCGGGGCGGGCTACGTCCGCTTGTCCGCCCACTCCTGAGGCGCGCAAATATGTCCCGATCGGAGCACAACGGTAAAGGGTTAAAGGAACAACTTCGTAGTGCTAATAAACAAACTTTGACAATTCTTGGCATGGGAAGATTTTGCAATATGTCATTGCTCAAAGAGTTCAGAGTTTCTGAGATGTTAACTCTTTCATACCCATTTGTCAAATGTAGGCTAAAAATTGCATGATAAAATAACCAACAACCCCTTCCTCATTACGTTTGCCATCAATTTATATCAATTGTCAACTTCAAATGGAATGTCCTCATCTCTGACAGTTCCAATTCTCCTGCTTTAGATAATTCTAGCACCTCTCAAAACTGTAATACCATACTCCTTTTCTGGCATGACCCTACTTTTACTGCTCAAAACCAAATCTTGGAGAGAATACAAGGTCCTAATACGTAATAACAACATTATCTCTAAAAAGATGTGAAATGTTAGCTACTCTGCATCTTTTGAAATTTATCAAAGAACAGTCACCAATTGGAAAATTTTATGTTACCTTGAACCCTAACCGAAAATATTCTTGGGCATGGGTGATGATTGAATGCCTACAAAAAAATATGAGATCACTATCTCCTTTCAAAAATTTGAGATCACAAACTCCTTGCAAAAAAAACGTTCAAAAACTAAATGGTAGGTAGAAAAATTTTAACTCTACCATTTTGCTGCAAAGTTTGTAACTGTTGATGGGGTGGGTGTTGTTGCTGCTGATGTTTGGCCAACTCTTGCAATTGTTGTAAAATTAGTCGCTGTTCCCTTTGTTCCTGTGTTGGTTGTTGCTGTTGTGGGGAATGTTGACGTAGTTGCTGCTGATGTTGTAATAGTTTCTGCTGCTGTTGATCTTGTTGAAGTTGCTGAACTTGTTGTACCTCTTGTTGCTGTTTTACCTGTTGATGTTGTTGCACTTGTTGCTGCTGTTTTGTTTGATGCAACTGTTGCTGCTGTTTAACCTGTTGCTGTTTTTGCACCTGTTGTTGTAACTGTTGTTGCTGATTTACGTGTTGTTGTTTTTGCACCTGTTGCTGCTGTTGCAACTGTTGTTGCTGTTGCAACTGTTGCTGATGTTGATGCATCTGTTGCCGCAAGAAAGCCTGCTGCTGAGCAGACTGTTGCGGTTGCATGAACAGCTGCTGTGTTTGCTGCATTGGGGACTGGTGCTGTGACAAAGACAAGTGCTGGGTATGTTCCTGAATTTGTTGATGGTGCATCATGGGAAAATTTCCATTCATCTGAGTGTTAGCCCTAGGCTGTATGATTTCTTTCCCTGGTTGGCCAAGAGGAGACTGGTGCATAACTTCTGCAGTATTTGGCGGGAGACTGATTTCAGCGTGGTTTGGGACGATTGACGGAAAATCAAAGACACCATCCATATTGAAAATGTCGGGAACTAAAAAAAGAAAATGCACAGATATTAGCAGGTTTTATAAAGTAGCAGGAAGATAAGGAAGATATGCAAGTAGATTCAAGGATGATAATAAATCAGACTTTTGAACCCTCCAAGTTTTACTGGGAAACTCCCAATCTGTCAATCTGCCAATCTCACAGCGACCCAGTTAAACGCTCTGTCCTCCTTTTTATGGTTCCATTTGTGACTTTTTTGAAAATAGTTGATACAGTTTACACTAGGCATTTTGGGCAGTTGACCAAAATCAACATATTCCTGCTATTTTGCCTAAGCCTCATGGTGCATGCATTAAAGGTAAAATCTTCTCACCCCATAAAGTTCCATTTCTCCTAATCTACATACATAAAGTCCCTCCCACAATTGTCAAAAACTCATCCTTATCCAGATAAAGTCTCAGTTTATTGCTTCAGAGCTATTATACAGGACCCAATGTGTAGTCAGAACACTCTCAGCATAGTACATGCAAAATTATATTCTTGAGCTAAGTACTCTGCAGTTTTGAATGTCAAGAGATAAGCAAATTGAGAGTTTCTGTTAGCTGCAACAAAAAGTGTAGTTTAGGGTGAGAATTAACTGCCTTAAAGTGCAGTGTACGCGTGTACCTGCACGGTAGGCCTACAAGAAGATATGAACAATAGCATCTCACAATGTGTAAGATATTCGTAACAAAGAAGCACTGCTTGGGTAGTTCTCTCATTTTATTACATACTAAATGGGCAAGCTACTTGTCTAGCAAAATTCTACCATTTCAGTTGAAAACTACAAAACCACCTACTCTGTTATTCAAAACGAAGATCCAATACTGCCTTCATTGGCTCCTCATACTGCTAGAATTGAGCAGGATGGTTTAGCCAATGTTACGCGAGAAAGGAGTTTTCTCAGGTGAAGCTCGTCTCTGTAACTGTGGCAGTTAACCCGTTTAAACCAAACTTGTTGCTCTATTGAGCAAATAATCTTTGAAATGGGCAAATGCCGTTTGCCTCATTAATCTCAAGATACCTGAACAGGAAGTTCCCTAATAGATTCTGGATTATTAGCTGCCAGCTTGAGATGACGAAAACTTGCTATTCGTTTCTAGCGTCATGTATACGACAACATAATGACAGCAAAACACCTTATGTTTTCCCTTCTTTAGAACACAAGAATCACTTCAAACAAATTTTAGAAACACTGCATTGGGTAAACAGAAAATATGAAAACAGAAACAGATGTAATAACAACAGATTTAAAGGTCTGTTGACATGAAAATAGCAAACTTGGGTATTTGATGTTGAAAGCTCAAAAACCTACACAAAAATAGAAGCAATTCCAATCAAAATCAATTGAAAATTGACCATTTTACAGGAAAATTCTGATTTGCACTAAATCATGAATAAACATGAGCTCAATATGCAAACCTTTTATGTTATGACAGAGGAACACACCATATGGCTAACATTACCCTTTGTGTTTACAATCTCCATTTCCAGGACAGTTGGAAAATTAGTATGGTCAGGAGGTTTCATTTTTGAAGTGTTAATTATATACTTCATCAGTATCAATTGAAAAATGGTAAACTGTCTGATGAGTAATTAAGAGATAATTAATAAAGGGGTTAAAAAAGAAATGGCTATACTGTGCAACACTCCACATTATTTCTGCATAAGCCATGAAATAAAAAAAAAAACTTTCGAACTTTAAAGAGATATACTTTCAGAACCATCAAAGAAACTGACATACAATTCCAACATATTTCAACTTTGGAAAGTTTATTCCTTAACTGCCAAGTAGAGGTAGAACTTTTGCTGACATGTCACACTACCTTAACAAATATGAAAAAAGAATAGCAATACTCCCAATGGAAAGATAGAACATTCTGAAGAACAATGAAAAAAGGGGAAACAATAACATTTGAAACATAAAATTTGTTACAAACCTGCATTGCCATTGGACAAAGGGCATGACGGTTTTTTTCTTTTACCGGTGATGTTTTCTGCATCTGCAACAAAAAAAAAAACAAAAAACAAAAATTAAATGCTTGACATGAGGCATAAGGCTAATTAGGATACTGGTTTACACCTTCATTTTGTCAATTGACTGCCATTTCCTGTGTGCTATCTATACTGCTAGAGGTGCAAAGGAGAGAACAGAAGTTCTTTTTTTGAGTCAAATATATTCTACACAACTTCAACCACACCACTACTTCTCACATGATACAAGACTCCGGAACTCAGTGAAACTCTTTGGCCCTTTAGAGCAGTGTCAGCCCTGGAATAGTAATACAAATTTTCATCCCCATGTGTACAAGCATACAAATATAATACAAGCACCTCATTTGGGAATTACTTCAGAAAGACGCTGCCATGCCACATGCAAACCTTTTTGAAGATATAATACGAGCATCTCCTTTGCAAGTTGTTTTAGAGAGATGCTACCAATCCCACATTTAAACCCTGATATACAAATGCAACTGCATGCTTTGCTGAGCAGGATACAGGTGCACCAAAATATAACAATACAAGGATTACATAACCGTTCTAAAGGGTCACAAAACAATAGATACGATTGGACCTTAAGGCAACACATGAAACATTCACTACACAATCTCCTCAATTGATTGTTTCTTGAAGTACTGTACATTGCACAACCTTTGGTGTGACTCAAATAATGGCCTTAAGCTCAAACTCATGGCTCATATGTACGGCTAATTTGACTGCTCAAGGCAGAAGATTAAATATTATCTAGTTTTTAGAGAACTGCCATCAGTGAAACTTGAGAGTCAAAACAGCATTACAGAGCATGACAAATGAATTCTAACAGTCCAACTCTCATCTTCATAGGACATTCCTGAGCTGAGATATAAAATGTTGAAGTTTATTCACTTAAAACAAATTGGTCCATTATGCAATAATTTGTGACTTTCTTGTTGTACAACTTACATTGTCTGGTTTGTTTCCCTTTAAAATTAGAAATGTTTTCACGACCTAGAACACATTGTGTTTCCTTCAAAAGTATGTTGCAAAGAGAGGCCTAAATTAATTGCATCACCCCATAATATAGTAAGAGAGCTATCTCACCTAGAATGTACAAGGTGCAGTAACTTTCAGAAAAACTGAGGAAGACGAAGATTGTAATTTGTGTAGTACAAAAATGACATTTCAAATTATTGTGCAATGTACCATTTTAAGTTGAGTGAATAAACTTCAACATTGAGTTGGGCTGTTAGAATTCAATTTTCATGGTCTAAAGTTTCATATATGTAGTTTTAATATTTTGACTCAAGGTACTCTTTAAGCAAATCAAATATAAAGCCTAGTGAGCATCTTGGTTGAACAAAGAACTGATATTTTGATTAACTGAAGGGTGTTAATCTAGGACACATACTAATGACATCCAATTTGACTTTTTCCCTGGAATACAATAAGAATCAACACATTCTTACCTCTAACTGGAGCATAATATGTAAATGGCTTTGGATCACTGACTTGTAAATCAGACTTTCGTCTTAACTGGACCTGTACTACAACTGGATGGGGGATGTTTTCTTCCCTGAAAGCTGGTGTTTTGAAAACAATAGCAAACTGGAACAAAAGAATTAAAAGCATTAAGTTATGTCAAAGTAAGTGTGCTCAAGTACAAAGGATGTCTGTGACACCTGTGCAATTGTATTAAACATATTTTACAGTAACTGATACTTGGCACAAATTTGAAATGAAACATATTGACAATCTGCAAGAAAAAATCATTCATTTATAAAAAACAAGACAAAGAGAATACTTTTTAGTACAGTACTTAACACCTCCCTTCAGCACAAAAGCTTGCAACATCCATACCGTACATGGAATTTTGAGTTACCTCATAATTTCCCAGTAGTTCAAAAAGGATTTGATCAAGGGACCTTGTCAATGCCATTATACCCTAACAATCAAACTAACTCCACTGGCTTGAACATCAGCTTAGCTATCACACCTTTTGTAAAGACCTCATGATGAAATAAACCAACCTTCACCTTTCCGAAATTTTAAGCAAAGACTAGATTAGGGTTTGACAGGGGGATTATGCCTCTATGAACAACCTTCTCTTTTAACCTAGCAGGGCCCAGAGTCCTTTTTTCCAGTTGTGGGGCAGGATTTTTATCCTTACTTCATTACTTTTGTGGATCATCATGTACACTGGAAATAGGTTTCATTTTTAAAGCATGTGGTATGACCTGGCCTGGAAATCGAACCCAGAACCCTACAGGTGAGAGGTGGATGCTCTACTTGACCGGACTCTAGAGACCAATGCATAGAAGTATCTCCCTACACACACTACCTGCTTTACTTAAATGAAGAAGGAAATATTTATATATGACCACTTTCACACTCTCATGAGAAATAACTTAATATCCTATGATGGAAAAAGTTCAAACAGGAATAAAAATGTTTATGAAGTTTTCTGACCAAAGCTAAAATAAATATCACATATTTGAGTTCTTGAATGGCCGTTTCATCTCTTCCGAAGGGTATTTGTTCTGTTTCCAACTAATGAATTCACAAGGGTCACTAAACTACAGGAACAACTTAATCAAAAGTTTTGAACAAGGTGTAAAATCCATACACTGCTTTCTTTAAGTCATCGAGTTCACCTCTATGCAGTCTCTGACAAAGCAAGGACAGTTATGTATTCTCCCTGTATTTAAAATAATCATGACATTTAGAGTCTTACACCTGGCTCACTAAAAGGGGAAGTTTAGGTAAAAATTTGATTTTCATACGTGAAAGAGGAACCAAATCTAAACAAGGTGGTGAAAGTTCCGTTGAAATCGGACATGTATTTCTCGAGATACCAATAAATGAAGTCAGTAGATTTGCATTTCAAAGTGAGTTTGAGGGCAATAGAGGTTATATCACTTCCTCACATTGACAAGGAATGTTTTGTTTTATCAGACTGCTGTGTTGACCTTGAAGTTTAGGAATAGGACCTCCCTGTGGGGGATGCAAAGTTTGTAAAATGTTCTCATGCCACTTACGCATTCACATTTTTATAATATTTATGGGATTGCTGAGGAGAAAATCACCTCTAAAGTTTAAAGAAAAACAAAACACTGTGCACTAATGTGGGGATATGTGTCATATGTGCCTGCTTCAAAGTTCACATTTTGTTGAAAATGTGAAAACTTAATGTGCACACAAACATCAGATTTCAATGCAAATTTCACCAAAATGCTTAGAATAAGTACCCCTATACCAAATCCTATTGTGACCTTAAACCCTTTTTTAAGTCTGTCCAGAGGTATGATAGAAATGGCTATCTCCTCATCTGCCCTCTCTCTTCATACACCACATAGCAGTACACAAAATTAGTCAGGTCACGGCTAAGCCCCTAGAAGATATGAGGTTTTACTTTATCTCGGGGAGAAAAATTAGGTCTTGGTTCAGGAGTAAAGATTGAGATATCAGTACACCTTTTATCTTTATCACAGATTTCTTTAGAATATTCATGAGAGGTTCTAACTCTCTGGAAACCCTTCTAAATACACAACTTCTTATTACTGTTGGATATGCATTCCTCGTAAATACTTTGCGGTCATGTCTGTGCAGCAGAAATCCTGAAATACTGCTCACCTGACGATGGACATCAGTTGGACCAAAATCCCCATAGCTTTCCCAAATTTCCTCTCCTTTGGGGTTTACTTCAAAAAATCTGACCTCAATATCTTCCCTCTGGACCTTGTCACACAGCAGATAGACTTCCTCTCGACCCGTGGTGCTACCGGAACTTTTGTCCATGCGGCAGATTTTGAGTGCAGTAGAATTAGGGGAGTCTGTCATCAAACCAAAGGCAGGAAAATGTTTGCACTATCAGGGTTTTTTTATCATTGATTTGTGAATATTTCTTAAGATGATGGCCTAGTGCATCATAGAGCATGCTGAGGTCATTAGGGATGGTAGGAGAAGGCTTAGGGCCATTAACATTAATTACAGTGATTTCCTATAGGACATCTACTCTAAATATTTCTAAATCTAAGAAATAGTTTTTAATCATACTTCATTCTATTAAGGAGTAGTCATACCAAATCGAAAGGTTTGTCCCAAAGTGCTGCATCATAAGCTGTTCTGTTGTCTTGTATTAGGGTAAATCACTCAACAGGGAGACGTTTGTTTGAAACCCAGTTTAATTTTTGTGGTAGCGTACCCAAAACACAGTCTGTTGATGTGACCTGCCAAGGTTACAGCCCTATATTCTGACACCCCTAAATTCCAACACCCATACATTCCAACAAATCCATTACCTTCCAATGCAGGTTTTGTTCCGACACCCCTATGTTCCAAAAACGTGATCATAGATGAATATAGAGATTATCCAAACAGAGGGGTGTTGGAACAAAGGGGTGTCGACTACCTCCAAAAAAAAAATACAGTTTACACTTCACTCACACAGTGCTGGAATATGCCAATCCTATGTTCACACAAATATGCAATTTTTGTAATCTTTCTCAACAAAGATGGAGAGGACTAAAACTTACCCTTATAAAACTCAGACTGTAATGTATTCAAAAACTGCTGTGAGTATTACCCCTACTTAGGTCTACTGAGAGAACCCTTAATTGTGAGATTAAAATCCACATTGTCCCTTACTCTGTATCTACAGTCAGCCTATACAGGATAACATAGATATAAAATTTCCATAGGAGACACTTTCACTGGGAGCTACCTTTTCTTCTAAAAGCCTAACAAGACCAACCTGACATAATTCTAATCACCATACATGAAACAAAATTCCCAACCCTCACTAGCAATAAAATGACTATATTAATTTACCTTCACTATGCATAAACATTTGCGTGAATGAATGGGAACTGCTAGTTAATGTACCAAAAAGTTTTCACTAATATAGGGTTCCCACTCTTTGCTAACATAATTTTTTCATGGCTTTCCAGAACCTTTATTAAATTTTTATGGACTTTCAAATTAGGGGTGTTAAACATAAATTTGAAAGATAAAACATAGTGATAACCATAACAACTAAAATTAAGAAAAAAAAGGCACCCAAGTTTCCCATGAGGCACAGTTTTCAGATAAACAATTTTGCAGCTGATCAAAGCTGCATTTAAATATGTAATTTTTCTGAAATCAAAAGAAAATTTACGACTTTTTCAGAACCCTAGACCATTTTTGTGAAATTTAAGTACTTTTCAGTCCCTCATTTTTGTATATCAAAATTTCAGCAATTTTCAGATTTTAAAGGACCTGTGGGAGCCCTGTAGATATTTGATATGATGGGATGTAACTTACGACTATCATATATAACATTGGAGACAACAGGGGGCAGTGCATGGGTGAATCTGCCAGAGGCATCTTTCAAGTATGCTTGGAAACATAATCTGACTTTAGACAAATCCATGTCCTTCGCCATTGCCCTAGCTTTCACAGCAGCATCCTCCGGAGTTATCTGTTGAATTGCCTCAGGGCCAAGAACTGCATTACAAATCCTTTGATTCTCAAGGATTCGCTTCTGTAAAACTGGAACTACTTCTCTCCTGGTAGCATGCTGTATTCCTAAGCTCTGAAAACTGTCAAAAGTAAAGCACACATGATAGAGACAGTTACAGAACCCAGCCAACATGCCCAGTTGGGCCCCGACTGGGCTCCATCTGGGCTCCAGCTGGGCTACTTGCTGGGCCCCAGCTGGGACCCAGTCCTGTTTGTCAGGTGTTCCCACATGGGGCCCAACTGAGCTAGCCTTTCCCAGCTGATGCCCAGTTGAAGCCCAGCTGGAGTCCAGCTAGGGCTTCAGTTGTTGAAGCTGGGCCCAGCTGGGCTTCAGCTGGGCATCAGCTGGGAAAGGCTAGCCCAGTTGGGCCCCATGTGGGAACACCTGACAAACACGAATGGGTCCCAGCTGGGGCCCAGCAAGTAGCCCAGCTGGAGTCCAGTCGGGGCCCAACTGGGCATGTTGGCTGGGAATACTAAAAAGCAAAAAAAGTTATTTTTCTATGCTGACTGGATATTAAGCAATTAATATGCACTAGACAGAATAAAACTTGTCCAATGCTGAAACAATAGATTTTACTTACATCACCAGGCTTACACAAGGATGCTAAAATTAATAAATAATTTGAAAATATGAAAGCTGCAATTCTCCTGAATCAGGGTCCTTTATGATGCTAAAATCAGAGCCCTGTCAGGATGTCCTACAGTACGTTACACTTCAAAACTTAAATTTCAGTGGTATTGAAAACAGCACATGTTATACAATATGGACAGAGGCAGGTTCAGTGCTGGGTACTTTAGGTCCGGATTATTTCACCTCCAATTTACAGCTGTTTTAATGATGCCACATGAATGTGGGGGAAGCCTGTGATTGATATACATTACAAATTTAGGACAAGTTGGCAACCAACTGAACAATTATGATCGAATTTGGTAATTTTTGAAAAGCATGACGGGATGGGAAAACTGTAAGTGTATTGCTCTTGAATCAAAACCTGGCCTTAGTTTCAACTTTCACACATCCCTGAATTTAACTCGTGACAATGAGCTCCTTTAGCTCAGCATCAACATTTTGAATGCCCTTATCCAATAGCTGGGCCAAAGCAACTCCAAAGTTTACCCAAGGCTTTTTTCTTTCTTTCAAGAAAGTAAGTAACAAAACTGTTCACTTTCAAGAGTTTGAAATTTCTGCATGCACATTTTGTGACTACTGTAAAATTCCACAACTGGACTGTTGAGCAATGTTTATTCAGTATCATCCATGTGCAGCCAGCTGATCCACACCCATAAATTTACCTCCTGCATATGCAGGAGGTATTCAATCAGACTTAGATAAAGACCCTCTACTTCTATTGGGCCACTACAGTCAGGTGGCTATGCATTATCTCAGGATAAACTCAAAGTAATGAAATATTAAACTGCTCTCATCTTACAGTAGCTACAGTACTCCATTTTCTCAGGGTTGAGCTGTTTCAATGTGCTGGTTTTCATCCAGATAATACATGGCCATATTTACAAACAACACTTTTCTTTCTAAATATACTTTCATTTGAGTCTAATCATAATCTTGTAATGTATGAATGAACAAGCTTAAAGGTCAAGAGCAGTCCCCCCCCCCAAACTTACAGTATTTTGAAGCAACAGCTAAATATCACAATTCTTGTCTCATTTCTGTTCAAAGAATCTTTCATAATATTTTATTACTTCAATATACCATATGAAAGGTTAACCAAGCAGTAACTTCCAGTAAATTTCACATTTGAGGAGTAAAAATGTTGTCACATGACCCTCAACAGTCAATCATGAAACTGGACAGTCTACTGCACTGCTTCATGTTGGGTTGACTGCTCCTGCCCTTTAAATAAATCTGGACTTGTGCATTAGAACATAATAAAGCACTCTCTGGGATTAATACTATTGCTACTGTAAACTCTGCCCTCACCATCTCATCAATATCCTTGATTTTGTATTATCCTGTGCCAGATGCATACATTCCACAATTACTTTCTTATAACCTTACTTTAATTACAATGACTCTATAATTCCAAAATCTTATTGTCCACTTTTCTTGTTTTATACAGGAATAGTTCACAATTTACAGTAATTTCACTCTATAGTTACTGTAAGTTCCAACATTTGTACAGTACTGGGAAATAAAGCAGCCTGAAGTGTTTAACACCCAATATAGTCAACATTCAATTAATTACTGTACATACAGTATAAACTTGAGCAGACCTCAAATATCACTATCAGATGACAATTGAACCACAGAAAAAAATTGAAAATTTCAGTAATATGTATCAGTGTCTTGTTATATCAACAATAAAATCCTTCACAGGATGTTTGCTGAATGCAGCAAGTTCCTGAACATTTTGACCCAACCACTGGCTAATATACAGTACAGCTTTACAACCAATGAACAAAAACTTCCACCACTTCAGAAAATCTCCCTCAGAAATGTTTGCTTGATGGGGAAACCCCTTTCATTCCAATTTTACAGTAACCAACACATGTGTAATAATAATTGATATGCAACTTCCAGACCTGTGTACACAAATAATGGATGTGTGTGAGTGCCAAAGTGTGAATAATTTTATGAGTTGAAAGACTGAATAGAATGTTAATGTATACTATAGTCAACATATGAAGTTTTCATACCATCAAAGGAATGAAAAACATCCATTATTTGTTTTTCAATACATGAGACCTAACGTCCTAGATTTTGGTAAAAATTTGATTGTATATACAGTACCACTATAATATAATGGGAGACGTCATCACTGTAGGGTAATTAAACACTGACCATGGCTATGGGTTAGCATCAAATAACACACGGCAAGCATAGGCGTACGGGAGCATTTCAATTTGGGGGGGGCAGAGGATTCTCTGCCCGAAAAATGTAATTCTGCCCGAAAGACTATCTAAGCGGAGCGCCACCATCGGTTGGCACGGAGCGTACAGAAAATTTTGAAAAATCGCAACCCCTCAGACAGCGGGAAATGGCCTTTCCCAGGCTTATAAGCAGAATCAAAGCCGTCGATATTTTTTACTTTCGTTTGCAATATAATTTTCACCAAAAATGACCAAATCTACAAAAAGGTCAGAAAACTCCCAGATGAAATGTACCACTACCATTGGATGACTACAGTGGCGTAGCTACTGGGGGGGGGCAGGGGGGGGCAAGTTGCCCCCCCTGGAAAATAATTTGGGGAAATTTGATGAATTGTCTTGCTCTAACAACTACCAAAAATTTCTCAAAATTTTTGTTAGAATAACAAATTCTGAGACATTTCTCATACATAATTCGTATTTTCACGCAACAAATTAACCCAAATTTGAGATTTCGTTTGTGTCGCATGAACCGGCCCTACTCGCGTTCCACAGAAATGTCCTCGCCGCGTAGCAGATTGAATGTTCTCTTGTATATGCGCTTTTTTATGATCAGTGCATTCCAGTGCACATGAAGCTGTTATTCAGGAATTTAACAACAGCTGATACAGTACAAATAACACTGAAAGGCTGTAAGCCCAAACTTATCCCCTTGCACACATTCTCTGCGTTGTACACTTTGGGAATTCAGTAAAAGGATGTGAAAACTGACAAGTTACTAATGTAGCCCCCCCTAACGTAGACCCCCCCCCCCGAGTTTATTACATTGTCCTGCAAGCTAGTAGCAGCTATACCGATTTTAGTCTGTGTACATAACGATGGATGGGGCTGAAACAATCCATGGCCAACGATTACTGTAACTCAAAGTTAGTCTAGAAATTAGAATGAACAGGATCCATTGGCATACTTAGATTTTGTTACTTAGCCTAATCCTTGGAGGCTTACAGGCTAGTTTGGGAATAAAACTTTCTGCTCACTTGGGGTGTAAAAATAAACGGGTCCATGAGTATCTTGTAGCCTTCCTTCTTCACTTAACAGACTGCTGTTCTAACAGGAAATCCTGTGTGATCGAGCTATTATTATAGGCCTTGTTTCAGGGGCGTACAAAGGGGGGGGGGCTCATTGGGCAATGCCCCCCTCACAGATGCCATTTTTTCTTTGTTCTTAAAAATAAGTTAGCTTTAGTAACACAGATTTTACTTCAAAAGATAGCATATGTGGCACCAGGTTGCATATAAGGACACCCAATTTTTCAAAAATTCTCAAAGGAGAAGGATTGTCTCTGCAAGTACGTCCCTCAGTGATGCCATCGTTTATTTCCTACAAATAGGCAAATTCTATCAAATCCCAATTTTTACTTTAAAAGGTAGACTCTGTTTCCCACTGGTGGCATCGATAAAAATAAAGACTACATGTTTAGATTCTCTTTACAAGCATGAATACGCTATTTTTGACCATCTAAGGGGTCTGATTTTTCGAAATTTATTTTACGCTCCACACCAACCAGTGGTGGCGTTTCGCTCAGTCTTTTGTGCAATATTACATTTTTGGGTCAGATTACCCCGCCCTTAACTCTCTGATTACTTCGCAGTTTGCAAACATATTTTGAAGGAAGGGTTTTTTTGCAAACGACAAAAGAAGATAGTGACTGGGTAGATTCTTCGTATAAGTCTGGAAAATGCTACTTCCGGCCCTCTGAGGGGTCTGATTTTTCGAAATTTTCTCTATGCTCTGCGCCAACCAATGGTGGCGCTCCGCTTAGATAATCTTTATGAGAAAATAACGTTTTGTGGCCAAGAAATACCACAAATCCTATACCGATCAATGCTCCTTTATTTTGACTCCTAAAAGTGTGCGAATTTAATGACAAGTTTCACTTCGTAAGGTAGCATAAATGGCATAAGAATGCATGTAAAGACAGGAAAGTTTCAGTTTTATCCTCATGATTCAACTTTTTACACTGTTCCTGACAAAGTCGAAAATCTTGCACCATTTTGCATCTAGGCTCCTTGAAAACGTCAAAAAATTTCCGGACACCCCTCCCCTTAGACCATACTGCATGCCCCCCCCCCTTCAGAGAAATCCTGGGTACGCCACTGCATTAGTACATACAAATCAACCAGATATTGTTGACCAAAATAATATACTAAGAGCTGTTATTTCCAATTGCTCTTCGTTATACTTTAAGATTAAAAATGCAGGTAATATTACATAATGACATGGTAATGTTGTTATACTTGTAAATTTGCATTTTTCATATGAAATACATACACATTGACCGGAAAAAATTTGGGGGAAATTTCATACCTTTGCCCCCCTGGAAAAAATCCTAGCTACGCCACTAGATGACTACATTAAGCTATAATCATTGGAAAATGAGTTTGTTTGCGCGTTCTTCATACTATTTCACATCATGCAGCATGAGATTATCATCAACGTAATTTTGAAAATTGAAGAACTTCAGAAACCCTCGAAAATCCCAAGGCATTGTCATGGAGGGCAATAGACAGACTCTCAGCGCTCCGCGCCACCATGGCTTGGCCTGGAACGCCCCAAAATTTTGGCCCAAAACGCCTCCAAGATCGCTGGAAATGGCACTTCCAAGGCTTTTTAAGAGTTCCCACAACTCAGTTAATTGAATCAATACGGTGAGATATATTACCCTAGAGTTGTGTAATCAGAAAGAAAGGAAGGGGAAAGGGTGTTGACAAGGCACTATTCATATATTCTTCCCCGATCCAGCAATCGGTAACTGAGGTTCGTCCTTAAAAACATTTGAGATGTGAAAAAAACATAATATAATGATGTACCGCACCTGGGAATGCAGTGGCGTAGCTGGGATGGGATTTTTTGGGTGGCACAGGAAACAAGTGGGGGGGCCTAGTACCTCCTAAGATCAGGCATGGCAAGAATATCTAAGCGGAGCACCACCATCGGTTGGCGCGGAGCGTAAAAGAAAATTTGGGGCTTTAAAACCCCTCCAGATGGCCGGAAACGGCACTTCCCAAGTGTGTTAAGCTGGATGTACCCAGCCTAGAAATACGAATCTCATGTCTTCGACTTCTCAAATAACGAGAATAAAAAAATCAATCTATGAAAAATGGAAATACATACACTTTTTAGGGACCCCAAATCTGGGCAAATCTGATCTGTGGCCTGGGGATGAGACTAAAGGGAAGCGGTATCTCCCATTCCCTTGGGAAAAATTGTAAATTTCAGAAGGACGTAGATCGCAAATGCGGCAATATTTGAATGGATTTCAGCTAACCTAAGGAAGTACCTTACCCTTTAACAGGAAAACCAAAAGTAGTTGTGTCCCCCTGTGAGAAACTTTCTTTGCGTTAGATTTCCTAGATGCAAAATGGTGCTATGTTTGGCAAAACTTTAAGCTTATTATAGGCCTAAGTTTTAGGATTTTCCATTTTTGGGGAGCATGAAAAGTATCAAAATGTTTTTAGTTTTTGTAGAGGTTTTACAAGAGACATACATACTCGCAAAGGAACAAGTGCAAAATGGTGCAGTATTTGTCCATCGGTACATTACATAGTCAAAATTAAAATACTACGAATAAATCTCTCAAAATAATTGAACCGCAAAGCAGAAGTATGCATCATGTGGAAAACACATGAAATCAGGACTTTGTGGACATTTTACAAATCCCCCGGACGTCAGTGCCAACTAGTAAAAAAAGGACTTGTCGAAAAAAATCGTCCTACAGTGGCACTTTGCATGGGCAGGAGTGAGGCACGACATAGGCCTAGGGCCTACTTGTTAAGGATGGAAGGGAAGAATTATCTGAAGGCAGTACCTTACCCTTACCTGCTTACGGCATATTTTGTGTATGACAAAGTATAGGAATGGTCGTGTAAAAGTGGTCTCCAGTGTACGATTGCCTTATTTTCAGTAAATCAATCAGCCATCCGAAAGGCAGAAAGGGTTTTGACCTAACAAAGTCACATTTAGGTTTGTCGTCGAGACTTTCGTTTCATCTTCTAAGTGAAATGCAAAAACGACAGTGCAGATCACAAACGGTATCTAATTTAGCGAAAGTAGGCATTTTGAAGTTATTACTTGATTTCATACGTGTGCACAAAATGTGTTTTACACACATTCATTCATGTTTTTTTTTTCTAATTTTTACACATTTTATTTATTTATTTACTGCTTTGAAGGAAATACTTCAAATTTTATTTCCATTCAATTTTTTCAATTACTTTATCAGGCCGCAAAAAATGTGGGGGGGGGCTGAAGAAAATCTGGGGGGCCTAGGCCCCCCAGGCCCCCCGCAGCTACGCTACTGTGGGAATGTATAAAACAATACCTGGTCTTGTATCTCTCCAGGGAAAACTGTAGAACAGAATTAAAAACGTGAGTACCTTGTGTCTGTGACTCTGTTGCGACTCTTGCCCGAATTTAAGTCCAATTCCACTGAATTGATACAACTGTCTATATGACTCGGCCCAGACGGGCAGACATACTTGCAGATTTGAGTGAGCAAACAAGCTACGCTGATTTGTTTACCATTGCCCGAATTTCGGTTCCACAGCACTGCACGTTAAAAAGTTTCGCACAATTTTAAGAGGATCATTTTGAAAAGTGCAAAATTGTCATCTCATTCATATGCTGCCCAAATACCTCTCGACCAAGTACGTTTCAGCCTTCTGGTGACTATTGGTGATTGTCATTTAGTAATATGGTGCGTCACAAGATAGCTTTTGATTGATTTGTTCGGGCAAAATTTTGGAGACTGTATACATCCTCTCTCCCCTTGTAATCTGGCAATTAAAAATATCCCAGAACTTTTTTGCAACTTTTGCCCGAATATTGTGTCATTTCGGGCAAAGGTTTGCGCAAGAATATGAAGTGAGGCTGACAAAAAATTTTATTTTCATAAGCTGCCTGAATGTGTCGCGAATTTTGGTATCTTTTAGAGTTTTCATGAAAATTGTACCGTGACTATGATGCTTTTTTATTATTTTTTCGGCCAAGTGTTTGAAGGAATTCGGGTGCGCCTAGGAGTTTTCTGTTTAAGTTGAAACAAACCAGGTTCTAAGACTCAAACGGCTGCCCGATTTTTACAGATCCCTGCCCGAATTTTAGGTCTTGAGAAAATTTGGGGGGGCAGTCTGCCCCCCCTGCCCCCCCACCTCGTGTGCCTATGAAGGCAAGTGCAAACCATTGGATTGCACAGCTTGGAGTAATTCTTCCCCATGACATGGTAGCCCTGTAGTGATGAAATCACAAAACTAACCATTCAGTAATCACCACCCAACAGATTTTGTTAACAACCCAAATGTGGGTTTCAACAGGTTACCACATATGTGTCAAAAATGGTGGAACTCAGAAATGATTGAGTTCCATTGATTTTGAAATTCAACTGCTCGCAAGTGACCACCAACAATCATCCAATCATCTAGAAAAATATAGTATTGTTTTCAGTGCAAAATAGTGTAATAGTCATGACTGGCAAGATGTACGTGAACACCATACGCTCTCTAATGATTGCCCCTATCCTAAAACAAGCCCTCTCCCCTATAAGTTTCAAACAAATTTAACAGAGTAGACGGAGGACATACGTTAGACTATAGATGCTACGTACAGGTCTGCACCTAGGCTTATGTCTATTACTATTATCATCTTTAACACATTTGTGTTCATTAGAATACAGAACACTTTCAAAGAAATATTTTTTTTCAACAATCCAATGCCTCAAGGGCATTTATTAGAGACTAGATTAGAATACTCTATTTTCATTGATATGAATACTACATAGTGGTTGAATACTTACGACGCTGTCATATCTGTGGGCCCAACCTGCACAGTACAGATACCATTGTCACACATGCGTCCAACCAGCGAGTGGGCATGGGGTTTAGGCTGGGCTTCATCGGTAACCAAGGATACAACAATTCTAGCTTCTCCAATATAGTTGACAATCTGAGAGGGGTATAAATCAAGAAGATTGCAAGTCAAGATTTCTTGACAGGAATTCAAATTTGACAAAAAATGCCCAATAAACCTTAAAATCTTTATTCAAATCATCACAAGTTTACATGTAAGTACAAGGGGGGGTCGATCAGATGGGGAAAAAAGGGGGCTTTGCCAAACTATGACATGTACTGTACTATGAAAATGCATTCATTTCCCAAGATATTCCAATTATTGGCTGTAGTTTTTCCATCTTGAATAAAACTTGTCCCAAATTTCATGCATTTTGCTGGCTATAGCTTTATGGATGCATATGTACACAATTTCTAATTCTGCTGATCACAATGGCAAAATTACATCAATTTGGGCAATAGTGAAGCACAAATATTCTATCAACGTTAATATAATTTCATCTCGGGTACAGTATAGCCTTATAACATCTCACATGTCTTCTAACCATGGAAGTGGGCCAATATTACTTGATAATTGGCTTTGGTCATGTTTTGCCATGTATCTACAATACAGTACAGTAGAGTAAGGCCGAATCTTTAGTACAATATTGAACAGGAAGTCTGTTCACAAAGAAGATTACAGTACGTACATTAACGATAGAGCTCCCAAATCTACAGTACAAGACAAATTTAACCCACCCCTGGTGCCTTCCACCTCCCCCTAAACATGCTGTGACATCGCTTCTTGAAAAAGCAACATCGTCACCCGCCAGTAGATCAAAAGAGGTGTGGGGTGTAACTGATATCTGTGTTTGTTACATGATCTATAGCCTCAAATGAGCTATGCTTTCATTGTGTTCACACTGTGTGAAAAGCAATTAACACATGCTGACTGACCTGTTAGCTAACCCCAAATGTTACATAACTTTTTTTGTATTGAAACACGTCTTTTACTGTCAATCAATAAATCAGATATGAAACTTGACTCAATCAAATCTGCATGTAGTGGGCTTCTTTTCCTCCCTGAAGCGATAAGAATTAATCAGGCAATGTAACAATGTAACAAAAAGTAAGAGGGAACGTTGCATCTTGAAAAAGGAAAATCTTTAAATTTGATGCCTTCTGCAGTTCTAGATCTTTGTAGGGCATTCAAAGGTGTCTCCATGTGAAAAAAAGTCCTTTTCATGTCTTCCAAACACTGTTTCAACACCCATTTTCTATTGATGTGTTGTTAGTTGACAATTAAGAGACCTACTATTGAGACAGGTCTCTTAAAAATAATGGAAGCCATGTAAAGGTGGCCAGCATGCAAGCATTGACTCTCAGAATCCATACACTATTATACTACAGTATTACAGTATCCTTCAAAGTTGACACAGTTGGACTATGCTTACTGTATATGAAGATCTGAACATGGTACAAAATAATATGACTGTTATCTAAAGGGCCTGTCCCCTCACCCCAAACTCCAATTACTTAGCTACCTCCTGTGAGATAGACATTACAGAAGATTCGTAAATGTTGGTAAGTTATTTAACTGCCCTTACTTAAAGGCCCAGTTCTCTCACCCCAAACAGTACCAATTCTCCTAACCTTCTTACTAAAGCCCCTCCCACAATTGTCTGAAATTCATCCTCATCCGGAAACAATCTCAGTTTATTGCTTCAGGGTGAATATAGAAAAACACTTTATATAATCAAAACACTCTCAGTACCGTTCATGCTGTGTAATGTAAGCGTTGGCACTCTGCATTGTTTGAATTAGCTGTCAATCAAAGAGATGAGCCAATTGAGAGTTTAGGTACCCAGGTACCAAAATTGTAGTTTGGAGTGAGAGGTTTGGCCCTTTAAGAAGTACAGTAGCCACCCGCTTGGAAAATAAAAATTTATTGAAGTCGGGTGCATGTTTCAAAACAAATGTTTAGAGAGGTTGTTTAATTCGTCCCCTTTCTGACGTACTGACGAATCGCAAATTGGCATTGTGACGAATGTGCAAATTTGGCAATTTTGGCGTAGTGATGAATGCATTTTTTGCCGTAATCTGTTCACCTCAGCCTTAAAAATTGCAACAACTTTGTAAATTTTATCATTTTCTACAATTCCAAACATAATTGTGATGTATATGGCGAAAATTCTTCAAATAAGACAACATTCGTCACTATGTGAAACACAGATCCACAGATTCATGAAATTCTTGATTTTGCAATTCGTCAGTAGGCCAGAAAGGGGACGGATTATGCCATGCCTCCTAAGAGTACTTTCTGGATAATATTCAAGAAATATAATGTACTTGGCAAGGTTCTGTAGTCATATACAAAGGTATAAATCTATTCACACTGTTATTGCATGTACAGACACCATACTGCAAGTGTCAATATGCCTTTAATTTATTATTGTTGCATTCATGCTTAAAAATGTTGTGCAAACATTTCAAACATTAAACTTCCTATATGTCACCTTCCTTCAATTTTTCAAGAATGTTCCTCATTTTGTCAAAGTTTTTATAAACTTAACAGGAACTGGGGAGTTTTGAGTCCAGATCATGTGTCAAGTTCCTCTTTGCATCTCCAGTATAGTGTCTACATGAACATATGTGTACAGTATGTATAAATTAATCAGTCATTAATGTACACATGCACATGTTTGCACTGTACGCAGTAAAGCCTGTTTGGTTGGTACGCAAGGCAGTACAGGTACTACATGTATACTTCCTCAATATTCCTCTTGCAGAGTACTGAACTTAAATTGGACCTGAAAGCATATTACTCATATTGCATACAGTTGTGTACATACATATGCCATAAATACCGGTCTACTAGTACACTACAAATATGGATCAACCGAGAATTACAAATTGTAGAAGACCTGCATGATGCATGTTTAAAACCATGCATGTTTGCCTCAAATCTGCTGATACTTGGCACCCCAAACTTTACTTTTGATAGGCCTGTTTGCAAAAAAATCCAATATTTTACTTTTACTTTATGCTTACCTCTTTTAAATTTGATGTACATACCTACAGCTACTTAGCCCATGAAGAATGGTCCCAAAATTCACTTGGGATGTAATCATTTGACTAGCATTTGATAGCAAACTAACAACATAAAGTACTACTGGCATTTGGTTCACCCTGGTGTGCACATAATTCATATATTTTAACGAGCCAATGATTGCACTCATCTGCTCTAGTGCTGACCAATTGTATCAGTCATATGACATACTGAAAACAAACACGATACTTGTGTACATATGGTAATCCATTCAACTTTACTCTTGAAAGGCAATTTGAAACTATTTAAGAACTTATTTGTGCAGTTGAGCATTTAATGGAGCTACTGTAATGTTACAAACTGGGGCAGCTCGATTTAATCTCTCAGCCTGTTTTTGGCCAAAAACAGTGGTCTCTGGGGTACCTTACTTTGAGGCAGAGAAGATGGTAATGAATCAAATGCTTTCCTCCCAAAGGAAAATTGTGCCTTGGGGGAATGAGTGCAGCCTGTCTTTAAATTTGTCTTTAAGTGCTATGGTAGGACTTCAAAATAAGAGAGATATATATGGACGGTAGTGCCACGAGGTAATTATAAAGAATCCTATCATGTCAGTGATCACTCCCCCTAAAGGACTGTCCAACAGTGATTGGGAACATGAGTGATATAGACTTGTCTGTGAGCTGAATGCAACATATCATATCACAAGGACCAACAGACAGCTGGAAATCTAGCCAATTATTTGCCTCAGGCCATCATCTAAAAAGTACAGGTAACCTCAGATGTTGCCTTATGTACTAACCATGAATGCCACGCAAGAACATCAGTCACAGCAACAGGAAGATGTACAATAGTATCGGGATTACTGTAGACCTGAGAATCAATTACAATGAGCTATATATTTTAATTTCTCAATTGTGAAATTTACCTGAAAGCAGGGTTGTTGATTTTTTTTTATTTTTTTTTTTAAAAATCATTCATGATTTAAATCAATTTAAATCAGATTTTTTTTTATTAAATCATGATTTTTTTCAATTAAAATCATGATTTAAACTGGTGTGATTTAAATCAAACAACCCTGCCTTAAAGTGCTTTGACTGCTTGGCATAACAGAACATTTTGGCCTATTTTATCACTGCTTTTCAAGCTCCCTGCTGCATCACAACAGACTCTTTGCAGTTTTATGCTTGGCCACACACACCACAGCAGAGCTGTTTATCTCCACTGCACTAAAATTAAGAAAGTCTATTTAGAGTACTGTAGCATGTAATGTCCTTCTTCTTGCTCATTGTACGATGTGAGAGCATCTTAGAATATTACCAATTTTCTATGTCTACTGTACCAAATTATACATCTTTTTCACAACAGATACTGAGATACCACGATACATTGGGAATGTTTATAAAGCAAGATGTTTTACACATATGTATCCCCCTAAATCCTGTAATGTTACAGTATGTTCCCAATTCCTGTACCTAACGCTTTTACTGCTTTTCACTGCAGTATGTCTGAGGCATCCTAAAGATCTCTGGATTTTCCATCCAATTTTTCAAAACAAGAAATTAACAATTCGATTAACAACTGATTCATCAATCTGATAGTATACAGTATGAACCACGCTAACAAAATTTATGTGAGTTTAAGTGGAGCAAAACCCTCCCAAAAACTTACTCTTTGGGAGATTCTCCATTGAAAAACCTTAAAATTTGTATTTTTTATTGAAAACTGGAGTAAACTTCCCATAATAATAATTAACATTAAGTTAGATAGAGTTTTACAGCCCAGTTTCCAACCAACTGGTTCAAATTTCGCCAGCCATGGCCTTTTTCCAGTTGTGGCTCACTGGCTCTCTCACATAAAAGTTGCATGATAATAGAAGTTAGACTTTTACAGCTTTCAAAAACCTGTGCAAACTAGGTTGGTTAGCTTCTAATTGAATTATTTGAGAGGTGAATATGTAGCAGAATCAACACATGTGTCAAACAGTTAACAAATAAAGAGAGCTTTCAGTTGCAATGATCACAATGTTCCGTTCTGATTCTGAAATATCAGGAGAGATACTTGCAAGGGAAGGAAGAAAACAATTGTAATACTAAGGCTCTAAAAAAAACAAATGCTTTAAATTGACATTTACTGTACATTAAGAAATAATCATCCTATGCCTTACCTTGTCAAGAACTGTAATTATACCAATTGCTTGACAACCATTCAAGCATTTCAATAGCACTGAAGACAACAGATAGCAGTTTTCAGTTTAAACTGAAAAAGATCAAACCCTTAATTCACCATGAGTAACTTGTTCCCCTCTTTATGGCCTCATTTATTTCAGAATTTGTTGTTTGATGTTATTACAACCCTACAGTTATAGGGTTTCTATGGTGCACATACCAGAAAAGTAATCAAAGTTGCCACTGAAGCAACTTATTTGAGTAATGAGCCAGTTGTTGGATACTGTAATTGGGAACGGCCATTAAATTCCCTTACAACTGAGATAGCTATTATGGATACAGCCATGATGGCAAATATTGCATCATGAGGAGCCCAGCTACAGTAGCTCACTCACTGAAGAGTCCACATTTTCTTAATTATTGCCCCCTGTGTTGAGCTTACTTTTTATTGGACATGAGGCAAATGTTCATTAGGCAAGCCATAAAAAAGCACAACAAACACGAAACCTTACAAAACCATGTTCCCTTTTACAAAAATCAGCTGTCTGATCTGCAATTTGTTGGTGCATTGCTGTATGACATGGCATGTGCTTGCAGGTAACAAGTCTTACTTTCAGAAGTCTTGCACTTCCCATGTCTACATATTCTGAATGTGAGCATGAAGGACAGTAAATGTATAGTCAGGTGGGAGCTTGTTACTGTACAACTTTTACTTTTTTCTAATACTATGTAACCTCAACGTGTAGCCTACAATACAGACCTTGAAACAAAGAGACATTGGAATAGTGAGCTGTCCCAATTGCACAGGTATATGTCTTGCAATTTAGTATGGCACACCTTCTACAGTACTCTGCAGGTCTGTGACATCATAGGCTAACCGTACCTAAGATCAATGGGTCCGTTAGTTACCTACCTGTAGATGGATTTTTTCCTCCCCATGCTGCTAGAATTGAATAGGACATTTTAGCCAATATTACCTGAGAAAAAGGCTTTTTCCCAGGTGAAGTTTATCTCTACAGGCGAATTCGATTAGCGCCTGTTTTTAGTGACTGTAGGCAGCCATTAGTGGGGTCCATCAGCCTTTAATTGTCTTCATTAATTGTCTACAAGAATTTAAAATTCTCATATTCAGTAGAGTTGAGAAAATTATGATATTCTTCAGTGTAAAACCATCCATGGAACAGGTAAGGAAGGAAATTTAAAGATTAAAGGTGATGGGCCCCAGTAATGGCCACTAAAATCAGACCATCACAATCTGTCCGGATTTGTCCATAATTGCATCAGTTAATTCCTTTTACAAACAAACTTGCTCTATTGACGAAACAGTCTTTAAAAGGGTTCAAACCCCTTTAACTTTATTGATCTCAAGAGACCTGAACAGGAAGTTCTCTGATAGATTCTGGATTTAGAGTGATCAACTAGAGACCGCTAAAACTTGCTATTCGTTTCTAGCGCCATGCTAGTTTCAAACCCATTGGTTCAAGTCAAATCAGCCACCACCTTTATTCCAGTTGTGGCTCACTGGCTTGTTTTCCCTTTTCCATTGCAAAGATCTATGGGTACATAACAATATAATGTGCCTGTCTTACATGAGGTTTAACACAAATCTACAGTGGTTCTACTTTGAAAATACAGGAAATAACCCAGAGTCTTGTATACTGGATATAAATGTCAATCACTTTAATTTTACAACACATTTCTAACAAATGACATCACAGTTATTTCCTTAAACATTAGCCTACATATAAATAGTATTTTTCTGCAATGTGGATGATATACAGTATAATTGGTACTGAGGTTAATTAGTCACTAATTCTGGCTCAAACTTTAATATTTAAAGCCACCATAATAAAATACCACAATTGCTATTGTGTATATCTAACATTATATGCTGCTATAAAATATTTACTTTAACAATGAAGTTACAGCAGGAATTTTTTATCCATACTGTAGCAGACACTTTAAATGAACGACTGCAGCCAAAATATCCTGACTATAATCACATGACAAGCATATGTTAGTATGTGTTTAAAACTACAGTACCACAGACTGTATTTATGACTGCAAGAAGACACAAAGGGAAATGCAGCCACTGCAACTTGCATGTCGGAAAAATTACTGATCCGTATTTTGAAGTTTTACGTACATCAAATTTCACTGTGTGACATATTTTTCTGGGGATTTCTGGGGATTTTTTCTCATGTCGTAAAAAATACCCTGAGAACAATCTCGTCAGGAACTGTTCTCAGTACTAATTTATGCCCATTTAAGCATTTGAAAATGACCATGAAGGTTGACATTTGATAGCACTTTCGTTTATAATAAGCTGAAAGGGGATGTAGCCCTTCAGTGCACTTTAAGTAATTTGATTCCCTTTTGCCGGCCAGCACTTATTTCAGGATTGGTTGTTAGTTGTTATTTGAACCCCAAAGTTGTTGGGCTTCTATTGTACCAGATGGTAATCAAATCTGCTGCTCATTGAAGCAGCTAATAGGAATAATGGAGAGTTTCTGTACCTCCCCCCCCCCCCCTACATGAAGGGTAGTTTGAGGTGAGAGGATTGGCACTTTAAATAATTATTAAAACAGCTACTTTGAAGAGTTTGTAAGGAGAGAACTGTAACACTTAGCGGTTGCATTAAAAAAAGTTAGGGGTGACTGCTCTTGCCCTTTAAGAAGCACTGCACATACTTTACTGATCATACTCTTTACTGATAAAACTGATGGTTTGACAAACACTAAGGGACAATGACACTTTGCTAATGTTTGAACAAACAGTACAGTACTTCAGTGCAAACAAAACTAATGCCATTCTAGTTTTGTTCAAGTGTTGGAGGCTGCAAACTTGGAAAAATTCCCACCATATATACAGATATGTACAGTACTGTACTGTACAGACTGTGTTTGCTTTGTTGTCCCATCCCACTGGTACCCTCCTGTCACACTGGCCTCATATGTTTCATTGGACACATCTCATTAGTTTCTTCTTGTTGGTACCCTGTCTCATTACACTAGTCCCCTGCCTCACTGGTAGCCAGACTCACTGAACCTCAGACTCATTGGTCCCCTGCCTCATTGAACCTGTCTCATTGTTCCTTGTCTCACTGGTCCAGGTGTCTCATTGGTCCACCTGACTCATTGGTCTTTAATCCTGTCTAATTAGGTCAGTTTCGTTGGCCCCCCCCCCCATCTCATTGGACTCGTCTCATTGCTCAGTGTCTGTTCCCTTTCTCACTGGTTCTCAAATGGTCCACAGGCTAGCTAGAACCAAGGCTCATTGTTCCCCATCTCACAGGACCCCAAAATCATTGGTCCTCTTTCTCATTAGTCCCATGTCTCATTGCCCCTATGCTTTACTGGACCTGTCCCATGAATTCCCAATTTAGTTTGATTTATCACATTAGTCCCCCATTTCTTCAGTCCCTCTTATTCTACTGTCTCCCCAATTCCCTGTTTCATTCAAGAAGAGGTGCTGTTTTCATATCCTCCAACCCATTGGAATTAGATTTAGGGAATCAAAAGGTTAGGCTTAGAGAGTCCCGTTAGGTGACACAATCATATAAAAAAAATAGTGATCTATCCGATGTTCCCAGGGTTCAATGTTCCCGAGGCTCAATGTTCCCAGGGTTCAATGTTCCACCTTTGGTGATATTTTGATGATTTAGTGATGATTACAAGGTTTGTTATTCCTGGGGTCTCATGTTTCCAGAAGTGCTGATGATCCCAAAATTTGGGAACATTGAACCTTGGGAATATTGACATAGCCCCAGATAATAGTGGAGGCCAGTGAGATGATCAAGGGCCCAAAGGCACTGCCCCATACACTCAGTGCCTGATCCTAACTAACGTAACCCAACTGAAATTTAGTATTCATGAGTGCATGAGGAAAAGGCTTAATTTATTACGATCCTGAAAATTAGAATGCAAAAGGCATTAAAAGGGTATAACAGTTTCTTTGAGGCAAACACAGGACGGGACATCCATTATGATATTCTTTCAGGTGTCAAAAACCATCACCTCAGGTCACTATAACCACCTTTGACCTCAGGAGACATCATGTACAGTATCCTACACTGCCGATTTGAAGATGCATATTGCTACATAAATGTGGTTTACCCAAATCCTATGACATAAGCAAAACTGACGTACATCCGATCTGTGTCAAGTACTCCACATCTAAACTAAAAGAAGGATTACATTTCATGCTATGCTAACATGTAATTAGTGATAGCATAATTTTATTCACCCTCAATTTCCTGAACTAAATAGCATTTCAAAACTAAACCCTACTCCCAATTAAATGCCTATTGAACTCTATATCTGGCTATTTCCCCAAAGGAATTCAGGAACCATCAATGTATGAGGCATTTTCAAAACTAGTTTGCTTATATTGGGTCATCAACTTGAGTCTGCAACATGATGAACATAACCTTTTTATTTAAAATAGCTAGTCCAATACAATTAAAAATTTTAGAACAGTAAAATGCAACATTTCCCAGCTAATTTTGCTGTTGCTAAGGTAGACTGTACTTTTTTCAACAGCCAATTATTCAATACTCAAATTTTATCGAAGATTCATATAATAAAAGTGGCACCAGCATGATGCTGGATATTTTGGAAACAAGACTTTCAACTACATGCAGGCCTAAAGCCAAGAAAGGTTAGAGAGAACTTTCTAAAATATGGTAAAATGAAAATATACAGGGGGCAAGATGAGTTGAAAGGTGCATATCAATATGGGAAAGTTATATTCATTCTTCAAAGAAGAAGTGAGATGCTATCCTATGAGACAGCCTCACCCTCCCTTCCCATGCTGGACCCCCTTTTCCTTAGCTCAAATATGACCACATGGCATCTAAACTTTTCTTTTAACCAGTGTGACAATATCCATTATGCAAGATATTCTATCTACTGTTTATAAGCACCATATAAGCTAATTTAAAAGGAAAAACACTGCCATTCCAATTTGAATTACTGTAGTGTATCCTTGTATTCTACTTTTTGAATCTTTTGGTTTAATCATGTGACCAAGATATTTTGTTACAGTACTAATATGTCAACCTATAATACAAGGAAAATGGCTATTATTAAGACTGCCTTCAATATGAAAAGTTTGTGCGTGGCCATACAGGTATTATACCACAAAAGAGGAAATTTGAAAAGCCTTGTACTGTTTGCAAATATTTGCAGTGAGTGTGACTACACATTCTCTTTTTCAAAAGTTCCTTCATATATATCAAAACAAACTTTTGGTTACACTAAAGGTTTAATCAGCACTGGGAACAAAGCCTGTTTAGGTTACAATATAAAAACTGAATTGTGAAATGCATCTTCAAGAGATAACTCAATAACTGCTAAAGCAATGCCTTCCCCAAACTTCCACTTATAAATGCCGTTCTTAGGTATTTTTAGGTTTCTATATTTTCTAATTTTCCTTTTGATAGATATCTGTTACATAACTGAATGTTTGATAAAGGATCCAACACTTTTCAAAGGAGGTAAAAGTATTTTCCAGTTAAAAGTTGCCATTTTTCAAAGTTTGGAATACACAGTGGAAATTTGCAACACAAAATAAAATATGAAGGAAACACAAGAAATACTTTTGGTTCTTTTTCACTATTACAATACTACTTTTGTATTCAAGAAGAATTTGGCACTTTTGTCCACATTAAAAATGATCTTCTCTGGCTCAAATTACCAAAACCAATTTCAATGGAACAGGGTATTTACAACCAACAGAAAACAATACCTAAGCAGAAATTATACCAGAAACACAAAAAAGGCAGGATTTATTTCTGCTAAAACACCAGGGGCATACTCTCCTGTAAACCTAGGGAGACCAATGAGACAGTGCACTAATGAGACTGGGTGCACCAAATCCCAAAGGATTCTAGTTTGTATAAAAAATTCAGATTTAATTCTGCTTTGTGATTCTCTTGAAAATGCAATGGCTTTGTCAGTCAACATACTGCATGGTGGTACAGTTTGGTGAGTCACAATGTCATAGGTAAAGGTACAGAAAAATTGGTTATTGCTTAACGCAAATAAAATGATCTATGAGAGTATACAGTATATTAAACATGAAATATAAAATTGAACTATGGCAGACAGCATCTTAAAAGCCTCCTTGACATTAAACTTCAAGTCTTCCAGCCAGAGTATATTTACCTGTTTTACTGTTCAATTTTTTTTTTTTTTTTTTCGCTGAGGGAGGAGAGGCAGGAGCACATTTTTGAAATATTTAATAAATATTTATGTACTGTACCTAAAATTTTACAACTCATATATTTAACTCATGTCAGATAAAAAGAACCTTTCCTGTTGTTATAAAGGTACCTTTACAACATGCCTACATGAAGGTCACCACAATGGGAGATCGATAAATCTGTCCACACTATATTAGAAATCTCATCATAAGGACTCCCCATCCTAAACTAAACACATCCGATTTACCTGCTGACTGACACATAAATAGTGCTCCTGACAGCCAAACAACTAAAAATAAATCCATTCAATTTAAAGACTTCAGTTATCTGCTGTTGTCCTAAGTTCATTTCCTCCCACATGTTGTCATATTTCACAGGGATGCCATATTTTTCATTTCTAAACTTGCATACTGAAGGTTAAGGCTTTCCACTGGTTGAGTGGCCACAAACGACCGACGCAATCAATTCCGCAATCATGCGATTGAAAGTAGGACTCATGGGGAACAGTTCACCCCAATAGCCCTGGAGGTATGCAAGCTATCATGTCAGGCATACATCAAAACAACATATGCATCTGTAGGGAATACAGTACTTTATGCAGCAGTGAAAGCTTTCTAGTTTTTAAGTATCTCAGCAAGATGGTAAAGAAGAAAATGTAACAAAGAAAAACTTCTAAAATTTCTACTGTTTTTCCTCTGATGGAATATTTAACTCAATTTGCTTTGGATTCATTTTGATAAAGCATGAAACAAAACCTTTTTAAGAGGCAAATGATTTGAATGAGATAGGTGCATTCACCTAGTGAAGTTTCTCCATCAGTAGTTTGCCAGTATGATGTGTGACCCATATTTTTTAGAGATTTTGAACACCGAATCTTGAAAAGGTAAATTTTAAAAGAGAATATAAGGGATAAATCTAATAGCTGGAAGCTTGAATAAAAAAGTTCAATAGCTTCAATGAAGAAATGCTTCCAGACTCAACATTCAGCTTGTCATAAATTGGTTGCAGGATTCAGAAAAAAATATTTATATTCAATGGAGCAAGTCTAACGTACAGTACCACATTTTTGCGGTTCACATTCATAAGATCCATCTTATAACATGTTTGAATTTCCTATGAAGTTCCTAAGCTATAAGCTTAATTGCTTGAACAAGAAATGAGAACTGTTCAAGTGACCTAAGTTTAAGAATAATTTTAAAAAGCAATCTATTTATATCAACAAAATTTGATATTTCTTGTTGATAATTCTGAAACTTTGCTTCTCATATATCTTTCATCTCTAGTGTCTCTTCCTTTTTTTATATTTTCCTTGTAAGGCCTATGTCTTGTTCCTGTTAACAGCCCTTATGTTTCACTTGTAGTACAGCAGGTATGGCATCTTATACCTACTTATGTGTGTTCTGCTAATTGCTCTATTCACGAAATGACCCGACCTCAATGTGCAATTTTTCAATTTCACTTTAAAAAGTTCTCATCACATTACTATACATTATTCACTGATTCTCAATAAGGAGCTTCAAATTATTTGAGAGAGGGCAAATTGTTATAATATTCTTTCTTCACTGTGCCAAATAAGCATGTCTGCCAAACTTCATCACACTCCAGCTGCAGCCCTTGAATTTTGAGGCATGCAATTAGTGACATGGCATTCCACCATTAACAAGTATTGCTAAGGGTGTGATTTTTCACACACATAAATGAAGAATCTAATAGCTCACCTAAAAATGAAGTTTAGTAAAACAGTACATCTACCGCACACTCCATAATTTCCTTAGGAGAGCAACTTGTAGCACACCAAGAAATTCTTACACTAAAGGCCTAAGACTGAGAAATCATCATCTTACCAGCTTCCCAAAAGAGCTACATTTTACCATGCTTGAAACAAATTTCTTCAATATCCATACATGATTGTGAGAGGAATATTGATTTAAATCTATTGTAGCAAAACACCAGGGCTGGAAAAAATGTTTTTTTCCCAGGAAGGGAGTGAAATTATTTCCCAGGAAGTGAGTTAAATTTACCCCAATTCCCCATGTTTTCATGTACAGAAATGGGAAATTTCCCTCCAGATGGCAAAATTTCCCAGGAAGGAGCCTCCCAGCTTCCCAACTTTTTCCACCCATGGCAACACACTACAATACAGTAGTACTTTAGCCAAATCCACATACCCTTTTTGATGTATTGTGGTTTGATACTCAAGATAATTATACTTCAAAACTTTACTCTGTGTTCAATCTTTTCATTTCTCATATAATTCAGTTTTAAAAGGATTGTTGTAACAGTAATTTGGTGAAAACATTTTATTTGTTCTATATGAACTATCATCAAAAAACCAAACCAATGAAAGCTATACTAAAAATCTATAAATAACAAATGGTAGAGACAATCATTTGATAATCTGGTATCAGAGTTGTCAAGCATTCACAAGAATGGGCTAAATCTGTACCCCAAGGTGAACCAGTGTTTATTACAATGACCCATGATACAACCCTCGCATGGTATGACCAAGTGGCTTAGGTGTTGAGATTTGATTAAAGCTGGAGGAATATTCATTTCAATGGGATTTAAAGCAAACATCAATTTTTGAATAATGAATGTAGAGAACAATTTAAAGGTCTTGCTGAGTAACCTACATTGGTACAGTATGTTTCATGTGGGAACATTTAACTTTTTTCCCAGACAATAGAAGATGTTAAATTTTCAGTGCTTTCACACAGGGTGAAGTTGGCAGTGTGTCACTATAGGGGAACCATTATACCTCTTGCTAGTGCCACATCTGCCAGTCTGTGACACAATCCTTTAGTGAAAGAAGCAATAAAACTTTCAACTCCCGTACTAGTCTTCCTTTAAAGAATAAAAAATGAAATAAAATACGATTCTTGTTTTAATTTTACATTCGATTGTACCATACCTCAACTGAGGGATAAGTTCTTCTTTGTCGTTGGCTATGTTCACCTGGAAGTCCACCATGTGACTGGCCTTCACAAGGGTAACGAAATCTAAATCCTCTCTGTAAATACAAGCAAAAGACTCAAGAGATTTTCTCTTACAGGCTTATCTTTCATAAGTCATGTATGAACCTTAGGAAAACCATGAAGTTGTATGTATTAAACAAATGTCTGACAAAATTAAAATCACATGATCAAAACCAACCAGCCACGCAGTAACTTAGGGAATCAAGGTACTGCATACTTGTCATGTGACTTCAATCACCCTTTAAGTCCACAAAATTTGATAAATTCATTAGCCACATTAAGGACAGTGGGGACATTCAATTTCATAGGAGGTGCACAGAGCATGAGAACTTAGTCGACCCCTTTTAGTTAATTCACTTCCTGAGGCTACTTTGGTGCCTGTTTATGAAATTACAAAATTATATCTGATATGATAGCAACTCACTGGGGAAAAACAGGTATGAAATAAATATTCTTCCTTTAATTGGATGACCGTTCAATAGGTGGCTACAAACATCAACACCTGAGACCTACAGTGCTGATATTGGACAGAATATCTTGTTTAAATGTAAGTGATAGATGCAGTAAAGGGAAAGTAATATTTTTCACAGTGGGCTATAATTAAATGTAGGACAGTTCATTTCAAAGAGTTTAGGATTATTTTGATAAATTAAGAGGCATATGCATGGACAGTAAGTTTGTTCATTCCAAACAAAGTACATATTAGATACTTGGAAGGAGATCAGAACAGGTGTATAATATTAACATAGGTCAGAACTGACCTGCATATCCATTCTTGACTATGATACTTGTTACTCGATCCAAATACCAATGAAAAGACACATTATTATATAAAATTCTTGACATATTATTCAGGTAAACTGCCTATAGCCTTACTCTGACCAAACTGGCCATCGGGGGTGTTATTAGTTTGCCAGATGGTAAGTATGGGTATAAATGGTATACATAGGGTGATAAGAGGTAGGTGAGGACCGAAATTAGACAATAAAAGTTTTCCCAGATATTGATCATGCAATACAACAGAACATGAACAAACTTACAGATTTGGGCTGCTCTGTGATAATCAACTGAGCCAGGTTAAAACCCAGCTGCTCTTGTAATAATTCATCCATCATACCATCTGGAAGATCAACTTGCACTCCATTGATAGACATTCTGCAAAATGTTTAGGTTCACCTAGAAAAAAATAAAAGAACATAATACTAACATTCAACATGGAACTCAATACATGATTAGGATTGGTGCCTATGACATCACAGAGCAGAAAGTGGGGGCCCAGCCCTTAAAAGGAGGCTTGGGCATCAACTTTCAAACACTAATGTAGACTACTAATTTATGCACCAGGATATTCAGCCAGAAACTCAAAAAAGGGGGGGGGGGGATTTACTACTGGCAAACCAGTTTCAGAGGTTCAGAGGGGATTTGGCTTGCTTCAAGGCCCCTATAACATAAAATCATAACGGCTTTAAAGGCTATTATGTGAATTTGAACATTGCTGCAAATACCTTAGGCTTTAAGTCCTGTTCTTACTATAAAATATAAACAAAAATACTGATATTTTTTTTATTTTAAAGGAAAGGGGGGCAATGTCCCTCTCTCCTTGTATCCCATACATTAAAAACATATGCATAATGTCTGTACAAGGTACCAGATATTCTAGTGTATAGAGTGGGCATATTGCAAAATGAAAGAGTGCATTCTTGAATCACTAAAAACAAATCCCTGTAGACAAGTACTGGTCAATTAGTTAGCTGAAAAGATAAGGTTTTATGGCCCATATTCAATCCTTTGGGTTTTATCTATGTAGATGTCCCTTTATAGATTTTTTTCCATTTGTGGGGCACAGAATTGCTTTATGACTACACTTCTTATGCCAAGCATCACATACAACCACAGTGGGTTAATTTTTTTTAAGTATGACTCCTCCTAGGAATCAAAGCGGGCCTCTAGCATTGGAAGCAGATTCTTATACCCACTCTACCAAACAGGCAGTCTAAAGTGTTGGTCAGATTGATATTATCTGCAATTACTGGGGCCAGCAGTCTAGCATCTTTTCAATTTTTTCTTGACCATAAATGGCTGCTGCAGGTTATTCCAAACCCCAACAGGATTCAAACTGTGAGCGGAAGAAAAAAGAAGACTAGTTCTGTTCTCTGATGGGGCCAGGTAATGATAAACAAAGCTCTGCATTACTTACTTGATTTCTTAGATTTCAAGTGACCGTGTATGCTGATGGCTTCATGTAAAGTACTTAAATGTGAGGGACTGGGGATGGCAGAGTGGTCTATTTCAGCTGCCAGTGTTGTAATCAACTTTGAGTCACTAGATTAGTGACTTGAGTCACCAGTTTTCAAACTTATAAGTGACTCAAGTCGAGTCCATGACTTGAGTCACTGTACTGTTTCAATGGGGAAATTACTCCTGAATTCTATCAAGTCACTATCATTTTGAGAGGAAGTGACTCGAGTTGTGACTTATTACAACACTGTCAGCTGCTGTGTACCAACTTGTTTTAAAATGTGCATAGGTTCAAATCTCACTCAATAAACATGTGTTTTTCTGCTGATATTCTGGCTTTCCCCTCACTTGGCACAGGCTTGCCACTAAAATTGGCCTACAGGTCATTTTCGCCCTGGATAAAGCACCTTCGGGTGGATCAGTTAACTAGTCCACATTGCCTTTTTTTGCTTCTTTGCCAGTCCATGACAATTTACAAACCTCACGTTTTGAAGAGAAAATGTGTAATTCAAAATCAGAGAGATGAAATTAGGACCATCTCCAAAAATTTATCCTACACTTCATCTTGTCAAGAACTGTTATCAATACCAATTAGATGGCCCATTCAAGCATTTGCCAATAGCTTTGGAGGTTGAAACTTGTTGGCAGTTTACCTCAGATGAAACTGAAAAGAAATCAAACCTTTCAATGCAAAATGATCAGGTACTTTGATCCCTTTTTTGCCAGCACTTATTCTGGCCAGTACTTATTTGAGACTTTAACTGTTAGGCTTCTATTGAACAAGCATGGGAATCAAAACTGTTGTTTAATAAAGCAGCTAATCAGTGTAATGAACCAGTAGTCAGGAAAAAAAAATTGGGAACCACAGGTTTCCCCCAAAACTGAGGTAGTCATGACAGGTATTCACTCAAGGTAAATTTCGCCATGAAGGAAATTTCCTTGAGTTATCATCCCCTTTGGATCTATGGTATTCACTAACTCAAAATAATGATCTAAATAAAGGTTTTTAAAAAAAAAAGAAAAGAAAAAAATAGGTTTTGAAGAAGGACTGCAGCCTATTGGTCATTTGCAGCCAATTACATGCAGTAACATGACCTATGGAATACAGTATTCTCAAATTGATCAAAACTGAAAACCCTTCTTCTTACATTGTCATGGATTTTACAAGGATATCATGAGGCAAATTTTACATCGAAATTTCATCAAGCAACATCACAACATAAACATTCTAGTTTCAAAAGATTGGCAGTGAACCACCCAGTTTTCCCAAATGATTGTCTTATGTTGACATACATTCCCTAAACCATTCTTTAGCATAGGCCCCTTCTTGACCCAATTCATCACACTTCATTGCTAGTATACTGTCATTATCTTCTGATGGCAACTGTGGTTGCAACCTGGCTATAGCACTGAATAACCAGTCTCTGTGCACACGTCATGATCAAGTTTCTACCAACAGAAGGAATCTTGTTTTTTTTTTGCATTGTACTGGAACACGGTGGCCACTGTTGAAAGGAAGCTGATAGTCAAATGATGGTCTGATTCATTCATACATGTCTAACCTGGGTTCCATCAGTTTTAATCTTCCAAATTTTTTGCTGTTTTACAAAATACCTCTTGGTTACCTCATTTTCACTGAATATAAAGGACTAGAATTGTATACAATAAAATTGCCATGATTTAAGGCTGATGGTGCTCTCTAATGGCTGACTTCACTAAGCTGCTCGGATTTGTATACTGTCCATACCTTCTTAGGAATTCAGTAGTATACAGTACAGATCATTTTAGTTCCACAAAGATCTCCTCTGACGTATATACATACGTACAATCTTGAATTTAAATTCTTTAAATGACAAACAATCAATTATGAACATCAAAAGGAAAGCCTGCCTGATGCTCTCCACAATGCCTTCATAATTGATCATTTTCAAACTACGAAATGGTCTAATGAACCACTGACCCCATTGCTCAATAATTCAGTACACCTGTGAGATAACAGCAGACAATAGCAAAGAAACTCTTGTAATTGTGTAATCAGAGTATAGTACAGTATATCCTGTAGCTCCCTGAGTATGGGCCTAAGTCCTGCCACTAAGATTCACAATTCCATGATCGACTGGACCAGAGACACATAATCTTAACCCAGCTGAAAGTTCCTTTGGAACCCTTTGGAGTTAATACCCTTTGAACCCAAAGTGTTTCAAATGGTACCCTTTAAAAAAACCCTTTGCATTAAAGAGGGTTCCCTTTGGTTGTTGATGGAAATTGGACTAATCTTTAAGGGATTTATAAAATTACCCTTTGCATAAACCAAACCCTTTTGGAAACCCTTTAGAACCCATTGACATCCTTTGGTGAATGGAATTTGGACAAAGGGTCTCAAAGGGAATTTTCTGCTGGGAATGCTCAATTGATGAAGCAAAAATACACTGAAAAGAGGCCTACAATGCAGGTTTTGTAGAATGAAGGAAGTTAGCCTAATAATCTACAGCAGAAAGCTGTCACAAACAAAAAGATTCTACACCTATGAAAAACATGACATTTCCCATGAACCATTGTGGAAACTGACATCTCTTGAGTGCAGTGTTGCATACATGCAAATTATATGAAATGTGTCCACATATTGAGTTCATTCAAATAATTAATTATTTGCTGTCCAAAGTTCAATGCAGTTACAGTTTACCTCCTAATTATGGCTTGTGTTGAAGTATAGTACTGTATTTTCCATTTCCTGAGCTTGTTGACACTCTAGTGGACTATGCACATTATGTGCTTACTTTTCTTAACTGCCTGTATTAAAACTAACTTCCTGCTATTTCCGGATGTAGGCTTGTTATGCCATGATCTTGCTTCTTAAAAATGCAACATACAGTACTAACTCCCCAGTAGATCAAAATGGGTGTGGGGAATAACCACAGCCCTCACAAATAAGTCATTGGCCATGGCAAAAAAATTGCTGAAGTAAAAAGGATTGACTTCAGCAAAAATACCATACACTTAACTAAGCAATAGAACATAGGTCTATTGCATGGTACATCCAGTTTGTTAGATGAGCTGTGTTCTCAAATCATCTATACTTTCATCGTATTCACACTGTGTGAAAAGCCAATTCACTAACTTGTATTAGCTAACACCAACTGTTATGTAACATTTTGTATAGTTGCTACTGTATATCTGGTACTGTCAAGTGTCAGCCAATTGATCAGATGTGAAATACACTCTATTAAGTGTATATGTACAGCATTGTGAGCTTCATTTCCTCTCTGATACAATAAAAAATGTAATCAGACAGAGAAAAAGACTGTTTCAAAAAGTAAGAATGAACACTTCAATGCTTCATCATGATACACTGATTCAGTTTAGCCAATTTACTCAGCAATCTCATCCAAAACAGTGTTACATGGAGTGGACATCGCCGTTGGGGATGTGGAAGAGTCTAGTGCAGGATTTGCTATGACATCCTGGGGAGCTTACTCTTAGCTCATCTGGGCCTACCTTCACATGTGTTTGTGGATTTGTTTGCTTTGTTGGCTGCTTGGATGCTTGGATGTTTTTGCACTATAAACCAGAAAGCCAAAAGGCTTAGTGATTCCTTGCTGCTGAAATGTAAGGCCTTTTTCACATTGACATTGCTTTGCAATGTTTTTCAATTAACAGGGCTCCATAATGTGCCCACAAAGTACACATGCAAGGCATCCAATCTTCCTACATTGAGATCCCCCTTGCCTGTTGTGAACCCAAATGATATTTGACCTCCACCAAAAACTTCTGGGACCATGTATTCACTATGTGCCATCTACATGACAAGTTATAGGACCCTACAAGTGACCTTTCTTGAAAGACTGTGCAGGAAAGCTTGTCAGGCTTTGAACATGCTGACTCCAAATGAACTTTGACCTTTGGGAAAATCAATAGGGATCATATACTAAATATGACCAATCCACACACTAAATATGAGCACAGTCACATGTACCGTTCTTGAGATACCATGTTAACGAAGTTTTGACCTTTTGACCTCTCATGACCCCAAATGACCTTTGACCTCCACCAAAAACAATAGGGAACATCTACTCAATGTGGCCAATGCACACACCAAATATGAGATTAGTCACACTTACTCTTCTTGAGAATCCATGTTTACAAGCAATTTCTAAGGAATTTACCTATTGACCTCTGGTGACCCCAAATGACCTTTCACCTCCACGAAAATCAATAGGGATTATCTACTCAATATGACCAACCCACACCACAAATATGAGCATAGTCACATGTACTGTTCTCGAGATATCATGTTTACGAAGTTTTGACCTTTTGACCTCTCGTGACCCCAAATGACCTTTGATCTCCACGAAAATTGATAGGGATCATCTACTCAATATGGCCAATGCACACACCAAATATGATATTAGTCACGCTTACCCTTCTTGAGATACCGTGTTTACAAGCAATTTCTAAGGAATTTACCTATTGACCTCTCGTGACCCCAAATGACCTTTCACCTCCACAAAAATCGATAGGGATCATCTACTCAATATGACCAACCCACACACCAAATATAAGCAGAGTCATATGTACCGTTCTCGAGTTATCATGTTTACGAAGTTTTGACCTTTTGACCTCTCGTGACCCCAAATGATCTTTGACCTCCACCAAAAACAATTGGGACCATCTACACAATATGGCCAGCACACTCGCCAAATATGAGCATAGCCACATGTACCATTCTCGAGATATTGTGTTTACGAAATTTTGACCTTTTGACCTCTGGTGACCCCAAATGACCTTTGATCTCCACGAAAATCGATACGGATCATCTACTCAATATGGCCAATGCACACACCAAATATGAGATTAGTCACACTTACCCTTCTTGAGATACCGTGTTTACATGCAATTTCTAAGGAATTTACCTATTGACCTCTCGTGACCCCAAATGACCTTTCACCTCCACGAAAATCGATAGGGATTATCTACTCAATATGACCAATCCACACACCAAATATGAGCATAGTCACATGTACTGTTCTCGAGATATCGTGTTTACAAGGTTTTGACCTTTTGACCTCTTGTGACCCCAAATGACCTTTGACCTCCACCAAAAACAATAGGGAACATCTACTCAATGTGGCCAATGCACACACCAAATATGAGATTAGTCACACTTACTCTTCTTGAGATATCTTGTTTACAAGCCAAAGCGTCACATACACACACATACATGTTTTGACCGTCAATCGGGGACACATTTTTTTAACCATGAAAATGTGGATATCCCCACTTTGGGTGTATCGACGCTTGACTAGGGGAAAAAATGCTCATGTCCACGATTTACTGGTACTACACAGATACACATACACCCATGCACCAGCCCACGGTTTGTCACCTGATGTTAGGTCAATCACATGGAAATTGAGGAAAACTGCAAAATGCTTCAAACTTGCTGTGGTACATCCTTGAAACATGAGAAATTCAATTTCATGGCTAATTTTGCATTTGGCAAGTGGAGATATCCCCACTTGCAGGTGTATCCACACTTGCCCAGAGAAAAAAAAGCTCATGTCCCCATTTTACACCAAAAACATACGCACACACACACACACACATACACACGACATCACCATCGCTTAGATTCCTTGCCTGCCTCGGCAAGGAATCAAAATTGGCAGAAAACAGCAGGGACTTCTGGTTGCAGTGTCCTGCAATTCAGGCAACTAACTGCCTATCATATCGGCCATGCAATATGAACTCATCTGCTTATAGATCTAAACTCTAGTGTTGCTTGGAATCAGTAAACTGGGCATCTGTAACCAAAACCCAATAAATTTGGTTTTTGTGAACATGGCTGATTTAATCTCAGTGACATCTGAGTTATTCTTTGGGTAATTAAAGGCTTCCTGTTCATAATCTAAACAAAACATATAACGATGCAATCATTGGACATTTTAATACCTTTTCAGTACCTTATCTGCCGTGTAATGGGTGTTTAATCAAGTGGAAAAAGTTCCTCACAGCCCAGGGGTTAAGTGTTAATATTCTAGAAGTAAGAGTGGATTCTCACATCAAATACATGAACAAAAAAACAGGATCTCATGACACCCGACCTACATACCCTTCTATCTAAAGAATTAAATTCATTGATTGACAGGTAGAACTTCAACTTCAAACTCTAAGCAAGACATTTGCCTTGTCATCCACACCACCATGCAACTATACAATATTCAAATATCCCAATTTCAATTCATTCATTCATTCATTCATTTATTTGGTTTATCACAACACAGAAATTCAGAATAACAATTGCAGATTTAACAAAGTTGTGATAGGGAGTACAGTACACTTTGAAACCCTTTGGGGCTTATCAAAGAGTGTCACTCTACATTAAGTACTACATGAAATGCTACTTCACAAAAGTCACTTTTATGTCTCATTTGATCCATTACTGTACATTTCCTTGACTGTTGAATGCTTGCTGGCTTTCTTCATTGAAGCCTTCTTCTCAAAACTTTGACAAAAACTTCAGTTTGAACTTATAATATTGAGAAGTCACTCTGACTGTTTAACACAAAAATGTTTCCTACAAGAGATTCCAAAATTTAAAGTGAGCCAGTGCACCCCACAGCCGTCAAACAATTTTAAGCTACCTCATGTAAAGTATCATCACGTAACTGTATAAGGGAAAAGGGGGAATTTGTTCTCTCCCCTTTCCTGAACTAGGAGGATAAATCCCCCCCCCCCTCCCCCAGTTTTCATTTCCATCAAAAAGAACAAATGTGAGTATCCCGGTAGCATAGTTCCTTAAGTTGACAACACCTTTGCAGTAGTGTTTGAAATTTATAGCCTTTAAAACCATCCAGACTGCACCTTATATACCTTGAAGCAAGCTTTTGCATCCTGAACCCACCTGTAACTTATTCCACCGGCACCTTGAAATTGGACTTGGAGTGTTGCAGTAGTAAATCCCCCCTTTCTTGAGTATTTGGCTGAATACCTGTCTGTGCAACCACAATTTGGTGAAGTTTAGAATGTGCAACAATAGGAAAACAGCCAATCATGTTTGAAGGATAACTAATGTGCACAGGACAGTGACCCTTCAAGAAATTATTCATTGGGTCGATACACTCAAGTAAATAAGAGTTGACTTACTAGAAATTTCAGGTTGTGGACATGAAAAATTCCTCTTGGGTAAGTTGTAGTTAGAAGGAAATTTTTTGGTCTTGAACCAACTAGTATAAGTGGGGCCAGCCATTTTTGCCAGTTGTGGCTAACTGTCTTGTTTCCCCAACTCCAATATGCTGAGCACCAAGCAAACAATGGCAGGAAGGTTCCGATTTTAAAGTCTTCAGTATTACTTTGGGAACAAAATGACATCCTAATTTTCATTAATACCAACCATGTGTGGAAATATTTGCAAAGCTGAAAGGCTCCATCCTGGGAAATTTGGGAATCTAGTGGGGAAATTTTAGCAACTGGAGGGCCCCTTACCCTTTTCTGTTCATGACAATGTAGGGAGAAATGCGAGGAACTCCTCCCTTCTCAGAAAGTAGTTTTTCTAGCTTCCTATCAAGAAAATAACACTTTCCAACAAACATTAGTGCATCAAACTGACAAACCAAGCTACATTGCATCAAAATCATGTCATGGAGTGGCAGGCTCTAGTAGACCATCATCATCTCTTCTTCATGAGACCCTGATATTATGAAAGAGTAAAGATCAAGCAGCCTAGACATTAAGTAATATTTTAGCCCATGATAGGCTTGTGTAGAAACCACAAAACCATAAAAAAGTAGCCCACTAGCGCATGAAGAAAACATACAAAAACAAACCAAAAATACAACAAACCATACAAAGTACTGTAGTTTCTACCACCAGCACTACAGAACATGTCAAAAAACCACGATTTAATGGACTGAAGTGGATTAAAAATTCCACTTGTTGAAACCCTTTGGAAAGCTGAACAGTCAGACCTTCAGCAACACTTCACTAGATTTTTACAATGGCCTTGAACCTGAGAATGAGCATAAACTAGCTCTTTGACGGAAAACTCCTTCGCACTCGAAGTTGAAAACCTTTGGCATTTTTCTACATGCTCCTCAACTCATGATAAGTGGTGGGAGAGAAAAGAAAATATTTTAAACCATTTAGGGATGGGGAAAAGAGGGTTACAAAAAATCAAAAATGGATCCTGCAAATGCTTGCAAAATGTGGCTCAGTTCACTCCTAAGTTGAAATGCAGTATACACCTTACAAATGTGACATTTCAGAATCATGTAAAACCAACCAATCAATTTTAAAAATTACCACAAATACAAAATAATGTTATACAGTAGTAGATCTGATAGCAAAATTTGCAGTAGTTTACATTTCCCCTTTCAGCTCTCATGACAACAAACCCCCTTGTCAACCTTTTTGTCCACAATATTAACTTGCCAACAATATGAACACTAATACTTATTGCGCACCTCCGATGACTGAATTTGTTGAGCTACATTTTATAAAAGAAACTGTAGTAGGTCTAGAAAGAAGTAGGTCTAGAAACTCGTAACTGTATGGTAGGGTGGCTTCAAGAAGTTGACTGTCAGTAAAACTCTCTAAAGTGATCATACAGCTTTCTATTGTAATGTTAGCTATCCTCAAATTTCCAATATTTCTCAGTGAAATGTTTGATAACTTTTGACCATTTCTGAAAACAGTTTGCAAATTTAGGGTATAAGTGCAGATGCTACAGTAAGATTATATTGGAGGCCTAAAAAACTATTACACCAGTCAATTTGGAAGGAAATGGTGACTCAATTCAGGAAATTTTGTTGGCATTTAGGGTACAGTAATTCATTTCTGAATGGGAAAGTACGCATCCAATGAACAGTACATTCATACTGTTGACTAGCATCTAGGCTCTTATCTGCACTGCAGTGATAGCGAATGACCAATTCAACCAATGTGTTCAAATTTGCCATCTGAAATGAACCACGAGAGGATACTACCTTTAGCTCATTTGTGTACCAGAATGCAAAAATGCATTGAGATTTCAATGATATACAGTATAAATGTTCTACTTCAAATAATGCCTATCATGTGTCGTATTTTCTCACTCATATGTTACACCAGCATGTTGAAATTCAAAAAATAGCTTTGTTATCCTGCATGACCTTTGACCTCCACCAAACGAAAATAAGGATCATCTTCTCACCATTTTGCGCATCCACATACATGTGAAATCTAATAAAGTTTTCCACCTTGAGATATGTTACCAAGTTTTTCACATTTTTTACTCCAGCCAAGGTCATTTAGTTTCTTGCGGTCGGATGACGTCAAAGAATCGCCCAGTTTGAAGCTCTATCGCACAGTTTGAGTGCAAAATGCAGTTCATGGTGCAAAATTTCTCATGTACATTCACAGCCCTAATATATCTGTTGCAAGACACACCCTCTTACCCAGGCACTGGTGAGTCAAAGCTCCTCTTTGTCCCAGTTGCAAAGCAAGAGTTTGCCAAAGTTCTCCCAATATTGCATCAATGCAACTTGTAGACAAATCTGGACAGTCAAATGATGGTCTGATTTTAGTCGGACATAACTGGGGTCCGTTCTTTAAATAGTCTTTCAATTTCCATATCATTAATGGTTGTACACTTACAGTACCTCAATTTCACTGCATATAAGGGTTTGAAATTCAGGTAAGCAATAAATGGAGACGATTTAAGGCTAATGGACTCCACTAATGGCTGCCTACAGTCATTAAACACAAGTGCTGATCAGATTCATCTATGGGTGCAGCATAGGTGTGTCACATTCTAAATGAAAAATGTGCCACAGTCTATAATTGCGTGAAACGTTGGGTAATTACTGTACATGTATGCATGAAGCCACTGTAGAAATTTACTTAGATGAGATTTTACATGTGAGTTCCAACCAATTGGTTTAAGTCAGGCCGGCCAGAAACTTCATTAGGCAAAACGTTCTTTTCTCTATGATATCCAGACATTGCATTTTGCAGCATGCGAGTGTGATGGCACACAGTTGCCTCAAATCACTGTGAGGAGTGTGATATTTTTTGTACAACACTGCTTACTTTCCTTGAGTGTGATTCGCACTTATACACCTGAAAATCTTAAACTTAAGACATCATAGATATCGCAACCCAACTACTGTACTCACTTTTGGTTGTAAAAGTGCTGTTTAGAGCAAGGTCAACCTGACTTGGGATTACCAGATCTTTTTAGCAGACACTGTACTGTTCAACATAATCCAAACAAAGAGGCCTAGGCTGCATGAAAATGCTAACAATGGTCAGATCTGATGTAGATCAGAGACTCTTTGTTCAGTGCAAGCCAATTACATGCAAACAGAGCTGCTTCAACAGGCAAGGATAATACACAGGTTTATCTTTCTGGACACCATCCTACAGTAAACTAGTACTGGCACTGAGGCCCAATGAACTGTAAGCAAACAATATACAACAGTACTAGCAAAGAGGTAGCTTGTATCCTACTAAATAATTTTCCAGTTGTAAGCTCACTGCATGTTTTCCCTACATCACTGCAAATGCAAAACTGTAATGTTAATGCTCAAAACTGTTTGACCCTCATACAGTAGCAAACATTGACTGACCATGTCTGGGGATCAGTGCATCCAGGTGCATCTTGCAATTGTTAAGTGGATATATCTCTCTGCTTGTAAGCATAACAATGAACGAATGATAGTAAAGTCTGTGGTATCATACATTTTCACTTTTTAAATAGTCCTATGGATTGCAAGAAACTTGGTTCATAGCAATCTTGAATACACAGCTGCCATGGGACCTTTATCATGCCTCAGTCACATTACCGCCGGGCGCCGGCCGATGAGTAGAAATCAGCCGGTGTCTGACATCTGCCTGGCGCCAGGGGATTTTTACCAAATCTCACCGACATCTTTCATGTGGTCACATTGCTCCGGTCGCCGCTCAGGCACCGCCAGGTGACCGGCCGATGGTTTCTCCATCAATTTCGCCGGGCTCCGGCCAGTGTCCTTTTGGACATCTGCAAGTCACCTGCCAAACACCGGCAGATGTTCGACGGGACATCAGCCGGCACCTGGCCGATTTAACTCATCTGCCAGGCCCCAGCAGTGCCCTGCCCGGGCGCCCGAAGGGTGCCTACCGGGCATCTGATGGTCACCCTTCACATCGGGCGATGTCAGGTCGGGTGTTCGCTGATATACATACTTTTTCCGATCTCCGGCAGATACCTCGGCCATGTATCCACCTGCACTGATGTCCCACCGACGTCGGCAACTCATCTGAAAATTTTAACTACCCACTAAAACTTCACCGGGCGCCACCCGATGTCTAAAAATCGGTCGGCGAGGCAAATTTGTCGGCCGATCATCTGCAGGGCACCTGCCAATGTCGCCGACGTCTGGCCGATTTAGGTCCTGCCGGCGCCCGGCTGGGCGCCTTTTCGGATACCGGCAGTAATGTGACTGTAGCATTGACAAGAAGTCGATCAGCTTGAGAAAGTAAAGTACAATGAAAAACAGAGAGATTAACTAGCCGTAAATGTAATGCCAGAGAGAAAGGTTTCACAACTCCAATTGGAGCTCACAATATTCCCTTCAAACCACAGAGAAACTAACACATTGTACTTCATAGACATACAGTAAAATGCAGTAATTTGTACTGTCCAACATGTAACTAATTCCTAAGTTCCTAACTGCAATGCCAGCTACTGTAGATGACAGGTTACAGGTTAAAGGGAAATATTGCATTTGTTTTACAACAATTTTTCATCCTTTTAAAACCAATATTCATTGGCTAAGAGTGATAACTAATTACAAATAAGGCAGTACGGTAGCCTTCTTTTCAAGAAATAAGTTTCCCTCAGATAGAAATTCAGTTTTTTGTTGCTCAAAAATAATTTGTTAACCCAAACTTGCAACATTTCAAAGGATGCAGTTTTCATAACTCTAAACTCTTCTTGTGCATGATATTTTGAGGATATGAAGCTACTGCTAGCCTTTATTGTTGAGACCGTGCGGACGGAATGATTCAGTAATTAAAGACATGATATTTTTACTTTTAATACTACAGTATGTTGCAGCATTTAAAATGCAATATTTCCCTTTAACATGGTAAACAATGACTATCAATCTAGTGTTATCATGGAAATGGGACAAAATTCAAGGAAATCTTGAGGGCAATACTTGTCCAAGGGAAGTAAACTCCAAAATTTGGAAACCCTACAAAACCAATAATGACAGGATCTCTTGTGCACTGTGGCCAAGAACTCTAGTGGGGTGCATTCAAAATAAAGTGGATATACTGTGGCATAACGATAGAATCTTGTTCAAGGACTAAAGCCGCAGCCCTACTGATATTACCATCATCAGACGTTGTTGGCCGTAGGCCATTCATAGTAAGCAACCAGGAGTGTTAACCTAATGAATTCTGGTTAAGGCTGGTAATTCTTTACACAAATGTGTTTAGTTTAGGTGTACTATAGGCTGTATCTTACATTAACTTGCTTTACTTAATCCTGGTCTATGTGGGTAGATGTGCACTGTTTAACAAGGTGTTTCTTGATTGGTTGATGCCATTGTATTGTATGGATTGCATTCTTTGTTAGGGTTAGGGATTAGGCTATCGTTAGCCAGCAAGGGAATTTCTTAACAGTGCACATTGCCCCATCTATGTATCTCATGCTAGAAGGGCTAAGCCTAAGTTAACATAACGTTACCTATTTCTAAGCCACATGCCGAATGCAACTTGTAAGCACAGGTTGTCTACGTAGCATTTAGTATATAACATAACATAACATAACAGGTTGAAGGGCAAAGGAGGGCCAAGGCCCCATAAGATGCCCTGAAGACCAAGCCCTAATCAAAAGTCAAACCACCAAAGCTTGACTACAGCCCCAAACAATCAGATTCTACCACAGCCATGGAAAAACCTGTCAATGTTAACCTTAAAGCAGTGAACTGAGGGGGAGTTAACTACCCAATCTGGTAGACAATTCCACTCTTTGACAACTCTATGGGAGAAACTAAACTTCCTAATGTCAAGCCTTGCAAAAGGCTTTTCAAGCTTTTTACAATGCCCACGCACCCGAGAATTACCTTGAACCCTTAAATAACTACAAGTCAGCAGGGGATTTCTTTCACAAAGGAACTTGAAAACCTGGAGCATGTCTCCCCTAATCCTTCTCAGCTCCAAGGTGGTAAGCCCAAGATGTTTAAGCCTAGCATGATAGGGCAAATTTCTCACCTCAGGAATGAGGCGAGTGGCTCTCCTCTGAACCTGCTCTAAAACAAACTTGTCCTTTTCATAGAAGGGACTCCAAGCCTGAGCTGCATAGTCAAGATGGGGTCTTACCAACTGCTTATACAAATTAAGTACAATATCCTTACTAAAATTGATGAAATTCCTCTTGATCAATCCAAGCACTCTATTAGCCTTTACAGCAGTGGCTGCACACTGTCTTGATGACTTTAAGTCCCCAGTAATTACAACACCCAGATCTTTCTCAGAGGTGACATTACTTAAAACACAACCATTCATGTTATAATCATAGCTAAAACTTTTGGGACCAAAATGAAGGACCTTACACTTATCTGCATTAAAAGACATTTGCCAGGTCTGAGACCAAGAAAATAACCTATCCAGATCTTTCTGCAGCAGTAAGGCATCATCCAAAATGCTAATTTTCCTATAAAGCTTAGTATCATCTGCAAACTTACTTATACGAGATGTAAGAGAACTATCAATATCATTGATGAAAATTAAGAAAAGAAGTGGGCCAAGGACAGAACCCTGTGGTACTCCACTTGTGACTTCTTTCCAAGAGGAGAAGTTACCATTGACAGCAACTCTCTGAGATCTACCATGAAGCCACGAATTTATCCAATCAGCACAATTGCCCTGAACCCCTAACCTATGCAGCTTAACCATTAGCCTACCTAATGGAACTTTATCAAAAGCCTTTGAAAAGTCAAGGTAAATGACATCAACGCCATACCCAGAATCAAGAGATGAAGAGACATCTTCTAGAAAGCTCAGTAAGTTAGTAACACAAGATCTGCTTGGCAGGAAACCATGTTGTGACAGATTAAGTAACTCATTATCTAAAAGATACTTAAGTAAACTATCCTTAATCAAAGATTCCATAACTTTGCACACAACACTGGTTAAACTGACAGGCCTGTAATTGCAAGGATTACTTCGATCCCCCTTCTTAAAAATTGGAGTAACATTTGCTACCCTCCAATCAGTAGGAACAAAACTCGAATCCAGACACTTCTGAAAAATGATGGAAAGAGGAACTGACAAAATATGGAGAAGGTATGGAGAAGGTACTGTAAGATAGATCGCAATATTTATACCAACTCAGTTCTTCGCACAAAACTCTTCATGATTTCTCGCCTTACACTACATTTTACTCCTTCAAATCTCTCGAGAACATTCCTTCATCTTTCTCTGATGAAACGAAACATTGAGTTGTCTTAAACAAAACACCTGGAAAGTTAGAACTGCTTTCAAATATGTCAACAATGGGAGAACTAAATTCATACAGGGCAATTCCCATTACTTAATGTGAAGTCATGAACTGGAGATGTGTGATCTAGTTTTGAGTTAACACCAAATGGGATTTTTTGCATTTGATGTCAGGTATTTTGTTTGAGACAACTTAACGTTTGTTTTGTTTCATCAGAGAACGATGAATGTTCTCGAGAGATTTGAAGGAGTAAAATGAAGTATAAGGTGAGAAATCATGAACAGTTTTGTGCGAATACTGCGTTGGTGCGATGCCGGCTTGACATGAACCAATAGGATGGAAACTGGGCCCTTAAAATTCATCTGAGTAACTTACTTCTCCTTTTTTTATTTATATACTATGTAACATTAAGTATGTATACTATAGCCTAGGCCTATATAACTCTAGCTAGGCATAGGACAACCTGTGCTTGTCCTTAAGTTGTAGTTGTAAGCATGCTGACTTGATTTTGCAGGTCTGTTAGAGGCCAACATGGCACCATGGATCTGTTGTGCCTACATAGCCAATACGCCTCTCCAGTACAGGAGTCTCCACCTTTGAAATTGGCACTACACCAGATGATAATGATGATCATTCCTAGTTAGTATTTATTTCAGGCCTAACGTTTGGCTATTAATCTAGTAGAACAAGCCCATTTCAAGTTCGAACGACATAAAAAAACGACATCATAATTCATGGTATTATGGATGAAAACATTGTACTTATTGTGGCTTATATTTCGTTACCAGACGTGTTTGTTTTTACTCTCAGCATCCAGGTAAATTCTTCAAGTTCAACTTCAACATGACCGTTCTCACTCTTAGAATATGGCTTCCATTTGAACAAGGAATACTGCATGTAGTGCCGTAATCGCAATACTATTCTATACTGCAAACAACAGTTTACCTGTAGTGCGTAGTGTGTATGTTCCGCATGTCTGCCGTATCATGTAGATAGTAACTCGATGATGTTAAAAATAGCACAGATAGCTACCTATAGTTGCCAAACCGGTCTGATTCTATTAAGATTTTAAATAAAGGGGTGTAATAAAATTTTAAGTTTTCATGAAAGATATTATAATATTTTTTGAGCATTTCAAGTATATTGAAAATCATATTTAATCACTTCAAAAGTTATTAAATTTTAATAATCTCGTCATAAAATATTATTCCGCAATAAGTTGTGCGTAAGGGGTTTCCCCTTTCGCTTTTCGTGACGCATTTTACTCTGAACAGAAGGACATAGACCAGGCTGTACACTGTAGGCTATGTATAAGCAGGTACGCAAACAAAATTTGAGTGTAACGACGAAGTTTGCATTCACCTTTTCGGAAATGGTTTAATACACCGGTTTTACAAGAGATTCAGATGTCCCTTGAAACTTATTATTTAGCACAGTGGCATAGACAGGATTTGTCTGAAGTGGGGGGCCCAGAAGGCATGCATGCAGTATACTGAGTGACCACCAGCCTGAATGAAGGGGTTGTCCCACTCCCCTTTGAAAACTTTTGGCGTTTTCAAGGAGCCTAGATGCAATGGTGCAAGATTTTCGACTTTGACAGGAACAGTGTTGAAAGTTAAATTGTAGGCACGGTGGTTCAAGTGAGGATAAAACTGAAACTTGTGTCTTTACATGCAATTTTATGCCATTTACGCAACCTTTCGAATTAAAATTTGTCATTGAATTTGCATACTTCCAGGAGTCAAAATAAAAGAGCATCTATCGGTAAAGGCGAACGAGAACATTTTAGTTTGCGGTTTTTTCTTGGCCACAAAACGTTATATTCTGCTTAAAAGATTATCTAAGCGGAGCGTCACCATTGTTGGTGCAGAGCGTAGAGAAAATTTTGAAAAATCAGACCTTCAGATGGCCGGAAATAGAATTTTCCAGACTCATTTGAAGAATCTTAGGAATGCTCACTTCAAACTAAGTTCGCGAACTGCAAAGTGTTTAGAAAGTTATTAAAAAATACTTTGACCCGAAAAATGATTTTTTTTTTTGCCCGAAAGACTATCCAAGTGGAGCGCCACCATTATTGGTGTGGAGTGTATAGAGAAGATTTTGAAAATGATCGCGACCCCTCAGATCGCCGAAAATTGCGTTTGCGTGAAGAGAATCTAAAAATCCAGTCTCTAAGTTTAGCTCTTGTTTGCAACAAGAAAAAAATCAGGAACATGCTCAGTGCTCAGAAAATTACCACGTAAAATTAACTACCGCTATTATATTTAATGGTCTTGATTCTTTCGGGAAACTATACAATGGAACTGAAAATATGCTAATGCTTCTCTATTGTGACTCTTGGCTAAATTAAAGATCCTCTGAATTGATTAAATTGTCTGTGACACCTCGAACTCTCATCTGTTTATGATTTTACCCCTAACATCTCTTGCCTGATAAATGGCAAACTATTTCTCACCTCACCTGAGGTGTCCTTACATGCAATCTGGTGCCACATATGCTATTTTTTGAAGCACTATCTTTGTTACTAAAGTATGACTACGTATTTTCATGATCTAAAAAAGGACACCAGTGAAGGGGGACATTGCCCATTCCCCCTCCCCTTCGTACACCATTGATTAAGCTGCCGTTTAAACACACCTCCCTATGTGGCTTGAAGTGTACCTCAAGGTAGAAAATTCAAAAATATACATTTAAGAGCATAAAAAATGAATGATAACAGTCTAACTCCCATCTTCATATAGCGTGTATTCCTGAGCTGAGATATAAAATGTTGAACTTTATCCACTCAATTTAAAATAGTATAAAATAGTATATTGCGCAATAATTTGTGATGTTATTGGTATACTACTCAAATTACAATCTTTGTATTTCTTTGTTTTTATGAGAGTTAGTGCACCTTGTACCAAGGTGTGATAGCACTCTTAGTCTCATGGGGTGATGTAATTAATAAAGTCCATTATGCATTAAGCAGGTTATGTGAATTGTACAAAACGAAAGTCACAAATGATTGCGCAATGGAGGGTACACTACTTGACCAAAGGGAAGATATCCATAGAGGGGGTTGGTATCTGCCCTCGGGTAAGTATCCTCACTATTTGCCGTCCAATATAAAAATGTCTTCTTATTCACAGGGCCTCAGAATTTAAAATTTTAGGGCAAACTAAGGACAAAGGAATTTGCTGGGGCCAAATATTTTCAGACGCAGCGAGAAACCGATCCCAAAGAGCTCGTTCATGCCGGTGGGTTCAGCCCTGGAAGCCTGGGGTTTTGACATATCTCAGTGTGAATGAAAATTTAAGCCTCAGGAGAGGTATTTTATTTTTCTTTCGGTGAAGTTTGACCCTCACACTCTAAAAACGACGTAGTTTAATTCGAATAGAATGTGATACGTTGAGGCACAAACCCGTCGGAATCTTGCCAAACATTGGACTAGATTTGATTCAGGGGTGGCGCCAGGGAGGGATTTCTCCATCCCGTCGGGGAAGGCATCCCCCCCATCCCGTCGGGGAAGGTCGGCCGTTTCGTCGGGGTGGCCTTAAAAAATAAAAAAATAAAAATATTTAAAAAAACCTACAAGGACTGAAGTTACTGGATGGGCCATCTGGAACATATTTTTTGTTTTGTAATGCTATTTTAAAACATATCGGAATCGATTTTAAATCACTTCTTAACTCTGTTAAACCTCATTCTATGTACTTTGTCCTATACCTTCGGCAATTTTTCTGGCAGACCTAAACATGAAAAACGTAAAGGACTGAAGTTGCTGGATGGATGACCATGTTTTTTTTTTTTTTTTGAACTTTGTTTTCTTTGGTAACGCTATTTTAAAGCATATCTGAATCGGTTTTAATCACTTCTTACTACCTCTTCTATCCCTCATCCCATCTTAACTCCGTGCTCGCAAGACCATGCTTCAGTCGGGAACGGGCTACCCACCCCTGTTGTTGAGAAAATCCAATTTCGAGGGGGAGTCTTCATCTACAGACTCACGATAAAAGATGTGGGTCTGTAGTCACTCGGACGACCTTCTTGATCTTGCATTTTAGAAGACCATATTCTTCAATGAAACTCACAATTCCGAATTCTCCTTACAAAAACAGACGAGAGGTTGTTCATGCGCTTGCAGTACCCAGTGGTCTGCCATCTGGCCTGCCCGGACGGACAGCCTAAATCTTACAAAGGTAAAGAATATCGGCCATGTCGTTTTCAGCTACACCTAATGATAAATAGTGGTGTGAGAAAATCTCCCCGTAAGTCTAAGAACTTATTTGAAGTCACCTTGTAACGTGTCATATTTCCAATACGTTGGGAGTTAAACCATTTATAGTCTGGAGTTCGGGCAGTCACGTTAAAAATTTCATCTATATCAGGCTTCTTCAATTCAATTTTCTGAAGCACCACATTGCTAAATGTTACTGATATAATGCGCAACTGATTTTCGTCCTGTGGGAGGGGTATGAGGTGGAGGTGTCCCCCTCCCCCTTTTGAAAATATTTGCGTTTCAGAAGGAGTGCAAAATATGTTCAAGTTTTCACATTTTTTACAAATTGTACAATTACCGGTGAATCGACAACGCTTTGGCTATAATGAATGTAAACAGTGACGGCGGTTTCACTTCCTTGTGAGAACAAATGGGACGTTATTATAGCCTATCCTTGTCGGTTTGTGACGTCATTCTGTGGAAAGTATTAGATCTATTTACAGCACGTATTTTTGAGGATTTTTGTCAAAAGGTTATATAAAAAGTTAAATCGTTTAATATTCTCCAAGTAATTTTTTGCGCCACTCCAAACCAAGTGGCGAGCGTGCCGTTATTTGAGGAAGCCTGATCTATATAGTGGACCTTGCAACTGAATTCAACGAAGGTTGAAAAACATTATAGTATGTTTTAATTCCGTTGCATATAGTCCCCCCCCCCCCCCCCCAAAAAAAAAAAAAAAAAAAGAAAAGGAGACAAGACCACTGCATCTAATTTTAGCAGTACTTTTATTCTGGCACTTTTCTGATCACTAGCAAGTTGAGGTTTTCTCTATTGAAGTGAAATTTTCGTTTTAAAGGAAGGCTCAAAATAACAACTGCTTCATTTATAGTTACAAGTCTGGGAAATGCCATTCCGGCTATCTTAGGGGTTAGCTTTTAAACAATTTTCTGTACGCCCGTACAGATAGCGTTTAAGTCGAACAGAAAAATGAACAGACCGACAGAACCATGCGAGTTTGTAAATTATTTTTTGTTTTGGGGCAGTATTATGAAGTGAAAATAATTTTATTGTGAAAGAAATCTGAAAGTAAGGACTTCTTTAATTCTAGTTACGAGCCCAGGAAATGGCATTTCCTGCTTTCCGGGTGCTTGCAATTTTTCAACAAATTCTGTGTGCTCGACTTAGATAATCTCTTGGGCAGAATAACATTTTTTCGGACAAAAAAAAATTATGTCCCTCCCAAACTGAAACGCTCCCGTAAACCTATGACAACAAATAAAATATAAAACTTCAAATATATGCGAAACCAAATTTTTCCTAGGGTAATGCTCCAATATGGTCCGAGGGCCTAAATCTGTATCATGATATTTTATTTTTTATTATTATTAGTAGTAGTAGTAACCTCAACAAAACTACAGCTCACCCCCCCCCCCCCCACTTAATTTGCCTCATGAGAACGTCAGATTCCTCTATTAAACTCCAAAACTGTCATGAAATTACAATTTTTCCCCAATAATAGCTTTAGACTGTTAAAAGTGGCAAAATTTTCCAATTTCGATGAATATTCGGTAAAATAAATAACCAAAGCCAACTCTGTTACCCACCCGACACGACGTCATTTTGCTCCTGAAAGGCAGTCACCTTATATAAGAAACCAAATTTTTCATTCATTCAACCTTACCAAAAGCCAAATTTCCTTCCATTAAAGTCCAAAATTTCTCCATTATAATAAGCTCTTAATTTTCAAAGATTCGTTCAAAAAAGGGAAAAACAACCCCTGGCAAACTTCTAGTTCCGTCTGGAAGCCTTAGTTCGTAGGAATTGTACGATTCAATGCGTAACCCAAAAAGAATTTCAGCTGTCGTCCATATAACGTTTTTGATTGTTCGCTTATGAAGGACAGATTCTTATAAACACCAAAATTTTTTCTAGTACCAACAAAAGCCAAATTTCTTTCAAAAGTTTTAATTTTTACTTCAAATAAGCTCCAAATTTTTAAATATTTGTTAAAAAGAAAGCCCAAAATTTCGGCGCGCCCCGCACGTCCCAAATTTCGTTAAATCACGTTCCACCGAAACATAACATCACCTTTGTCGGGGTCGTGATATTCTGCCCCCCCAAACGGGAAAATCCTGACTCCACCCCTGATTAGACTCCCCAATGAAACAATTTGTTTTATTTTTGAGCCATAACTAATAAATTTTGATACAAATCTTGCCACATATTTCACAAGATTTCAGTCCGTGTCCCCATTTGACTGTTAGACAGTATACAGCAGGCCGAACTTGGAGGGAGAGAGGGACAAAGACAAAATTTGAGATGTGAATATCCTGTTCAGGCTATCCACTCCTTTCCCTAACTCCGAGGAGCTGCCACTTCTCTTATTTTTCTTCGAAGTATCTTCCACATTATTTTAGGACCTCCATGACGCATACTCAAGGTAAACCAAGCAGTGGCTTTTAATAAATTTCACATCTGAGGAGAAAAATACTGTCACATGGCTCTCAATAACCAATCATGAAGCAGGATGCACATTGATCTAAGTTGAGATGACAGTATCATTCCCCTTTAAAATGAAGGAATGGCAGGCACTGACCTTTAATCAAGAAACTAGACAACTGATAATTTTAATGACGGTACTGTGAGCTTGAACTTGAACTGGCGATTCTTGATTGAAAGACGCAGATCATTATACTGCTCCATGTCATTTCCCATTAACTTTTTTTCCTCCCAATCAGTTCTTGATCAGCTGTACTGGCAACTGGTTCATCAAGAGAACATGCCCAGGGCTATCTCAGATCTTACACTGTCCCCGGGATGACCTTTCCGCTTCAGTCATCTGAGGCCCATTCTGCCCTGTATTTGCGTCTTGTCTTGAGGTTATCTTGACAAATGAAGAAAAAACACAGATGAAGGAAACGGATGGATGAGGAAAATTCAACGTCAAACCTCCATTTCATAATTCAAATAGTAATATTGCAACGCTCTTAATAGTGTACACAAGACTTCTAAGGAAATGACTTTTCTGATCGTTAAGTAGCCAAATATATATGAGAAGGTATAGAGTCTCGTCCTCTTAGATCCCTAACCTAAAACGTCCGTCCCAAGAGATATTCATCCCAGACCGTCTCCTGACGAGCGTTCCTACCCCTATCACAAGGTCCGCTCGGGACTTTGCTCCTGTTCAACTCCTAATAAAGCAATAGAACAGAACGGCTTTTTGTAAACTGGAATCATGTTACTTCTTTTTCATCGGATGGGGTGTTAGTAACTCGTTGGAACACGAAATCGAACATGGCAATGCAGTGGAAAGACAGCTTAAAGGGCCAATCCTCTCACCTCAAACCACAGTTTTTGTACTGTACAGAAATTCTAAATTGCCTAAGCTTTTTGATCGACAGCTAGTAAAAAATTTAGAGTGCCGAATCTTATAAGTTATATTACACACCTTGTGATGTACTTACAGTGTTTTGAATACACGCCGAGGTCTTGTATACTCACCTTGGAGCAATAAACTGAGATTGTGTCTGGATGAGGATGAATTTTACACAGTTGTGGGAGGGGCTTAAGTTACTAGGTTTGGAGAATTTGGACTGTTTGGGGTGAGAAGATTATGCCTTTCAAAGAATAATCCAGAGCCAATTTAGTTTTTGATATGTTAAAGAAAAACATAGCCTCAGCATTCTGGTGATATTTTTATTCATTTCGCATATTCGTTTCTCAAGATATTAGCAATTGAAGTGACAACTTTTCTATAAAGAATGAACTTGAAGCAAGCAGACGTGATGTCATGAATTCACATTGTTGACCTATGCTTTGTTTTTATTTGCAATTTACCACCAATTTTAGGCAAGTAAACTGGCGATGGAATTTCGATTGCCAATGTCTTGAGAACCGAACATGAGAAATGTATGAAAATTTCACCGCAATGCTTAGAATATGTTCCCATTCACCTCCTGTCATTCCACAAATCAAACATAATTTGGTTCTGGACTATTCTTTTCAGTCATGCATATATGGTAGATATTAAAGATACCACAATGCACTAGGTACTTAGTAACTAAAGGGAATGCAGTCACTCTAAGCAGAATCGTTATACTACTTCATGAATGTATTTTTTGATGTAGAAAAGCATCGTCTCCCCCAACCACTCCCAGCTTTGAAAAGATTTTAATTCGATTTTGTTTGGAGATGTTCAGAAACGTAGTCACCGAGCAAGATGGGAACATCCCACCCCTTCAAAAAAGGTTTTAAATAAAATGATGTTCCAAGTTTGCACTATCAGACTGGGAATAATAAAAGATGTTACCCAACAAAACCACCACAACAAATCCACCACAACAAAACCTTCACTACAAAACCCTCATTTTTTTAGCTTGTGAGAAATTCTTTTCAGGGATTCATCCCCTCCCATTAGTTACCTTGGTTATGCACATTTACCTGTTTTCGCAAAATATTACTGAAGTTGTCCCCACTTGCTCTATTTAATGTGTTTTTGCCAGTTTCACAAATTTTGTGTCTTCTATTAACTCGATTGTTACGGTTCACCTTCGTCTTATGATTGGTCATGCGTCATCGTTTTTGCTGAAAATATATCATATGATTTGTACATTCGTTTATCGGATTCGCGAAAGCCTTTGTGTTGAATAAATATGCCTAAACACGTGCATATTATGGTCCTCATTTTAACCCTCTCTCTCTCTCTTTTAGTAGGCTATAGTTTCCCACGTGACGGATATCCCCCTACGCTCTCATGGCTCAACAAATACAGTCATCGACCACACCGTGGGAAACTGCCACCCTTTATTTTATATTTAACTCCATTTTTAACAACATTGTCTGACTTGAAAAGTTTCGGCCAATTTTCCCCATAGCCTAAGCGAATCATTATTTGACCAGTTGACTTGGCCTGCCACAAAAAGTCTGACCGACTTGATTACAACTCTGTTGAATTGTGAAGTTCATTACATGATATTAATCATATATAGCAGTTTACGTAAGAAGCCACAGAAAAGTTTAAATGAACCTCAACATTAAGAAAAATAACCGTCCTATTTACGATAAGTTTTAATCAAACTTCACAAGTCAAATTTACTAACTTTCTTAACATTTAGGTCTGAAGCCAAGGAAGGACGCAGGGGGAAAATCCCTCCCAGAGAAAAAATTTGAAAACGTCCCCTAAAAATTTTGTTCTCCGCCCGACACTTTGAAGTTTGCCAATGATTTAATACATCTGTACACAATGCTGCCCCAGGTTGCAAAATTCGCCCCTGGAAAGATTTTGTGCCTTCTGTGTCTTTTCTGGCTACGGACCAGCTGACATTCAGTAGCTAAAATTATCTGCTGATAGCGCTAGTACCCAACCTAATCCATAATCCAGAGACAAAAATTACCATTGATACAATACAATTGCAACAGCCAACCAAGAAATTCATTGTTCAGCTGCCAATATCTCGTCTCAAATTGAGGTTGAAATACTGTTCTGTTATTTTGCTTACTACGCGTTCGTTCGTTTATTCGTTCCTTCATTAAACTCTTTGTAATTTCCACCTTAAAATTTCTTCTACATTTTGCTGCCAGTCTCATTACCTACAATTGAGACATGTATCTGTCATTCCCTACCGGAGTTCTTTAAGTACCTAACACATGCAACCCTCTATACGTCACTTAAAAGACCTGAAGAGGGGCACGCCGTGTATTGAGTGATCACCGGCCTGGGGAGGGGTGTAAGGGTAAGGAGAGAGGGTGCCGTATATACGTATTTTTAGGATTTAAAAAATTATTTACTTGAGGGAGTCACGACCCAATGACCATCTGCATACGCCAGTGCCCCACATAGTTCAAATCAACTTCCATGCTTATTTAAGCACCTTCCACAACTGCTAAAAAATTATCCTTACATATATTCAGACACAATCTCAGTTTATTGCCTCAGAGTGGGTATAAAAGACCCCAATGTCTTTTCAAAACAATGGCCGATAATTTTCATACTTTCATATCTTTTCCCGTCGGAAAACAGAAAACGTTATTTTAAAAGTAAAATTTTCATTAAAAAATTATAAATATAACAAAGTATATACATTTGCAACACTTTCTGGTAGCTTGTGAAAAAGGGGTTTCTCTTCCCCCCATTTAATACTATAGTCTTGCAAAATATTGCCCGAAATGATAAAATGTTTGGGCGAAGGTTGAAAACTGCTGAGACATTTTCAATTGCCAAATTACTTCAACGGCCAGACAGACGGGAGGGTGTTCAAGTGCTGTACCCAATACTTTGCTATCTATCCTGCCACTAGAGCCAAATTCAGGCAATCATGAAATTCGGGTTATTTGCTTTTCAATACTATATATAATGACGCAGTGTGAGAATGTCTTCCCCAAAGCCTGCCTGAAAATTCATGTAAGCCGCTCATTGAGTTGGTTCATGTTTTCATTTCACATACCAATGACAAATTTTCAAACTTATACAATCCCCATATCCCACATACAAATAACTCTTTTATGAGTGAGAACTTAACAATTCAATACGGTTTTCAAAAAATAATGACTAGACACTTTTTCAAATTATGTACAAACTTAAACCGTTGTAAGTCAGGACCACCCGAAATTCTAACTTTTTCGTAAGGATCTCAATACTGAATATGAAACTTGACACTTATTATGCCAACTTTCATGTGGCTTAATTCTTTAGCATTCTCAATACGTTATCAAAATCAACTCAATGCTCTAAAACCAGTTTGGAACGAGGCATTCTTTTAAATTTTTCAATAGGTGTAACTAAAACCGAACGCATTACGGCGTCACCATTATGTCGGTTGCGAAAACTTGTGGCTCCCAATAAAAACATCTTCCACCGCCCATGTCGTGGATAACAATATGCGGTCACTGGACCGTGTAATGTGCAACAAAGTTACTTTTTGTCAGTTGAGTAACAAGCAAAGACTTCAATGACAGGATATGTTGGTCATGAAAATCATTAACATTTACTTATGGATGTTGTGGTCATCATCTTAATACAGGTAAATAAATGGAGTCCCTAAACCTACAACTTTTTTTTTTATATAAACACAAAAGTGTTGTCATAGAGCAAAGCCGCAGACCTGCGGAAAATGCGACCGTTTGCTTGTTACCTCAGCAAAAGCTCTGACGAACGGAAAACAAGGCAATGAGCCACAAATAACAGTCGTACAGCTGGTTAGAAACTGAACCATAAAACCTCATCTCACTGACCCACGTACCCTCACTTATGAAATCGTACATTAGAGAATTTTTCCCCTTGAAAAGTGGACGCCATGACTTGGCCGATGTCATTCACTTGGCTGATTTTTTAACAATAGAAATCCGCAAACACCAATTGGTGCTCACTGGTCCATATAATCTCTAACAATTTCAAGGCCATGATACGTTTGTCCAGACTTCAAGGGAGCTAAATCTGTAATGTATGCATGCACGTTTACTTATTAACATATGTATGGGTACATATACATGTAATTTAGAATTGCCGTTGGCTTTACGCTACTAGCCATTTCCGGACAAAAACGCGAGTGTTATTTAAAAAAATGAAAACTTATTCTGTTACTTATTTTCCATGATGTTTATTTCGTCTTTTTCTTGTGCTTCACATTTGGAATCATTATCTCACCATTCCAGACATTTATTAATCGATTGGGGTTCGCTTGGGAGCTGTATATCCTGTGTTTTTATTTACCGACTCTCCAAAGAATTAAAGCACTTATCGACGAATATAAGATGGTAATTTATCGGGATGCCGTTAGTGATTTCACAATCTTTCACGCACGTCAGTGAATGACGCACACGGCGTCCTACAAAATACCTCATTATAGATATAACATATTCCTCGTAAAACAAAAATCGCATCTTTGGCCTATGCCTAATTAACATAAATCGATGGGATACTCCAAAATAAAGGCAAATATAGGCCACTGCTCCTTCTTTTTTGAAGTAGGAATCAAGTTCTTTATTGCTTACAGGCCTAAACTTTCTTTGTTTTCAATTGCAACTTTATTTTCGATTCACACAACACTTGTGGTCTAATGTGCAATTAAGTGTTGGTAACGTTATCGTTTTAGAGGAAAGCCGAGATCGGTTATTTCACTCTAAAAATAGTTGGGTAGAAGGCATTAGGCAAAATCCAGAGTGCTCAACATAGGCAAATAATTACCCAACAAATAGGTACACAATCTACCCATATTTGTTGGGTAAATTAAGGTTGGGTAAAATGCAAGTGTTGGTGTTGGGCAAGTTTAAAAGTTCACAATATTTGGGTAAAATGTAATTGCCAATCAGATGATTAGTAAAAGATCAGTTAAGTTTTACAGATAATTATTTTACTAAAAACGGATAATTGCGATCTCGGGTTAATTGAATAACGTTATCAATGGGACCTGAAATAAAAAGAGCACGATTCGGATTATTACTTAAGACTACACACTTCACTCTTTATAAACCAAGTGCATTGTCACTTTCATCTGTAAGTAAACGGTCTGAGTGCCTTGAGGTGGGTCACGTATTGTTCTTCAGTGGAAGTAGCTTCTTTGGGAAGCAATTCAAGTTTGGTTTCGCCTAACGGCCCTTTGCCAGAGACTTTAGAAAAAGATTGTCACTGGTACTCACAACCACTTATGGAGGACAAACGATGTAACAGAGTACTTTGTTAAAAAAAAAAAATCCCCTTCTTGTACAAATCATATAATTATGTACGTGGTTACATGGAAATCCAAACAAGCACTCAACAGTACAGCTGTTGGGCAAATGTGTTGAGTGCAAATTTTAACATTTGTTGGGAAAATTAGTTGGGTGAAATGGTTAGGTAATTTATTTTGCCCAACTAATGAGTAAAACGCTTAACCAACTAAGTTGGGCAGTTTTTTACCAAATAAATTACTGTAAAAAGCTGCAAGTTACTGGAAAAATACCCATTTTCAGTATTGTCACACACGTGAACAGCGGTTGAAGAACGTTGTACCCAACTGTTTTTACACTCTAAAAACGTCTGGTTCAAATTGACCCCGAAAAGGATCAAATGGGCACTGAACCTAAACCTAAAATGCAGGTTGAGATATATGATAAGTTTCGGTTCAAATGAACCATTTTTGGTTCAAAATGAACCCAATCGAGTCAGAGAATTGATCTTTTTTCGGTGTGTATATTATAACGAGTGTAAGAGTGTAATGAAGCTAAATGGTTGCATATGACCTCACAAAGCTAAACCTCGTAGTAGAAATTAAATCCTTCACTATCATAACTCCCACCCCCCACCCTACCCCAAATGCAAATAGTCTCATTTGCACGAATGCACGTGTTTTCTTTAGAGGGATTTTCCGGCCAAAAATTATTGAATTTAAAAATGCCATAATTTTACATTGTAGAAAGTAAAAATGCATTCCAACAGCATAAACATTTCGGAAGATAATAATTTCTAAAGTAGTGCACTCTGTTATTTCATCACGGCACATTAATTCGATATGATGCATTTAATTCATTAATAAGTTTGATGCCGCTGCAAGGAATGTGCTACATTCTTTTCTATACCCTACATGGAGTGTAGAGTTTAAATCTGTAGGAAAAGATTTATCCACGGATTTCCTATACATGGACTGCACGGTACATTGCCGCTACCGTACGTGTGAGAAAAAGCACACCAAAATGGCCGCCTGCTATATGGCTTTGTGAAAATTTGGACTTGCTCAAGTATATTCCCATATTTTGCAAGAAAGTTTAAATATTTTTGAAATATGGCAAGGTAAGGTCAAAATCACTTCACACATTTCTGGAATATGGTATTTTTCCCATTCAAGTTTATTTTTTGTTTGAAATATCACAGAGTCGTCGTCAAATCAGACGATTTATAGCTTCACGGCGCCATCTTGATGCGCCTTTTTTGTCCCAGTCGGTGGCGACCATCTACGGATACGTTACATGCTGTGTCCATGTATATAAGTCCGTGGATGTATCATATTTCAAGGGCAAACAGGACATTCAGTTGTAAAGAAAAACAAATTGAATTTGACACAATGCGCCACCATAATATATCTTTAAATTTGTTAGAAGGTTGAACAGTTGAAGTCACTTCTTAACAAAAATTAATAATCTTTAACGTGAGATATCTTGAAATAGGAAAAGGAAAATTGCAACAGGTTTCGAGGACTTGTCGTTGAATATTTTGTCTTTCTTATGGGATTCAAAGTCAAAAGCCACTGTAGCATACCTCTAATCAGAAGCCTAGCACGGGTAAAAAGTCTACGTCTTGAGTACGCTGTCCATACTTGATTGACACCTAAAAGACTTTATGCATACAATGTCATGGGGCAAGAACTCGGCACGAACTAGCACCATGTCCACCTTTGGCAACCGTATGAGCATGCCTCGTTCAGTCAAAGTCACAAAAGCCTAGAAAATAACAAGAAAATAGCTTTCGATTTGTTTATCTTTTCCTCAACCTGAAGCTTATACTATTCCCATTTATAATATTGCCGTCTTATTTGGGATACCGTAATACTTTTAATTACAAAGATTCTATTTCAACCGCTTATTCTTACTCCACTGAAAAAAGAAAAACACATATAATAACCAACTCTGATTATTAGGTCTATTCACGTTCAAAATGTTAACGTAGTTTTTTACTCAAAGAATTCTGAACGATTTTGACATACACAAGTACCGATTTCCTGTTTTTATGTTCAAGTTCGTGTAAGGGCTTTTATACCTTCTAAATTCGACACTTGTTCCTCTTACAATCGAGAATAACGTCTAGTTGTTACGATACTATGGACCTTTGTAGTAATTTTTCACCCAATTACAGTATGTCATCGCTTAATTACGAACAGTGGCAGTCTAGATGATAACTGTAGGAATATGAACAAAATTCCCTAATTTAAGGACAGAACGGAGAATTGAGTACTTACTATCTCATGATCGCCCGGTCCTAAGTTAAGCTTACTAAAATATACATGGTGAACTGGAGGCGCTGTTCACCTGTCTGCATGTTTTAGAAGACTAGGATTCACTATATTTTACTAGAAAGACTGGGTGGTTTAATAATAAAAATGCTTACTATATATTTTCTTACCACTTGATGCGAAACACAATGTATGCAGGTAAGGTTATTGCTCGACTCTCGAGTTATTTAGCTACTCATGATGCTGGGGGTACGGGAATACATCCTGAGGTTAGCATATTTTCGGGTGAGTGCAGCACCAAGTAGTGTTGTGCTGATATTGCAAATATAGCCGATTTATTGACAAGCATATATCCATGTACAAACATCGTTCGATATCGATATTGGGTATGTAAATGCACTGCATATCATGAACATAAAAGGAATTAAGTTTCTTTCCTATACGTTCCACCTAGTTCTTTATTCATAACCCTAGACATATTCTAGTTCGCCCAACTTTTTTTTCTTCTCAGTAGTCTCTCCCACAATTGTCCTAAGCTCATCCTTATCGCTTATCCAGACACAATCTTAGTTTCTTACTTCAGGGCATGTGAATCATACATGGACCTAATGTGCAATCAAAACACTCTCAGTTCATGCTGGGTAATATTAACTACTTTTTGCATTTTTTTTTAATTTGATAGCAATCAAAGGATTGTGCCGATTGAAATTTCCGACGACTAAATTTGTGGTTTTGGGTGACGAATAACTGCCTTAAAGAGAACTGTGGAGAATCACGAGATGGATTAATTTAATGGAGTTTATGCCAACGTTGTCCCTTGCTTTTTCCAGTTGTGTTGCACTGGGTTGTCCCTCCAACTCACGGACTTCATACACATGGACAGGGCATACGGTACATTGTCGCTACCGTCGTGTGAGAAAAAGCGCACTAAGAGGACTGTCTGATACGCTTTTGTGGGAAAGTTTGGACTTGCCCAGTATGTTGCCATATTTTGCAAGAAAGTTGATTTTTTTTTTTAAATGGCAAGGCAAGGCACGGTCAAAATCCCTTCACGTATTGCAGGAATATATTATATTTCACCCCATTCAAGTTTAACTTTTGCTTAAAATATTACAGAGACGTCGTCAAATAAGACGATTTATAGCTCCATGGCGACCATCTTGGTGCGCCTTTTTTGTCCCAGTCGGTGGCGACCAACTACGGATAGGACGTACACGTTACATGCTATGTCCATGTATGTAAGTCTGTGCTCCTACTCCATCACTTCTACGTATGCGGATCATCACACACGACGGCAGTTGCTGATTCCACTTTCAAAGTCTTTGGTAGACTCCGGGTCGGCGGGTCCTGGAATCGAACCCAAGACTTCCCTTCGAGATTCGACGGATTCATGATCAATAGTTCAATCACTATAGGTTTTCAATAAATGAAACAATATTGGTATCGTAAATGTATGCCATATCAAAACTACTTTAATAGATCAGATTTCCGCTGCCAAGCTCGATTAGGTGGACGTTCCAACACTATGAACAATTAATATCAATATCCCTTTACCGTTGTGCTCCGATCGGGGCATATTTGCGCGCCTCGGGAGTGGGCGGAAAAGCGGACGTAGCCCGCCCCGCATCTGCTTCCGTAGGCCATTGACCCCGTGACCTTAAACTATTGTCTCTCTCGCTGTTGTGGCCGAATTTTCGGGTAGCCACTCGCAGTTCCGAGCTCCGCGTGAAACAGTAAAGATGGATGACAGCCGAGCTCCCCGCATGGGTCCAAAAGGACCAAAACAACGGTAAAGGGATATCCTGTCAGATTCTTAGCACCTATGGTTATTGATGAAGTTCATCTAGTGACCTCCCCGGTGTTTTGCTCAAAAACAGAAAAGAGAATCGCTAGGCAGTGTCCTAACTTTTGCAAACTTTTCTTATTGGTCATTTTCCCGATTCGATAGTTTGCAGACAGCACTGTCTGGAAACCCCCTTAGCACTTTTTGGTGGTTCCCTTCCTAAAGAGAGTTGGAAATAGACATTCAAAAAGAAAGGATCAGCGTGGAAAAATTGTGATGAGATATAGAAGTTCGTTTCCTACTGTTTAGAGTAGAAGTTTGCTACTCATCATTTAGATTAGCCTCAAGTCATATTCAACTTGTGACACTCTTTAAAACTAAGTCCACACTTTACTTAACCAAGTGAAGAACCAGTTTTTTGATCGATCACAGATAGGATTTCTCTCACTAAGAATAAAATCAATTAACCGTAAACTTTGTTCGAGTATCTTTTTTTGTTAAACGACTTGTAACTGAAGGAAAAGACGGCGTTGAACACGCAAAATTTGTAAATTTAGATGACCCCAAAAGACAGATATTCTAATACTCCTTGACACAAATGTTTCCAGATAAATCTATTACTCTACTGCTGTGTTGTACTGACAATCACACCAGATTCAGATGGCTATGCGATAAAGTCACTGGCTTCACAATCAGTCAATTGGTTTCCCACATGAGCTTTGTTCTAAAGAAAAAGTGCATAGTAGCTCACTTTACTAAACATGCATAGAAAGTTTCCTAATTACATATCACGGATTTATCATGGATTTTTATGACCTTCGGGATAATTTTGTGAACATTGTAAAAAGGGTTTGCATCCCCACATGTAAGGGCTCCAGCAAGTTTTGAAATGGGATTGAAATAGGTTACATGGGAAATTATCTGTGATGAGAGCTCGGAACATTCATCCATTTCCTTAGCTTGAATCGTAGTTTTTTAATTTCTTTTGGCAAACCCCTTTTCGACGCGCTTCCTCCAGCTCAACTGTTTCGTTGCTTTGTTACGGAAATTTTGCTTCCGCCTGGGCTTAAGTTGCTGGATTCCTGGCGTGGTACTGAGAGCTAGGTTGGTCAGGTTTATCTTTATTTATAACCTCTTGATGAGTTTGCTAGCTTGGTCTCGCTATGGCAACTTAAGTTCTGCAAAATGTCGGCACCCTTCCCGTGCAGTTCTCACAATCGAAGTTGATCTACGTCATTGTAAACTGTAACTGTAAACAGTAGACTTTTCCAGCCAGAGCTAGGCAATCTAAAGAATCATTTTCTAAGCTTCCTTGCATGGCGCCATATCACTCATTTATCATCCTCCGTGATAACTTAGCCGGCAAGTGCTAATATGATGGTTAGGTTACCTGTATTTGAACTTTAAACTAAAGTCGCTTGTACCACACATTTGCTCCAAGATTTTTACCTTTTTCTCTTTATGAAAAATTTTTGTTCAACTAAAAAGACTTTGAAAGCTTGTGTGCTCTCGCGGTCATTAAAATTATTCATTCTTAAATCTCCTTGCCAGTATTCCGGATGTCTTAAATTTACGTGTCTGTGTGTAATGATTTTCTCAAGAGATTTTTATCGCGCACGGACACCATAAGCACTGTGCACGTTGATCCGTGGCAGACTTGAGATATTCCCTGTGATCCCACAAACTGGCTATTTCATTGTGTCACTTCGGTCTGATTAAAATCATAGCCCTTCTTTAATGCTTGGTTCCTCAGTACGCCGTGCCGGGCTGCCCCCGGTATCAGAATGGGCTGATTACGGACCATTTGTTCATGAAGCTAGACGTCCCCCAAATCTGAAGTAGATCGCTACCTTTGACTTTGGTACACTTCCTCCTATGTTTGGTCCTATCAGGCAACCGTTCCACTTAGCCTACTTGATTCGATCCGCCTTGAGAGACTTTTTCTCAGCTCCTCTCTACGTAAGCTTCCCAAACATCTGCACAAAGATAACAAAAAACAGCCTGGTTCGTTGTCGAAATCTCATTTTTACTCAGATGGACACATCACATGATACAAATTCAGTTTCTACGTTTACGTCCAACCTACACAAATTGACTCTCTGCATCATTTATTCTAAGAGAATGTCAAGGAGGACAAGATTAACTTTATTTCGAAGTGATCGAACTGCAAACTAGCGAGACATTCAGTCCTGCTACCCATTCCTAAAAGCAACAAAACGACCAATCAGAAACCAGCTACTCATTTCTGAAAGAAACAATTTGACCAATCAGACTGAACAAACAACTTCGACCTTCTGCCAACAAACAAGATGAACTTCCGTCTAAAGTAGATAAACCTTTTCAAACCTTTTACTTTAAAGAGTTGAACTTTGGAATAGCAATCCTTTCAGTAATGTCCTGATGATGATCATGGCTATTTTGGATCAAACCTGTGGGGAATTTACGTGCACTTCATTAACCTGTGGTTGAACGAGCCAGACGCGTAATTTACAGGACAAAACACGAGAGACAAGATCAAACTATCCATGACTCATTCAAATAAAATACATGAAAACCAGTATATTGCAATATAACTGATTGTTCCCGACCTTCGTGCACATCAATTGCAGCGTTGTGTTTATTCCCAGTGCGACAATAATTCCCTACATGTTTCTCTGATCTCACACAACATTTCCCAAGCTTTGCAATAAGTAATTAATTCAAACTCAAATTTTTAAAGGAAACAAGTACCCGACTATTCCTAATAAATTAAAGACGATGTTAGTAATATTACTTAAACGCTCTCTTGTGAAATGGAATTTGATGACGTTTTTCATTTAGATGCTGGTTAACGACAACTGATAGGAAAAAAAGATGATCATTTTTCACTGGGAAACCGTTTATTTCTTTCGAATTATCAAATGCGGTTTCACACCACATCATATTTCATTACCTGCCTTGGGAAAAGAAGGAAATGATAAATTTTGTGGCTTTGGTGCCGTATCTGTGCTGATGAAGCATGCCTTGATCCCTTTAGGAAAATCGTTTAACCAGGCCCGTAGCCAAAGGAGGAGGGCAGGGGGTGACACCCCCTGAAAATTGTTCGCCCTCTCCCCATAGAGACTTTGAAGTTTGACATCGACTTATTACATTGTACATATTTTGCCCCCTAACATAATTTGTCCACTGGAGAGGTTTTGACCCTCCTTCGCTGCCTTGTCTGGCTAAGGTCTGCTTGTAACAAAGATCTGGAGCGTTTTTGTGTAGTGTCAGAGTTTTATAGCGTTAAACGATCGATGCTGTTGCTATAAAGCGCAAAACCAGACGCCGCAAACTTGTTTCGAAACGACACTGAGTTCAGTCTTACAATCATCCTCCTATTTTTCTTTAAGTGTCTCTGCATGATATTTAAGGTTGGATCGGGGAGCTGTTATTCGAATAACAGGTCCCTGTTGGATATTCAATGTAAACCACGTAGTAAATTCCAAACGATTATTGAAGAGGAAAAATTTTCATACATGATTTTCATGAGTCTCAAAATTAAGGTATGATATTCTACACTAATTCAAGTCAGGTGACAGCTTTTCCCCTTTAAACGACTTGCCTACTGAATTTTCTTGTTCACTAAAAAAGAAACGGGGAGGGGGGCAAGGTGTATGATGCCCAGGGGTCCAATAGTTCAGGGAACCCATAACAAACCTCCGAGTAGATGGGGGGAAGGGAAGATCTCATCGTACGGTCTCTATTTCACTGCGTAGATTGAATGAGACTTAGCAAAAGAGTTGTAGGCCCTCCTTGTGTCTTAACCGTGGGCCTCGAGAGTCTTGCCACACGCCTTCGGGTAGCCATTATTAGTAGTAATAAGCAATTCTTAGCATATCGCATGGATGGATATGGCTGTTTTTCTGGTTTTATTTGCCACAATCAAATTTATAACAATAACTACCTAAAGCAAAACAATAAAGTACGATACAAGAAATACAATCATACCGAAGACTTTAAAGTCAGAACCTACTGCAATTGTGATTGGGGCTCAGTATAAGCACTGGAGTATGGAAAACAAGTCAGTGTGCCACAACTGAAAAAGGGCCGTGGCCAGCTCTACTTAACCCTTGGAAAATGGGCCGTAAAACTTCATCTAACCTAATCTTACCCAACAATAAACTCCATAAGGATTCTGTAAACAGGAGACAGTTAGCTAGGTAAGACGTTAAGGGAAAGACCCTTTCAAGGGAAAACATTATAAGAAATTAAGGTGATATTACAGATGAGTTGTGACATGTGAACTCCTTAGTATTGACATGAAAATGTCTGTTTGTTTTCCGTACTCAATTATTTACAATGAGCACGAAGTACAGTTGATAGTAGCCAGGTAGGTTCCTTTTTTTCAAATTTCGGTAGATCCGGACAGGAGTCGAACTCCAGTCTTAACTGATGAAAGAATGCAGTTAGCTGGATTTTTTCACGAAAAAGTGTAAATTTGATAAAACAATATAATCCGAGTTTCACTTTCCGAGCATTAAAAATAATTGAAACCACCGTTTAAGATGCATAGTTAAAGTCTATCGTTGGATGATTCAGACTCTAAACTTGAGACCTCCCGATCGCACAAGTTGCAATGAAAGACCGTTATTGTGTCAGAGTCAGACAATGCACATGAGAACACGCCCTTTCCCAGCTAACATGCCCATCTAGGCCCCAACTGGGTGTCAGCTGGGCTACTTGCTGGGCCCCAGCTGGGACCCACTTGTGTTTTGCAGGTGTTTCCACGTTGGGCTCAACTGGGCTAGCCTTTCCCAGCTGAAGGCCAGCTGAAGCCCAGCTAGGCTTCAGTTATTGAAGCCGGACCCAGCTGGCCTTTGTCTGGGCATCAGCTGGGAAAGACTAGCCCAGCTGGGGACCACGTGGGAACACCTGATAAACACGAATGGGTCCCAGTTTGGGCCCAGCAAGTAGCCCAGCCTAAACCCAGTTGGGGCCCAGCTGGGCACGTTGGCTGGGTTTCGCTCAAAATGAACTAGCTGTTTTCAGTTTATTGAGGAGGACTTTAAACGTCAGCTGAATCCCAACAGTAAATGGACTACAAACTTACATAAATTCGGAAACAGCTAACTAAATATAAATACATGAACGTACACAACGTACACAAAATAAACCATAGTGAATACATAATTACAGGGATGACGTTTCCATCACCTATTGTTAGTGGTCATCAAATGGGATGGACTGGCCGGCGAGAGGACAAAAAAATTTAGAATAATAATTTGATAAACATGGCTAAATTTAATTTTGATAAAAACACCTCGATCCCGAGTCTCTTTTATGAATCATTTCTAGCAAACGAAATAATTCAATTGTAGATGTCGTTTATTTTTACGTTTCAAAATAAATTTGAGGTTATTTTACTGCCACTCACATGTTTGTCTCAGGCTTTTATCTTCTCCGATAGAATTTTTATTAACCTACTAGCTGGAAGGAATCGTTCTTTCCTTTTTTTTTCTTTTTTAAGTTCCAAACAAGTAGCTGTGCCTTTTTCATTGGAAAGCCTAAAATTTGTAAAGAGTATTATTTGAGTGCTTTGACCAGCTGAATATGACGTAAGAGGATACAGAAATAGGCTACTATAGGCAAATTTAATGAGAAGGTCAAAATCCGCTTGAAAAAGCCAAACTTTATTATTTAAATGTTTTTTCTTTCTTACCTTTCCCTAATTTGTAGATGTAATGACGAACATTCTAATGAAAGGAGCGACTCACTCTGCTAGATAATAGAATTATCAGACAAGCTGTACCGCAGATGTGATTTTCATTTTAAAACTCGCAGGAAGGATACATGGGCTGTAACTACTTAATGATGAGGGACGGAGGAACAATGTCCTCCACTGAATTTGCAATTACTGGTTCACATACATGTAGAGTGCGTTGAGACCAAGATGTACTTTTAAATGTTTATTTCGACCTCACGTAAGGTCATGAAACGTGCACCTTATTTGATTTCCACGTTATCATTGTCAAAGAACCCGACAGTGTGTAAAGACGAACCCACTAAAACATTTGGATCAAGTATAATGACTCAATAATCTGCAATCGACCCAAATTGGGTGACTACTTTTTTAAACTCCATGAACCAACTGCATGGATTTCAATAGGTTACAGCATTTTTCTAATGACTTTTCAAAAGGGCTAAGTTCATGCAAAGGTTAATTCAATAATTTCCTTTTGTGATTTTTCCAATTTTCATAAGCATCTTAAGACTGAAAACTTTTGATGCAAAGGGTCTTTTAAAGGGGGTACCATTGAAACATCTTGGATTCAAAGCGTTGTACCCCGGAGCCTAATGGGAATTTCCAGCTGGGTAAGCTTTGTGATTACCTCGATGTTTTGTTAAAGTTGGAAATTTTATCTTTTTTAGTAAGTTACTCTTTAAAGTTGTCTTCCTTTTTTAGTGGAAGTGTGCTGGATACGTAGATACTGGTGGTCTGAACCCGTACCTCGATCCCCCTTCCGTACATAACCATTTGGCACCAATCGAAAAACATAGTGCACGGCCTAGTATCAGCACGGAGAATTTGTAAAATGGTAGGGCCATTGCAACTATGCTAAATAGATACGGTACTTTTCAGGGACGTCACAAATAGCGGTTAGAAACCGTCCGCCAAATGGCAAACCTGTACAATAATAACTGGGTTGACCTTAAATATGGCTGAAATATTCCACGTGAAAAGATGTTATGACGTTACATGAGAAATATATCTTGTTTTTCTATGCAATGCCAAGTTGCCAGGTATAGTTTCTTTTTAAAGGGACACAGAAACAGACACGTAGTAACAATTAGCAACTCAAACCGGTCGGACAAAAACACTAACGCCAACCATCAACCATCCACACACAAAACACGGAACAAAAAGGTTTGAGTTACAAACGCTAACGACATGCCAACCCGACCCCGACACCCAGACAACCCGCCAACCCGCCCATGCCAAACCCCAAGGTAACAAAACCAAGAACATCTCACACCACGCCCGAAGGCAGCACCACTGCCGAAGACAACAACACACCCGAAGGCACGATAACTTAAAAAAGCACTGGGTAATTATAGGTACACCTTGCCCAAAGGGTGACATGGAGACAGTAGTGGCAAAGGGTAACCCCTTTTGCCAGGTTTAAACAAATTCCACAGCCGGATGCAGTTTAATGTCCTACCCAGGACCACAGGTCGTTGGGTATCCTCATATTGAGGGGACAAAGAGAATAAACCGAAACTAAACTGAAGCTAGTCCAGGTAATCTATCGAAATTTTGACCAAGCAACAGAAGCACGTTCCCCATTGGCCGTCATGTTCAGATACCTTGAAAAATGTTTCACAAACGAAAATCTTTAAATCTCATCCCTCCTAAAAAACAGTTTTTTTTTAAACGCGAGGGGGCACCTTTGATACAGCGAAGAGTCACACCTTGGTAACATTCTATGGGTTCTCTTTAGATACTTTTTGGCAATTGATTGTCGCAAGACTGCAGTTTCTGAAACCAGCACATACTGGTCATAAGAAGGCACTAGGTCTATTTTGCGTTTAGCCAATTTCGGTTGCGAAAACTCTTCCGTGCCCAAGTAGACTCGGGCCACTCTCCATGTCAGTCTGAGGAATTCAATTTTTCCCCCATTTCACTAATTCAGTGGCGGATTTAAGGGGGGGGTGACTAGGGTGGCTAGCCACCCCCCTTTTTTGACCCCCAAAAAATAATAATAAAAAGTAGGCATTGTCTTCACTTGCTATCGTCTTCCTATTATTATTATTATTTCCTATGCCAACGCGAACAACACTGAATTTTAAAAGTACATATTTGAAAGTGGATTAATTAAAATGTTAAATGCAGCAACACCAAGGACTAATTTAATTCTGGCAGTCTGGTACGAACATAGAATAGAGCTTGAAGCTGCAACCGTATTACAGGCGAAATACTTATTTTTTCTGAAATATTCAAAACCCAAATCCTAGCCACCCCCTTTTTAAAACCTTAAATCCGCCACTGCTATTCCTAAGCACTTATCTGCAAAACAGTTATCTCTTAAACGTTTCCATTGCCATTTTCAGTTAACAGTTTAGATTGCTATTTGATTTGGTCGGCTGTTAATTTGAGGTCAAGCTTATCGTGCTACTTTGTAAAGAATCAATCGCTGATCGCCTGACTTGTTTCTTTATAAAACTGTATGTTTCATATAGATCAATCTAAAGTTAGAGTGACAAATTTCAATCGGAAAAGCATCATTCTCAATCCTCTATGGAGCGAACATTCAGGCTTAAAAGAAGGGTTAAAGATCACAACAAGTTTTGGAACTTATTCTTAGCATTTCAGCGAAATTTATATTGAACTCAGTTGTGTGGTTCTCTAGATATGGGCAATTAGACAGTGGGCCATAGGTCAAATATATGCTTCTAAATTGGGTTCCGTGACCCACCTCAGAGGGTGGGCATGAAAAGGGTGAATTCTCATGTCAAATGATGTTACAAATGACATATATTTGTTCACAGTCACAAATGTTGCACATTACCGAGAAATGGGGCATTAAAGTTAGAAGCACGTGAAGGGCGCCCTCTAATTTAATTAACTAGTAATAACTCCAATTGTGTTACTCCGATTGACATGAATTTTGGCAGGATTGTTCAGAATGTTCATAGCTATACGCTCAAATAAAAAACGAAGACTGCTAAACAGCGCCCTCTATTAAAATGTTCATTTATGTGTTTGGGAATATAAGCTCTTGAGTGTATTTGTGGGTTTATTTTGTGGGTTAACAAATTGTGTTTCAAAGGACTTACAGGGCTCAAAATATTATACATAAGTACAGTCAAAAGTACATTTCCCGGGGAGCAAACAACAAAGTTCAGTTTGAAGAGTGCCCTCTATCCAATACATCTTCCTATCTCCCTATGGGCTGGGGGTTGTTGAATATACCCATGGTATTTACCGCCTGTCGTATGAGGCGACTGAAGGGACACCAAATTTGGCTTTAACCATACATGAAAATAAATTCCCTACTTTGAACTGTTCATTGAGTTGACTGACACTATGTGACACATTTGTGTTGATGTGTCGTTAAATCTCATCTTACTAACTATTTGTGTAACATGCTTGCTCTTTTTAGAAATTGCCCTGGACATTTGGGGTGGATGGGTTTCTTGATTGGATGTTGCCATTGTATTGTATCCATTGTGTTCTTTATAAGGGTTAGGGATCAGGTCAGGCATTAGAGCTATCATTAGCCCGTTAGGAAATTTCTTGTTAAACAGTCCGCACCTCCCCGCCATTTTTGTTATGAGGACTATTTAAGAAGAGATAAAGATTTTTTTTTTCGACCCACTAAAACAGGAGTGTATCTAAGTTGTAACACCTTAACAGTTGGAAAACTCCTCTTTTTCAGCTTTTACTGCTCTCCTGCTTCTGACAACACTGGTTCAGGTCGACCTTGAACCGAGTGGTTTCTTTCCATTTCAAATAAAATAATTGGAAATAGACAATAAAAACTTGTTTGACCTTTTTCAATGGGCATTGTCCGGTCTAAATTGTGGGCTACAGTACTGGCCTGAACATGTACGCTCCAGGGCTGAATCGGGTATCAAAAAATCGGAACCCAGTACCCGTTTTCATTACCCGATTAGGTAGCAGGTACTAGACTCATAAAGGGGAAGTTTAAGCAGAAATTTAATTTACATAAGTGAAAGGAGAACCAAATCTGCACAATATGATGCAATTTCTATTCAAAGTTCAGACATGTATTCCTTGAAATATCGGTAAAAGAAGTCGCTAGATTTGTGTTCCAAAGTAGGCTTCAGGGCAGAAGAGGTTTTATCACGTCCTCACTCAGGAATGATTTCTTCCTCTTTGTTTTTCAAAGTAAATTTCACTGTAATGTTGAAAATAAGTATTAAATTAACCTTTCAAAACTTGATGTGATCTTCTTTTAAGAATTGAGGGGCAAAAGCAGTCACCTCAACTTGAAGTAATGTAGTAGACTGTGCTGTTTTACAATTGGAGTCATGTGACAACATTATTTCCCTTCAATGTGTGATTTACTGCTTGATTTACCCTGAATATACAATACTGAAGTCTGAAAATATGATGAAAGATACTTCTAAGAGAAATTAGAAGGAAACTGTCATGTTTAGGTGTTGTTTCAAATTATGTTTCGGGGAGCTGCTCTTTAACCTCTGAAGTTTGTAGCTTTCACAGCCAACAAGCACATTTATATGGTTAACTGAATATGAACACAATTTACACGATAAACAAATTTTTATTAATCGGCTGGGTACCCATCTCAGCCCCTGCACAAACTATTGTACACACGTGTTATGTCGTGTGAACTACAACAGGTTGTTCACGCAAATTTACCAACCAGCTACAAGTAACAAGTATTGTAACGTCCGTAAGGCATATTTACTGCAATATGGCTATGGACCTATGAACAGCGAGAGCAGCTGCCGCAGAGAAGTTAGTGTGCATATTTCAAAAGTCTCTGCATATTTTAAACTTTGACTAATCTGTCAACGTGGAAGCCCAATGCCTCCTGCGTTTGTGGTCCTCATGCTCTACACTGCCCTTGCATGTTTCCTAGAGTGAATGGAGCAATAACATTTCTTTAAACTTAACCTCAATCCTGAACTGAGCATCTCTTTTCACTAAGTTTAAGATTTCAACAGAAATTACTGAAAATGTATACGTAGTCCTATTTGTCCCGGAAAAGAATTTCCCACACAGTCCTGCAGTACTGTACTTATTTTGTTAACTCGGTACAAAAGTTTTAAAGTGTACCTCAAGTCAAAAAAATAAAAAAATATGTTAGTAAAGGGCATGGAAAATGAATTCTAACTTTCCAACTCCCATCTTCATAGAACATTCCTGTGCTGGGATATAAAATGTTGACATATATCCACTTAAAACAAATCGGTTCATTGCACAATAATTTGTGACTTACTCTGTTGTACAACTCATTACCTGCTTTGTTTCCCTTTAAAATTAACAATGTTTTAAAAATCTTGAACACTGCCTGTTTTCTTACATAACATCTTGCATGGAGAGGGCTTAATTTATTACATCACCTCATAAGAGTAACAGTTCTATGACACCTTGGTACAAGGTGCAGTAAGTTCTAGAAAAAACAAAGAAATACAAAGACTGTAATTTGAGTAGTAGAACAATGACATCACAAATTGTTGAGGAATGTACCATTTTAAATTGAGTGAATAAACTTCAACATTTCATATCTCAGTTCAGGAATGTCCTATGAAGATGGTAGTTGGACAGTTAGAATTCATTTTTCATGGGTCTTAAATATTTATTTTTGAATGTGAGACTTTCAATGGAGATAATTTACTAAAAGAGAGCAACAGCAGATTCTGAGAGATCCTAGGGACAATTTTGGTAACATATTTTTTTGCCCTCTGGAATTTTTTCAAGGGTTGATTTTGTTAGTTTGTACCGTGAATCACCCAATGACCAGTGTTTCTTGAGTGCTAGTCTACGGTGTCTCTGCAATAACTGTGTCTGCTGTACATGAGTTGGTTTTTGAAATAGCAACTCCACAGGAAATGTTAAAAAGGAGAGCTGCCAATTAAGTTTATGGTATTCAGGCATCTCCAGTTATACTGAAGATGCTGAAATCATTGTTGGGGAAAGTGGTGGCCTGAACGCAGACAACAATCACTGGTTCTAAAACTAAGAGATTATAAAAACAACTAATTGCCACTTGTGCCACTGAAGTTCTTGTCACTTAATCACTCAGAGAGAAAATGGGATGAATTATAGTTCTTTCAACATGCCATACCTATTCTACACTAGCCTACAGATAGGTTTATTTTTAAATTAAACACCACAGAAACACTTTTTAAATCACTTTTCCATGCAGTAATTGAGACACAAGTCTGATGCCATTATGAATTTTCTCAAAGACATCTCAGGTATTGCCACAGTTTAAGTTAATGGTGGAAACCACTGGTCACAAAATTTGTCAAAAATTATGTAAAAGGAATAGCAAATCTGGTACTGAGTTGAAAAAATACTTCTTTCTTCACATAATTCAAATCAGATTTTGATAATAAAATCTTTCAACTTATTTTCAGAAAATTCCTATATAAGCCTACTATTTGCAACATCAAAATCATTACTGCAAGGCATTCACCATGTAGAGTTATACATTTCAGTTTTTTTCTGAATATGACTCAGCCTATTTGTTCATATTTTGAACCCGTTTGGATTTATTGTAGCCTAGCCAACAGTAAGTTTGAAATTTCTAAATTTCTACCTCAATTGGTGACAGATAAATGTAATGTTGCACTTGCAGTCACAAATCGTCTGTGGGGCTGGAGGCACATCAGTCCACCGTCTGCTGGCTGAGCATCATGGAAAGATACTACGTACATACAGTATACATCAGCAATATTGCTATGGGCTTAAAATTACAAAATTAGGTTATGCACCTCATAAATTTTGACTGGTCTGATTCATGCTAATGTGTGTATTTCATTCTAGATACGCAACTAATATGCACAGATTATTAACATATCGCTAGGAATGTGTACTTATAGTGTTCATAATTTTTTATTTGCACAAGCTAAGCTATTTTTGTTTTTTAGATGATTTTTCAAACTGCCTTAATCTTGTTATTAAGATTTTCACACTGATGTGTGCTAAAAACACACATTGTTGTTCAATTGTGACATCAACCAAAGCTGTATGGTTACTTCATACACACCACACATTGGCACAATAGCAAAAACCATTCTGCAGCAGCACACAAAGTTGTTCTATGGCTCACTGGTTTGTTTTTCCTACTCCATTACTTATGCTGAGCACCAAGCATAATGGCAGTAGGTTCCATTTTTAAAGTCGTCTTCGATATAACCAAGTCAGGATTATAACCCCAGAGCTTCCGGCTGCAAGTCATGATCACATGTTCTTATGACTAGGCCATGCAGTTGTTTGGTCTTCCCTTTTCTCAGTCACTACTCTAATCTAAAGTTAGTCCTAAATCAGAATGACATTAGATATAGGATGTTAAACAGAGAAAAAACACTGAAAGGGCCATTTCTGCTATCTGAGAAGTATGTTTTTGCCAAATTGTTGTATATGCCTCAAGCCAGCAGAGCTGACTAGGCCTAACTATACTTAGGCCTAGGCCTAAAGACTAGATAGTAGATGTAAGCCTGGGGGTCTAAGCTAGGTCTGGGCCTAGGTATTTTCAAGATTTATGCCCCACACTCACATCTTTCTACCTACATCCCTGATCACCAACGTCAGTCTCTGTGCTGTCCAACAACTTCCCTATTTTTCAGGATGTTGTCAGTAAACCTTGAGTAGCGGGTCCCTGTAGAATCCACAATTAATGGGTGTAACGTTAGCGTTTACTAGCCTAACGTTATTTAACGTTAGCGCAATCCTGTTGTTGACCGGGGAATTTTCTTTCTATTACAGCATGTTCACCCTCTAAATCTTTCCATTTTTCCACACATTCAAAGAACGTCGACCGCGTTGTCTCTGAAAATAGTTTCACTGCATTTACTTTAGGGGAAACACAATAAAACATCGGAGGTCTGATTTGTTCGTCGGTATTTTCATCTGTTGTGGAGGCGGCCATTTTGAAAGTAGAAGTGTTCTTCGAAATGGTCTACGTTTCCACGTATAAAAATGCTGGGTCTTCGAATAAACTTTTATTTTATTTTTTAAATGACCTAATTATTCTTTGAATGCCTCCTCAAGTAAAACATAGGCACAATTTTTGACTACTATTGCATTAAAAGAGATAAACTATCTTTAAAAGGGTCAGTCACATTTCTTTCACCGGAAAAGAATTTTCAATATTGCTTGAGAGTGGAAAACGTGAACTGCCCCGCCAAAAGAATGGACGAGGTTAACTATTCAACCATCGATGATATTTTCATAATTAGCTTACAATCAAATGTGCAAGAGTTAATCTTGTGAAAAGATACCAAAATTCTTTTAATTTTTTGTGAAAATTTTGAGACTCTTTTCATCCCCACCCTCGTTACTGGGTCACGGAATGAAACGATAAAGGCACACAGATTGCAGTCTACAAGTGAGCCACATTTCCATAGAAACGTTTTCTCCTCAATAATCCCATATTATTGGAATCTGTTTGCATAAGTGGCATGGGAGCTTAACAAACTTTGCATCCCCAATAGAGGCTTTTCACATGACGTCATAATACTCTCCGGCGGCCATGTTGGAGTACATGCAACTACGTAGTAATGCATACGCGCTTGCTCGTTGAATTTGTACACACCGTGCATATCACAGTGCACACTGTGCAGTGCGTTCGGCACAAAGCCACTTGTATTTGGCATGCATGTCCTCCAGAATGGCGGTTCCGTGGGAGGCTTCAAGAGCAACGCAACGGTCACAACCGTATGCAAAACAAAGGGAAACAAAGCATCCCTCAATTGTTAATGTGAGGCAATGATATAAAGTCTACTGCCCTAGAACTCACTTTCGGACACAAATCTCGTGACTTCATTCACGACTATCTCGATAAAATGGTTTTGAATGGATGTTTCACCACATTGTGCAGACTCTCTCTTTCACAAATGAAAATTAAATTTTTGCTTTAACTTTTCCTTTAATTTGCAACCGCTTCTAATTTCACTCCTTTGTTTTTAGAGTTCCGGCATAGCCATAATTGTAAAAACCTCTATCACAAATAACTGTTTTTGCCTCATATCTTTAAGATAATACAGTTACAGGTATTGGCATTCAGAAAAACTTCTTATGACATATAAGATCCTACAAGGCCGACACATGCCAGTATTTTGAATACATAAAACAGCACCATATTTGACCATTAAACGATGACATTGCCAAAAATTATCATTGCTATCCGCATAAAAATCCATCAAAAGGAGCCACCGTCTTTGTAAGATATAGCGTAAACACAAGTAACACTAACCTTTTCAGTTAGAGCATAAAATGCAACGTGAGAAAAGGTCATGAACGTATTTTTTGTTTTGCGTTAAAAAAGAAAATATTCCTTCAGGGTTATGATACACGGGGAAATCTTTTAAGATATGATTCACGTGATCCTACAAAAGGACAGTGAATAACAGCTTACAGAAAATTGTTTGACTTGAATTACCATGTGTTTGCATAACCACTCGAATATGATATGTTTTCTACAAAAAAAGACTTCAATAACATCTATCTTGCGAAAAACATCTTATTCAAGGAAAATATTATGGTCGTTGTTCCGATCAGACTATGAGTATTTATTACAATAATAGTTTGGAGACAAGTCAGGAAGTAAATCAAAATCTTTACGAAACAATGATGCAGGACAAGTGTTGGAGACAAGTAAAAAAAATAACAACAGATACATAGTTATAAATAGTGGGCAATAATTTTCTTTCAGTAAGAGCAGGAAGATGGTACAAATTTATGCCACCTCACAGAAACATATCTGCCCACTGGTGTACGCAGAGACCATTGGGCTATGCCCGCCACGGACGCCTTTTGTTTAGCTCCTAAAACTACGTAATTTAGTAAGTTACACAAAGTTTACTTAAAAAGGTAGCATATGTGACACCAGATTGCATGTAAGGACACCCAATTTTTAAAAAATTTGAAAGGGAATGGGACCCTTTAACCCATTCCCCAGTTCAGCGATCACTGGTGCCCTTGAATTTTTTTTTAATAAAAAATTGTAACAAATTTTACTCTAAAAAATGGCATACACGGCACCAGATCGCCTTTTTAAACAAATTATTTTTCAAAAATGCCCACTCCCCCAGACTGTTGATCCGCACTCAGCCTCTGAATAATTTTTCGAGAGAAGTGGTACAGAGACATATGCCCGTTTTGTCCCCTGACAAAAGACCCCGCTACCACCTCCCTAAATAGACCTAAGTCTTCAATAGTTTGTTGCAAGTCCATCCTAATTGGAGTTCCGGATAATAGTACACGGTGCATTGTGAAATGCCTATTTAAAAGTATATAGAGGTTTTGTTCAGTGTATACATGTCTCATGACGTCACTCAGCTAAAACTGCGTCCTCAAACGGAGGCTAGCTCAATCTTGCAGCAATAAATGCAGGACTTATTTTTGACAATGTCGATTAGCTAGCTAGATGAGATTTAACGACATTCCAACGTGAATGTGTAGTACAATGTCATCTAGGCAAAACGGCTCAAGTCCATCTCTTTAGTCGCATTTTACTTCAGACGGGAAATCTGGGGGTCCAACCCCACAGGGAACAGCCAGCGAATGTGTTTCCTCAATTTTGTGGTGCCGACAACCCTCCAGTCGTGTAATGAGTAATAACGGTGTTGTGTGCGCATTTTATAGGAGTTAGTTGGGAGCAAAATACTCGCCCCACACGATCTTCGCGCCCCACCTGCAGGATGCAGTTTAACGTCGTATCCAGGACCTTTGCAATGATGAATACGTGTGTATAGCTACTACACGCGAGTGTGAAATCCACGTTAAGTTTGCAGTGCCCTTATTTGTATTGCTTTCCTTCACTATTATGAAGACGTTCGATGTCATATTTAGCAGTATAGTAACTACATAAGGTCTATTCTTTCTAAAACGAGAACATTTATATTTTGGTATGACTTACTCGTGAAAACATTCTTCAAATTTTCGATCCACTCGAAGCTATAAATTCATGCATTTTTCGCCTTCTCACAAGTGACTGATATGAATGAGATGTTAAAGTGGGATACTTGAATACCGTAAAGTTCTAACTTACGCGTGTCATAACAATTCCATAAAAATATAGCTCAGGGATATGCATTGACATGTCGGACGAAACAGCAGGACTATAAACAATTCTAAGAAGTGTTTTATATTGACGCCTACGTTCGTAATTATGCGATGACTGGATACACCCTTGACATTTTTCACCTAAAGAGCTCGTGCACCAACGTTACAGAGTCACGCGTCTGTCTGTAGGACTTTTGCACCTACGTCACTGTTTTGCGCATCTCTCTGTTTTTCCATCAAGGTGTCCGTCTTACAACAAATGTTGCTAAGGTGCTGTTGTGCGGTAACACCACGACTACCTTTGATCTTTTCCATCCAGTAGAACTCGCTAACACCATAGTCTCTATAACGAGCTTTAGATGGCGGCGGGCCTCATAAGGACGGCACCTCCTGTGTTTGCCAGTAAAATTTCACAACTTGGTGTAACGTTATTTCACCGTGACGTTGCGTTCACTCGGCATATACCACACAGGTGACGTCATTTGTCGTAGATTAAGTCCTCGTCTGGAAATCTGAAGCTTCCTAATTTAAAGTCCGGGCGTCTATTTTGCATTGCTACGAAGGTGCTGTCGCGCGCTCTTTCAGTAGCACGCTATCTGCGCAAGACCGTTCAGTGACGACAAGTATGCCAAACTGAACCGCGCTGACTTCTATAGACGAATCCGGACAGATTGTGATGGTCTGACCATTACATAGTCGGCCATTACTGGGGTCCATCAACTTTAAACTTTAAATTTCCTTCCTTACCTGTTCCATGGATGGTTGTACACAAGAGTGTATCTTAATTTTCTCAACTTCACTGAATATGAGAATTTGAAATTCACGTAGACAATAAGTGAAGACGATTAAAGGCTGATGAAAACCACTAATGGCTGCCTACATTCACCAAAAACAAGCGCTAATCGGATTCGTCTATAGAGTGCCTCATTTGTCGTCATAATCCCCACCCCTTTAGAGAAAAACCAGGTGCAATATGCTAGCTAGTAGGCTAGTGTAACTAACTGAGAAGACGAAACACGTGTGACTCTCGTACTAAAACACTGCTGATTTTTGCCCGTAAGTGGGCGTGGTTAACCAGTTTTGACGTTACGCAAAATCATTTTATATACAAATCCGAAAGGCTAGGAATGTGGGCAATCAGAGGGATCCACGAACCTTTTATCTTATTTTTATTGTCTACATGCTAACTCCATGATAAAGTATTTAGAGCATCCGACTTGCGGTCGGGAATCCGTATCCTGTCGAGATCGTACCGAAAACTTTAAAAATGAAGCCTTCTGCCATTGTGCTTGAGACTAAAATAAGCAGTGGAGTAGGGAAAACAATAGAGTGAGCCACAACTGGAAAAAACCAAAGCGGGCCCGACTTCAACCAATTGGTTAGAAACTAAACCGCAAAACTAACTTACGTTTTCATGCATTTCCCATATATTCAGTCTTTTAAATGTGATTTTTCGTTCGCAACCATTTATTTACTGAAATTTTAATTCTTTGTTGATACTTTCGTTAGTGCTTTTTGTACATATGAGAAATTAATTGAATGATACAGCTAAACAAAAACTTTGAAAAACTGACACTGAAAACCCAAATATGGCGGACTACATCAGACCATCGATTACCAATAGAGAGAAAACTAAGAGTTTGAATATCACGGTAGATAGGCCTTTAAGAACCCAATGTTGAAACGAATGTTTCATACTCATGTTTTCAGGATGACAGCGATGTTATAACTTCGACTTCTCTACTTTGCATTTTCTATATTTGAAGGGAAATGTAGTCACCCCAACTTGAATTAGTAGAGTTTCATGCATGGTTGGCCTGTTTCATGATTGACTTTGGAGAGTCGTGTTACAATATTTTATCTCCTCAAATGTGAAATTTACTCAGAGTAACGGATTGGCTTACCTCAACTCTGCTTTTTTGAATTCCTGAAATACGAAAAATGCTTGGAGAAAAATTGTGAGATAGCTTTAACTTCAAACTAAGCTCGTACGATGACTCTATACCTTTAAATCATCTTGCGTTAACTGCCACAAGAAGTCGTTTTTCAAATGTGACTTCTTAGTGTTCTACTTCGAAATTCTTTGTAAACACTCTGTGTGAATTTCCACTCAGATTACATTCAACATGATGGTGAATTTAACAAAAGTATCAAACTATATATACTTCACTCCATTATAAAGGTTGGGTTTTATTTTTGGCATTTTGCAATTATTGTGAAAGCATTTACTGGTTACATAACACAAAGAAACTGAAAGGAAGCACATGGAAATTAGGGTTATGGCAAATTTCGTTTTCCTTTTTTTTTTCTTGGATAGGGAGGAGGTGAGCATAGTATTAACTTTGGTAGATCAAATACTATAGACGAAGATGATGCGAGATCGCCACCTGCCGGGCAGTTCGCTAAAAGTTATCCCTCAACCTGGGAGTAAAACATCCCGGGGTATATGCTTTTCCAATTTTTCTGGGTTGTGGTTTGTTAGCTGTATAGAAAGCTATCCACCGCTCCAGAAGACCACGTCTCGAAACCAAACTCTTCAACTTAACATTTTTAAGAAACGGTCTTCTCGGCTTCTCAAAGCTTCAGGCTAAAACTAAACTCGTAAAAGGGTGTTTACTAATTAAAGGTTTCTCTCAACACTTTTTGTATCGATCGCGTGTTTGTTCTAACGGTAGAGCATCCTTTTTTTAGTCGGTAAAAAAAAACGATAGAGCATCCGCCTTCACGCGGAGGACCCGGATTCGATTCCCAGTTCGAGTCATACCAAAGACTATTAAAATGGAACCCTTTGTGCGTGATGCTCATCATAAGCAATGGAGTAGGTAAACAAGCCAGTGAGCCACTTCTGGAAAAAAGGCCCTGGCCGGCTCGACTTGAACCAATAGGTTGGAATCTAGGCCGTAATACTCCAGCTAGCTAGCTCAACCCTTTTTGTCTCTACAGATTTACATACGAAACATTTGTCTAATTCCTAAATATTTCGCTGTTAAACACGTTTTCTTGATAAACATGTTGTTTTAAAGTAACTACACATGGTTAACATGATTAAACAATTTTAACTATTAAACACGTTCTTCGAGAGTAGTGCCATGGCATCAGGTAATAAAGATGACACCTCCTCGTCCATTGATGGAAAGCTGCCCTGTAATGGAGTTTCACTGATTTCGTCCAGGAGCCATAATCAGTGCAATCACGCATTTCTTACTCCTCAAATTTTCTAGTGGCACTTTCTCCACGACTCCTCCTAGGGACGTCGATTTGATTTTCAAAGTGGAGGGGAGGGGACTACACATTTTTGCTGGGAGGGGGAGCTGGGTAAGAATCCAAATTTTGCGATTTTTTAAGTGTGAACACCATTGTACTGTGGGCGTAATTTTGGGCGCGCTGAAACTTTTGTTCTTTTTGGAATATTTGAAAATATGGAGCTTGTATTGCAAAAAAGTTTGGATTGAAGGAAATTTGAAAAAGTTTGGGGATTTCTTAAGAACTTATATATCCTGTTGGCAAATCTGAGATTAAGCAGCCACCAAAGATAGCTGATGCTACATAATGTTAACCAACGCCTATGAAATGAGGCTCTCCGACGAAATTTTTTGAGTCCAGAGCTTATACTGGAAAAAAATTGGAATTTTATGAAAGAAAATTTATTAAAATAGCACTGTAGTTAACGCTGTCACTAAATGATCCGTGTCACATGTAGCAAATTTCCGATTTGGTCACCTCCAGAGCTCGGAAGATTTACCAAATTGAAGGTATGGGCGAGCAGCTCTGCTTAGGGATTGCAATTTTTAGCTCCCGAAAATTTTGCTTTTTTGAAGCAACTAATGACGAATATGGAGCTCTTATTGGAGAGAATTTGGGAATGTCGGAATTTAAGTAGTTGTCAAAACCACATTGTAGACTCATTTCGCAAATGGCAAGTCTCTGAATTCTTCATTTCTTCAGAGCCGCCTGCCCTCTGTAGCTACGCCACTGGGTGTCTGATAAAAGGGGATCCAGATGCAAAATGGTGCTAAATTCTTCACTGTATTGAGTTACTAGGAAACTCCAAAGTTTTCAAAACCTGGTCTTGAAAGAATTACTTCAACGGACTAAACGGTCAATGTTAATTTAAATACCGTATATACTGTGTGAGTAGTAAATAGAATCACAACAAAAATTGTGATAGTTTGCGAAGGATTTGTCCAAACGTTCTTATAGTAAGGAACCATTTTTGATGAAAGAAGGTAAAAACCATAAACTGATCAAAGCACACTTCAGAGACACCTCATCATACACTATCTGCAGACAGAGGATGGAGGTGTACCTCTAATTCCAGATTAAAGTCTCTAATCTACCAATATTCAGAGTAATTTTACTTCTCTAGTTAATGGTCTAAATACGAATGTGTGATGTGTAAAGATTTTGGAATTGAACGAGTCATTTATTTTTTCTGGAAAAGTTGCGTGCAGACTGTTCACCGAGACATTTCCCTTAAAATTTGTTAAGCCTAACAGGCTGGTCATTCACAACAGATTACGAATTCCATTAAAACATAGTAGGGGACGATTCCTCTTCTTCAAATTCCTAAATGGGTTGTGCTCCTTCATAACCACACTTGCTGCCCTATCTGCCTATGCACTCGAATAATCGACATAATCATAGAGACAAATAAATAATGTAAGTTGATATGCAAGTGAAAAAAGAACATCAATAAGACTGCGAGTCCGCGGAGCGCGAGAAAATCTGGGGGATTTGCAAACTATAAATGTGTAATTATTTTTTTTCGCATTTATTGTTTCTCTCTCTATAAACAGATAAAGCACAGAACAATTCAAAGAAAAATTCCAGTAAACAAATAACAAAACAGCACAAAACAAGGACCTCATAGTTTACATAAACGAAAAAAAAAAAAAAATCATTCGTCAAAAGTATTTAACTTAAATAGAAACCAAAAAGCAATCATATAAATTCTAACTGAAGCAAATTAAACCACGGCAGCCAATATCTTTCCCAGATCCCTCTTTTCATCTTTAATGTTAAAATAAATTTCTGAATATCAAAGTACTTTTTGAGGAAATAATATAAATGAGTTACCGACAATCTTGTTTTATTCAGTTTTGAAAGGAAAATATAATACTTAACTAAAATTAATATAAGATTGAAAGTTTTGTCGCCCTTAACACCAAATAAAATCGTGATATTGTTCAGATTAAAAAGCTTGATACCTCTATTTTTAAGGGTATTTTTTAAGTATCTCCAAAGAGGTTGAACCAAAGGACAAGAGAAAAACAAATGTTCAATCGATTCTACACTATTGTCACAGAAAAAGCAGGTGTCAGTTTCGCTAATATTCATTTTAAACAGCAAAGAATTTGTGGGGAAAAAACGATGTAATATTTTAAATTGGAACCATCTCAGCTTCATATCAGATGTACACCTGAAAGGTACCAAGCAATAAAAATTCCATACCTCCAACAACTCAGTATGAAGCTCAGCTTGCCACTTTAAAAGTGCTTTGTTATTTTGACGGTAATTCTTGACTAAGCAAGAGTACACTGATTTGGAATCGAAATGACCACGTGCGCACAGGACAAAATAAAAATTGTTTATTGGTCTGCAAATTTTTTCAAAACAATTTTTAAAAACATTTCCCCAAGAAGTTTTTATTGCATTTATAACCCCAGCGTACTGAAGAAAGTTAGTCTTGACTTGATAAATTCTACTAAAATCGTCGAAAGAAAGAAAAGTTCCATCATTGTTGAGTAAGTCATTAACATTACATACACCTCGATCAATCCACTTTTTGTAAATAATGGGACAATTTGAAATATTGATATGACTATTATTCCAAATAAATTGGCTTGCAATTAGTTGTGGTTCCTCCACCATGTCATTGTAATTTTTCAAATAAATATAAATACTTGCAAAAACGTCTTTCCAGAACAAGTTTGAAGTACGGTCAGAAAGACCACTAAAATAAACATTACCAAATTTAAGCATATCATCAAAATGAAAACAAAGTGGGACAACATTGCAACTATTACTAAGTATACGTTTAATACAAGTCACTTTTAAGGCAATGGCATGATTTCTAATATCCACCATTTTGAGACCCCCATCTACATAGTCCTGAATAACTTGGTTCCTACTAATTCGGTCTGGCTTGGCATTCCACACAAAATTGTAGAATAAAGAATTAAGATTAAACAAAAACTCATCACTAGGCGACGGTGACGTCAGTAGAGGATAGTTTATATGAGGAATTATAAGAGATTTAAGAACAGTTATTCGGCCCAACGTACTTATGTTGCGTTTTGACCATGAGTTAATTAAACTCTTTATTTTTAACAAGGCTTTGTCATAATTAATTGTAACCATTCTAAAAATGTTAACATTAAAGGAAATACCAAGTAGGACAAAATCATCTCCACGATTCCACGGGTTCCCATAATTTTCACAAAAAAGATCAGAACAATTCTTAAGGGAACCGATACCAATAAGCAATGATTTCCTGAAATTTATACTAAGTCCAGAAATATTTTTGAAATCAGTCAGTGTGTCCATTAAACCATGAAACGAAGCTGCACTACCATCAAAGAAAAAGGTAGTATCATCAGCATACTGTAGCATCTTATGCTCATAATTGTTCATTGAAATGCCCCGAATGGAATTAGTGCTTTTAATCAAAATGTTCAACACCTCCGTACATAGAATAAACAAATACGGAGAAAGAGGATCTCCCTGTCGACACCCACGTTCCACTTGGAAACATCGTGAAGGATAACCATTCACAAGAACTGAGGACGTGGAGTTTCTGTATAAAGTGTGGTACCACTTGATTATAGAGGGCCCAAAATTAAACAATTCGAGATCTTTATAAATAAACTTGTGAGAAATACAATCAAATCACCACAATAGTGCATGATATCATAAATTGTGCGGATGCAGTTTCCAATTTATCTACCCTTTAAAAACCCATTTTGATCATTAGAGACTAATTTACTTAAAATCCGTTTTATACGGTTGGCAATGACAGAGGAAGCAATTTTATACGAAATATTAAGGAGAGTTATAGGCCGCCAGTTACACAGTCTATCTCTTGATTTATCCTTCTTCGGAATTAAAGATATAATGCCATGTCTTAGTGAAACAGATAATTGAGAAATACCATAACTATGATTTAGAGACTTAACTAAAAAACAACCAATCTTGTCCCAAAAATATTTTAAAAATTCCACTGTAAAACCGTCAGGTGAGGGCCAGGGGATTTCCCATTTTTCATATCCTTCAAAGCATTGTAAACTTCAAGATGACCAAGTAGTCCCTCCAAATCCTGTGACTCACTATCAGATAATATTTTTAATTTATTTATGATACTCTTCTCAAGATTTAAATCGATCACATTACTATCGTTATTACGATACAAATTCTTATAAAAATTGTACACCTCTGCCTTGATGCCGTCATCAGCATACAGAACCTCACCCTTATCCGTTTTTAGAAAGGAGATTAATTTTTCTTCATAGTTACGCTTTTGAAGATTCAAAAAATATTTCGACGGTTTTTCATCCTCATCAATTCTTTGAGCACGGGAGCACAGCAAAATACCATTAACCTTATTAAGCCTTATCTCCTGCGGCTCCTTTTTCAAATCATCAACATAATTTAATCTCCACGAATTAGCTGATGTATTCTTTTCCATCCAATCAATCTCCTCAATCAAGAACTTTTCTCTGTCACAGGTGACCCTCTTTTTATAAGAAGAGTATGAAATAGGTTTACCACGAATATTGCAGAGTAATACTTCAAAAAACAATTGATCATCAATAACCAAGCAAATATCATAACCATTTACTTTCTTAACATTTGTTTTGTCATAAGGAGAACACGCATATTCAACTATCGTCTTATCTATAACATTAGATATTACATTAATATACTCATCATCTTTGAGGAGACTGTTGTTAAACTTCCAGAATCCCCGCCCACACTCAATTTTTTTCAATTTTATGATACATTGAATAAGAGAATGATCAGATCTATACCCTTGATGTATGGAAGAACTACCTTATTGAATAGCCCAGACGAAAGAATGAAAAAATCTAAGCGGCTCTGTTTTAAAGGATCAGGTTGCCGCCAAGTAAAAGATTTTTCGGTAGGATGTAAAACCCTCCCAACATCGATCATATTCTCATTGTTAAGGAAGTCCAACACAACCTCTTTACCTTGAGGATTATTTTCATGCAAATAATTAAAAGTATCTAAATTCTGATTAAGAGACAAATTCCAATCACCGACAATAATACAGTGAGTATTATCAAAATCAGACACCAAATCTTGAAGCTTCCGATAAAAAGAGGGATTATCATTATTTGGGCCATAAAGTGAAATTAGAGTTAATTTGCAATCATATGTATTTAGGCTCAAAACAATATAATTACCCTCAGTATCCTTAACAACTTTCTCAACCTCATACTCAAAATTGTTTCTGAAAAGGATTGCAATTCCACGGGAGTTGCTACTGCCACTGGATATAAAACAATCTGAACCCCACTCCCTTTCAACCTGAACAAGGTCACTTGCAGTCCAATGGACATCTTGGAGGCAATAAATATGACTCTTTCTATACGATTTTAAGAAATCAAAAACATCGGCCCGTTTTTCCTTGCAATTGAGGCCCCTACAGTTAAGTGAAGATATAACTAAGTTATTCGAAGACGTACCCGCTTAATTTCAGAGGCAAACAATACACTGGCCCTTGAGCACAAAAAAGTGATATTAATTTTTTCCTCGATAAACATCTAAATTATGTAATTTTGTATAATGAACGATCATTAAAGATTCCTGTGCGGGGCCAGGAACGGGTTAAGTAGTTTATGTTTTGCAAAAAAAGATTAAGATGTATGGTCAACGCCTCTTCAATTTGAGCGTTTCGTCAATGAATTTTAACACGTTATTTTTGCACATTTGACGTCGATAAAATCCAATCGGCTCCATCCGCATTCCTGTATCCATTAACTAACAATCTTCGTTGAGAGATTTTTAAATTCTAACGGTGATCCATTTTCTCCAATCAAATTCTTGGTGCGAGGAACAGAAAACGTACAAAAGGTGAACAGGAAGAAGTAGGTTTCGTTTGACGGGAAGATTTTGTGGCTGGTTTATGCCTGTAAAATTTGAAAATTTCATGAATGATTTTTGACACCATATTTATTCATCTGAACTCGGTAATGTTTATTGGCCTCGTCATTCCTTCATCCATTTACTAAAAGTGTTCGTTAAGAGATTCTCAAATGGAATAGTGATCGAATTACCTAAATTAGATTAGACACAAAAATGTACAAAAGCCTTATAAAACAGACAGAAAGGTATGATGACATGCCAGTTAAGTGCAACGACTTTGCTTGTCAGTTAAAAGTTAAGGTTTTTATTTTATGTAATGGATACCAATTGCTTCCATAAACGCAACTCAGACTTCCTAAAACAACTTAAGGATATCCTAATGTAACAAAAGACTGTTCTTGAAGTTAGTCAGTCAGTCAGCCAGTCAGTCAGCCAGTCAGTCATTCAGTCAGTCATCCATTTAGCCAGTCAGTCAGTAAGCCAGTCAGTCAGTCAGCCAGCCAGCCAGCCAGCCAGCCAGCCAGTCAGTCAGTCAGTCAGTCAGTCAGTCAGTCAGTCAGTCAGTCAGCCAGCCAGCCAGTCAGCCAGTCAGCCAGTCAGCCAGTCAGTCATTCAGCCAGTCAGTCAGCCAGTCAGCCAGTCAAACAGTAAGCCAGTCAGCCAGCCAGCCAGTCAGTCAGTCATTCAGTCAGTCATTCAGTCAGACAGTCGGTCAGTCGGTCAGTCGGTCAGTCGGTCAGTCGGTCAGTCAGTCAGTCAGTCAGCCATGTAGCCAGTAGGCCAGCCAGCCAGTCAGTCAGTCAGTCAGCCAGTCAGCCAGTCAGTCAGTCAGTCAGCCAGTCAGCCAGTCAGCCAGTCAGTCAGTCAGTCAGTCAGTCATTCAGTCAGTCGGTCTGTCGGTCAGTCGGTCAGTCGGTCAGTCGGTCAGTCAGTCAGTCATTCAGCCAGTCAGTAAGCCAGTCAGCCAGCCAGCCAGCCAGCCAATCAGTCAGTCAGTCAGTCAGTCAGTCAGCCAGTCAGTCAGTCAGTCAGTCAGTCAGCCATTCAGCCAGTCAGTCAGTTAGTCAGTCGGTCAGTCGGTCAGTCGGTCAGTCAGTCAGCCAGTCAGCCAGTCAGCCAGCCAGCCAGTCAGTAAGCCAGTCAGCCAGCCAGCCAGACAGCCAGTCAGTCAGTCAGTCATTCATTCAGTCAGTCAGTCAGTCTGCCAGTCAGCCAGTCAGTCAGTCAGCCAGTCAGCCAGTCAGCCAGTGAGCCAGTCAGTCATTCAACCAGTCAGTCAGTCAGTCAGTCAGTCAGTCAGTCAGTGAGCCAGTCATTTATTCAGCCCGTCAGTTAGCCAGTCAGCCAGCCAGCCAGTCAGTCAGTCATTCAGTTAGTCAGTCAGTCGGTCAGTCTGTCAGTCGGTCAGTCGGTCAGTCGGTCAGTCGGTCAGTCAGTCAGTCAGTCAGCCATCTAGCCAGTTAGCCAGCCAGTCAGCCAGCCAGCCAGTCAGTCAGTCAGTCAGTCATTCAGTCGGTCAGTCGGTCAGTCAGTCAGTCAGTCATTCAGTCAGTCAGTCAGTCAGTCAGTCAGTCAGTCAGTCAGTCAGTCTGTCAGTCAGTCCGTCAGTCAGTCAGTCAGTTAGATGGAGTTTTACGACCAAGTTTCCAACCTATTGTTTCAAGTCGAGCCGGCCACGGCCTTTTTTTCAAGTTTTGGTTCACTGGTTTGTTTTCCCTACTCCATTGCTTATGCGGATCATCACACACAACGTCAGTAGAGTCCATTTTTAGAGTCTTTGGTATGACCCGACCTGGGAAGCGTACCCTGGCCTTCCGAGTGAGAGTCGGATGCTTTACCGTTAGACCAAAAACACGCGATGACTGTTCTTGAAGTGTAGGTCGTTAATACAAAGGATAAAATTAACCATATATGACATGTTCCTCCCTTGACATTATAGAAGCATTGCTTATGCATGTATAAGTACAAATTAGAGATTATCCTGTGTGAATGGTCAATTTTTGTTGGATTTTGGTGGAAATTGTTACTGTTTTCAGTGTTTTTTAATGCAGTCTTTGTCAAATACCCAATTTTCGGGTAGTCAGACCTTTAAGGAAATTAAATCCCAATTCCAAACAATTTAAGCCCAGGTCACACTACAGCAATATCGGATGGGATAACTATCCGATTTTTGTGAGTTTTGGCTAAAATCTCCTTCATCCATTGACGGAAAGAACCAAAACTTGGCCATCTTGTGTAAAATATGTATGCTTGATATAAGAGGACCACGAAGATGAAATGTAAACTATTAATTTCGTGACGTCACATTGTCAAATTTTTTTCTATCGGACTACGCGTATCCGATAAAAGCTGCCTGCTAGTGTGACGTCACGGAATAATTAGTATAACTTAGATTTCCGTAGTCTCGCGATACAAATCATATACTTACACAGATTAGCAAATTTTTGTTTCTATTTGACCAAAGATAGGAGACATTTGAAGTGAAACTCACAAAAAAACAGAGCGAAATTCAATCCGATATTGCTGTAGTGTGACCAGGCTTTAATATTCAAGTAGATCTGCAAATGGAATTGATAACTATGTCAATTGATGATCCACATAAAATTGGAAAAAGCTCAATTACCTCAAATTTTTGCGTTTTACCCACCATGCAGTACTGATTCCCAAGGACACTGCGTCATCAACTGTATAAAAACATCTGACCAACCTCAAGGAGACAAAAATAACTGCTCAACCTCAAGGCTTCAGGTCGGGGAGCTATCGAACTGAAAATGTTCAAACGGTTTCTAGGTTGAAGGCAATCTAACTAAAGTTTGACTTTGAATTCTAGTTGTTTATAGGAAATTAGGTTGAAACAAACAAATGTAATGACTAAAAAGTAAAATATACCAACTACTATTTCTTGGCACTGTTTTATTATATAAAGATTTTAATCATAATTTATTTCATTTTTAACATTGAAAGAATTTCTATAATGATTAGCCTGCAATATATTACCCCCTAAACGTAAAAAAATGTTAGATAAAAACACTCTGTGGGTCGTTGTTTCTCTGTTTACAGAAACGTGATTAAAGATAAGTCGATTGTAATCACGTTTAATAAATATTTTCTTCCTAAATTTAATGCCTGGAGCGAAAAAGCATCTATTTATTGAAATCACAAAGAAAAACTTTTAAAACATAGACGGTGTATGAACAATATGCCTCAAGCTTTAAATCGGAGAAAAACAAACACTTCCGAAAGCAGCAAGATGAGAGGAAGGTACAATCCTCCGAAAATACTTTGAAGGAAAAACAGAAAACGAACTCTGTGGAAATATCAGCTTGTTGATAGTCAACAAACGTCAATGATTTATCTTCGCTTCAGGTTGAAATAATGAGACAAAGTGAAATCTTGAAAACAATCATTCCAGTTTCCAAACTACTGTAAGGTGCGGTAAACGTCTGCTAAGACGAATGACGGAAATGTAAATCATTTTACTTTTACAAAAACGATCGAATCAACTGATGGAGATCTAACTTCTTGAAATCCGTTACTTCTGTCAGTAGTTACAGGTCTTTCAAAGTATCATAGACCTTGTGCATTGGCGAAGGCGCACTTTCCGTTCTGTGACATAATATGCACAAAGTCTTACAAGAAATGGTGTATAAATATGTGAAAGCGGTGCAACTATGCAAAATAAACTAACAGTAATGTTGCAATGAAAATATAATACACGCCAGGCTGATGCGACAAAATGAAAGAAAAAATTGAAAACGAACGTGCAAGAAAAATTTAACACGATCTATAGGAGTCCGAGTTTAACGTTCAGTCCGCTAGTGGCAAGAGTCCCCAGGTCATAAACCGTATTTTGCGATTAGGCACTCACGATGGGAACATCCGTCTGCATGATATGGCTTCCCTGACCATCAAGACCTGTACACAGCAAAGGGCGATATATGGCTAGTAATCGGATAATTCCAGATATAGGACATTTTAATGACACATAAAAGCTTTGGTTGCACTGCGACGAATTTGAAGCTGATTTCGATCAGATTTTTATTTTTTACATTTTTAAAACGTTCTCCATCTCTGGTCGAAAAAACTATGACAACCAATGTAAATAAACGTTTTATATGGTGGACTACGAAAATTATATCTATATTAATTATTTGGTGATATCTCTTCGACCGGCAGCTTTTCGCGTGTCAGGTAAAAGCTGTCTGTCGGTGTGACGACACTAAAAAGAATAAGTTAACATTTCATTATCATAGACCTCTGATGTACAATATGTATTTTTACAGGTTTGCAAATTTGAGGCTCTTTCCGAGCAGAGATGAAGAAGGTTTAAAAAAAAAACTGTGACAGTGAAATTACTCGGAACGGAACACGATCCTCATTCGTTGTATTGTGACCACGGGTTAAGGCTGCCAAATATGATAAGGGAATCTGGGTAGGTAATTAAATTTGTTGCTTTTTTTATTATTAAGTGATTTCACTTATTCTATTTTACTTTTAAATGATTTTTTTGGAGGAGGGATTGCCCTTGAAAACAAAACTTTTAATGTGCTGACAACCCCTTTGACTGGGTTTTTCAGCGTTTTTCAATAAATAGGATGTACCATAAACAAATCTAACAGGAATGGAAACATATAAAAAGTGCAATCTAGCATTTAGCATGCCAGTTGACATATATTAACGCTGGTATATATTCGGGTTAACGACTATGGTAAGACACGTATGGGAGAATTTCTTTAAACAATTACCATTTAGAGGCCTGCTCCTCTCACTCCAAACAGTTCCAATACTCCTAACTTAATTGCATACACCCCCTCCCACAATTGTTTAAAATTCATCTTCTTCCAAACGCAATCACAGTTTACTGCTTCAGGGTGAGTAGTAGGCTAAAGAAGACCCAGATGCGTAAGGACAACATCCTCAGTACAATGCATGCATGTTGTGTAGGGTGTTACATAAAAGCTTCAGTACTTTTGAACTTGCTGGCAAAGAAAGAACTGCATTTTGATAATTTTTGTCGACTAATACAAATATTGTAGTTTGGGGTGAAAGGTTTAGCCCTTTAGACAGGACGATCATGGTTTAAACTGGGATATACTTTGACGTCTCCAAACCATAAAGACTGGATAACTTTGTTCGCTTAGCAGCTGCCAGTGGCGTAGCCAGGATGGAATTTTTAGGGGGGCCTAGGTGCCCAGTGGAGGGGCGACTGGTACCTCCTAGGGTCAGGCGCGGCAAGACTATCTAAGCGGAGCGCCACCATCAGTTGGCGCGGAGCAAGGAAGACAATTTTGGGCCTAAAAACCCTCCAGATGGCCGTAAACGGCACTCCCCACGTTTTCTAAGCTGCATTTGCCCAACCCTGAAATACGAATCACATATCTTCCACTTCTCGAATAATGGGAATAAAAAATCAATCTATGTAAAATGGTAATACATACACTTTTAGTGGCCCCAAAACTGGGCATTTTTGATCTGTGGCCTGGGGTATGAGACTAAAGGAAAACGGTATCTCCCTTTACCTTGGGAAAAATTGTAAACTTCAGGAGGACGTAGAACACAAATAGATTTCAGTTTTAATAGGAAAACCAAAAGTTGTTGTGTCCCCCTCTGAGAAACTTTCTTTGTGTTAGCTTTCCTACATGCAAAATGGTGCTATATTTGGCAAAACTTTGGACTGATTGGTATACGTTTTAGGATTTTCCCTTTTGGGGAACACGAAAAATTTCCAAATACTCTTTTTTAGTATTTGTGGAGATTTTAGAAGTGACATACATACTACCAAAGAAACAACGTTTTCCGGTTTTCAGTGGTGTCTTGATGCCAAATGCTGCAGTATTTATTCAGTCATCGGTATATTACGTGGTCGAAAATAAAATACTACGACTAAATCTTTGAAAATATTTAAACCGCAAAGCGGAATTAGGGACCATGTGGGGAAATACATGAAATCCGAACCATGTGGACATTTTACAAATTCGCCTGCAGGACGCCAGTGCCAACTAGTGAAAAGAGGACTTCTCGAAAAAAAAAAAATACTTCTACAGTGGCACATGTCATGGGCAGGAGTGAGGCACGGCATAGGCCTTCTTGGAAGGGAAGAATTATTCGAAGGCATTACCTTACCCTTATGGCATATTTTGTGTATGATAAAGTATAGGAATGGGCGTGGAAGAATGGTCTCCAGTGTATGATTACCTTGTTTGCAGTAAATCAACCAGCCATCCGAAAGGCAGAAAGGGTCTTAAACTAACAAAGTGACATTCGAGTTTGTCGTTGAGAGGTTCGCTTCATGTTCGAAGTGAAATGCAATAAACGACAGTGCAGATTATATACGGTATCTAATTTGGTGAAAGTATGCATTTTGAGGTTTTTACTTGATTTCATACGTCTGCACAAAATGTGTTTAACACACATTCATGCATGTTTTCTTAAAGGGGAAGTTAAAGCATAAATAATACGGATATGTGTTTCTTGAGATATCAGCGAATAAACTTTTGTTTTCCAAAGTGAAATTGAGGGCAGCAGATATTGTATCACTTCCTCACACTGGCAAAGAATGCTTTGTTTCTCTTTCAGACTGTTGCGTTAAAGTTGGGATAAATAAGAATAGGACCTCCTCGTGGGGATAGCAAATTTTGAAAAGTACTCTTGCCACTTTTTGTAATCACATTATGATAATATGAGATTGTTGAGGAGAAAATAGGCTGTAAAGTTTAAAGCAAAACAAAAGACTGCCCATTAATGTGGGGATATGATGTCATATGTGCTTGCTTCAAGTTCACTGTGTGTTGAAAATGTGACATCTTTTCTTGCCATATCTTGAGAACCACGCATCGGATTTCAATACAAATTTCACCAAAATGCTCAAAATAAGTATCCCTCTAATATATTAAAACTTGATATGATCTTAAACCCTTCTTGTAATTGTTGCACATTTTTATTTACTGTTTTTGAAGGAAATACTTCAAAGTTTATTTCTGTTCGAACATTTTATTTTTCCTCAGTTACTTTATCAGGACGGCAAAAATCTGGGGGCCTGAAGAAAATCCCCCAGCCCCCCCCCCCCCCCCGTGGCTACGCCATTGGCAGCTGGCAATTGCTAAGTAGCATATTCAATGAAGAATAAGTCAAGTCATCGACATTATCCTCTTCGAAAGGGGCGGCCCAATCTCCATCTGGATACGTTGTTGCCCCATTTGTCCACTAACCCAAGACAAAAATGTCCGGAGTCAATGACCCCCTTCGTTTGATATGGTTACTGGCTTGATCAACTAACCTGACGTATAATGTAATCCCTATATTGCAAACAAACACATTACCCCGTATCGCAGTACTTATATTGAGCTATATGGTTTTAGACCTTTTCTTAATTTCGTCCCTCAAGGGCTGCCGTTAATTTAGGTCTTTCACTAAATTTGATCAACTGATGAAAATTATCCCTCGCTGTTATGGATCAATAATTTTCAACTTTTATGGGTTTGTTTGTCTCCACTATAGTAGATCTTCCTGTCACATTACTCAAACCAGGCTGTTGCTGAAATAAGCTTATCGTAGTTCGTTTATGTATTCTTGTCATACAGGCATTTGGTCATCGCCCTATGATGAATCTATTTTTCCTTCAGTCAGAAATTTGGGGTTGTTTTTGTTGAAAAAAAGCAAACGGTTTTCCAAATATGAATACTGCATTTCGTACTGGAGCTATAAGACACCTTAGTCGGCTGGGCAAGATATTAAACTGGTTCGAGGCGAAATATCTTTCTGGGACGTGAAACATACTAAATGCACTAAAGCTATGGTAATATTTAATCCGCAAATTTCGTATTCTCTCCCATAAAAGCTCAATTCTTGTAATTATTTGTTTCAAAAATGCAACTTTTATGCGAGCTTCGTGCATATCGGTTTGAAGTTAGTAATACAGTCGTGTTCGATCACAAATCAGTTTGGTAAACTTTTCCGAAATCTTGGTATGACAAAATCACCAGATCATCAAGTGATATCGGCAACTACAGTGCTGTTTTCATGAAATTTCTTTTACTAAGTTCCAAGTTTTCCCCAGTATTAGCTCTTAACTCTTAAAATGTCGTCGGATAGCCTAAATTTGTAGCTCATAGATAACATTGTGTAGCAAAAACAATGTTCAGTCGCCGTGCAATCTTCCCGATAAGTAATACAGTTTAGTAATTCCCAAATTTTTCTCATTTCGTCATAAAGGAAACCCAGAATCTAAAATTTTCTCCAATGAAAGCTCCATGTTTTCAAAAAGTTCCTTAAAAAGTGCAAAAATCCTGTTCAAACTTAAGCAAAAAATCGAAAAATTGGGGTGCTTGTCCCCTGGAAAAATGTCTAGCTACGCCACTGGCACCAGTGGTAGAGAAGCTCATTCCCTGCAAAGAGTCCCTAAGCTGTCTTTACTAGTACAAGTATTAATTGAGTTCAAATGACCCTAATTGACATATAACCATAAATGCTCTTACATCCTGAAGACAGTAAAAAGAATGTCACAAAAATTGCTAAAGCTTAAAGCTAAATTCAGTGTAATTTATTCTATAACCCTCAGAAAGTTACAATAAGGAAATACATCGGGAAATATAGAAATCAAGCAGTTAACCTACATCTTAATTATCATGTATCAAAATATGATTAGCAGTCCAAAGTAGAGAATGTACCAATAATGATGACTTCCTTTTGCGATGTTAACAAGTTAAGTCTTTTAAGTCTTTGGTAGGATCAGGCCAGGAGTAGAACTCTGGGCTCCTGAATGCAAGTCGACTACTCTATCAGATTCTAAAAGATAGGCCATGAGCTCTAACACTCAGGACTGTGAACCAAACTGTTCAGAATAAAATAACCACATCACGCCCAATGCCACACTATGACAGGATGTCAACTCAGTTTGACGGAATAAGACTAACTAGAGGAGTTGAATATTTTGCAATAGTACGTTACCAAATGAAAGGAACCACAATATATTTCCCTTCAAATTCCTCTCTAAATGCGAGATCATGCTCAAGTAACTGCTTGGATTACCATTAGCAATATTTTAGTCCGGAAATATAATGAAAGATACTTAAGAGATTGTAACAATATAGCTGTCGTTTCAAAGCACTTGCCAGGGCTGGAGAAAATGTTTGTTTTCCTGGACGAAATTCAATTTTTCTGCAATTTTACCTAGCTTAATTTCCCTCCATATATCCAAATATCTCTTCAAGTACCATTATTCAACCGCAAGGATCCCCCAACTTGCTATTTTTCCACCCATCGAGGCTATTTTCATCCTTTACCTTGAAGGGCATTTGATCCCAAATTACTGACTGCCATGAAGGAAATGTTAACCAAGTATCATTTTAAGAAAAATTTACATTGTACAAGAAAATCGGTGATTTAATGTTATAGCGCCCATCTTGCTCTTAAGATCCAAAAATTCTGAACACCCCGAAAGAACCACTTCCAGAATATTATTATGACAAACCATCACAGTGTAGCCTAGAATATTATCTGTAGGAGGATAAGCATTTTCTAGAATTTCATAAAATGAACCATAGGTCTTACAGAGGACCTTAGACCAAACATTTGCTGAGCATCTCAAATAGCCCTCTGCTCACAGAACATTATGTATACGTCCCAAACAAATCCTTGAAAGCTTATGGAAGAAAGGCTTTTGGTACAAATTGTGGACAGACAGCTAGATAGACAGAGACATAGAGTGACGCTGCATGATCACAATAGCTCACACCTGCAGGGTGCTAGTATGAGCTAAAATGATAAAGAGCATTGGATGAAAGAATATGAACTAATAAGTATTAGACTGCTGTGGAAGGGAGTATTGACAAAAACCCTTGTGGAATTAAAGACAAGAAAAATCTCAAGAAGGAAACAAACACAGAAACAAGCAGTAAAAACAACACAAAAAACACCACCCGAACCCACCCACCGGAGACCGAACCAACCACCCACCCGTCATCGACATTAAATGAAAACTTACAAAAAAGGAATAAGCCTTTCCTTAGAGATATTAAACAGGGACTGGACCGACTATTCTAAGGCAGCATGCTACAAGCAAGAGTTGGTTTGAAGCTGCTCTTATGATCTCTTTGGTTAAATAAGCCAGGGTGGGGATTAGTAGATTGTCGGGCATTAAAGAAATATGCATAACCATTTACCGGAAAGAATGAAGAGAAAACGAACATGACAGAAAGTTATTCAAACTGGTTACATCCCTATGTTCCAACAAAACGGCGCCAAAGTACACTTTTTTGGTGCCAAAGTACATTTTCATCGGCGCCAAAATACATTTTGTCTGTACCAAAGTACATTATTTTCGGAACATAGAGATGTCGGAACATAGGGGTGTTCCCATTCCGTCAAACTACGATGGTTAAATATTGCCTTGCTAAGAGTAATGATATCGGGACGATGCGCACTGTTTAACAAGAAAATCCCTAACTGGTTTACGATAACCTTAATCTCTAACCTAAACCCTATCAACAACAAAGAATACAATTGATACAATACAATGTCAGCAGTCAATCAAGAAACCCCTTGATAAACAGTGTGTATCTACTGATGATATCCGATTGTTTAAGGCATGTCAATGCAAACGAACTTCTAGTTTAACCCAGCAGTGCAGGACAAGTCTTATGTCTGACAGTCCTTTCTGAAGAATTATCAACCTAAATGTATTCGCAAACCAAACATGCCAGCAGTCGGTACGACGGTTGAGGTAGAATGAGGCTAAGATATACTAGTCTCAGTGCCTTTAGGGGCATGCAAAATTTCAGTTTAGCTAAAATGCCTACGCCTTTCGAAACTCAAATATTTCTAAAGTAAATACGATCTCCCACCCCAGTAATCTTTTAATCAATGTAGACACCTAGTTAGAGTTTGACTTCTTCATTCTCTACAAGGGAACATTATTAATGTCAAATATTTAAGTTGTAGTTCACTTTACCCGAGGAAAACACCATGATGTTGGTTTAATCAACATTCAAAGACAATTTTATTACCGATAAAAGTTAGTGACAGGAATTACCATAAAAACTGTTCGAATTTTGATGACTTTTGATGTGAATTTTGACCATCTTCCTGATTTTAGTTTACTTAAAATATCCAGCTGTTTCATTTTGTGTCACTGGACCTTTAAGTACTTTCACGATCTGTTTAGTATTACAATGATTTAAACGCCACCACATATTTTATTGGGTCTTTGGTTTCACTCGACCAAACCAGAACGATACACCAAGGTGCTGTCTACCAAAAGACATACCGCACGTGACTGAAAGTAACTCAATCGAAGTTAGTCACTATTTTAAACACCTCCTTCCTATCTTGTCTGTATTAAATGACCATCTGGATGACAAGGAAATTGCGTATAAGTTCATAAGCAGTTTCTTCACATTGAGCGGTCATTTGATAGTCGTCTAGAGAATTAACGAGTTAAACTACAGTTTCAAATATAAATCATTGAGAATGCAGCATCAAGCCGAGTATCGTATCAGATATACATCACCTGAACTTTATTCACTTATCCCAACTAGTTCGCAACGTGTGAGGGCTAAAATCCTTTCTTAAGTTGAATATATGAGTATTCTGAGATTGCATGCTGCTACACAATGTTGCTTACAGTTAAACATGTCCTTACTTATCAGCTGTGAAGATTTCTTGCCAGGGATGGGGGTTGTCTCCACCAGCTGCAGTGGTCCATCAATATCCAGTAACACATATATTTATATAGTTAACTGACTACAGTGTGTGCATTCTCATAAACAAGTTAGCTGACACATACGGAAGTTGACGGTTGAGGGTTATTGCTGATGGATGGTATATCTACGACACTCTACAAATTCGAAAATAAAGAAATACCCAAACTTGTTCTTCCTTTTCTGTCCTCCCGTGTTTACTGTTTCCAATACAGGCCTGTCCCGTTAATTATTTTTCAAAGTGGACCTTAAAAGCGGAGGAGGGGGTTAACTCCGCTCACAAACGTTGGGGTTATAACTTCCACAATCCCTGTTTCTCCGCATCTGTCCCTCTTTGTTACTTCGGGAAGATGGCCGAATATTTCGTTTTGATCCTAACGTTACCGTGAAATTTAACTGTATCTGACGATCATGAAAACTTATTGATTACAAAATATTGATATATCGCACTTAAACTACTTCAACTTGTTCTAAAATGTAAAATGGATTTAAAAAATTCTTTTTAAAGTGGTGACTGCAGTAGGATGAGGTAATGGTGACAGAAACCGTATGATAAACTCAATTTCATGTGATAGCAGTAACGTACCTCAATGACTGATTCCATTTTGCTGAATATTGGAAAAAATGCCTTACTATTTTACCGGTATATATATTTGATTAAAGTAGAGTTAGGCAGATACCTTCATTTCTTCAGGAGTCATGTTAGGCAAGCAATCATTCCTTGGGTGACCTTTGACACAAATGCATCGAATACTTCTAACCATCAAGGATTTTAATAACCTCGTAACTCCTCCCTCTTACCAAGGAAGTACCTCCGAAATAGTACTTCACATGTTCCAGTATACTTTTTTCAAAGTCTACGATCTGACGCCTTTGTTAAGGCTGCATCCCGACTTTTATTTGTGCTTTGGGTCCCTCTGGATTGTTCGATCTTCCATCTTTTAGGGTCTTAGATTTTTGCCCCTTTGTGCGGTGGGTGTCTAACACCCGCAAATATCTAAATCGAGGATAGAAGACCCGAGAAACGT